>CM071877.1:2174021-2923921 GCA_036759885.1 Tetranychus piercei
TTCTCAATCAAATACAATTGAATTAATTGCACATTCACGGCCATTATATTTATTGTTACTTTCACATGGCTAATCAAGAAGATTTGACTCTCTTATTTTTGTCTTTTGTCAAAATACGATTTACAAAAAATGCTGATTATATGATTCCTATTCAAATCAATTATCATAATTTATTCATTTATCATTTGTCTCTCAAAAAGGAATTCATTTATTAATATTTTTCGTTCGTGATTCAGTTTCAACAGCAAAAAAGAGAAAAAAGATTTAAGAATTGTAACTTTCTGTAGTGAAACTCTAGCTTTTCTAATACTTGATGTTGTCTTTACCAATTTTTTAATTGAAAACAGCAATGGTCAACCGGTCAAGAGTTAATCGGATTTCAATTAGTTCGACAATCAACTCATCAATACTTATTTTCCTCTATATCCAATCAATTTTGATTTCTGCAGAAGCCAAATCAAAGGAAGATGGAAGCAATATAATTGTTCTTGGGCCAGGAGGGGAGTTAACTGCTTCTCGTTTTGTTCCTCGTAAATCGGGTAAAGGTTCAAGTACAATTATTATTGTTGGACCGGGAGGAATGGGTCAACATAATAATCATCATCAAAATTATGCTGCTAATAATAACCACAATAACAATAACGTTCAAGGATCTAATGTACAGCCAGGATCAACATCAACATGGTCTATGCCAAATCCAAATCAAAACCATCCACCAAATTCACATTCATCATCTTCACCATCAGTTTCTTCATCAAATATTCAACAACATCTTGTGCCAATTGGATCATCACCATTCCATAATGCTTTATCTGATAATCAACGTGATCGTCAACAGCAATTGCTTGATGATTGGTCAAGTGAAATGGACTTAAGTAAGGATCAGGATATTCGTGATTGTCCTCAAGGTAGTGTTAACTGTGGTCGAACTTCAATTTTGCCACAACTAATTCCAATTATGGTGCCGTACGTTAAACGTAAGTAGCTGCGTAAGTGCGTTTTCGTTTTCAGCCCCATTTAACTTACTTTTTAAACCTTTTTTTGTCTATGTTGTAGCGAAAACACGTTTAACTATTGGCAAATCATCAAATAATCAGAATAATCGAGCTCAAGAAAGTCGAGTAAATTTTCAGAAAACAACTTTATTGCCGACAACACCAAATCCAACGGAGCCCCAAATTATTATCCGTAAAACAAAAAATTCGCCACCAATTTTGATTGAAGAAGTTAAAGGATCGGAGGATGGATATGTGGATTTTCATGTTACTTCACAGCCAAATAGTCAGACACCTCAAATAACTCAGTACCCTTCGGTTAACAATAATGCAAATAACCAGCAAATAAACAACCATCATGGAATTGGAATGATGTATCCAACAACGGTTATATCTCAGCAACAAAGACAGACAGGAGACGATGAAGCTCATCGCTCAGTGAAAACGCAGTCTAGTGGATTGAGTGGACTCAATGGTTACACCACAATGACTTCGATGAGTCCAATGAGTTCTGTGAATACCATGAATGCACTTAATTCAATTAATATGAAAACAAACCAAGTAAATCAACCAAATGGAATGAAGCAAATGATAACAAATACGCCAACATTTGTAAATCCTGGATACACGAGTATTTCTGGGATGTCTGGGATTACTCACAACCAAGGAACAACAGTTACGGAGCAAACAATGTTACCTTATTCTTACAGTTCTCCAACTTTAACCTTAACATCACCAACACCGATTACTGAGGCTAACGATTATGGCTCCAAAGGAACAAAAGACAGCTCTGAAAATCAAGAAATTTACGATGAGAAAGTATTCAATCAATTTTATGGATTTGACCAGGTTCCAACCATCGACTTAGGAAATTTACCGGGAGAAGAACATCTTCCTGGCTTTATTGTTAAACAACCAAGATAATGTTGGATCAGGAGGAAGACGTCGCATTGATCCTAGCGATAGTTTTCTAGATCATGACAATAATTCTCATCTTTCATCTCATGGTCCTAAACGTAGCGGACTGAATTCTATGATTCATTCTTCCCATTTAAACAAAGGGCACAAATGATGAAGAACTACCGCAGTGGAATGAAGATTTTATACCAAAATGGATTGAAAACGGAAAACCTAATACGGTAAGATCACAGTTACATGTATTGAAAAACATTATTCACTAATGAACATCATTTTATTGAAATATTTTTCAACTTTAGTGGTCACAGGATGAAAGATCAAATAATAATGAACCATTTAATTGGTGGTGGCCTTGGATGCAAAAGTAAAATAGACGAACTCAAAATTTAACGAAACTTTTTATCAGTTTCTATAAAAATCTCGATTTGTAAAAACAAGATACAAAATGTAAATCAAAAAAGGTACCAAAAAAATACTTGATTACTTTCGGCTCTTGGAGATGGCGCTAAAATCAAATTTTGTTTATTGAACTGCATTATTAATGCAGCATTAAGTTATTAAATTTAAAATTTTGATCATCATTTTAAGATTATAATCCTTTTAGACTAATGATAAGTTTAAATTTAAGCAAATCCACTCTCACCGTCGATATCTGTGATTGACTGGTCATGTATCAATTAAAAACAGTGTTGATTAAATCAACTTGGTTTAAAATCAAACCTTATTATAACCTAATTACTCTTTATTGGATAGGTTGATTAAAACCATTAAATAGCTTGAAATTGTTTTCAAAATAAAATTATCAAGATTATTGGGAAATATTTCATAATGTGACAAAAACTTTGAATCTTTTAAAGGTCATTTTTCCCATAATATCTGATTCTCGTTTGAACAATGATTAAGTAGTCGATAACAGATGATGAATTCGTGTTTAGTTTATTTTCTCTGATGAATTGCTAAGACAATAAGGATTGCATTTGTAATCAGTACAAATCAAGCTTCTTCTAAATTTGAACTCGCCATTATTAACAGATCGAGAGTTTAGATCAAATTTAATGTCATCTTTGAATCTTTCATCACCACACAAATTTAAAGTAATGCATGTTTTGCTAGAAACTAATCGTACATTAAAAAATTTTATGCGAGCATTAGTTTTAACAAATAACAAAATAAAGCTGAACAAGAAATTGAGATCTTCAAATTATTCAAAATAATTAGTCACTCGACTGTAAGCTTGATAATCAAAAATCAACACACTTTATGCGATTGTAGAGATTGACAGAAAAACCCTGAAATATATACCTTAATGTATGTTTGTATGTTTAAGGCTGAGCCTGTGTGTTATTGAAGTAACCAATTTCACTCGCCATTTTTATTATTCTTGACTGGTTCTTTTAATTTATCCTCTTGTATTTATGAAATTTTTCATATTAATACACAAGAGAAATGATTATTAAGCAGTTTTAAAATAAACGCCGCTACTTGTAATAATAAGTGCGAAAACAAAATGGTGTAGACAGTTGTCACGTTTAGCCATCAACATAAACCGCTTCACAATAAGCCAATAACATAGCCAAATCATCATTCTCGCCATCATCGACACATTAGAGAGCTCTCAACTTTAATCCTAATCTCTCTAGTGGTCGTGCCCTTAAGGATGCCCATTCTTTGTTTGACCAATTTCCGTGCAAAATATTGATTAAGCTGATGTCTTTTAATTACCATTAAAACAAGCCAAAGCAAGGATTGTCAAGCTGGTTTCTTCTCTACACTCTTTACTCTCTTCTCTCAATCTTCACTCTTCTCTCTTCTCACAAGTAAGCGTACAACCAGATTTACAAGCTGATTTTTCCTTAGTTTGGTTTTAAATTCATCTATTTATTTAATTTATGTATCCTGATTATTTATATTTTTATTTTGTTTCTTTTCTCTTCAGCAGGCATGGACCCGAAATTGCCTTTTAATGCCTTTTCAATCAAGTTATCTTGAACCTGATAAGTAACATACAAACCTTTAAAGCCATCACTTGCAGAACCAAAATTGTAAAGGAAAAACCAAGGATTATTAACATAGTCACCAGACGGTATATGCTACTGTTTGGCTTTTATTGTTAAAATTATTAGACTCTTATATTTTTTATCATTTAACTTCAAATATTGAACCCGGGATCAGTGTATATTCTAGGTAGGATTGAGTTACACTAAATGCAATAAGATTTGTAAGCCTTGATCTGATCTTATCCTCTAATTAGAGATAATCTAATATTTGATTGTGTTGAAAGTATCTATTCAATTAGGTTTGGTTTTTCAATGTTTATCGATAAGATGAGTCATAAGACGATTATTTTTTGGTTAATCCCTCAATGGCCGACGGTCCTAAAACACGTTGAAAACCGATTATTTTTAGTAACCAATTTGATTAGTTTGCTTTCAGCACAATTATTTCTGTGACAATCTATTTGTTTTTTAAACAAAATCCATAATTAATCTTCTTTTCGTTTGGATTTTCTATCTCCATAGTTAGTACAAAAAATGGCTACTGAGCAAGGAGCTATTGACTCGGACTCTAGTGACTCAAACCAGATGAAAATTGTTGACCCTGCCAATGATGTTAGTCCTCCACCTCCTCAATCATCAGAATCGTCATCACAACAATCTCACCCATCATCTTCACTATCATCGCAAATTTTAAATGTTTCGACTCCCGATCCTTCAACACCCCAAGATCAACCAGGAGCTTTAGCATCAACTATTACAAAACCTCAAGAGAACTAGTGATATTGTCAATATCAACAATAATTCTATTGCTTCTGAATCTACAAAAATCGACGATCAACCCGAATTGTTGACTAATTCTACAGAGGAGATGGTCGAAATGAAAGATACTGAAAACGGTATCTCTAATCATGGTGGCTCACCGAGTAGTGAAATATCTGTGAAACCAAAAAGTCAGGGTAAAAAGCGCTCTATCGATGAAGTTACACGTGATCAACATGATGGTACAATTGAAAGTGCTGAAAAAAAATTAGCCCAACATCATTATAAGAATGATAAAAAGCAAGAAAAGGACGGTTACTGTTGGCTATGCCACAAAGAGAAAGGCAATAGCTATATCAGCTGTAAATCGTGTCCCAGAAGTTACCACCGCAAGTGTCTGCCACCTGATAACTCTGGTTCAAGTGAAGTCTTCGAAACAAATAAGAATTGTGCAAATAATAGTGACTGGATTTGCATAGAATGCTCTGTAATTAACAAATCAGAAGATACATCTACTACAAAATCTTCAACCATGAGTCATTTAAATCCACATGATTTTTCTGAATTACTCATGTTTGCGGTTCAAACCATCAAGGCGGTAAGTTAAGCAAAAGAAATATTTTTAATTTGCAAAAATAACTTAATTTTTCTCTTTTTTCTTAATTCCAGACTGCTGATAGATCATTTCACCAACCTGTATCTGATTCAGTTTTTCCAGATTATAAAAGTTTTGTAAAATATCCTATGGATTTTAGTACTATTGAAAGGAAAATTCGTTCTAAAGCCTATAGCAGTACGGACAGTTTAATGAGTGACATAAAGTATATCGTCCACAATTGTTATATTTACAATTCTCCAAATCATCCACTTACAAAAAATGCCAATTATTTCCTTAAAGTTGCTAAAAATGAGATGCAAGAAATTGATATATGCTTCAATTGTTTCCGAAATTTTTACACATTTAAAGATAAAGATTGGTTCACCGAGCCTTGTGCTCGACCTCACATACTTGTTTACGCTAAAATGAGAGGTAAGATTATTGCATTTTCTCATTTGATTAAACTGTGCTAATGTGATTATTTTTAATGTATTACAGGTTATCCACCCTGGCCAGCAAAAGTGGTACGATACGATAAAGAGAAGAACGAAGTTGATGTGCGATTTTTT
The DNA here is from genome assembly GCA_036759885.1 of Tetranychus piercei. Classification (NCBI taxonomy): domain Eukaryota; kingdom Metazoa; phylum Arthropoda; class Arachnida; order Trombidiformes; family Tetranychidae; genus Tetranychus; species Tetranychus piercei. The sequence goes on from CM071877.1 coordinate 2,179,858, forward strand.
GGAGCACATGATAGGTAAGTTTTCCTTTTCATGATGTACTCTTGTCAAAATTTTTATAGTCATTTCAACTAATTCATCTTTTAATATTGTTTTCTCAATAGATCATGGGTTCCTGTCGAACAATGTAGTCTATTAACTAAACCAAATTCGACTAAAAGTACTAAAGGATCGGGCAAGGGACAAAAAAACAGCAAATATGATTCTGCCTTGAACGAGCTTGCTTTGCATATCAAACGATTGAATGAATTGTTTCCATTCAAGTTTCACTATGCCAAATCAAAACAGCCGATCAATGTTAACAAACTTTTTATATGTGACGGACCTGAAGACGAAGAGATGTCATCACTTGATGATGATAGAGACTCTGATATAAACGAAGACAAGCTTGTGATCGATGAGACAGGAGATGATCTGGAAATAACTGAAAGTTCTGATGGTAAAGGGGTAAAATCTGAAAAAGTAGAAAGTTCGTGTGAATTTTCACCATCACCAGATCCACCGACGATCCCTGAAAAACCAGGGAAAAGTGAAGCGCTTATACCTAAATTGACGATACCAAAATCTATTAAAATTCCATTGCGTTCACCTCAAGTGCAACAGCAACAACCACCACAACAGCCAAATGCTTCGCCAAAAAAAGACGAAACACCAAAAACAGTCAAGAAGAAGACCAGTCAAGGAAAAATCAAGAAGGATAAAGAAAAGGTGGAAAACGATAAAACACCTTTATCTATAAAGAAATCTAGTTCATCTAAAAAGAAAGTCCCGGTTAAAGTAGAAGAAAATGAGTCAAATAAAATTTTCGATGAGCTAGAAGTACTGAAAAAGAAATACGAGTTCGAAAAGATGATGCACAAAGAACAGCTTAAGGAAATCGAACATAATCAAAATTTGAAAATAAGGTTTGTAAATTATACCATTACTCATCCTTCATTGTTTTTATTGAATTTCATTTTTAATAATCTTTCATTTGTTTTTTTCTACAGAGAAATGAGAGAATCTTGGCAAAAGGAAAACGAAAGAGCTTTAAAGGAATTAACAATAACCCTGGAAGAAAAATATCGCAAAGAAATTGAAGAAACGAAAAAGAAACTCTGGTGCTCCGAATGTCTCAAAGAAGCAATGTACTTTTGCTGTTGGAACACATCTTATTGTAGTCTTGATTGTCAGAAAGCGCAATGGCCTAAACATGCATCCAAATGCCAACAACAGTCACATTGGCAGCAAACAAATTCCCAGTCAACTGCAAATCAACAACAATATAATCAATCTAACCAACAACCTCAGCTACAGACTGCATCCATTAACAATAATACCTCGACTACTTCGTATAACTCAACAGTTAATCAAATTTGATTAATGTAAAGACAGCATTTATAAGAATGGACTTCATCGCATGAAAAGACCTAACCAAAAGATGAATTGAAAAGAAACAAATTATCTCAAATTCTCATCTTGTCCTAACTTGAAAGCCTGGCTTTAAATTTTTTGCCTTAATTTTGTCCTGAAAATTTTTTCACATTTTTTGTCAATCAATATTTGCTAATCACCTCTCGCAACCAAACCTATAACCTGAGAAAAAGAGTAAAAAGAAACTACCTTTTCACCCAAAAGTTACTGAAAAATTTAAAAAATTACCACAAAATAATAAGCTTATATATTGTGTATCAACAATGATAATATTAAGACAACAAAATTGTATAAGCTACTGTTTGAGATGATATTAGAATAAGTTTATAACCATTTTTGTCTTATTTTTAAATCGTTATGATCGTACAAAGAGGAAAATGATAATGATATAAATATACATATATATAAATAAATATTGATAATTTCATTCATTTTTCTTTGTCAAGCTTCAACAAATTATATTAAATATTACATTATAATAAAACATGCAACTCTACTCAACTTTATTGTATTCAATTAGTCATTTACATGAGGTGATTAAGAAAAAAAATATCTGCCTCAATTACAATGATATTCATTAACAACCTAAGGGATTAGATCAGTGTCTAAACTATTCAACTTTAACATTAAATTATTATTATTTAGCCTGGTAAACAAACATTATTACAACAGTTTTCACATTAAAAATCAATTTCTCACACTTTTGCATTTCTCATTACTAATAGAAATAGCAGCCATTCAATTTCCTCTATTCAAAGGATACTTAATTTTGATTAAAAAAATTGTTTTCACATGATGTGATTTATAGTGATTTGCAATTTATTTCAAGAGATACAGCATCGCAACTTTAAATTATGACTTATTTGTTTGCATCCGTGTACTTGAATTGCTGCTAGCATAATGATAATCAATGAAATCTTTTCTCTGGTTAATAAACAGTAACCTCAGCAGTTGAAATATTATTAGAATGTTGTTGTTTTTAAAAAAAGTAATGACTGAAGATTTCACACTTTTCCATTGAAGATCCTTGAGTTGTTCAACAATTGGCCCAACTATTGATGAGCTTAAACAGTCATTAATGTGAGTGTTTATGTTTTGCTATTTTCATTGGCAAATATGATCAGTTTATTTATTAATGATTCAATTTAATTTTCAGGTCAACGGGAAATCTGGTTAGGTATTGTACAAAGACTATTATTGTTTTTGCTTTAATGGCATTGATGGGATTGTTCATTAATCAACAGTTTGTTAACTGATTACTAGAATTGTAACAAGATAAAACAAAATAACGTGATTAAGACCATGGTTTGTTGACTGTCTGTGGGTATAATAACACAGTAATCAACTTAGATTGTGTCAACCTCTTCAGAAAATATCCGGCTTTAAAAAATTTAATACATTCAAGTGTTCAACAATATTGATATCATAATTTCGCTAGAAAATGAATTATAAAGTCATTAAAATCACGTAATTATTCAATATAATTTGATTATTTTGGCATAAATGCAGTTAAAGTTAATTTTATTGCATAATGATTACCAGTAACGTTAAAATAAGAAATCATTAACAATATCGCACAATTTTAGATTCATTTTTTAGCGTCAGGGAAATATGTTGAGTGATATGAAGAGTGTTTTGATTAGTGAAAGATGAAACAGTGACACAGGTTTTATGTTACTAAGAATAATTAACTGCTCTTAATTAATTAGTCTTAAATTAATTTACTCTTAAGACTCTTAATTTACATTACCATTTCATTACTGAATGTTGTGCACGAGTATTGTAGTGAAGGCCGTGTATGTAGATGGCGTTAAAAAAAGGAAAGATTTTGTAATGTTGCAGAAAGCAATAAACAGCTACTACTTTATTATCATTTCAACTACAATCTGTTAATCGCTTTGCTTGATTACAATAACCGGTAAGATTATTTGATTTCTCTCTTATTAATCTTCTAGACCATTCGATTGAATAATCATATTCAAAATTTTCCTATGCTTATTCATTATTTCATCTGCTTTGTTTGATTGTTTTTATTTGCTGTTACTCTTCTTTTTTTGCTCCCTAACTCTTTCTATCTTTATCTTTTTTGTCTTATTTGTTTCCCATTTATATAAGATTTGTTTATTTAATCTTAGATTGACTTTGAATTCCAGTCTAACTATATTAACTCACACTATTCAATTTTTTTCTTTGTTAACATTGTGCATCTCTTTAATTCGGATCTCTACCATTACCTTTACTTTATGCAGAATTTTTATTTCTCAATGGATGTTAAATTAACTGGCAACTCTTCAACCCAAAATTTTTCTGGTAAAAATTTAGACTTTTGTGATAATTCAAGTGAACACGGGTATGGCTCTTTAGAAGATTTGCATAATCCTGTGTTACCTGTTATCAAAAGTTGTGATCCTACATTACCTTCTTCTACGGAATCATCTTTATCCTTCCCAATCTCAGCTGATTCAATTGCCAACACCAATTTAGAGTCTCTGGAATCAGCCCAATCTCCCCGAAAAATCTCCGGAAAAGAGTGTAACTTATCCCAACCTGATAAACGGGCTGACGATCTAAATAATAATCGGATAAATGATGATACAGTCGCTGAAAATGACTCAAGAAACGCACCTGGGAAATCTAAACCCAACTATAAAAACAACCATCTTATCATTGAAAATAGCATGAAATCAACCGAAGGAGCAAAGAATGGTCATAATGTACGTTCTATTGTGCTTTTTATTTTGACTCGACTAATCATTTTTTTTGTTATAGGTTAAGGTTTTCTCACCCCCAGAACAGTTTCAGTCTGGTAACAGATTTAGATTTGTTCCTAAAAATCGTCAAAATAATTTTAATGGCGATCGACACTCTGTTAAGCAGAATAACGCTCGTTACAACAATCGAGGAGGAAGGAGAGCCACTCGAAGTGAAAGTGATTGTGATACTAAACCGAGAACCACTCCAATAAGGAACAAAAACAATGAGGATATTGTATTTATAATAAGAAAGGTTGATCGTTCGCTTCGTCGAACAGTTTCAGAATCATCAGGAGAGGTTTGTATTTATTACACAATGGAAAAAGGAAATTGAATTTATCCATGACCTCTTTAATTTCAATTAATTATTTATTATTTTTTCTCTTTATCTCTATTCAGACTTTACCAGTTAGAGGTATCCTCAAATATCCTCGCGATTGGAATCGCCGAACCTTATCCGAATCAAGTTGTGATAGCTCTAACCAATCAAATTTATTGGAGGCTCATGAGAAAGGCCAAACTCAATCTCTGGAATGTATTTCGCCTCTGGAAGCTTCATGTGAAGGATCAACAGAATCTTCTTGCTCTTCGGCTACAGAAAGTCCTGGACAAGAAGAGGAAAAACCTAAAAAAAGTGTCCACTTCAGTTGCTATGTTTCTAAAGCCACATTCAAGATAAACTCAACTATTCTGAATAATAAACAGAATGGAGGCAATAAGAAAAAGAACCGGAAGCGAGACAACAACAATAAGGGGAATCCTGCAAATTCACCTGTAAACCCAACGAACAAAAATGATAATATCAGTAATACCAAGCTTTGTCAGCATAACGACCGAATGAAACCACAACAACCTCACCATCATTCACTTCAGCAGCAACTAACCAATGATAGTCAGCCGAATCCCACCCATCAGGAACGAATTTTCAACCAAACAGAACGCAACATTAACGAAGAATCCGTTATTGAGAACGATGATGGAGCATTCATTAATAGTGCTGATCTGCCGACCGATTATGATGAAGAGAAACAAAGTGAAAACGTTGATCCTATGGAAGCCAAGATGAGATCTCGCCAAGATTCCGGTTATGATAGTGAAACTAGTGATAGAAAAGGGATCGACGCGAATGGTACTACCTGTGTTAAATCGCCCAAACGAAAATTCACTATCAAGAAAGTTGATCTCAATCAGTGATAAAGAAATCAAAGATCTTCAATTTTTTCATCTTCTATTTAACAGATTTGTAACTTTCTTCATCCCAAATCCCCATTCCTTGACTATTTCATTTTTTTTCATCCAATCAATCTTAAGGTCTACTTGAGGAGTTCATCAGAAGCGTATACTCACCTTAGCAATTCTAAACTCACTAGATTGTTATTTCGTTGTAATCCACTGAACGAAAGTTAAAAGCTTAATTTAAGTCTTCTAAGCAAATATTAGTTAGCCTAAGCTAAAGTTAAATGTGAATTTTGGATTAATCGAATTGAAATTTTTGTTGCCTATAAGATTGAGCAAACGTTTGACCAAACAAAATTTTACATAATTTATCCTGCCCATGGAAAGTTTCACTATGAAAAGTTGAATCAGAGTAGATGAAGGATAAAAATAAAAAATTTCCAGTGATTGAGATGTGTGCTAAAATCAGCAGTCTATTGATTGAATGGTGATCGAAATAGCAATCAATTGTACCTCTCAATTATCACTCAGCATATGCATAAACCAATAATCTTTTTTATATATTTATTTACAAATTAGTTAATTGATTGTGACCATTATTTTTCATGGCTTGATTGTTGATAGCATCCATCCCTTTAACTGATAATTAGCATGAAATGTCTTTATATCTTTTCCTGAAAAAATAATTCAATCATAACGCAGGTTCTATCAGCTCCAACTCAATGGAAAAGTCTAATTATATTTTGTCTTTCTTGTGTTTTCTCATTTCTTTTTTTGTTAACTATCCTTTCCAATACTATCTATCATTGGTGAATGGCAAACCAGATGTTTCCCAGCATTTCATGTTAATTATTGTGTTCTCCTTGAGTATGACTGCGATATTTTTTCTCGAATCAAGTTAACGATTCCCAATAATAATGCAAGAGCCATCTTTATGAGAATTACAATCTCATTTATGCGCTCAACATAATCTTTTTTTTCTAGAGCATTTTTCTCTTTCTATTACGTTTAACGATAATTTATCATCAATTTAATACACCGTTCTTGATACTCTTACAATTTGTTACCAAAATGTAGCTTCTGATCGTTGATAAAATTTAAAACCAAAAAATAGCTATTAAAATACTTTAAAATGGTCTCTTGATCAATGTAAGATAGATATTAAAATGTATTTATCCTTATTACCCGATTATTCAAACAATTTGTATCGTTTGCATTTCAAATGCCAAGTTTCAAAGGCACCTGACAAATTAACAGGAAAACACTTCGATTTATAATGATCATATTTCATTATTTTGCAAACTTCAATGTTTTTTTTGGTTTGATACTTGTAAACAAGTCTTTTCTAGCTGATCTAACCTCATGATCATGAGATTTCAATATTAATAGCAGCTCTACTGATGAACTGCTATCAGTCAAGGTTGATTCAATTGGCATTGTGTCAGCTAATTCTGGTTTATTTAAACAGAAACATGTACCAAGGGTTAGGAAAAAGATGATACCGTTTTCAAAATGAAATAAAATGTCGGTTTTCGATTTTTTTATTGAACTTTTCTAATAAAGAGAAAAATTTAGCCTTTCATCTTTCATTTGGTACTATGATCGTAGTTCTGAAACACACAGATAGCGCGCAGATCGATTTTTAAAAAAAAGTAGACGAAGAACATTTTTGAAACCTATGGGAAATTTAACATATAAAAACTAAGTTTTTCCGATTTTCCATAGACGCTCCATGTTAAACTCTAAAAAGTATTTTTCATAAACACTTTTTAAAAATCGCTCTTCGCGCTATCTGTGTGTCTCAGAATTACGATCATAGTACCAAATAAAAGACGAAGGACTGAATTTTCTCTTTATAAAAGAATTTTAGTCAAAAAAATCAAAATTCGACATTTTATTTCATGTTGAAAACGGTATCATTATTTCCTAACCCTTGGTAGATCATTGACAAAGAAAGGTTGTTGCAAGACCCTAGCTGTTTGAGTTGAAACAAAGAGTAAAGAAGTTACAACTTGTACTTCTTTACTCTTTGAGTTGAAAGCACGTTAATTAGCGGCTATGAATTAAATTTGTAGAAAAGATATTTTACTTTTTTTAAAAATTTATGAATAATAAAAAATTACAATCTTTGGTCTAATTAACAAATTAAAAACGACATTCTGTTAGCAACTACAAATTGATCGGGAAGGGAGATTGTTAGATTGACTACACTTGTAGTTATTGTCAGCTGTTGTACAACAAAGATTACACGTTTGATCAATTTGTTTATCCTGATTATTTGAATTAACATAAACTTTTTTTCCATTCGGTATAAATTGTAAACAATAATAATCTCCAGTTGAACAATCAAGTCTATTGTTTGAACCATAACTTGATTGAGTAAAGTGTCGATAGGAATAATACTTTTTAGGAAAGTAGAGTTGATTTATTTTCTGATCAAGCCAAATCAATGATTCACCTGAAGATGAAATGGTGAAAGAATACCAATAATACCAACGCTGAACACATGTTGTTCCCACAAAATTAACAATATGTATTGACATATCAATTGCTTCATCTATTTGATTAGATTGGGCAGAACTACGTGTTGAGGAAGTTTCAGTTATCCAAACTGGGAACGAAGGATTTTCTGAATAAACCGTCGAATCGTAATAAACTGTTCCAAAATGTTTGAATGGATTGAGACTGACTTGATAACCATGTGAAGTCATTATTGGACAAGATTTTGAACAGTCAACATTTCCGAGGGAAAAGCTGTGATACAATTTGGATATTTTAAACCAAGCGTTTTCAGCACAAAGGGAAGTCAATGGATCATCGTATGATTGGATTATACGACACAATTGATTTGGTGACATCAAACACCGATCCCAAGTAGCCAATACATTCTCTGGCTCATTAACAATTGATACTTTCTCGACTGGCAAACCAAATGATTTTTCAACTATTGAAGTTATATTTTTAATATAGTAGTAATATGGACGCTCGTACTCGGTCTTCAGCTGCTTTAACCAGTTTTTCATATAGTGAGGTGGTGACCAAACGGATACATATAATGATTTTTCTGGCAGCTTTGCCAACAAGGAATGCATTCGAATCCAAGCACATGTTTGGGAATCAACACAGTCAATTGAATATTCATTTTCTTTAGTTGAAAATTCTGGCATATATTCTGTTCGAAAGTTTCTTAATTTTAGATCATGATAGAGTTTTGTTAGAACGGCTGACTGGATCTCTTCGGTTGTTAAATTGAATGAACTAAGTGCACCGAGATACACACCAAATCCTTCCCAAGAGTGAATACACTTTGATGTGGATGGGTTAATTAAAAGAGTAATTATGGTGAAAATTGTTATAATATTTGTGAATTTCATTGGATTGGACATAATTGGCGAAATGATTAAAACCCGTTGTAAATTATCTTAACTAAAGTCGAAATCGCGAATCATAAAATTGAAACCATTTATTTCAAACACATGAATAAATAATGTGTCTTGAATAATTTATTCAGTTAGCATTTAAGTACCTCACAGCATTTTGATTGTCATCAAATCAGGGAGAAAGTTATTGCTAATAATCGTATGATTTTCTTATCAATGTGATTATTTCGCTTATGTCGATTAACAGCGTTGTTATCAGAACTGGTAATGTTGTATCTTCAATTCTAAGGCAAATCTCTTACGAATCAGTACAATTATCATGTTTTTCAATCAAGCCTTGTAAAATTATGATGAATGATACCATTCTATTGTTTCAACGGTCTAGATTGTTATCAAAAAGTCTGATTACCGAGAATATCCACATTTTATGCAGTTTTTATCGACTAAGTCATTTCCAGCAATTATGACGTTTTGCTCTATTTATGGTGGGTTACATCTTCTTTTGTTATTATTATTTCATGATTAACTGTGATATCATCTTCATTGACAAGGAAATCACTTTATTTTCGATAGTTGAATGTCTGATTTAAATATTTCATGTTTTATTCAGATTTGTCGAATAAACTAATAGCTTCAAGAATCTTGTGCATTTTATTTTTAGCGCCAATAACATATTTAAAAATGCTATACAATGGTGTAAACAAATAACAAAAACACATTACTTGGAATAAGAAACAAGATCAATTATCATTTTTCCCTTGCAATTTAATTTGCTTAATCAGTTTAGCTAAGAAACTTGCGTATTTAATTAGTTATAAGTTGAACATTTGAATCAAGTATCGATCTGCAATTTTTATCTTGACCACCAGCTGATCTTTTCATGTGTTTAACGTTTCCAAGGCGTCATCTCAATCTTAACTGAGAATTAACCGGATAAATTTGACAGTTTCACTAACTAATTTTGATTTCGAGTTTAAAATGATTAATTAATGTCAATAAGTTAATAAATATACTTTCGACAAGCTGGTAAGTTATACTTCTCATTTCAATCTTGTTTTTTGGAACTAGAATAGGTTATTTATTAGCTTATGTACTAAATGATGCATTTGGTAATATTCTTTATCCTTAAAGTTTATCCTAAATTAATCATTGATTCGAGAATATCTGACCTAAATAATACTTTACAATTAATCTCTAATTCATTTACACTTCACTGACAAACTCAAACTAAATATTCTGGAAATTTTAATTTTTTGTAATGATAAATATTTTGTAATTTTCATTTTTTCTTCTCATATTCCATAGGTTTCTTCAATGAAGGTTATATCATTGAGTGTGTTTTGATGAGAATTACATTTACTCATTTAAAATTTGTGATCCTTGGAGCATTGTTTTTGACTCTGGTTTTAACTTTATTCCAAGCAGGTAATTTTCAATCACTATTTCCTCTCAAAAATTTAATTCGTAGATCTCAGATCAGATCGCAGAGCTTCTTAATAAAAGTGATTAATTTCATAATTTTCATCTTTTTCATGCAGTTTGTGTCACTAAATCATATTCAAATAGATGTCCCGAAAAAGAAAACACCAGTCTCTCGTCTTCCCCATCATCTTCAATCAATTTACCTCGAGAAAAACTCCCTACAATTTATTTGATTACTCCAACTTATGCAAGAGCGGAGCAAAAAGCCGAATTAACGAGACTTGGTAATACATTGTTACTTGTTGAATCAATTCACTGGATTTTAATTGAAGATAGTGACTTTCCCAGTAATCTAATTTCAAACTTTTTAGCAAGATTTCAAACACTCTCAAAGAATCGTAGCAATATTCGAGTGACTCATTTGGTTAAGCGAACTCCTATAGAATATCGAACTAAGTTAAATGATCCGAACTGGTTAAAACCGAGAGGTGTCCTACAACGAAATGAAGGCCTGAAATGGTTAAGAAATAATCGTAATTCTATTGATTCAAGAGGAATCGTATATTTTGCTGACGACGACAACACATATGATCTCCGTTTATTTGATGAAATGAGGGATACAAAGAAAGTCAGTTGTTGGCCGGTTGGTCTAGTTGGTGGACTAATGGTTGAAAGACCGTTAGTTAATGATGAAAACAAGGTAATTGGTTGGAATGCTGTTTACAAACCAGAAAGGTTATATCCTCTAGATATGGCTGGATTTGCTGTTAATATTACTTTGATACTCAAAAATCCGAAAGCATTTTTTACACTCAAAGTTCCTAGAGGATTCCAAGAAAGTTATTTACTGAAACAATTAATTTCCGATATCAGTGAACTGGAACCAAAATCAGATAAATGTACTCAAGTATTAGTTTGGCATACACGGACCGAGAGACCAAATCTTAAGCAGGAAATCAAATTGAAAAGACCTTCTAACGAGAATATCGAAGTGTAAACTTTGGTGAGATCAATGGGTTATGAAAAGCTATTGCATTAGCAGTCTTTAAGTGATTATCATCAATAAAATCGATTGACATATCATGATTTAGGGTCCTGTTTACAAATTTATTGCCAAGATATTTTATTCTTCATCCTCAGCTTCATTAAATTGGCTGATGTATATGATTTATAATTTTCTAGTGTAATTAACTGTCAATCATGTATTTATGAACCAATCTTCCGCATCCAACCTGATAAATAGGCGTCGGTTTGAGACAATAAGGTTCTGTAGATTATTTAGTTATCACCATGTTTCGTTCAATAGTTTCAGTTATTTTGGTTTACTTGTGCCTGATTGTGCTTCAAGTTATCACTATGAATCAAGTAAATGATGATGTGTCTATTAACATGCCTGAACAACCAACTCGAGAAGATCCGTTAACCAGAATGATTCGTGGTTCAAATGAAATACAATCTCCCCAACCATTTGATTTGCAGTTTTACTAATTCAACAATCAACTAGACGTCAAATACCCTTAAAGTGGACATTCAAAATAAAATCAACTAAACCTGATAATGATTGGCTCAGGAGGTCAGGAAAACAAATTAGTTTAACTCTAAAACTCGAAAATATTCCAAAATTAAGCAATTAAAATAAAACTTATAAAATTTTTGATGCAATCTAAAAACAAAATATTTATTAATTTACAATAAAATATAATCGATGCCAAATTGATGTTAAATGAAATCAATCGCCAAAAATGTCATGTTTAAAACGGTTGTTAAAACTGATAGTGTTCAAGTATTTAATTATCAAATCACATATGAAAATATTTTAATATTGGGTTCATCTTTTTAGCATAACCAAAGAATCAAAATGGTTATAAATAAAAGCTTGATAAGCCAATGATGATGGATGAGTTAACCAATTTTGATGTACTATTTCATTGCTTACCTATGAGACTATCTGTCATATCAGTTGCGATTCTCGAACCTTTTGACTTTATTGGCAAAAAATACTAAAGAAAGGCTCAATCTAGGATTAAGATAATAACTGAAAGATTAGCGCTTGAAGCTGATTGAATCAATAGAAAAGGGCAAAAAAGTGTGCTGTCACCAGGATTCGAACCTGGGTTGTCGCGGCCACAACGCGAAGTACTAACCACTATACTATGACAGCTCCTCTTAAGGCACTTTAGCCCAAGGGGCTATTCAAACTGCTAAATACGCTTTTAGTAAATTGCGTTCCTAATTTTAATGTACAATAATCTTTTGATTAACCTTGGTATTAGTTTCAAGCTTTCCCCTTAAGATAAGACTGTGTATAATGATTATCTATCAGATAAAACAGATAAACTGACTTGTTTGCATAGTTTAATAGAAGATAATATTTTGTAAAATTTTAGTTTAGAGACTTTTCGTTCAGGATGCAAACTGGTTAGATTGTTTTAGAAATTCTTAGCCTGAGTGATCTTTTTGCAAAATCTTTGCATATTGTGGGTTATTCATTGATTCATTGATCATAAATCATCATTTGGTATATTATTTATTATACTTCTATGAGGCTCTCGATAAACTTTCATTTTTGAGTAAGTAGAATGGTCTTTAACTAAAGCGTAAAAAGAAACAGAATAAAAAGTCAAAAATTTGGGATACATATCTAAATGGTTATTATTAATTAAATACATAGATCACACTGAAAGAGCTACTTTACGAGGCGATTCGACTGGGTTTGTGTTTTGAGTAAAGTAACTCATTTTCCAATCTCTAATTGAATAAGTTGCCTCTTGTTTACTTTTATAGTCCAGATTGTGAGCAGCTGGACCAAACTTAAAACATACTCCGGGCACAGTTAAATTGAAAAAGCGTCTCAATGCATCATATGCTGCCATTTCTTGAGCTACTTGCAAAGTTTCTCCTGGACCTAAAAAGATTAATAAAATAGAGTAAAATTAATTAAAATTCAGGGATGGAAAATTTAGTTATTATTGATTACTTTGTATAACTATCATATCTTACCATATCCGATTAGGTTCTTATTCACATACAATCCAATAATATAACATGAGAAAATTGTATTCCGTCCAGTTTCTCGCATTAATCTAGGTTCAAAATCTGGTAAGCCATCATTTTGTAAAATTTTACGAACTTTATTTTCCGGATCCACAGGATCCCATATTGCTAAAAGATCTTTATCTTGCAGGTAAGGTAAGATTATATCGATGATGAACTTTTCACACTGTTTTGAACCTTTAGTTTCGTCAAGGACTGCAATTAATGATTTAACAGAGTTAGCAACCATTTCATCAGTAGGATCTATAAGCTGAAAGAAATAGACAAAGGATAAAATTCCAATACTTGTAATGCAAAAATTAACAACTTACTGGGCTCATGATTAAATCTTTACATCCAATATATCCTCCTATGTGACTTAGAGTTTGATTTGAACATAAATTATGGGAAATTGATCTGTAAAACAAATCAGCCGGTTAGTCTTAAATTTTGTTTCTATTGCTTTAATTTTACTTACGAAATGCATTCTTCAGGAACTCTTGGTAAGAAAAAGCGCAAGTAAGATTGGATAAAGGATTTCATGATATTGTCCCCTTTATTTGAAAGTTCAGAATTTGATACTAACGTAGCGCCAACATTTTCAAGACCTAGATTCTTTATTTTTTTCTCTTCTTCATCCACATAAGACTGATCAATAAAAATCTTTTTCAGTTCATCTTGTGATAAATCTTCACTTAGACGTTTACCGAAAGCATAGATTTCAGAATCATAATTCCTGAAAAAATTAAGAATAAGTACTAAACATAAGAATTGATACTTAATCAGATAGTAGCATTGTGAAAATGTATTCCTTACCAATTGACCCATTCTCGTTTGTGTCTTTTTTTATGAGGAACTAAGTCGAAATCACGATTCCTATCTTTCATTTCTCGCAATGTATTCGCTAACCAAGTTTTGATTCCTCGTTTTTCAACAGTATTTACACACATCATATGAGATTTGAAAAGAGCCAAACTTCGTGTAACTCTAGAAGTCAACATTTTTGCTGAAAATGAAACCAATATATAAATAATCACAATATATTTAAGACGTAAAATTAGTTGTTAAGACTTACCAAGTAATTAAAAATCTATCCAAAAAATTATTCACAGCTCAGATATTATTGTTATTTTTTAAAACACATGTTTGGGGATCTTATACTAATATCATATATTAATAATACGAAAACAATCGAGTTACAATAAATAAATACAATTTAAGTGTTAAATAAATTAATTAGATGTAGTCTACTTAATTTAAATCCTCTACCTCAGAATAAATCACCCAAATATGTAATTTCGATACAAGTTTTGAGATGACAACCTACTCCATTTGACAATACCATTCATTATTAAACTGTTAGATAAGGAAATTTTTAGACAATCATTTGATTAATATTCATTCAAGTCATTTTATTTGAACTAATCATAACAAAATAAAATATTCATATTTTTATTAATACACTGTCTTCAGTAAAATATAGATACAGTAAGCTATAGTTCAGGCGAGTCAAAACAAAAATAAAAAAGTGTAAAAAGCATAGCAAAACTATTGACATTTTTTATAAGTAATGGGACAATTAAGATGAGTCAAGTTTCTATTTTTAAAATCTCAAGAGCAGTCAATACCCAATCAGGATAATCTTCGCGTGTTTTGTAATGTTCATCTAAAGTTTGCAGAATCAAGTTTGGTAAATCTCCCGATGAAATAGCATCTTTGATTTTATTCATAAATCTCATCTGGAATCTAACATTATGTTGACTTATTAAATGACAAGCGATTGTATTTCTTTTTTTAAGTAAATGATTGATCATAGATCGTTTGTAATTATTAATACAGGCATAGCAATCACAGCCGGGTTCAATAACTGAAGTATCATTCTGGAAAACGGCCCATTTAAGATTTATTTTAACTCCCAAGCCAACTAAGGCACAACCAAAGCGAGCAGTTCGAGTCGGATAAACACAATCAAACATATCAACACCCAGAGCAGAACACAAAATTAAATCAACCGCGAATCCAACACCCATAAGATATCTTGGTTTATTTTCAGGAAGATTTTCCGTTGAACAAGCGACCATTTTAATGAAATCAGACTTACACTCGCCTCCACTGAGTCCACCAATGGCAATACCTGGAGGGTCGCGAGCTGCAATTTCTTTGGCACAAAACGCTCGCAATTCAGGATCTAGGCCTCCTTGGACAATCGGAAACAGATTTTGTTTCGCTTCATAACCAGTGTGCTGGATTTTACATCGGTCATACCAACGAATAGTTCGATGTGTTGCTTCCACAAAACGATCACGATCGGAGTGCGTAGAAGAGATCACATCATCTAACTGCATTATTATATTAGCTCCAATTTCGTGTTGAATGGCAGTTGCGCCTTCTGGAGTAAGGGTAGTTTCCACTGAATCATCATAGGGCGATGTAAAGATGACCCCATTTTCATCGAGCTTCATCAATTTGGACAGAGAAACCATTTGGAATCCTCCGGAATCAGTCAATAACCCATTCTTCCAATTCATAAATTTGTGTAAACCACCAGCAGCAGCAACAATTTTTGATCCTGGGCGAGATGCTAAATGATAAGTGTTTGATAACATCATGTTACATCCACAAGCTTCGATTTGTTCAGGCAATAAGCCTTTAAGGGTGCCATTGGTGCCAACCGGCATAAAAACTGGCGTTTTGACCAGAGTTTGAGTTCCATGAGGTGATGTTGGTTCAAGAGTAAGATGTGAACTCCTAGCACGAGTTTTTGGGCATTTAGCTATAATATGAAAATTCAAGGCTTTACCCCCCTCCATTTCATACTCTAATTTTGATGAAATAGATAAACAAAACCAGTTATTAATTTATACTTTGGGTGCAGATTTTACTGTGAAAGCGGCTTTAAAAAGCTATTCGTCTCAAGAATGGATCCAATCCTTCAAAAGATAGTTGCTATCTTCAAACGCTCGAATTTTAGCGCAATCTTTGACTTTATAAATTTCGCGATCTTTGTTTTTTATGCTAAGAAATTGCAATTATTATTGTTTATAACTACAATATTTACAAATAGGTTAAAATTAAACACCAGTTTCAAAAAATTATTTGTAATTCGAACCTCTAACATTGAGTGCAATCTGCAATCAGTTGCTTTATTATAATAATTAGTTACAGTAGTCCCTCGATTTTTTTTCAAAAACTGAGAAAAATATGGCTTTTCTTCCTAGATTCACTTTTAAATGATGATTTTGATTTTTCTATCGTTTTGATGTTTTATAGTCACTCTAATGATTGTTTGATTATAACTTTTGACTGGTTATTTCAAAATAATCACCAGCTCAACTTCAACTCTTTTTGAAAAAAAATCGAGGGACTACTGTAGTGATTTAATTTATGTAGAAATTGTGTATTCATTTTTTTGAGCAAATGAAATAAAAAATTATTTCTGTCATTAATGATCAATTAATATTCAATTACTTTTAAATTGAAAACAGTTGCTGTGAGAAAGAAGAATCGGTTTACGAAAATACAAGACTTTGATTGATCATAAAGATTCTAACTTCATCATAACAAAAGTTGACAATTTAATATTTAAATGTAAACTTTAAAAATTCAAGGTAGAATAAAAGTTGAATGAATTATTATTCAATAATTTGCTCTAAATTAATCCAACCGATTCAGTTTACAGCTTCAAAATTTTCATATTTTGCATGACCTTTTTTTTATTTATAATTGTGGCTGATTTTGTGATGGACAACTAACACTACATTGTTCAATTCAACATTCAACAAATCAAAGTTTAAGCTGCTCTTTTTGATGATAAAAAAATGTTTATTAGCCAATAAAATAACGTTGATGCTTACTTTAATGTTCATGTTAACCTTTTATTGTGATTAAATTGTGGTGGTGAATTATACGATACAGTTACTCGAGTTTTCATTGAAAATCACTCAGGCCAATCAAAAATAATGTAAAGATGAGGAAGATGAGGCTCTCACCTTCTGAATGGTCTGGCATTGTTATGCAAGGGCTTCCCTCTCTTTATGTATCACAGTACACCAACTTCAGGTTCATTAGATCATTTTGTGATTTGATATAGTTGTAATTAGAGTTTATACCTTATTTTTTGATACATCTGGTCAATCCCTTGTGATCTAACTAACTGAAGTTATCATATTTCAAATTCATCTAAAATGGATAAATCACTGGTTAAGGTTACGAATCGTTTTACCCTTCATTTAGTTATTTGTTATTTATCTTCAGCATTTGGTCAATATTATGGTTATCCTTATCCATCGACTTCATCAAGTAAGAACTATCTTTGTTTCTGCGTTCACAACTTACCTTTTTTATTGTTCATCATATTTTTTGGTTTTCAGTTAATCGCTATGGATATCGATTTGGAAATGCTCTCAATTATGGTTTAAAATATAGTAATCCTTACAATGGACAATATTCTGATCCAAACAGACAGCCGATGAATCCACCTGATCAAGCGACTGATCACAATAACTATTGGAAAATTAACCACAATCGTTACCCACAAGGTATGCTTTATGCCATTCAATCGATTGGATTGTCAACTAACGATTCATGTTTATCCAATAGGTTATCAACCTTTGGCTTATCCTTCACCTCAACCATTTCCTTCGTCGTCAACATCACCTTCCTCACCCTTTGGTCCAACATCGAGTTTACCTTCTCTTTCACTATCAATGCCTTCCCCCCCTCCTCCTCCTCCTTCACTTTCTTCCTCCTCTTCTCCTTCTTCTCCTTCTTCTCCTTCTTCATCTTCTTCATCATCTTCTCCTTCCTCTTTACCTTCTTCACCTTCTTCCTCTACCTCTACCTCTTTCTCTTCTCCCACTTCTCCGTCTTCCTCCTCCTCCTCTTCTCCCTCTCCTTCTTCATCTTCTTCATCATCTTCTTCTTCTCTATCATCTTCTGGGGTCTCTCACTATTCACCATTCAACTCTCAATCACAAATTCCGTCTCAAGCGTCATTTTTAGCTGCGACTCATTTCTCGGATCAGCCACCTTTATCAACTTTTGAAACTAAATATGATCTTCCAGGTCCAGCCAACTTTGCTGATAGTACGGCAACCTTTGATAATAGATTAGGATGGGTTCCAAGGTACCCAAATTTTGTTTTTCCTCCTTCTTATTATTTCCCAACGACAGGTCATCCTTATTCATATCACAGGAATAGAGTTGCTCGTGGAATTGCCGATATTAGAGGATCTGATAATAAAATAACAGGATCAATCAGTTTTGAGCAAGAAGTAAGAATGCATTAATAGATCTTGATTAAATGATATGAACACTAACCCTTCAATATTTTCCGTGACTTTGTTGATTTGAAACAGGACAATAATAATGTAATTATTCGTGGAAAAATTTTGGGCCTTCCTCCTGGTGCTCATGGTATGCATGTTTTGGAGAAACCTCTGACTGGAAATGACTGTTCCTCTGGAGGCGATCATTATAACCCGCAGAAAACTGAACACGGAGGCAAACACGATTGGGTTCGTCATATAGGTGATTTGGGCAATATTTTTGCTGATCGAGATGGAGTCACTTATTTCGACCTTAATGATCAAATAGTCAGCTTAATTGGAGGTTATTCTATCCTAAACCGAACCATTGTGGTAAGTTAACAGGCATCTTCCCATACATTCAATTCCATTATTTCAATTTTCTCGATTTTCATTATCTTCCTCATTATCATTCTGTAAGATTACTGAAAAGCCAGATGACTTAGGACGAAGTGGTGATCCGGAAAGCAAAAGAACTGGTAACTCGGGACCCGCAATTGCTTGTGGACTAATCCAGTTGGCAAAGTTTTGAATTACTCTTATCCATTTTCAGATACAGACGACTATTAATTTACACCTTCTGCATTTTCCTATGCTTCAACCTTTCAATTTTCTTCACACTCATGTATTCTTTTTATGTAAATTTTCTACTCAAATTTCTTATGATGGAAATAAATTGCAAAAACTTCAGAAGAAAGATCTACATACAGATCTACATCTATCACTCAATCACTATAGATTTAGACATTTTATTTACAATAAAAATATAAGGTTTTAATATAAACATAGTACCATTACCAAATTAACACCTGGTTAACTAACACCATCTAGATTTAATTACATAGAGAATGCCAATCTGACAGAACAAATAAAGATTAAACTCGATTTTCGTAATTGTTATTATTTTCGAAAGACGCGCTCCACGAAAAGAGCAAACAAATCGTCGACTAGCTAGTCAGGCTTCGTGGTTACTCACTAATTATTAATGGTTAGTGTGTAAACATAACTTGAATGGCAAATTGAGTGACAAATCAAAATTGTTGTAACAATCAAAATTTGCAAATTATGTTTTACAAATTATGTTTTACAAATAACATTTTTGAAACAAATTGTTTCATCAATCTAATTTTAATGTCTTCCTTACAATTTGATAGATGGAGTCAGCACAAGAATACAAAATGTATTAAACTGTTACCCCCTTCATCCCCCTCTCTCAATCCTTATCTTACTACCAACGTCTAGTTTCGATATCACTGCCTTTGCTACTTTTAAAATTGATTGTTTTTATTCCTGATTTTGGACAAAGCGGTTGATTATGTTTAATCATTCCTTGTATTAGTCATTTTTATTTTATTCTTGATCTCTTTTATTTTGATTTTATTGTTGATAACTTAATCATAAATTGCGTATCTGTGATCTCAATTATTCATTCATCTTTGAAATTCATCCAAAGAGTAACTAAAGAGTTTTGTTCTATTTTTTTCGCTCTCCTTCACTTGTTTTTGGTCTATTGACTCAATTTCTGTTATTTTCTTTAAAATATTCGTTGATATTATATCGTTATCGAAGATCCTATTCAAGAAAATCTTTCAGTGATAAAATTTATATTTTTGATTGATTAAACAGTGCAATAAAATCCTTTTTGACAAAAAATTGAGCTAAATAATGGATGAAAAGCAAGAGTATTGTCATTTTTTTGAGGGAACTGAGAAGCTGCTGGAAATATGGTTCGACTCGGAAACCTCATCTCAAAAAAATTCTGGTGCAACTAATTGTGACCTTCGTTTGATCCCACGAACAGCTTGGGAATCTTTATTGTCCCTTGCAAATTGTGAAATCATCAGCTTCAAGAAAAATGAGAAGCTCGATGCTTATGTTCTCTCGGAAAGCTCAATGTTTATCTCAAAGAATCGATTTATTTTGAAAACTTGTGGTACCACTACTTTATTTAATTGTATTGAGCCACTTCTTTACTTGGTCAAAAAGTTTACTGGATTCGATGAAGTATTGGATATATTTTATTCGCGAAAAAATTTCCTTCGACCTGAATTGCAACCTAAACCTCACAGCTCTTTTTATGATGAAGTTGAGTACTTGGATAATTATTTCGAGAATGGTGCAGCTTATTGTATGGGCCCGATCAATCGTGATTGTTGGTTTTTGTTTACTCTCAATCAAATCGAACCCATAAAAATGATTGAAGGGCCTGATCAAACTTTGGAGATAATAATGCAAAACTTGGATCCAAAGGTCATGAAAATATTTACTCGAGAGGTTTGCTCAACGGCTAAAGAAGCAACTTCTCGATCTGGTATAGACAAATTGCTTCCTGGAATGGTTATTGATGACTTTCTTTTTAAACCTTGTGGTTACTCTATGAATGGTCTCATCAATGGTGTAAGTTAACTTATTATTTTAAATTTCTTAGTATTTTACCATTTTCAAATGAATTAGTTTATTCAAACACAAAGAAAGATTACATTTGTAAAGCAAAGTAACAATCTTAATCCTCTTCAAATTGTTTCTTTGATCGGATAAGGCCATCTCAAGAGTAGATTGTGCATCTTGAAAATGGTTAGATTTCACATAGTGTTAAAATTGTATTCTAAAATAAGCTTTTAAATTTTTTATTCATGATAATTAAATAAAATCTTTTTTTCTTCTCGTATCAGGACTATTACATGACGATCCACATCACTCCAGAGCCGCATTGTTCATATGTTAGCTTTGAAACTAACTATCCTCAAGCAAATTATTATGATTTGGTCTCCCGGCTTCTCAAAATCTTCAGTCCTGGAAAATTTACCTTGACTTTATTCGCTAATGAAGTGAGTCTACATTCTTTTCTTGATTGTAAATTGTTTCCGTTTTGGTAGATTACCCATCAGATAATTTGATCTAAGAATTTAATCAATTAATTAGTTTTGTCGGATAGCCTATTGGTTTAATGGATAAACCTTTTAGCTAGGATAATGCATTAATAATGCATTAATGCTAGAATAATCTATTAATTAGATACAATGCCAGAAAATATTCCAAACGGTCTATTCATTAACAACTTAACAAAAAATTATAATACGATGTTAATAATTTCTTTTCATTCAATTAGAAATTGAAACAAGTTATTAATTAATGATCATCTTTAATAGTTATCATCCTTTACTTTTGATTTTATTCAATCTAATCAAGATATTTTTTTCTTTTTAACAGAGCTCAATAGCTGTTGAATGCATGCAAGATTATCGGATGTTGACATTCTCTGGATTCGTGGGAAAGGAGTTGCAATTCAGCCATTTCAAGAATTACAATCTCACTTATGGATTGTTCGCAAAAGCACCAAGCTGAGAATTAATGAAATATATCTCTTCCCTCGCAGTCTCTTCACGTAGATCTATGATAAAATACAAAATTAAACTGTACTCCTTTAGATTGCGATTAATCAATAAAATATCTCCTCTACTATTACTACAGTCAATTGAAATTGAAAGAGTCTAAATTTATATTGAGAGTATTATGTTAAAATAAAAAACCTTGTTTTGTGGGTATTTAATCGACAAGATGATATAGAAAAGTAGAACTTGAAAAATTAAACATGAAATGAATGAAATTGCAGCATAAACCAATTTGATCAAAAATAAAAATATCATTATTCTATTGGATTAAACTAGTTGGACAATTTTTGAATGAAATTTTTATTTATGAATAACTTTAATTTTAGGTTTAAATTTTAGGAAAGTTGAGTAATCTAATAATCTGGGTTAGTAATAAATAAATTAATACAAAAAACATACCTTTTTTGTTTGCCATAATCGTCTATCAATTTCTTAATCTCACAAATATGTTGAACAAGTTTTTCATTTTCCAATTTATATTCTGCAATCCGTTTTGAGAGTTTGGCACATTTAATTTCATACAATTTATCTCTAAAGTTGAGTAATTCGGTGTTCTCGACCTCTTCGATTCCAGGTTCTTGTTTAATTTTGCCCTCCATCATAATTTTTTGATTTTGTGAAAAATATGAGAAACCTCAATGAAGTTTATTGTGTTATCGCTTTAAGAAAATCACATGGATCCGACTTCAAATCGAGTAATCGGATATCGATATGTTTGTAAGTCTACTTTAAAATTAAACTGTCACTTAGCTGCGTTGGTAAACAGAGTTAGTAACTCCATAGTTTGATTATTAAAGTAATTTTAGTTATTTCACCTTAATTATGAAAATTAACTGCATCTCTCTCGCATTGAAACCTCAAAATAACTGGTTATTTTTAACCGAGTTAAGTAACTGGCTATAATACCTATATTTGGTTACTTTTTTAACCAAGTAACCGGTTATCAATGTTATAACCAATGATATCTTTTTTAATGAGTGAATTTTTATTTGAATTGTATCTCTAAAACCTTTGTTTACTATGTTATTGCTTTTTATTAGGTTAACCATTTAAAGTATTTATGATTTCTAGTAAATGTTTTATGAAATGATTGACCATTCTAAGTCGAATCAACCATGTGAAAAGTACATTTTAATTTCATGACTAGAAAGCCGGGAGCCTCTAAAATCTGTGTTAATATTAGTGAAGCTAATCAGGTGATTAAAAGAGTTATATTAAAGACTAATTGCGATTTAACTCTTATTGTTGCCTCGTGAAGTTCTGTTGCCTGTCATTATGCTGTTGAAAGCTACATATCATGGAAGTTCAACAATGTGATAAAAATTCAGCTGAAAGTGTTATCATTTTTTTCATAAAAAAGGGCATTCTTAAAGGACGAAACATTTTTAGTCAATAGTTTTGTTGCTTTTTTGTTTATTTATTGTTTAAATTCCGTTCTTTGAGTTTTTGTACCTAATAAAACATCATGGGAAGTCAATTGCTGTCCATTTTAAGACAAGGTGTTTGGGCTAGTCTCACTGGAGGATGGTATTATGATCAAAAACAGTCACATTTTTCCAACCTCTTTCATCTATACATTTGGTTATTGCTGTTGTGTCTTCCTTTGGCCATAGAGCTTTGTGTTAAAAGTTATCTGAATAGTCAAGATCATATTATAATATGGTCTCTCTATTGCCTCATTATAGCCTCCATATTCACAATAATAAAATTGGTTAACGCATATTTGCATCACCTATTTGATTCCGGAGAGTATGTAGTTGAAGAAGAAACTACAAGTCCTGATGATGATGAAAGTGGTGGGGACAAAGTTGATGAGAAAGAAGGTGATAAAAGTAGTATCTGCTACCAATCTTTTGATGAAGCTAGTAAAACACTTAACATGGAAACTTCATCAGACACTTCTAAAGTTTGTGATATTTATGTTCATAGTAATGGAGTTGCTAATCAACACGAACACAGTCTGTCAAACAAAAGTGCTAGAAACTCAATAGAGGGATCAACATCTAGAAAACTTAATCGCATCAATTCAGGAAAATCATCTTTACGTGCGAATAATAATTCAGAGAACGGAATTATACCAGGAACATCAGTTGTAGTTTATCAGCCTCTTGCAGCAAATGATTTACCATCTCCGTCGACAAGTCAAGCGATAGTTCCTTCGTCACCAACATCCGTCAAATCTGTCGATGGACCACCAAGCTATCTTTTAGCAAGAATATTAGCAACGCCAGGAACTCATTTAGCAAGAAGTAATGATGATACATCAACTGGAGCTGTTCATTGTTTTCAGGTGCATCTCTTTTTTTCTATATTTTAAAAAATCTTTTCTTACCATTATTAGCTTTTTAATTTATTTCTAGGATGAATGTGGTACTTGGTTAACTTATATCTTCGATGAAAATAGTATTGGAACTGCTAAAACCCTTGTGAATAGTGAGAGTAAACCTTATTTTGCTGACATACCCTCAGCCTCTGGTTTACCTTCTAACCGATCAAATGCTGATAAATGGGCGTCAGACTCATCCGAATCCTCAGACTCATCAGATTCACTTACTGTGATGGAAAAAACTCACCCCGAAAGTGGTTCAAAAAGCAATACTCAGCATCAAAGGCTTGCAATAGGAGAAAAATGCTCAATAAATAATACCTTTTCTCCGCAACTTGAAACACAATTTTTACGATCACCAAGCATAAACTCGATGTTTACAGAAACAAGTAAATTTTTCATTCAAAAATCTTCAAATCATGAAATTCACCTTTGCTGTAATGAAATCTTATCACTCATTTTTTAAATATTATTTACAGATGCAATCTCATTCCCGATGTCAATGAACCCTCGATTTGGTTCAAGTCCAAATATAGTTATTACTTCTGATCGTCATGTTAGCTTCTCCACGAATCTTAATAGTCCAGAATATGCTAATCTTTCATTCCGGTTACCAATTCGATATAATGATTTTATT
Source organism: Tetranychus piercei (assembly GCA_036759885.1). Classification (NCBI taxonomy): domain Eukaryota; kingdom Metazoa; phylum Arthropoda; class Arachnida; order Trombidiformes; family Tetranychidae; genus Tetranychus; species Tetranychus piercei. The sequence continues at coordinate 2,204,693 of CM071877.1, forward strand.
TCTCCTGCCAAGCCGAAACAATATTACAAATTATGGATTCCACCTTGTTTTCAATGGAGATATGTGAAAATACGTTTTGATCGCTTAAATTTACTAACTTTGCTGGACCGAAGTTTGACTCGATTCGAATTGATTTCGTCCATATTCTTAGCTGTATTAGTAGCTGTTCTCGGATCAATAATTATAGAAAAAGGCTTTTTTACAGATCTTTGGTTATTCATATTTTGCTTAGTCATTTGTTCTTCACAGTATACACTTTTAAAAAGTGTCCAACCTGATGCAGCATCACCAGCCCATGGATACAATCGCATAATTATTTACAGTCGTCCGATCTACTTTTCAATTGTTTGCTCAATTATTTTGCTGTCGCGTTACTATTTGGACAACAATTTAAAATACTCTGTAAATTTTTATGATTTCAATTTCATGGACCCTTCGGTTATTCGTGCTATTGAAGAAGGAGCCAAAATCTTCATCCTTTCTTTCCCGATTATCTTTTCATTTGGACTTTTACCTCAAATCAATACCTTTCTGATGTATACCATGGAACAAATTGATATTCATGTCTTCGGTGGGACTGCTTTCACTACAGGATTAACATCTGCCTGTTATTGCATAATAAGGAGCGTTTCTATCGTTCTTATTCTCTATGCGATCGCACTCACATCATTACTTCGAGTTACAAATCGTCAAAGAGCTTCGACAGTTTTGACTTATCATGATTATGATGTATTGTTTTCTATCTTCTGTAGTCTTCTTGTGTTTTTTGCCTACTTTATGAGTCGACAAACCAGTGATCCAACGATTGTCTTTAGCCTTATCCGTAGATATATAGTTTGTGGGGGATTATCATTGAACCAAAAGTCAAAAAATCAAGCGGATAGAGGCATAGGTGATTCATCCAACCCATCAAATGATATCGATGCTCGCCAGGAAGATGACGAAGATGGAAATCCTATTCAGAAAGAATATGTTGACCCTTTGCCAGGAAAGTTGGAAAAAATACTTTTGACTCGACTAGAAAATGATGTGATTCTAGCCATTTTGATGACTATAATATTCTTCGCTATTCATGTTAGCACAATTTTTACCCTACAACCTTACGTTCAAATGTCCTTAAGCATTCTAGCTGTTTCTTGGGGTTTTGTTTTGCACTATATTTTTACTCATTTCCGTAAAGAGTTGCCTTGGCAGTTTTTTGCATCACCTATCTTGAAGCCCAAAGAGTACGATCAATATGAGGTTAAAGAAGAAGCCCTACTAATGTGGTTCGAAAAGTTCCAATGTTGGCTTGGTTTTATTGAAAGAAATGCCATTTATCCATGCGTCTTTCTAAGTATTTTGACAAAAGATACTCCCGAAATTATTAATAAATATGGCGTCTAGTAAGTTTCTCTCGAAAGTAGAAAATGTTACAAATCTAATAATCTAATTTTTTGTTTTACAGTTCAGGAACTCTCATTATGGTTATATGTGCTTTTAAATCCATCCGATCTACGTATAATGATTCATCTCATAACCATTTCATTCTGCTCTTTACATGGTTAACATTTCATTACGATCTCTCCTACCTCAGAGAACCATTTCTCGTCAATTATGCTGTTTTCTCAACTTTTTACCTCAAGTTTACAGAGCTTCTTTTGAAAATTCGTTTCGTTATCACTTATGTTGCTCCTTGGCAAATCTCTTGGGGATCAGCATTCCATGCTTTTGCTCAACCCTTTTCAGTGCCCCACTCAGGAATGCTTTTCATCCAAGCTATCCTTTCATCAATCCTTTCATCTCCATTAGAACCTGTTTTGGGAAGTGCTATTTTTCTTTGTTCTTATGTAAGGCCAGTTAAATTCTGGGAAAGAGATTACAATACAAAACGTATTGATTATATAAATACTCGTCTTGTAAACCAGTTGGAGCGTAGTATCATCGGCAGTGATGATAATAACCTTAATTCCATCTTTTATGAACACCTAACACGTTCTCTTCAGCATTCACTTTTTGGAGATCTTGCTCTTGGACGATGGGGTCAAGTTTCACAAGGTGACTGTTTTGTTTTAGCAAGTGATAATCTCAACTGTTTGGTGCATATAATCGAACTTGGAAATGGTTTGGTTACCTTTCAAGTTCGCGGACTTGAATTTAGAGGAACATACTGCCAACAAAGAGAGGTTGAAGCTATCAGTGAACCTGTTAATGACGATGAGGGTTGTTGTTGCTGTGAACCCGGTCATCTACCCTCAATGCTTTCAGTTAATGCTGCATTCAATCAACGGTGGCTTGCTTGGGAAGTTACTCACAGTAAATATGTGCTTGAAGGATACTCAATCTCTGATAATTCAGCTATATCTATGTTACAGCCATTAGAATTGAGGAAAGCTTTGATCACATATTATGTTAAATCTCTCATATATTATACCATTGTCAGCAGTAAACTAGAAACATGGCTACGAAATGAAGGTATCCGAGAAACGATTGATGGCCTCACAAATGATAGAGATTTCGTTGATTTAGATCCCGTATTTAACTTATCTGTTGATGAGGATTATGATTTTCGAGCATCTGGTATTAATCGTGCAAGCTTTTGTCAAGTTTACCTAAACTGGATTAAATACTGTTTAACCAGACGAAAAAGTGTAATTGAAGATGCTCAGGATAAAGAAGCTGTTGTTTCTCTTTGTTTTGCTCTTTCATTGTTGGCACGTCGAGCTCTCAGTGCTGCATCTCACAATAACTCATTTAATACTGTCGAGTTTCTTCTTTTTGGTTTGCATTCGTTGTTTAAGGGAGATTTTAGGATTACCTCTCCTCGTGATGAATGGGTTTTTAAAGACATTGATCTTCTCAAAAAAGTAATTGCTCCAAGTGTCCGAATGGCTGTAAAACTACATGCTGACCATTTCATGTCAACTGATGAGTATGACGACAATATTGTTCTCTGGGCATCAATCTCTAGTTATCGACAAAATTGGGTTATTTCGCACGAAGCTGATCCAATCTGGAGAAATGCTCTTCTTTCAAATGTTCCTTATCTTCTTGCCTTGCGTCATGTCACTGAAGATGGAACCAATCAATATAAAATAATTATGCTTAATAGAAGACATCTCAGTTTCAGAGTAATTAAAGTAAGTTCAATTATTAGTTTACATTATTTGTATCGTATTTATAATTAAAAATATCGAATTTTTGTTTTAGGTTAATCGCGAATGTGTTCGTGGTTTATGGGCAGGACAGCAACAAGAATTGGTTTATTTAAGGAATCGTAATAATGAGCGTGGATCAATTCAAAATGCTAAACAAGCTTTGAGGAACATAATCAATTCCTCTTGTGATCAACCCATTGGTTATCCAATTTATGTATCACCTTTAATAACTTCCTTTGGTGAAACAAATCCACAATATTGTTCTGTAATTGGTAAACCATTGAGCTTTCATACTTTCAAGTCAGCAATTTTATCAGCTTGGAATCGTTTTAAAACTCGATGCCGTGAAGGTTGTTCGAGCGGACGAGCCTGTCAAGAAGAAGTTAATCAAGAAGAATTGATGATGAGGCCACTCAACGCAGTGCCACCCAGTCGAGCTCGGGGAATTCAAGAAAGATATGCTTTCGATAGAAGTCGAGGAGGTCAGTTTCATTTTAATCAATCACCTTTTACATCATATTGTCCTTTATCGTATTGTGAATGGATAGAAACTCATACATTTATCTAGCTGAATGTTTCAATTTTTTCCATCAAAGTTTCTGCAATTTAATTGATTTTCATTGCTTCAGGTTATCTTTGTTTGATTTTGATTTTTAAACCTTTTCAAGCAAAGTGTTACATTCAGTTAGTTACAATTTTTTTGTTGTCCTTTAACTTATTTATTTATATGCTTGGAACACATTCATTTAATCAGCAATATCTTCTCCTTTACTATTATTTTACCAAAAAACCAAATTATTTAAATTTTTGTTTTCAATTTTGATCAAAATTTAAACCGTGAGATCGATTAAGTTAAATGCTGTTAACTTTGCTCAAATTCAATGCGATCTTTATTACTTTTGTTTTTCGCTGAAGATGGATACAAAATAAAAATATAATTTAATCTTGCTCAATAAATCTAAGCCGTTAGCATCAAAATTAGCGAAGAAAACTTTCAACTTGATGCTGGCTAATCTTAATTTGGATCATTTTTTTGTTTGTTTTTTCTTATCCAATTGACAAGAATTAAATATAATCGTTATTGGCAAACTATATCAGCTGTAAATCTGTTACACACCTTCAGACTTCCAAAAAATATTTTTAAATATTGAAATCATTACCTTATATTGCGCTGTGTTTTTTAATTTTTTGCGATAATCAATTCCATTTTACTGTAGACCAATTTTAATTTCAAATAATATTTAAATAATCATTGAGAAATTTTTTACCAACTCTATTCATTAACGTTTAGTTTATCTTACCATTTAATCAGTAAATGTTTACCCATCCCTTTTTGTTGAACATTAATTTCTTTAAGCCTCAACTGATGTAATAATTTTATCTGATTATCATTAAATTTAGGTAGTCGACCCAGTCGCAGTGGACATGGAAGTGATCGATCTTTTAATGAACGATGCCATCTTTTAACTCGTATATCATGTACCATTCCAAATCAATTGTATCCACAAACAGCGTCAGCTCATCATGTTTCAGGATCATCGGCAATCTTGGACACATTCAATAGAGCTGTATCTAATAATCTTCGTCAAAATTCAGGAACATTGATTAATATGACAGCTTTTCGTCCTCAAGACAATTGTGATAATGTATTAGAAATGACTTCATTCACTTCTCGTGGTTCCATTAATAGTACAAGTATTAGTAACACCAATAACAGCAGTATAAGCAGTAATAATATCACTAGTAACTCCATTCATAGTAATAATAGTGGTAATATTAACCATTCTAGCAGCAGTAGTAGTAATAACATCAATAATAATAATCCTGGTTGCATTGGTAATAGTGTTACGGATGATGACCATCATCACCATCCTCTTTGCCAGCATTATCAAACTTCACAAATTAATCCCATAGTCACAACTAGTAATTCAAATGCAGTTCCATTGTCATCTACCGTCACTACAATATCATCTTCATCCTCTCCAACAACAAAAAACACCGCTTCTGCTGTTACTATTGGGCCATCACCATCATCATCTGCATCTTCCTCCACCTCATCCCCTTCTTCATCAACTGTGACAGCGGTAACTTCACCATCATCTTCATCGTCATCATCACCTTCACCGACATCTTCAACTCATTTGCATCATCGTTCACGGCCAGAATTGGTTTAGATAAAAAAATATAATAACTTCAGAAGTCAGTTTCTCCACCATCTCTTAATTTCTATATTTATAATTGTTTGTGAGCTTGTACTCTTTTCTATACATGCATTCACACAAAGTAACTTTTTTCTATTCTCTTTTTCAATGTCTACTACTAGACAAATTAGGAAGGGGATTTGCATTATTTGTTTGATCTTTTTATTGTTAGCACATGATTTCTACCTAACAATGATTGAACTAATGAGAAATGATAAATTAATAATATCAAATGTATAAAAATACAACCTGCCATAAGTCGATTAAATTATGTCTTTTGAACAACTTATAAAGTATGTAATTATCTTTTAAACCATCCAGAGCAGGTTGACTACTAGTTTATACTGATAACCACGTAGGTAAACTGCTCTGGTCCCCTCCACAGTTTTTTCAAAGGATAAACTTATTTCCAGCGCATTGTCCATCACTTTTCGGCGTAAAATTTTACGTTGATTAAAGTTGATTCTAAAAGTGGTAAGATTTGTTGGATTTGGAGGGTGGAAAATGTGATGCTAAAAGCCGTTCCTCTTTTCAACAATTTTAAGATTATTTGAATCAACAGGAATGCAAACGTTTAACTTTTCTGATAGGATATCGGATATTTATTGAATTCACGTTTTGTTAATGAAGGAAAGTTTATTCGGATAAAAAATTTAAAAGTATTTTTTATAATGATGTTCAATCCAACCTAACCATGGCTCGTAGAACTTTGCCTTCTTTCATCAGATTAAATGCTTCGTTTATTTCTTCGAATGGTAACTCTTTGGTAATGAATTCATCTACTTTCAATGAGCCAGCAAGGTAATCTTCAACCAATTTTGGAACGGCATCTCGACTTTTCCAACCTCCAAAAGCAGTTCCTTTCCATGTTCGTCCGGTAACCAATTGGAATGGTCTGGTACTGATTTCTTTACCTGCTGCTGCAACGCCAATTATTACGGAAACGCCCCAACCTTTGTGGGCTGATTCAAGTGCAGCTCTCATGGTATGAACATTTCCAATACATTCAAATGTGTAGTCAGGACCTCCATCAGTCAAGTTGAAAAGCACTTCTTGAATAGTTTTATCAGGATAATCATTTGGATTAACAAACTCAGTGAAACCGAATGATCTTGCAGGTTCAAACTTATCAGGATTGATATCAATTCCAATAACTCGAGAGGCTTTTCTAGCTTGACAACCAAGACCCACAGCTAGACCAACTGCACCAAGACCCCACACAGCACAAATACTTCCCGGTTCAACGTTGGCAGTATTTAAAACTGCTCCATACCCAGTAGGAATACCACAGCCTAAAAGACCAACTTTATCTAAAGGAGCATCTTTACTGATTTTAGCACAAGAAATTTCAGGTAAGACAGTGTATTGGCTGAAACAAGAAGTTCCCATGAAGTGGAAAACGGTTACACCGTTGCAGGAAAATCGAGAGGTACCATCAGGCATAACCCCTTGTCCTTGGGTCATACGAATTTTTTGACACAAATTGGTCTTTGGGTTCTTGCAAAATTTACATTCTCGACATTGAGGAGTATATAATGGAACTACATAATCACCAGGAGACAAAGTTGTTACACCCTCACCAACACTCTCAACGATACCTGATCAAATATCAAAAAGAAAAACGAAAAAGAAAGGTAGTAAAAAAGTAATAGTGGCCAATCATCTTTTAAACTGTAAGAATCTTAAATGAGGTTAATTTTGCCATTATTGTGTGGTCATGAAGATATGTATGATAGTGTAATAAATAATCTTAATTATCAACAGAGTAGGAAAAGATTCAACATGTTGAAGGATTACCCATCAACTTGACGTATTGAACCACCTGCGTGGTTGATAATGGCAATTATCGATTGTCAGTCAACTATTATGATCTAATATTGTATAACAATCAAGAGAATAAGATGATGACAAAAATTGTCTTTAAAATTAATACAGTAACTGTAAATTACCTGCTCCTTCATGCCCCATGATACACGGAAATTTTCCCTCTGGATCCAAACCAGATAGAGTGTAATAATCAGTATGACAAACACCAGAAGCAACTATCTTAACCCGAACCTCACCAGCTTTGGGTGGGTCAACGGTTATTTCTTCAATGCTCAACGGTTCATTTGCTGCCCAAGCAACAGCAGCTTTACATTTAATAGGCTGTCAACATAGTAAAAGAAAAGGAGAGTAAATGTTGTATCATAAGTATCAGAGCCTGCAAGGCAAGTATGCAAAGTGGAATAACTTACCTTACCAGCAGTTGAACTCATCTTGAATTATAAGAATGTAAAGTTGAACAAAAAACTATAAAGAGTGTTCCAAAAAGCGGTATGAAAACACTTTTATAGAGACGAATGAACAATGAAGAGGTCTCCACGTTGGGAATCCACCAAGGCAAACCAGAAATTGGGTTTGATTCAAAGAGTAAGGAAGATTCTACTCTTTGGTTTGATTGGCATAAGGTTTATCAACCAACTATTTTCATGGTCTTTTGCACAAAGTACTTAACTTTTACATTTAGTGAGGTTCAAACAGTCTGACAAATAAACAGAGGGAAAACAAAAAATTACATAAAACACAATTTAAATCATTATAGCAAATAGCATTATGTTAATTCAACAGTTTCTCAAGGATTAGGGGTGGACGATATTATCGATCTCGATGATAGTTATCGATGTTTGAGTGTCTTGATTTTATGGATGCACCAGATTACGAATCAATAATTTGTTAATCAACTGAAACATGCCGATAGAAATAGCAACTTGGTCGCATAATATGAAGCATCAGTTTGTCGTCTCTTTTTCATGAATTTTTCCAAGTTTGGTGAGCATTGTTGTACTAAATAAACACAATGTTGATTGATTTTCTTCTTGACGAACTACCAAGTATGTTCACCAATCTTTATGAAATTTTTAATGATTAACCGTTTAATTCTATCTAAAAATCGATAATTGTCGTTATTGTCTGGAGAAAATATCGAGGATTTCAATTGTGTTGATATGTTTAAATATGGTGTGACACTATATAATCTTTAACGCTGCTATTGATCTCTGGTTTGATTTCTAAACAAATTTACAAACATTGATACAGTAAAGATACAATAAAGATATAATCTTATTGAGCCTAAGGATTTAGACGACTACATCAAAATGGATTGACTAATAAACGTTTCCTAAATTAGTGAATGATATTCACTTTCCTTCAACCAAATTGGGAATCAATTAAGGATCAAAGTCACCTAAAGTTTACATTTATCTTTTGGTTGTAACTGTAAATACTAACCGAATAGCTTCAACTTCAGCCAAGTGATCTGGACATGAATTTTATAAAAAATTTAATCATATCATGAATATTTCAACATCAACTAATCATCGTCATCATCAACATTATGATATCCTAAAGGATTTAATTTCTATCTCATCTTAATTTGGACAACTTCATAAGTTTAACGTCAGTCAACTTCAACGTTTAACATTCACATATTATAAATTGGTTTTACCTTATTTTCTGGCATTACAACCATTAATTATTTAGACAAATCGATCTCATTTCAAATTAAACGTTTCTACTCTTTTATCAACACTGACAAATTGATTTGGAATATAAAAGACTAATATTTTTTTCGTTCCCTCATACTGACACTGATAATTTTTACATGATTCTCAACTAATCTACTATCCAAACCATTTACGATTATTGAATGCATCTTTCAAGTTATCATTCATTCCAATCAATCCATCCTGGCTTTAATTGTATCAATTTAAATGCACCAATCAATTTAACAAACAGGATGAGGATTTATTAAACAAACAAAATGTGCGGAGTGAATCAAATGTATGTATGCACGCTGTGATTATTTCTGATCTATTATTTTTCTATGGTGATTTAGTTTCTTCAAGTTTTACAAAAATAAATAGATCCGAATACTTGCTCCACATTTCCAACACCTTTTCATGCTTTGACGATCGAGTAATTGCTATTAGAAAACGCTATGCAGAAATAAGGTAAAGAGTTTCTTTATTGGTTAGTTATCGACCAGACTAATTGTGACAAGAAATGAAGTCTAGAAAATTCAGACAGACGAATCATTACGATCAACATCTTTTTGGTCTATGAGATAATTAAAACTAATATTAGTCAAAACAACTGATAATTTTCGGCATTTTATTCAATTTCCCTTTAAACTAAATTAATTGTGAAAATTCAAAAATAACGAAAAAATTACGATACATTAATATTAAGCATTTTAAGACTTGCATATTTTGACTAACCCAGTATATCTGAATCAATAAGTTCAAGTTTAGTTGAAACCAGGAAGGTTAAACATAGTGATTATACAATAATAATTGACCCATTGTCTTTATTGTTAATCTGCTAATTGAGGTCAGCTGTATGAACGATGTTAATCTGAGATGCGAAAATTGAAGTAAAAAATTAATTAATAATCTTTGATCGGTTTGGCTTTGTTTCGTGTTGAGCCAACACTGTGATCGGTTCGGTTTGTATTGATACTTCAACTGAAATCAATATCTCTTGGCCATAATTAAAATCTTAATAAGCACAGACCTAATTTCATTAATTTAGGCCAAATAATTTTAAGAATGGAAACAATTTATCATAAAAACAGTGATTATTTGCAAATTCAATTTATTTTTTGAGACCTTTTTGATTTTGATACAACCGAAGTAAACTTTAAAACTGTATAATAATTTCAATAATCATTCATCTTTTGTTTCCAAATCAATATCATCCATTCAATAGAATGTCGATTGAATTGAAAAGAAATGATAGATTGGATGGAAGTTTTGTTTACAATTAATCTTGGCAATCATTTTTAACATTATAAATTCAAATAGATGTAACTTACTTTGCACTTCCCGATCAACAATAAATTTTGTTGCGTTTGTTTGTTAAATTAAAATTTAATTTTATATATCAATTTAATCACCATCTTATTTGATATAATTTAATTTGGCCACAATTAGTGCAGCCTAAATTAAAGTATAATTTGCATTACTAAACAATTGTGAGACTATATTGACAAGAAAAGCAAGCACAGACTGCAATTTATTAATTACCCTCTCGTCCCTGGTTTTCATTTGATATGATTTTTCACTTTTGTTGCTACCACTCAACAACCTTAAACAATGGCTAATAAATGATGTTTATTAAACTTAAGCATTAAATTGTTTCAATTATTTCCTAATTATGCATGATTAAATGCTAAACCGTTAATAAACCTGTTGATACTATTTAAATGTTTAGTTTTTTATCATGTCTTCAACTTATTTTGTGACTCAAAAGGATTCAGATTTGTAAACTTCACTTTCAGTCAACATCAGAATTGATTATTACTATTAGTATAAGGGTCAATGAGACTTCAATGAAGCAGCTGAATTAATTCCTTTGGTAAGTATCCATTAGTTGTTTGATTAATATTAGTCTGATTCTGATTTGATAAAATCGTTAAAAGTAGCAAATGGTTATTTTTCAAGACTGTTATTACATCTATAGTTAGATGATTTTGAAATATGTTTAGATATAAATCTTGACTTTTTTATGGTAAAAGTTCAATCTTGCAATCAAATTGAGCTTAAATCAAAATTAAAATCAAATCGTAGCAATGATGATAAACGATCTGTTACTATCTAAATTCATTCAAGATCAATGTTGTCTTCAATTGATGGTTTTTTGTTGACTGTTAATTGATTGTTATCGTAAATAAAAGGTTTGTTTTTGTATCGCTATCATTGAAAGGCCTAATATTTATGATGATAATAATAATGGTATTAAATTTGATGAATAATTACAGACTAACCAACATTTAGGTCATTAAGAGAAAGTGAGAGGAAGAAGATTATTAACATGCTTTTTGGTAAACAGGATTTTAGGATATCCATTTTTTTGTGTGTTAACTTAATTTAAATCAACTCGTTTCTTCCCAATTGAAGCACCTTAATTTCGTGATTGCAATTTAATCTTTTCCCACGAAAAATCATAATAATGACTGGTAAAAGATACGTTGTAATAGTCTAATGGTAACAAAAGTCTAATGTTGTTTGTAATCTTATTTTAATAATCCTAATCACAATTCGTATTATTTTGTCTTTCAGATTGTCTTTGAAACCATCATCAGGATTACAATGATAGCTATTAATATTACTATCGTCAACATCATCTTTATAATTTGGACAGAATGGATTCACTGTTCAGTTTAATCACAGGCAAAGGTTAAAGATTGTGTTACCATCTTTAGTATACATTGCTTCTAATGTATATTCATATATGTTTTGTAGTTATAATCAAAATGGTTTTATGAATTGTTATTTAATTACTTTTTTTCTCTAATAGATCGTGATTCAATTGTCTTGAAATTAAATCCAAAAGGCTAAATTAAGAATACTGTTACGATATGGATAACAATTAAAGGAATACAAACACAAGAAAAGTGAAAATCTTTGAATAATCACACAATCATTATTCGGAAAATCATGTCACTTGGATCAAGTCAAGTCAAGATTTACTAATTTATGAAGACTGATATCTGTCAATCAAGCTGATTGCTGAAAGATGAAATAAAAATGAAGCTAAATCATGTACAAAGTGTCTAACAATCAAATTGGTACCTTCCTGTTTTATTCATCATTCAAATACCAGGATTGGCGCAAGATGAGTTACCTAGCGTGTTATTAAAAATTGTTGAAAATACTCAACAATTGTTGTAACACTTGTTTACTGTTGATTAATATCAATAATCACGGTTAACAATTTCAAGCAATGTGGAAACAATTCGGTTAACCCAAGTATTTAGACTTACGTATGATTGCTGTTGATTGACATTAACACATTATCATTATCATTATCACTATCATGATCAGCTGTCCATGTGATAATTGTATTAAATGTTAATATTGTAAACCAGGCCAGGTCAGTTATATAAAAGCGTCATGTCATCTTCAAGTGTAACAATCAACCATTATTGCAATGATTTCATTTAATTAAATGAAATGATGATCACTCGGTCAGCCGGAAGTTAATAGAGCTTCTCTCTTCCTCTGGGCTAATGATGATGATTATGTTGATGATGATTATGATGAAAGTGAAAAATTAGAGTGAAATTTCCTTGCTTTAATCACAAATCTGTACGAGTTTGCCTTAAGCAAGGGAAAAATATAAATCAGTTAACTAGCAGTTTGATTAAGGTTAAACAATTTAAATTGATTACTGTTAAACGTTTGATTCCGCATTTTTGTATCAACTAAATTACTTGTAATTTATTTATTTGCATCTTATTGTAAACATTTTATGTTTATGAAAATCAAATTTTTAAATGTGATTTATACATCTATGTGTAATGTGACCCTTCAAGTAAATCGCTAATCTGATCCTAATTAACTAATCAAATTAACTGCATTTAATTTTATCAAATACATCAATACAGAACTTTAAACTGTAAATTTTAGGTAACAGTTGCTGAAGATCAGCAATAAGTAAATTATTAGATCAATTAATGGTCCATCTTTTTATCAATTTAGGTGAAATTATGGTTTAAATAAGACGTTAATCATTCTAAATTGATCTAATAAAGTTCACAGTTTGTTTTTTAACAGCTAATCAACGTATTTAATCTTTAATGGCTGATTCCCAGTCAAAGTACTAATTTAAAGACAATTAATAAGCCACTAACCTTAAACCATTGTCAGTTAGTTTAAATAGCCGACTTTATCAAGACTTGTTTTAATTTACAATTACTAATTGTAAATTACAATGTTTATCCTAATCTTGGTGTGACACATCCATTAGCTGATCTTGATAAACTAAATTCAATTTTAACATCTGAATTGTTTTCTTCCTCATCTCATCGCTCACAATAAATAAATTAACCTGTTGAATGCAAATAATGAAAATTTTGAACTCTGCTTGAGGTGCAATTGAGCAAGTTAGAAACATTTTAATCAAGTATTGAGTATATTAAAGTATGTTGATTAAGATGATAAAATGACAACCATTTTTAAACATAAATACAATTTAGCTGCATTTATTTAGTTTTAATTTCTTCTTAAATTGTCATTATTTATGTTGTGGGGAACAATGACTCGATGAGCCCTATTAGAGTTGATGGTAGACATCAAAATAAAATAGTAACATGAAATATTAATGGGTTAATCCTGGTAAATATAGATAATTTTTAACATTTTAACAGATGGCTTGGAACAATCAAGTTGAATTAATAATTGATTAAAATGCACTCGTATTCAAATTGCCAATTAATTTGAAATCTAAAATTAATGGACTTCATTTCTTCATTTGCAGTGATTCAATAGTCATGATTTTGTTATAACTAATCTTATCTCGACAGGTTTAATTGATTGAATTGAGTTGATTAATGAATGAAGCTTGAGATGGATGAAACTTGAATCTTTTGTAATCAATAAAAATTTCTTGTCAATAGTCAACAAATCAAGGTTTAACCAGATATTGAAAATATAAGGTTATTGGATAAATTAATCAAATCCTAAATTTGACATAATCTTTTCATTGTTTCATTGTGCTTTTGTAACTCAGCCTTTAAAATGCTCGGATATGATTAAGAAATGATTAAACCTGCGAAAAGGTTAAACTCAAAATCAAAGCTAATTTTTCTTCCGGTTTAAGCAAAATTGGTACAAAATCAGAGAGGCGAAAGTTTGTAGCTGTTTAACAGCTGATACATAATTAACTCTATCATTGTCAATATCTTGAGCCATCTTTGATGCTAAATGTCATCCTAATCTCATACTGAACCCATGAAAAAGGTGAAAGTGGTTTGTCAAGAGATAGTTTTGATTAGTTGAAATGATAATGATGAAGATGGAAACATTAAAGGTGAGAAAGTGGAAAGATGATAAAAATTTGGCTAAGAATGAGAAAGGTGAGGATGACGATGCCCTACAGCGATATTTTACTCTTTCTTTCCTCATCTTATTTCGCCCAAATTGTTTTTCGTGATTCAAGCAAACGTTGAATATATAAACAGTATCATGGCGATCTAATGTAATGTAATATAATATATAACCTACTTCCGCGGAAAAAATAACAAGCTATATACTTGGTCAAGTAAAATGAAACAACAGCTTCAGGCTAAAAGACAGATTGGAGAGAAGATGAGAAGAGGAGGAGGTTCATCATTTTTGTTCATAATCAATATAATTAACATAATCATAGACGGAATGTAATTTAAACTTCATCCCTTTTCACCTTCCAACTTAACGCCATTTCAACTCTCACTACTTTCCCTCTCTTTGAACCGTTTTAGGGTTGATCCTTTCCGTTCGCGATTTCACTATAAAAATGATGGAAACTTCATCAACATCATCATTCAATTTTTCAAGTTGTACAAATTACATTTACAATTGTTTTAGTTCCTCAACCAGTGGATACAACACTCAAATCAACCTATCAAGTAAGCAAAACATTCAAACATTCAAACATTCATAAACCGCAAAAGTGTAAATCCATATTTTCTCCATAAGAAGTAACAGGTTCAACTGCTTATGTGTTTTGGTTTTCCCTTTAATATAATTGTATTGTGTTGATCTTCAGTTTAATCAATTTTATATTTAAAATGTGTAAGATGATGTACAACTAAACAATTTTTGGATTAACAATAACTTAAAGATGCAAAAACTAGTTACAGTGACTTAAAAGTGTCGGTGTTCTTAGTGCTTTTTTCCGTAAATCATTTGAACACATAAGAATTTGAATGCTTGCTGGATTTATATTAGCATTTGCTATGAGAATCTTTTTCTTTCAACTAATTCTAAATATTTTTGTCTCTTTATTTTAATAGAATGCGTTCGATCACAATCTGTCTTCTCATTGCTGCTGTAATGATCATCCTTGTTACCTTCACCCCATCTGGAAATGAAGCTTCACGAAGGAAAATCATGAAAATCAAGAAACTCGCAGCTCTTGCTCTTCTCCTTAAATCCAAGAAAAAGTACATCTTCCCAATCCCACTCCCACTCCCTCTTCCAATCCCGTAAGTATTTCGTTTTCATCACTTTTAACTGGATCAATCATATTTTGAATGAAATCTATAACAACCTATCATCTTGTGTTACAGAGTCATCAAAAAGACTGTCCCAGCCTGGCCCGAACCATCATGGCCTGAACCATCATGGCCAAGCAGTGACTCTTGGTCAGAACCCCAAGGTTGGTGGTAAATGTTGAACATTTAATACAATCACCTTTGGTTATTTTTTAATTATTCATTAACAACAAAATGGTAGCTGGATTATCTGAATTATTTCATTTTTCATTTCATCATAATCATACTCGTCATCATCACATCATCAACAACACCAACAAAAACATTGCCATTCATCATTTCGCTCATCAAATCGTAAATTATCATCAAAATATTTTTCTTACTTTAGCTGTACTTTAATTGATGTTAAAATAATCATTCTCAACAACTTTGTTATTGTTATTATTGAATCTATCGATCATCAATTATCCTTTCTTTCCTATCCAACTGTTTGTCTCTCTATTTCTCTAAGAAACCGATTCACATACACTCTCTAACTATTAAACAATCTAATTCACTGTAGTCACTGGTCAATTGTAATAGAGACATTCACATCATTGAAACAAAATGCTCAAGTCAATTTCAGAAACCGTTTTTTAACAATCATCACTTTCTGAGAGTGTTAATGATTTTTAAAATCATTTGCCAATAAATAAATTAATTATTCTATAAAACTTTGCATTCTCATTTAATTTTTCAAAAACAATGTGTGATAAGTAAATTGTTTTGTAATTAGAGTGATAATACAATTTCCATTCCATCATACATTTTAAAACTTATCGACATTTAAAATTCCCAAAATCAGTGGAAATTTATAAGCTAATAAATTTTGTTCATTGATACAGTGAAAATGATTTAGCTTTTTATATTTACAAATGATTTTATAAAGAAATGCTTATTATAATGTTATAATAGAAATAATATTTCTTTCATAAATTATCATCAATCAATTTTCCCGGTAAACGGATTTGCTCACGTGATCACTAGTTTGGCGCCAAAAGTTGTTTTTCTTTCTTTGCAGCTTGGCTTGACAATAGAATATTGTCAATAGCTTAACTTTGCCTATCAAGAACAATCAAGTTCATTTTTGAGTAAACAATATCATTCAATTTTTTTCTGCATGCATTTATTTTTATTTTTTTGTTTTCATTATGGCTCCAATTTCAATCCAGCATGCTAAGGAGAGTAACTTTGCTCAATTTGCCAGACTGATCGATTCAATGGAAGACCGGGTAAATATCTGACTTTAAGTAATCTCATGCGTTTTCAACTTCATTCTAATTTTATAAATTTTTATTTTCTCGTTATCATCTTTTTACAGTACATGAATGTTAGCTCTGATGGCATCGTTGATATCAATAGTTTGCAAGTTATAAGAACTAGAAGTGGTCGTGTTTCCAAACCTAGGGTATCATTAACACCAAATAGATCAACAGATAAGAAAAGGAAGGGAAGATCATCTTTATACAGTAATACATCTTCATCAACACCTTTAACAATTTCATCATCAACATCATTACCCGTTTCATCATCATCCACACCTTTACCAGCTTCATCATCACAAGATAGCTCTAGTTTGGAACAAACTCAAAGGGAACCACAACGAGCTATCACAAGTAATCTTAGAAGCATTCTTTTCGACCGACCAGCCCAGAATAAGGCAAGCAAAAATTTACTTGCAATTCTTAAAGCAGGAGGACCAATGGCTGCCAAAACTGCGCGAAATCTTTACGAAAGATCTTTGATTGTTTTAGGACGTGACGATTTACCCAACAAAGCAAAGATGCGACCATTTTTTACTTTTCATGAAGAACAAGACATAGGTGTCACTTTTCTTTTCGATACTCCTGATTACACTCCATGGACTCTAATTTGTTTGAAATTTTTTGGCGAAGAAAATCTTGATTTGTATCAACAAATCTACAAGTATGTTCTGGCAGAATCGGCGATGAGAGGTCGTCAAAATGATTTCTCAATGAGAACTATTAATTCAAATGTACGAACACCAGCTAGCGCTAGAACAGATTATCTTGCTCTGATGCCATACCATGTAAATGATCCAAAACGAATGGTAAGTAATTTTTACTTGGTCCATTTACTTCTCACTCCTGTTTTTTATATTCATCAGGAAATTGATGAAGACGATCTGGAAAACTTGAATACACAACAAACTCCTCATCGAACACGTTCATCAAATCAAGTCGTATCAGCCAAAGCATCACCATCAGCACTCTCAAAGGTCTACGTTACTGCTTCATCGTCTATGCCAATTTACCATCCGTCAATCGAAAGCATTGTTTATCAAAATGACGCACAGTTATCCTCATTGAGAAAACTTGCAGAGATTCTTCGACAAAATGATGAGGAAAGCCGACAAGTTAAAAAGAAATTAACTGCTCGAGCTTCTAAAGCACTAGGAATTGATTCTATGCCTTATGGCCGAAATGTATTACCATTTTTTACTTTCCATGAAAAAGGAGAAATCGGTGTCAGCTTTTTGTTCAACATAGAGACATTGAGCCCATGGGCCACCATTTGTCAGCTCTACTTCGGAGACGAAATTCTAGAAATAAGCAAAGAAATTTATCGAATGATGAATCAACCACGCTCTGAATCTTTGTTAATGTTGGAAAAATTGTGCAAATTGTAAAACCATCAGTTAATACAATCACTTTTTATTCATTATGAATCGTCCAACTCGTTTGATTATTCTCCTTATTTATAATTGCAACTGAAAAGCTTTTAGGTGTAGTCTTAAAAGTAGTCTATAAGATGGAGCCAAAGGTCAAGTGTTCAACTTGTTTCCTTGAACAAAAAATGTTTAACTTTAAGAAAGTAATAAATTATTTGAGATTATAATAAAAAAATAAGTTACTATTATTAAAGATTGATAATTTTCTATTACCATTTGTCTATTATCTTCAACAGTTTTATTATTACTTCAAACTGTTTACTTCCACTCTCTCTCTCTTTACCACTGTGATAGTCATGTCAATAGTAAACACAACCAGTGGTTTAATGCCAATGGTTCAAAGTGATAGTAAACATCATTTATTCAACGTTACACCAGTTCAGTATCAACAAAATGACTTGAATCATCATTCAACTGACCCACAACAAATCATTAAAGCTCAATCATCTCAAATGACTAGCAGTTCTAACCATGTCAATATAGATTCAATGATGAAAAATTATTTTCACATTACGTTTGGAGACACAGTGCTTTTTAAAGGTTGGAATCTTCAATCAACAACAGATGTTTTGATTGCCTGTACAGTGTTCTTTTTATTGGCCATTTTTTACGAAGGATTAAAGAGTCTTCGGGAATTTTTATTCAGAAAAGAAGCCAGATCTGGTAGTTACCAAGTGTCTCTATATACCCCAACAAATGCCTGTCCAGATGATATGATTGCAACCTCGGGCAATCAGTCCGATGAACATCCGACCCCAACACTGATCAATTGTTCAATGTGGTCAAAGGCTCATTTCTATCAGTCATCCCTTCATGCCATTCAGGTCACAATTAGCTATACATTGATGCTTGGTTTCATGACTTTCAACTCTTGGATATGTCTTTCAATTTTACTTGGTGCAGGTTTAGGATATTTCCTATTCTGCTGGCGTAAACTAACTTTTGTCAACGTAACGGATCATTGTAATTAATTTTTAATTGCCCAGATAACCAACTGGTGTAAAATTGGTAACTGTTGTGAAAAAATAAATAACCTTGATATGAAAATTTTTATTTCATATTAAACAATGATTTAGTTGTTTGTCATGTTTGCAAAAAAGCATCCGCCAAATCTAATTGGTCTATTGTATCTACAGTGTAAAACAATTAAGATTTTAATCTAGTTTGTAAAAAAACATTGAAGCTCAAATAAAATGTAATCTTATGATTCATCGTCCAACGCCAAAGAAATACGTTTGAAATACATTGACTGATTGACTTTTTCCACAACATCTATCACATTGTCCACCACTATTCGGATGTGATCACTATGAACTTTCCAATAATTAAAGTTGAGTTCCGAAAGTGTAGACAATGCGACGGAAAAAAGTCTATACGAAAAGTGGTTGATGTGGAGAGAAGAGTCGATTCCATTAATTCAAATCTGCCCTGAAAGCTTTCATAGACTAGACTAATTCAACTTAAATCTTAAAGGTATGTCGCCTGGTTTAGGGGAATGACCTTGCAAAGGTTTACTCTTTTTGATGATAAAAGATGATTAGAGCATAAACTTAACCTGATTTATGAGTATGGGCTTTCAGTTCCTGAAATTAGAAGTAAAGATGAAACCATGATAACTTGAGTAAAATTGATTTTTCATTCACCGTGAGCTTTAACATTCCTAAAACCTTTTTATAAACCAATTAGGACCAAACCGATTTTCAAGTTGCTAGCAATGTTGACCAGCTTTATACCAATGATGAAACTAATTGTAATCATTACCTCTTTGTTGATAAACTGTGCATTTAGTACCTATTTAACATCGGGAACATCGTCAACCAAAGATCCTCTTGAAAGACTATTTCGTTCCAAAAAAATTAATGCAACTGTTTTACTTTTAGACCGGGGTAGATCTACACTTCGAGGCCGCTATGGTTCACCACGACTGGTCAAAGTTGAGTTGGATAAATCTCTCGAGTTCTTACCATTGGAGCCATATGGTTTAAATAGTTTGCCAAGCTGGTCAAAGTCAATATTAGGCTGTTACCAATACGATGATCCGAGAAAAATTGAATTAACCCTTGAGATGTTCAGAAGAGAATGGCGAGCGACAGCTAATATGGTTGATGGTCGAACCTTGGACCGTGTTCTGGATGTTTGTGATCAATTGTTGAACCGTTATGGAGGTTTGGGAAAATTGTTGATGGACAGGAATGAAACTACATCCATTGTTTTCCGAGAAAAAAGTAAACAAAGACTAGCTAATAGTTATGGAACCCAATATCATGTAACTTTGGTCCATTTACTTGGAAAACCCTGGAGTCAAACTCAAAAGGTAATTTTCCAATCGAGGTCCATTTCTTCCCCATCATATTGTCATTCACTTATGGCAAATTGTCCACCATCCAAATTAACCAAACCATTTACCACCTTTTTCTTTATATTTCTCCCAACTTGACCAAATCACCAAATTATCCATCACATTTCGGATGGGTAAGTATGAATTTTCCGATTAGTAAAAGTTGAATAAAGAACCTGGTATTAAATTTGATGGGTTTAGGTTTGGATGATGGATAATGTGATAGGTGATCGAAATAAGTTGCTCCCGGTGATCTCAATTTTGTAAAAACTAGCTAAGAATTGTGAAAAAATTTTCTCATTCTTCATCATTTTGTCTTTAGTGGCCTCGATTTTGGAGAGATTTACCCGAATGGGCAGGACCATTGGACCAATGTTTCAAATTTATCAGCAGTGACCCGATTGAGGAACATCAGAAAAAAGTTCCGTTCAAGGAAATTGAACTGGTGGACAGAAGAACGATGTGGAATCTCAATCATGTTTGCGATTTGATCACGCTAGTCAAATGGGACTGGTTTTCAGCACAAAACGATCGCGATATTAGATTAAGAATCGAACGGACACATTGAAAAATATAACTGTATATCATTCATAAAACTATCACTATCATATGATAGTGACATTATGATCTGCTGCGAATAAAAGTGTGATTATATTTTCATTTCGTTTTTTGGAAAGTCTCTCATTTTGTTCTATTTAATTTTGACTATAATCGGTGAATTAAGTTTGATTTAGACGTTTTACTTTAAATTGTGAGGATTAATAAGATAATTGATTAATATGTTCCACACTCTTTAACTCGCGAACCTAGAACTAAACCTTTTTTACAAAAATTCACATAAAAGCAATCCTGATTTAAATTAAATTTCGAGGCAAATATCTAATTGAATACCTTTGAAGTTAAATTAATCAAGAAGCTTTCTATATTAGTTTCTATAGAGTCCACCTCATCATGAATGATGCTCGGAATCGAACAAAAAGATTGAGATCAGTATATTAACTAATAAAATTGTATTTAACTTTGTTAAAATTGAATTTTGCGTTTTTTTGTCAGGTAGCGCCATCTCTGCTAAGAGATCACCACTATTACCAGCTGTTTTTCTTTAACATTGTAAGTTTAAAAATATTGGTAGATGACAGTAAGTTGAATAAGGTTTTTAATGTTTGTTTTGTTGTTTATTTCATGCTAATATGACTCAATCAATAGAAATCATTAATTATCGTGTATTTTGTTGATCATAAGTTCAATTACTATTCTTTGAATCAATATCACGAAACAAATTCTTAAGTTTTGGCATTGCGCTTTATTTTAATTTCTTTTATTACGAAAATGAACCAACCAAATAAATTATTTCTGATTTAGTTAAAGAAGTCGACTTTGAAGATGTGCCATCAAAACGATCCAGGGAAAATTACAAAAAGAAAAGAACTAGACGCTCTGAGAAAGGCTGGTAAGGTCCCAGCTCTTACTGATGAAGAAGGAAAAGAAATAAACCCTCACATTCCTGAATATATTGCCTCAGCTCCTTGGTACATCGGATCAAGCGTTCCTACTCTTCGGCATCAAAAAAGCAGTAAACAATGCAAAAAATGAATCAAGTTTGGATGATTGGTATTCTAGAGGGAAAAGGAAGCAAATCTCAACAAAAATACCGACCAGGAGGTTGGAAAATTGTGGAGCTATGGGACATACTCGCAAATTTTGTTTTGAGAGGCCGAGAAAGATTCCAGCTAAAGTGTCCGGTGTTGTGATAGCACCTGACGACCCTGTTTTACCAGATTTAAAATTCGATTATGATGCTAAACGTGATCGTTGGAATGGTTTCCAGCCCAGATGTATGAATCAGTTATTGAAAATTATAAGAAGCTTGAAGAAGCAAAAAAGTAATTAAAGAATCTAAACTTAAAGACGAGCTGGCTACTGGTAACGCCGAAATAGAAAAGAAAGCAGATTCAGATTCAGAGGAAGAAGAAAAATACGCTGAACATTTAGACATGCCAGGAACCAAAGTTGATAGCAAACAAAGAATCACTGTGAGAAAATTTAAGGATTAGAGAAGATACTGCTAAATATCTTCGAAATTTGGATCCTGATTCCGCTTATTATGACCCCAAAACACGATCTATGCGTGGAAACCCATATGCAAATGCTGCAAAAAATCCAGCTGATCTCCCTTATGCTGGCGAAAACTTCGCTCGTGATACTGGAGACACATTGAAAGTATCTCATGTTCAATTATTTGCCTGGCAAGCAAGAGATAAAGGAGCTGACATCCATCTTCAAGCTGAACCTACAAAAACTGAAATAGCCCATAAAAAATATGAGACAGAAAAAAAGAAACTTAAAAAATCAATTGAACAAAGTATACTGGATAAATATGGCGGTGAAGAATATCTGCAGCAGCCACCCAGAGAATTGATTTTCGGTCAGAGCGAGGAATATATTGAGTATTCGAAGGATGGAAAGGCTAAGATAGAACCTCCCAAAGTAATAATCAAATCAAAATATGAAGAAGATGTATATAATAACAATCATACCTCTGTTGGGGTTCCTATTATGATGTGAAAAATCATAAATGGGGCTACAAATGCTGTAATTCAACAATAAAAAATTCCTATTGTTTGAAATAAATATAGAAACATAAATAAAAATTTTTGAGAAAACCATTACATTGATATTCAATTTTGTAAACAAAAATAATTTAGACGGACAAGAAAGATAATTTCCAGCACAATTATGGACTTTTCTTTGATTCCACAGGTTTTTCTTCTTCTTTTCCTGCTGTATTAGTGGTTGTTGTCGGTTTTTCTCCGTTTTTATCTTTTAAACCTTCTTTCTTTTCGGCATCACGATTGGTTATCTTGTTGTTTATTAAATTATGTAAGGCTATAACTGAGCGCACCAATGATGCCAAATAAACCACCAACATCTGATCATTTGTTTTTACATATACAGATTTGACAAAGGTTTCACTCATGGAATCTGGTAGAAGATTGAAAATATCTTGTAACAAGTAAATTATTGCATTGTTACGAGGAAGTTTATCCTCTACTACCAATTCAAGGTATTGTTTGATACTATTTAGTTGAGTGTACAACCCTTTTAATCCTAATAATTGATTGTTACCCTTTGAGACAAGGTTCCAAGAGTAGTATCTTTAATATCACGTAAAAGATGTTCTACTCCAACTTCTTCTGCCTCTCCTCTGCTCCAATCTCAACTTGAAACATGTTCAAAAAGTTTTTGAAGTAGGTGTACCATCATCATGCACCTCTTCAACTGCGAAATAGGCTTCTGTTGGTAGTCCCAAATCTTTAGGTTTAGCATCAACTATAACCAACACTGAATTAGGACAGTATTTCCTGATTAAATCATTGATTTCAATATCATTTGGATTTAATTTAGGTCCTGTATGATACCAGCCAACAATATGCTCTCGTGTGTTGACTTTTTTGAACATGGAATACATATTTTCAAGATAATCGTGATCCAGAAACCATACATTTTTCTCTTTATCATCCTCATCAAAAGGTACTATATTAAGTGACAAGAAAATATTATTGAATTAAATTCTCTTTCTCAAAATAATTTAAAGTATGTTATTAAACAAATTTCAATTTCTCTCACCTGCAAAACTGTTTGACACATCAAGAATACCTTTACCCTTCATAGCTCCTAACAGAATACCTACAACTCTTTTCTGATTACCAATTTTACCCATACGATTGAAATGATCAACTACTGACAGTAGAACCAAAGGATGAACAACTACTTTATCAATCGGTAGTGATTCTTGGCACGCCAAGACACATTTTCATCACTTTTAGCTGCCTCTTTTCACATCAGTTGATAGTTTAGCAGTTGATGTTGGTCCTTTATCGCCCTATCAAATGGGAACAAAAACATTTTAGAAACTATGTTAAATGACAATGTTAGATTCAATTTTATATATTAAACTTACCATGATCAATGAAAACAATCAAACAGTAAATAATAAACAGTGATAAACTGAAATTTCTTTAATTAATCTTCGGCTTATGATATTAAAACATGAGATGATTTGCCAATTATTTTATTGGTGGTGGTGACACCTCATGTCAAACATATGTTATTTACAATAGTTTGAGCGCAGTATTCAAAATATGTTTTATAACAAATATTGCAGAGACTATTGTCAAGGGAAATAAAGGGTGACACAGGCAAACGTGTAAGAGCTCTAAACATTGAATGAGCCCCATTAGGCATCGATAAGGGCTTCATTAGATAACAAAAATTGAAATAAACTCCATCTATAGTTAACCAGGAAAATGTTTACTATCACACTAAATACAAATTATAAATTAAATTAAAACGTTTACTTGAGAAGATCTGCAAAAATGACCTCCATTATTTTCATAACACAACTTAATTCGTTCATTAAAGTTATTTATTACAGAGAGCAGAGTATATGGCTTATTTTATTTATCTCTTCTTTAATATGCTGTCCCGAGTTGACTGTACTGTCTTCCGGTCAGCATTTTAAAGAAGAGATAAATAAAATAAGCCATATACTCTGCTCTCTGTAATAAATAACTTTAATGAACGAATTAAGTTGTGTTATGAAAATAATGGAGGTCATTTTTGCAGATCTTCTCAAGTAAACGTTTTAATTTAATTTATAATTTGTATTTAGTGTGAATAGTAAACATTTTCCTGGTTAACTATAGATGGAGTTTATTTCAATTTTTGTTATCTAATGAAGCCCTTATCGATGCCTAATGGGGCTCATTCATTGTTTAGAGCTCTTACACGTTTGCCTGTGTCACCCTTTATTTCCCTTGACAATAGTCTCTGCAATATTTGTTATAAAACATATTTTGAATACTGCGCTCAAACTATTGTTAAATAACATATGTTTGACATGAGGTGTCACCACCACCAATAAAATAATTGGCAAATCATCTCATGTTTTAATATCATAAGCCGAAGATTAATTAAAGAAATTTCAGTTTATCACTGTTTATTATTTACTGTTTGATTGTTTTCATTGATCATGGTAAGTTTAATATATATAAAATTGAATCTAACATTGTCATTTAACATAGTTTCTAAAATGTTTTTGTTCCCATTTGATAGGGCGATAAAGGACCAACATCAACTGCTAAACTATCAACTGATGTGAAAAGAGGCAGCTAAAAAGTGATGAAAATGTGTCTTGGCGTGCCAAGAATCACCTACCGATTGATAAAGTAGTTGTTCATCCTTTGGTTCTACTGTCAGTAGTTGATCATTTCAATCGTATGGGTAAAATTGGTAATCAGAAAAGAGTTGTAGGTATTCTGTTAGGAGCTATGAAGGGTAAAGGTATTCTTGATGTGTCAAACAGTTTTGCAGGTGAGAGAAATTTGAAATTTGTTTAATAACATACTTTAAATTATTTTGAGAAAGAGAATTTAATTCAATAATATTTTCTTGTCTCTTAATATAGTACCTTTTGATGAGGATGATAAAGAGAAAAATGTATGGTTTCTGGATCACGATTATCTTGAAAAATATGTATTCCATGTTCAAAAAAGTCAACACACGAGAGCATATTGTTGGTGGTATCATACAGGACCTAAATTAAATCCAATTGATATTGAAATCAATGATTTAAATCAGGAAATACTGTCCTAATTCAGTGTTGGTTATAGTTGATGCTAAACCTAAAGATTTGGGACTACCAACAGAAGCCTATTTCGCAGTTGAAGAGGTGCATGATGATGGTACACCTACTTCAAAAACTTTTTGAACATGTTTCAAGATGAGATTGGAGCAGAGGAGAGGCAGAAGAAGTTGGAGTAGAACATCTTTAACGTGATATTAAAGATACTACTCTTGGAACCTTGTCTCAAAGGGTAAACAATCAATTATTAGGATTAAAAGGGTTGTACCACTCAACTAAATAGTATCAAACAATACCTTGAATTGGTAGTAGAGGATAAACTTCCTCGTAACAATGCAATAATTTACTTGTTACAAGATATTTTCAATCTTCTACCAGATACCATGAGTGAAACCTTTGTCATATCTGTATATGTAAAAACAAATGATCAGATGTTGGTGGTTTATTTGGCATCATTGGTGCGCTCAGTTATAGCCTTACATAATTTAATAAAACAACAAGATAACCAATCGTGATGCCGGAAAAGAAAGAAGGTTTAAAAGATAAAAACGGAGAAAAACCGACAACAACCACTAATACAGCAGGAAAAGAAGAAGAAAAACCTGTGGAATCAAAGAAAAGTCCATAATTGTGCTGGAAATTATCTTTCTTGTCCGTCTAAATTATTTTTTGTTTACAAAATTGAATATCAATGTAATGGTTTTCTCAAAAATTTTTATTTATGTTTCTATATTTATTTCAAACAATAGGAATTTTTTATTGTTGAATTACAGCATTTGTAGCCCCATTTATGATTTTTCACATCATTAATAGGAACCCCAACAGAGGTATGATTGTTATTATATACATCTTCTTCATATTTTGATTTGATTATTACTTTGGGAGGTTCTATCTTAGCCTTTCCATCCTTCGAATACTCAATATATTCCTCGCTCTGACCGAAAATCAATTCTCTGGGTGGCTGCTGCAGATATTCTTCACCGCCATATTTATCCAGTATACTTTGTTCAATTGATTTTTTAAGTTTCTTTTTTTTCTGTCTCATATTTTTTTATGGGCTATTTCAGTTTTTGTAGGTTCAGCTTGAAGATGGATGTCAGCTCCTTTATCTCTTGCTTGCCAGGCAAATAATTGAACATGAGATACTTTCAATGTGCTCCAGTATCCACGAGCGAAGTTTTCGCCAGCATAAGGGAGATCAGCTGGATTTTTTGCAGCATTTGCATATGGGTTTCCACGCATAGATCGTGTTTTGGGTCATAATAAGCGGAATCAGGATCCAAATTTCGAAGATATTTAGCAGTATCTTCTCTAATCCTTAAATTTTCTCACAGTGATTCTTTGTTTGCTATCAACTTTGGTTCCTGGCATGTCTAAATGTTCAGCGTATTTTTCTTCTTCCTCTGAATCTGAATCTGCTTTCTTTTCTATTTCGGCGTTACCAGTAGCCAGCTCGTCTTTAAGTTTAGATTCTTTAATTACTGTTTTTGCTTCTTCAAGCTTCTTATAATTTTCAATAACTGATTCATACATCTGGGCTGGAAACCATTCCCAACGATCACGTTTAGCATCATAATCGAATTTTTAAATCTGGTTAAAAACAGGGTCGTCAGGTGCTATCACAACACCGGACACTTTAGCTGGAATCTTTCTCGGCCTCTACAAAACAAAATTTGCGAGTATGTCCCATAGCCTCCACAATTTTTCACAACCTCCTGGTCGGTATTTTTGTTGAGATTTGCTTCCTTTTCCCTCTAGAATACCAATCATCCAAACTTGATTCATTTTTTGCATTGTTTACTGCTTTTTTGATGCCGAAGAGTAGGAACGCTTGATCCGATGTACCAAGGAGCTGAGGCAATATATTCAGAATGTGAGGGTTTATTTCTTTTCCTTCTTCATCAGTAAGAGCTGGGACCTTACCAGCCTTTCTCAGAGCGTCTAGTTCTTTTCTTTTTGTAATTTTCCCTGGATCGTTTTGATGGCACATCTTCAAAGTCGACTTCTTTAACTAAATCAGAAATAATTTATTTGGTTGGTTCATTTTCGTAATAAAAGAAATTAAAATAAAGCGCAATGCCAAAACTTAAGAATTTGTTTCGTGATATTGATTCAAAGAAATAGTAATTGAACTTATGATCAACAAAATACACGATAATTAATGATTTCTATTGATTGAGTCATATTAGCATGAAATAAACAACAAAACAAACATTAAAAACCTTATTCAAATTACTGTCATCTACCAATATTTTTAAACTTTACAATGTTAAAGAAAAACAGCTGGTAATAGTGGTGATCTCTTAGCAGAGATGGCGCTACCTGACAAAAAAACGCAAAATTCAATTTTAACAAAGTTAAATACAATTTTATTAGTTAATATACTGATCTCAATCTTTTTGTTCCGATTCCGAGCATCATTCATGATGAGGTGGACTCTATAGAAACTAATATAGAAAGCTTCTTGATTAATTTAACTTCAAAGGTATTCAATTAGATATTTGCCTCGAAATTTAATTTAAATCAGGATTGCTTTTATGTGAATTTTTGTAAAAAAGGTTTAGTTCTAGGTTCGCGAGTTAAAGAGTGTGGAACATATTAATCAATTATCTTATTAATCCTCACAATTTAAAGTAAAACGTCTAAATCAAACTTAATTCACCGATTATAGTCAAAATTAAATAGAACAAAATGAGAGACTTTCCAAAAAAACGAAATGAAAATATAATCACACTTTTATTCGCAGCAGATCATAATGTCACTATCATATGATAGTGATAGTTTTATGAATGATATACAGTTATATTTTTCAATGTGTCCGTTCGATTCTTAATCTAATATCGCGATCGTTTTGTGCTGAAAACCAGTCCCATTTGACTAGCGTGATCAAATCGCAAACATGATTGAGATTCCACATCGTTCTTCTGTCCACCAGTTCAATTTCCTTGAACGGAACTTTTTTCTGATGTTCCTCAATCGGGTCACTGCTGATAAATTTGAAACATTGGTCCAATGGTCCTGCCCATTCGGGTAAATCTCTCCAAAATCGAGGCCACTAAAGACAAAATGATGAAGAATGAGAAAATTTTTTCACAATTCTTAGCTAGTTTTTACAAAATTGAGATCACCGGGAGCAACTTATTTCGATCACCTATCACATTATCCATCATCCAAACCTAAACCCATCAAATTTAATACCAGGTTCTTTATTCAACTTTTACTAATCGGAAAATTCATACTTACCCATCCGAAATGTGATGGATAATTTGGTGATTTGGTCAAGTTGGGAGAAATATAAAGAAAAAGGTGGTAAATGGTTATGGTTAATTTGTGCATGGTGGACAATTTGCCATAAGTGAATGACAATATGATGGGGAAGAAATGGACCTCGATTGGAAAATTACCTTTTGAGTTTGACTCCAGGGTTTTCCAAGTAAATGGACCAAAGTTACATGATATTGGGTTCCATAACTATTAGCTAGTCTTTGTTTACTTTTTTCTCGGAAAACAATGGATGTAGTTATCATTCCTGTCCATCAACAATTTTCCCAACCTCCATAACGGTTCAACAATTGATCACAAACATCCAGAACACGGTCCAAGGTTCGACCATCAACCATATTTAGCTGTCGCTCGCCATTTCTCTTCTGAACATCTCAAGGGTTAATTCAATTTTTCTCGGATCATCGTATTGGTTACAGCCTAATATTGACTTTGACCAGCTTGGCAAACTATTTAAACCATATGGCTCCAATGGTAAGAACTCGAGAGATTTATCCAACTCAACTTTGACCAGTCGTGGTGAACCATAGCGGCCTCGAAGTGTAGATCTACCCCGGTCTAAAAGTAAAACAGTTGCATTAATTTTTTTGGAACGAAATAGTCTTTCAAGAGGATCTTTGGTTGACGATGTTCCCGATGTTAAATAGGTACTAAATGCACAGTTTATCAACAAAGAGGTAATGATTACAATTAGTTTCATCATTGGTATAAAGCTGGTCAACATTGCTAGCAACTTGAAAATCGGTTTGGTCCTAATTGGTTTATAAAAAGGTTTTAGGAATGTTAAAGCTCACGGTGAATGAAAAATCAATTTTACTCAAGTTATCATGGTTTCATCTTTACTTCTAATTTCAGGAACTGAAAGCCCATACTCATAAATCAGGTTAAGTTTATGCTCTAATCATCTTTTATCATCAAAAAGAGTAAACCTTTGCAAGGTCATTCCCCTAAACCAGGCGACATACCTTTAAGATTTAAGTTGAATTAGTCTAGTCTATGAAAGCTTTCAGGGCAGATTTGAATTAATGGAATCGACTCTTCTCTCCACATCAACCACTTTTCGTATAGACTTTTTTCCGTCGCATTGTCTACACTTTCGGAACTCAACTTTAATTATTGGAAAGTTCATAGTGATCACATCCGAATAGTGGTGGACAATGTGATAGATGTTGTGGAAAAAGTCAATCAGTCAATGTATTTCAAACGTATTTCTTTGGCGTTGGACGATGAATCATAAGATTACATTTTATTTGAGCTTCAATGTTTTTTTACAAACTAGATTAAAATCTTAATTGTTTTACACTGTAGATACAATAGACCAATTAGATTTGGCGGATGCTTTTTTGCAAACATGACAAACAACTAAATCATTGTTTAATATGAAATAAAAATTTTCATATCAAGGTTATTTATTTTTTCACAACAGTTACCAATTTTACACCAGTTGGTTATCTGGGCAATTAAAAATTAATTACAATGATCCGTTACGTTGACAAAAGTTAGTTTACGCCAGCAGAATAGGAAATATCCTAAACCTGCACCAAGTAAAATTGAAAGACATATCCAAGAGTTGAAAGTCATGAAACCAAGCATCAATGTATAGCTAATTGTGACCTGAATGGCATGAAGGGATGACTGATAGAAATGAGCCTTTGACCACATTGAACAATTGATCAGTGTTGGGGTCGGATGTTCATCGGACTGATTGCCCGAGGTTGCAATCATATCATCTGGACAGGCATTTGTTGGGGTATATAGAGACACTTGGTAACTACCAGATCTGGCTTCTTTTCTGAATAAAAATTCCCGAAGACTCTTTAATCCTTCGTAAAAAATGGCCAATAAAAAGAACACTGTACAGGCAATCAAAACATCTGTTGTTGATTGAAGATTCCAACCTTTAAAAAGCACTGTGTCTCCAAACGTAATGTGAAAATAATTTTTCATCATTGAATCTATATTGACATGGTTAGAACTGCTAGTCATTTGAGATGATTGAGCTTTAATGATTTGTTGTGGGTCAGTTGAATGATGATTCAAGTCATTTTGTTGATACTGAACTGGTGTAACGTTGAATAAATGATGTTTACTATCACTTTGAACCATTGGCATTAAACCACTGGTTGTGTTTACTATTGACATGACTATCACAGTGGTAAAGAGAGAGAGAGTGGAAGTAAACAGTTTGAAGTAATAATAAAACTGTTGAAGATAATAGACAAATGGTAATAGAAAATTATCAATCTTTAATAATAGTAACTTATTTTTTTATTATAATCTCAAATAATTTATTACTTTCTTAAAGTTAAACATTTTTTGTTCAAGGAAACAAGTTGAACACTTGACCTTTGGCTCCATCTTATAGACTACTTTTAAGACTACACCTAAAAGCTTTTCAGTTGCAATTATAAATAAGGAGAATAATCAAACGAGTTGGACGATTCATAATGAATAAAAAGTGATTGTATTAACTGATGGTTTTACAATTTGCACAATTTTTCCAACATTAACAAAGATTCAGAGCGTGGTTGATTCATCATTCGATAAATTTCTTTGCTTATTTCTAGAATTTCGTCTCCGAAGTAGAGCTGACAAATGGTGGCCCATGGGCTCAATGTCTCTATGTTGAACAAAAAGCTGACACCGATTTCTCCTTTTTCATGGAAAGTAAAAAATGGTAATACATTTCGGCCATAAGGCATAGAATCAATTCCTAGTGCTTTAGAAGCTCGAGCAGTTAATTTCTTTTTAACTTGTCGGCTTTCCTCATCATTTTGCCGAAGAATCTCTGCAAGTTTTCTCAATGAGGATAACTGTGCGTCATTTTGATAAACAATGCTTTCGATTGACGGATGGTAAATTGGCATAGACGATGAAGCAGTAACGTAGACCTTTGAGAGTGCTGATGGTGATGCTTTGGCTGATACGACTTGATTTGATGAACGTGTTCGATGAGGAGTTTGTTGTGTATTCAAGTTTTCCAGATCGTCTTCATCAATTTCCTGATGAATATAAAAAACAGGAGTGAGAAGTAAATGGACCAAGTAAAAATTACTTACCATTCGTTTTGGATCATTTACATGGTATGGCATCAGAGCAAGATAATCTGTTCTAGCGCTAGCTGGTGTTCGTACATTTGAATTAATAGTTCTCATTGAGAAATCATTTTGACGACCTCTCATCGCCGATTCTGCCAGAACATACTTGTAGATTTGTTGATACAAATCAAGATTTTCTTCGCCAAAAAATTTCAAACAAATTAGAGTCCATGGAGTGTAATCAGGAGTATCGAAAAGAAAAGTGACACCTATGTCTTGTTCTTCATGAAAAGTAAAAAATGGTCGCATCTTTGCTTTGTTGGGTAAATCGTCACGTCCTAAAACAATCAAAGATCTTTCGTAAAGATTTCGCGCAGTTTTGGCAGCCATTGGTCCTCCTGCTTTAAGAATTGCAAGTAAATTTTTGCTTGCCTTATTCTGGGCTGGTCGGTCGAAAAGAATGCTTCTAAGATTACTTGTGATAGCTCGTTGTGGGTCCCTTTGAGTTGTTCCAAACTAGAGCTATCTTGTGATGATGAAGCTGGTAAAGGTGTGGATGATGAGGAAACGGTAATGATGTTGATGATGAGAATTGTTAAATGTGTTGATGAAGATGTATTACTGTATAAAGATGATCTTCCCTTCCTTTTCTTATCTGTTGATCTATTTGGTGTTAATGATACCCTAGGTTTGGAAACACGACCACTTCTAGTTCTTATAACTTGCAAACTATTGATATCAACGATGCCATCAGAGCTAACATTCATGTACTGTAAAAAGATGATAACGAGAAAATAAAAATTTATAAAATTAGAATGAAGTTGAAAACGCATGAGATTACTTAAAGTCAGATATTTACCCGGTCTTCCATTGAATCGATCAGTCTGGCAAATTGAGCAAAGTTACTCTCCTTAGCATGCTGGATTGAAATTGGAGCCATAATGAAAACAAAAAAATAAAAATAAATGCATGCAGAAAAAAATTGAATGATATTGTTTACTCAAAAATGAACTTGATTGTTCTTGATAGGCAAAGTTAAGCTATTGACAATATTCTATTGTCAAGCCAAGCTGCAAAGAAAGAAAAACAACTTTTGGCGCCAAACTAGTGATCACGTGAGCAAATCCGTTTACCGGGAAAATTGATTGATGATAATTTATGAAAGAAATATTATTTCTATTATAACATTATAATAAGCATTTCTTTATAAAATCATTTGTAAATATAGAAAGCTAAATCATTTTCACTGTATCAATGAACAAAATTTATTAGCTTATAAATTTCCACTGATTTTGGGAATTTTAAATGTCGATAAGTTTTAAAATGTATGATGGAATGGAAATTGTATTATCACTCTAATTACAAACCAATTTACTTATCACACATTGTTTTTGGAAAATTAAATGAGAATGCAAAGTTTTATAGAATAATTAATTTATTTATTGGCAAATGATTTTAAAAATCATTAACACTCTCAGAAAGTGATGA
The DNA here is from genome assembly GCA_036759885.1 of Tetranychus piercei. NCBI lineage: Eukaryota > Metazoa > Arthropoda > Arachnida > Trombidiformes > Tetranychidae > Tetranychus > Tetranychus piercei. The sequence goes on from CM071877.1 coordinate 2,238,570, forward strand.
TTGTTAAAAAACGGTTTCTGAAATTGACTTGAGCATTTTGTTTCAATGATGTGAATGTCTCTATTACAATTGACAGTGACTACAGTGAATTAGATTGGTTTAATAGTTAGAGAGTGTATGTGAATCGGTTTCTTAGAGAAATAGAGAGACAAACAGTTGGATAGGAAAGAAAGGATAATTGATGATCGATAGATTCAATAATAACAATAACAAAGTTGTTGAGAATGATTATTTTAACATCAATTAAAGTACAGCTAAAGTAAGAAAAATATTTTGATGATAATTTACGATTTGATGAGCGAAATGATGAATGGCAATGTTTTTGTTGGTGTTGTTGATGATGTGATGATGACGAGTATGATTATGATGAAATGAAAAATGAAATAATTCAGATAATCCAGCTACCATTTTGTTGTTAATGAATAATTAAAAAATAACCAAAGGTGATTGTATTAAATGTTCAACATTTACCACCAACCTTGGGGTTCTGACCAAGAGTCACTGCTTGGCCATGATGGTTCAGGCCATGATGGTTCGGGCCAGGCTGGGACAGTCTTTTTGATGACTCTGTAACACAAGATGATAGGTTGTTATAGATTTCATTCAAAATATGATTGATCCAGTTAAAAGTGATGAAAACGAAATACTTACGGGATTGGAAGAGGGAGTGGGAGTGGGATTGGGAAGATGTACTTTTTCTTGGATTTAAGGAGAAGAGCAAGAGCTGCGAGTTTCTTGATTTTCATGATTTTCCTTCGTGAAGCTTCATTTCCAGATGGGGTGAAGGTAACAAGGATGATCATTACAGCAGCAATGAGAAGACAGATTGTGATCGAACGCATTCTATTAAAATAAAGAGACAAAAATATTTAGAATTAGTTGAAAGAAAAAGATTCTCATAGCAAATGCTAATATAAATCCAGCAAGCATTCAAATTCTTATGTGTTCAAATGATTTACGGAAAAAAGCACTAAGAACACCGACACTTTTAAGTCACTGTAACTAGTTTTTGCATCTTTAAGTTATTGTTAATCCAAAAATTGTTTAGTTGTACATCATCTTACACATTTTAAATATAAAATTGATTAAACTGAAGATCAACACAATACAATTATATTAAAGGGAAAACCAAAACACATAAGCAGTTGAACCTGTTACTTCTTATGGAGAAAATATGGATTTACACTTTTGCGGTTTATGAATGTTTGAATGTTTGAATGTTTTGCTTACTTGATAGGTTGATTTGAGTGTTGTATCCACTGGTTGAGGAACTAAAACAATTGTAAATGTAATTTGTACAACTTGAAAAATTGAATGATGATGTTGATGAAGTTTCCATCATTTTTATAGTGAAATCGCGAACGGAAAGGATCAACCCTAAAACGGTTCAAAGAGAGGGAAAGTAGTGAGAGTTGAAATGGCGTTAAGTTGGAAGGTGAAAAGGGATGAAGTTTAAATTACATTCCGTCTATGATTATGTTAATTATATTGATTATGAACAAAAATGATGAACCTCCTCCTCTTCTCATCTTCTCTCCAATCTGTCTTTTAGCCTGAAGCTGTTGTTTCATTTTACTTGACCAAGTATATAGCTTGTTATTTTTTCCGCGGAAGTAGGTTATATATTATATTACATTACATTAGATCGCCATGATACTGTTTATATATTCAACGTTTGCTTGAATCACGAAAAACAATTTGGGCGAAATAAGATGAGGAAAGAAAGAGTAAAATATCGCTGTAGGGCATCGTCATCCTCACCTTTCTCATTCTTAGCCAAATTTTTATCATCTTTCCACTTTCTCACCTTTAATGTTTCCATCTTCATCATTATCATTTCAACTAATCAAAACTATCTCTTGACAAACCACTTTCACCTTTTTCATGGGTTCAGTATGAGATTAGGATGACATTTAGCATCAAAGATGGCTCAAGATATTGACAATGATAGAGTTAATTATGTATCAGCTGTTAAACAGCTACAAACTTTCGCCTCTCTGATTTTGTACCAATTTTGCTTAAACCGGAAGAAAAATTAGCTTTGATTTTGAGTTTAACCTTTTCGCAGGTTTAATCATTTCTTAATCATATCCGAGCATTTTAAAGGCTGAGTTACAAAAGCACAATGAAACAATGAAAAGATTATGTCAAATTTAGGATTTGATTTATTTATCCAATAACCTTATATTTTCAATATCTGGTTAAACCTTGATTTGTTGACTATTGACAAGAAATTTTTATTGATTACAAAAGATTCAAGTTTCATCCATCTCAAGCTTCATTCATTAATCAACTCAATTCAATCAATTAAACCTGTCGAGATAAGATTAGTTATAACAAAATCATGACTATTGAATCACTGCAAATGAAGAAATGAAGTCCATTAATTTTAGATTTCAAATTAATTGGCAATTTGAATACGAGTGCATTTTAATCAATTATTAATTCAACTTGATTGTTCCAAGCCATCTGTTAAAATGTTAAAAATTATCTATATTTACCAGGATTAACCCATTAATATTTCATGTTACTATTTTATTTTGATGTCTACCATCAACTCTAATAGGGCTCATCGAGTCATTGTTCCCCACAACATAAATAATGACAATTTAAGAAGAAATTAAAACTAAATAAATGCAGCTAAATTGTATTTATGTTTAAAAATGGTTGTCATTTTATCATCTTAATCAACATACTTTAATATACTCAATACTTGATTAAAATGTTTCTAACTTGCTCAATTGCACCTCAAGCAGAGTTCAAAATTTTCATTATTTGCATTCAACAGGTTAATTTATTTATTGTGAGCGATGAGATGAGGAAGAAAACAATTCAGATGTTAAAATTGAATTTAGTTTATCAAGATCAGCTAATGGATGTGTCACACCAAGATTAGGATAAACATTGTAATTTACAATTAGTAATTGTAAATTAAAACAAGTCTTGATAAAGTCGGCTATTTAAACTAACTGACAATGGTTTAAGGTTAGTGGCTTATTAATTGTCTTTAAATTAGTACTTTGACTGGGAATCAGCCATTAAAGATTAAATACGTTGATTAGCTGTTAAAAAACAAACTGTGAACTTTATTAGATCAATTTAGAATGATTAACGTCTTATTTAAACCATAATTTCACCTAAATTGATAAAAAGATGGACCATTAATTGATCTAATAATTTACTTATTGCTGATCTTCAGCAACTGTTACCTAAAATTTACAGTTTAAAGTTCTGTATTGATGTATTTGATAAAATTAAATGCAGTTAATTTGATTAGTTAATTAGGATCAGATTAGCGATTTACTTGAAGGGTCACATTACACATAGATGTATAAATCACATTTAAAAATTTGATTTTCATAAACATAAAATGTTTACAATAAGATGCAAATAAATAAATTACAAGTAATTTAGTTGATACAAAAATGCGGAATCAAACGTTTAACAGTAATCAATTTAAATTGTTTAACCTTAATCAAACTGCTAGTTAACTGATTTATATTTTTCCCTTGCTTAAGGCAAACTCGTACAGATTTGTGATTAAAGCAAGGAAATTTCACTCTAATTTTTCACTTTCATCATAATCATCATCAACATAATCATCATCATTAGCCCAGAGGAAGAGAGAAGCTCTATTAACTTCCGGCTGACCGAGTGATCATCATTTCATTTAATTAAATGAAATCATTGCAATAATGGTTGATTGTTACACTTGAAGATGACATGACGCTTTTATATAACTGACCTGGCCTGGTTTACAATATTAACATTTAATACAATTATCACATGGACAGCTGATCATGATAGTGATAATGATAATGATAATGTGTTAATGTCAATCAACAGCAATCATACGTAAGTCTAAATACTTGGGTTAACCGAATTGTTTCCACATTGCTTGAAATTGTTAACCGTGATTATTGATATTAATCAACAGTAAACAAGTGTTACAACAATTGTTGAGTATTTTCAACAATTTTTAATAACACGCTAGGTAACTCATCTTGCGCCAATCCTGGTATTTGAATGATGAATAAAACAGGAAGGTACCAATTTGATTGTTAGACACTTTGTACATGATTTAGCTTCATTTTTATTTCATCTTTCAGCAATCAGCTTGATTGACAGATATCAGTCTTCATAAATTAGTAAATCTTGACTTGACTTGATCCAAGTGACATGATTTTCCGAATAATGATTGTGTGATTATTCAAAGATTTTCACTTTTCTTGTGTTTGTATTCCTTTAATTGTTATCCATATCGTAACAGTATTCTTAATTTAGCCTTTTGGATTTAATTTCAAGACAATTGAATCACGATCTATTAGAGAAAAAAAGTAATTAAATAACAATTCATAAAACCATTTTGATTATAACTACAAAACATATATGAATATACATTAGAAGCAATGTATACTAAAGATGGTAACACAATCTTTAACCTTTGCCTGTGATTAAACTGAACAGTGAATCCATTCTGTCCAAATTATAAAGATGATGTTGACGATAGTAATATTAATAGCTATCATTGTAATCCTGATGATGGTTTCAAAGACAATCTGAAAGACAAAATAATACGAATTGTGATTAGGATTATTAAAATAAGATTACAAACAACATTAGACTTTTGTTACCATTAGACTATTACAACGTATCTTTTACCAGTCATTATTATGATTTTTCGTGGGAAAAGATTAAATTGCAATCACGAAATTAAGGTGCTTCAATTGGGAAGAAACGAGTTGATTTAAATTAAGTTAACACACAAAAAAATGGATATCCTAAAATCCTGTTTACCAAAAAGCATGTTAATAATCTTCTTCCTCTCACTTTCTCTTAATGACCTAAATGTTGGTTAGTCTGTAATTATTCATCAAATTTAATACCATTATTATTATCATCATAAATATTAGGCCTTTCAATGATAGCGATACAAAAACAAACCTTTTATTTACGATAACAATCAATTAACAGTCAACAAAAAACCATCAATTGAAGACAACATTGATCTTGAATGAATTTAGATAGTAACAGATCGTTTATCATCATTGCTACGATTTGATTTTAATTTTGATTTAAGCTCAATTTGATTGCAAGATTGAACTTTTACCATAAAAAAGTCAAGATTTATATCTAAACATATTTCAAAATCATCTAACTATAGATGTAATAACAGTCTTGAAAAATAACCATTTGCTACTTTTAACGATTTTATCAAATCAGAATCAGACTAATATTAATCAAACAACTAATGGATACTTACCAAAGGAATTAATTCAGCTGCTTCATTGAAGTCTCATTGACCCTTATACTAATAGTAATAATCAATTCTGATGTTGACTGAAAGTGAAGTTTACAAATCTGAATCCTTTTGAGTCACAAAATAAGTTGAAGACATGATAAAAAACTAAACATTTAAATAGTATCAACAGGTTTATTAACGGTTTAGCATTTAATCATGCATAATTAGGAAATAATTGAAACAATTTAATGCTTAAGTTTAATAAACATCATTTATTAGCCATTGTTTAAGGTTGTTGAGTGGTAGCAACAAAAGTGAAAAATCATATCAAATGAAAACCAGGGACGAGAGGGTAATTAATAAATTGCAGTCTGTGCTTGCTTTTCTTGTCAATATAGTCTCACAATTGTTTAGTAATGCAAATTATACTTTAATTTAGGCTGCACTAATTGTGGCCAAATTAAATTATATCAAATAAGATGGTGATTAAATTGATATATAAAATTAAATTTTAATTTAACAAACAAACGCAACAAAATTTATTGTTGATCGGGAAGTGCAAAGTAAGTTACATCTATTTGAATTTATAATGTTAAAAATGATTGCCAAGATTAATTGTAAACAAAACTTCCATCCAATCTATCATTTCTTTTCAATTCAATCGACATTCTATTGAATGGATGATATTGATTTGGAAACAAAAGATGAATGATTATTGAAATTATTATACAGTTTTAAAGTTTACTTCGGTTGTATCAAAATCAAAAAGGTCTCAAAAAATAAATTGAATTTGCAAATAATCACTGTTTTTATGATAAATTGTTTCCATTTCTTAAAATTATTTGGCCTAAATTAATGAAATTAGGTCTGTGCTTATTAAGATTTTAATTATGGCCAAGAGATATTGATTTCAGTTGAAGTATCAATACAAACCGAACCGATCACAGTGTTGGCTCAACACGAAACAAAGCCAAACCGATCAAAGATTATTAATTAATTTTTTACTTCAATTTTCGCATCTCAGATTAACATCGTTCATACAGCTGACCTCAATTAGCAGATTAACAATAAAGACAATGGGTCAATTATTATTGTATAATCACTATGTTTAACCTTCCTGGTTTCAACTAAACTTGAACTTATTGATTCAGATATACTGGGTTAGTCAAAATATGCAAGTCTTAAAATGCTTAATATTAATGTATCGTAATTTTTTCGTTATTTTTGAATTTTCACAATTAATTTAGTTTAAAGGGAAATTGAATAAAATGCCGAAAATTATCAGTTGTTTTGACTAATATTAGTTTTAATTATCTCATAGACCAAAAAGATGTTGATCGTAATGATTCGTCTGTCTGAATTTTCTAGACTTCATTTCTTGTCACAATTAGTCTGGTCGATAACTAACCAATAAAGAAACTCTTTACCTTATTTCTGCATAGCGTTTTCTAATAGCAATTACTCGATCGTCAAAGCATGAAAAGGTGTTGGAAATGTGGAGCAAGTATTCGGATCTATTTATTTTTGTAAAACTTGAAGAAACTAAATCACCATAGAAAAATAATAGATCAGAAATAATCACAGCGTGCATACATACATTTGATTCACTCCGCACATTTTGTTTGTTTAATAAATCCTCATCCTGTTTGTTAAATTGATTGGTGCATTTAAATTGATACAATTAAAGCCAGGATGGATTGATTGGAATGAATGATAACTTGAAAGATGCATTCAATAATCGTAAATGGTTTGGATAGTAGATTAGTTGAGAATCATGTAAAAATTATCAGTGTCAGTATGAGGGAACGAAAAAAATATTAGTCTTTTATATTCCAAATCAATTTGTCAGTGTTGATAAAAGAGTAGAAACGTTTAATTTGAAATGAGATCGATTTGTCTAAATAATTAATGGTTGTAATGCCAGAAAATAAGGTAAAACCAATTTATAATATGTGAATGTTAAACGTTGAAGTTGACTGACGTTAAACTTATGAAGTTGTCCAAATTAAGATGAGATAGAAATTAAATCCTTTAGGATATCATAATGTTGATGATGACGATGATTAGTTGATGTTGAAATATTCATGATATGATTAAATTTTTTATAAAATTCATGTCCAGATCACTTGGCTGAAGTTGAAGCTATTCGGTTAGTATTTACAGTTACAACCAAAAGATAAATGTAAACTTTAGGTGACTTTGATCCTTAATTGATTCCCAATTTGGTTGAAGGAAAGTGAATATCATTCACTAATTTAGGAAACGTTTATTAGTCAATCCATTTTGATGTAGTCGTCTAAATCCTTAGGCTCAATAAGATTATATCTTTATTGTATCTTTACTGTATCAATGTTTGTAAATTTGTTTAGAAATCAAACCAGAGATCAATAGCAGCGTTAAAGATTATATAGTGTCACACCATATTTAAACATATCAACACAATTGAAATCCTCGATATTTTCTCCAGACAATAACGACAATTATCGATTTTTAGATAGAATTAAACGGTTAATCATTAAAAATTTCATAAAGATTGGTGAACATACTTGGTAGTTCGTCAAGAAGAAAATCAATCAACATTGTGTTTATTTAGTACAACAATGCTCACCAAACTTGGAAAAATTCATGAAAAAGAGACGACAAACTGATGCTTCATATTATGCGACCAAGTTGCTATTTCTATCGGCATGTTTCAGTTGATTAACAAATTATTGATTCGTAATCTGGTGCATCCATAAAATCAAGACACTCAAACATCGATAACTATCATCGAGATCGATAATATCGTCCACCCCTAATCCTTGAGAAACTGTTGAATTAACATAATGCTATTTGCTATAATGATTTAAATTGTGTTTTATGTAATTTTTTGTTTTCCCTCTGTTTATTTGTCAGACTGTTTGAACCTCACTAAATGTAAAAGTTAAGTACTTTGTGCAAAAGACCATGAAAATAGTTGGTTGATAAACCTTATGCCAATCAAACCAAAGAGTAGAATCTTCCTTACTCTTTGAATCAAACCCAATTTCTGGTTTGCCTTGGTGGATTCCCAACGTGGAGACCTCTTCATTGTTCATTCGTCTCTATAAAAGTGTTTTCATACCGCTTTTTGGAACACTCTTTATAGTTTTTTGTTCAACTTTACATTCTTATAATTCAAGATGAGTTCAACTGCTGGTAAGGTAAGTTATTCCACTTTGCATACTTGCCTTGCAGGCTCTGATACTTATGATACAACATTTACTCTCCTTTTCTTTTACTATGTTGACAGCCTATTAAATGTAAAGCTGCTGTTGCTTGGGCAGCAAATGAACCGTTGAGCATTGAAGAAATAACCGTTGACCCACCCAAAGCTGGTGAGGTTCGGGTTAAGATAGTTGCTTCTGGTGTTTGTCATACTGATTATTACACTCTATCTGGTTTGGATCCAGAGGGAAAATTTCCGTGTATCATGGGGCATGAAGGAGCAGGTAATTTACAGTTACTGTATTAATTTTAAAGACAATTTTTGTCATCATCTTATTCTCTTGATTGTTATACAATATTAGATCATAATAGTTGACTGACAATCGATAATTGCCATTATCAACCACGCAGGTGGTTCAATACGTCAAGTTGATGGGTAATCCTTCAACATGTTGAATCTTTTCCTACTCTGTTGATAATTAAGATTATTTATTACACTATCATACATATCTTCATGACCACACAATAATGGCAAAATTAACCTCATTTAAGATTCTTACAGTTTAAAAGATGATTGGCCACTATTACTTTTTTACTACCTTTCTTTTTCGTTTTTCTTTTTGATATTTGATCAGGTATCGTTGAGAGTGTTGGTGAGGGTGTAACAACTTTGTCTCCTGGTGATTATGTAGTTCCATTATATACTCCTCAATGTCGAGAATGTAAATTTTGCAAGAACCCAAAGACCAATTTGTGTCAAAAAATTCGTATGACCCAAGGACAAGGGGTTATGCCTGATGGTACCTCTCGATTTTCCTGCAACGGTGTAACCGTTTTCCACTTCATGGGAACTTCTTGTTTCAGCCAATACACTGTCTTACCTGAAATTTCTTGTGCTAAAATCAGTAAAGATGCTCCTTTAGATAAAGTTGGTCTTTTAGGCTGTGGTATTCCTACTGGGTATGGAGCAGTTTTAAATACTGCCAACGTTGAACCGGGAAGTATTTGTGCTGTGTGGGGTCTTGGTGCAGTTGGTCTAGCTGTGGGTCTTGGTTGTCAAGCTAGAAAAGCCTCTCGAGTTATTGGAATTGATATCAATCCTGATAAGTTTGAACCTGCAAGATCATTCGGTTTCACTGAGTTTGTTAATCCAAATGATTATCCTGATAAAACTATTCAAGAAGTGCTTTTCAACTTGACTGATGGAGGTCCTGACTACACATTTGAATGTATTGGAAATGTTCATACCATGAGAGCTGCACTTGAATCAGCCCACAAAGGTTGGGGCGTTTCCGTAATAATTGGCGTTGCAGCAGCAGGTAAAGAAATCAGTACCAGACCATTCCAATTGGTTACCGGACGAACATGGAAAGGAACTGCTTTTGGAGGTTGGAAAAGTCGAGATGCCGTTCCAAAATTGGTTGAAGATTACCTTGCTGGCTCATTGAAAGTAGATGAATTCATTACCAAAGAGTTACCATTCGAAGAAATAAACGAAGCATTTAATCTGATGAAAGAAGGCAAAGTTCTACGAGCCATGGTTAGGTTGGATTGAACATCATTATAAAAAATACTTTTAAATTTTTTATCCGAATAAACTTTCCTTCATTAACAAAACGTGAATTCAATAAATATCCGATATCCTATCAGAAAAGTTAAACGTTTGCATTCCTGTTGATTCAAATAATCTTAAAATTGTTGAAAAGAGGAACGGCTTTTAGCATCACATTTTCCACCCTCCAAATCCAACAAATCTTACCACTTTTAGAATCAACTTTAATCAACGTAAAATTTTACGCCGAAAAGTGATGGACAATGCGCTGGAAATAAGTTTATCCTTTGAAAAAACTGTGGAGGGGACCAGAGCAGTTTACCTACGTGGTTATCAGTATAAACTAGTAGTCAACCTGCTCTGGATGGTTTAAAAGATAATTACATACTTTATAAGTTGTTCAAAAGACATAATTTAATCGACTTATGGCAGGTTGTATTTTTATACATTTGATATTATTAATTTATCATTTCTCATTAGTTCAATCATTGTTAGGTAGAAATCATGTGCTAACAATAAAAAGATCAAACAAATAATGCAAATCCCCTTCCTAATTTGTCTAGTAGTAGACATTGAAAAAGAGAATAGAAAAAAGTTACTTTGTGTGAATGCATGTATAGAAAAGAGTACAAGCTCACAAACAATTATAAATATAGAAATTAAGAGATGGTGGAGAAACTGACTTCTGAAGTTATTATATTTTTTTATCTAAACCAATTCTGGCCGTGAACGATGATGCAAATGAGTTGAAGATGTCGGTGAAGGTGATGATGACGATGAAGATGATGGTGAAGTTACCGCTGTCACAGTTGATGAAGAAGGGGATGAGGTGGAGGAAGATGCAGATGATGATGGTGATGGCCCAATAGTAACAGCAGAAGCGGTGTTTTTTGTTGTTGGAGAGGATGAAGATGATATTGTAGTGACGGTAGATGACAATGGAACTGCATTTGAATTACTAGTTGTGACTATGGGATTAATTTGTGAAGTTTGATAATGCTGGCAAAGAGGATGGTGATGATGGTCATCATCCGTAACACTATTACCAATGCAACCAGGATTATTATTATTGATGTTATTACTACTACTGCTGCTAGAATGGTTAATATTACCACTATTATTACTATGAATGGAGTTACTAGTGATATTATTACTGCTTATACTGCTGTTATTGGTGTTACTAATACTTGTACTATTAATGGAACCACGAGAAGTGAATGAAGTCATTTCTAATACATTATCACAATTGTCTTGAGGACGAAAAGCTGTCATATTAATCAATGTTCCTGAATTTTGACGAAGATTATTAGATACAGCTCTATTGAATGTGTCCAAGATTGCCGATGATCCTGAAACATGATGAGCTGACGCTGTTTGTGGATACAATTGATTTGGAATGGTACATGATATACGAGTTAAAAGATGGCATCGTTCATTAAAAGATCGATCACTTCCATGTCCACTGCGACTGGGTCGACTACCTAAATTTAATGATAATCAGATAAAATTATTACATCAGTTGAGGCTTAAAGAAATTAATGTTCAACAAAAAGGGATGGGTAAACATTTACTGATTAAATGGTAAGATAAACTAAACGTTAATGAATAGAGTTGGTAAAAAATTTCTCAATGATTATTTAAATATTATTTGAAATTAAAATTGGTCTACAGTAAAATGGAATTGATTATCGCAAAAAATTAAAAAACACAGCGCAATATAAGGTAATGATTTCAATATTTAAAAATATTTTTTGGAAGTCTGAAGGTGTGTAACAGATTTACAGCTGATATAGTTTGCCAATAACGATTATATTTAATTCTTGTCAATTGGATAAGAAAAAACAAACAAAAAAATGATCCAAATTAAGATTAGCCAGCATCAAGTTGAAAGTTTTCTTCGCTAATTTTGATGCTAACGGCTTAGATTTATTGAGCAAGATTAAATTATATTTTTATTTTGTATCCATCTTCAGCGAAAAACAAAAGTAATAAAGATCGCATTGAATTTGAGCAAAGTTAACAGCATTTAACTTAATCGATCTCACGGTTTAAATTTTGATCAAAATTGAAAACAAAAATTTAAATAATTTGGTTTTTTGGTAAAATAATAGTAAAGGAGAAGATATTGCTGATTAAATGAATGTGTTCCAAGCATATAAATAAATAAGTTAAAGGACAACAAAAAAATTGTAACTAACTGAATGTAACACTTTGCTTGAAAAGGTTTAAAAATCAAAATCAAACAAAGATAACCTGAAGCAATGAAAATCAATTAAATTGCAGAAACTTTGATGGAAAAAATTGAAACATTCAGCTAGATAAATGTATGAGTTTCTATCCATTCACAATACGATAAAGGACAATATGATGTAAAAGGTGATTGATTAAAATGAAACTGACCTCCTCGACTTCTATCGAAAGCATATCTTTCTTGAATTCCCCGAGCTCGACTGGGTGGCACTGCGTTGAGTGGCCTCATCATCAATTCTTCTTGATTAACTTCTTCTTGACAGGCTCGTCCGCTCGAACAACCTTCACGGCATCGAGTTTTAAAACGATTCCAAGCTGATAAAATTGCTGACTTGAAAGTATGAAAGCTCAATGGTTTACCAATTACAGAACAATATTGTGGATTTGTTTCACCAAAGGAAGTTATTAAAGGTGATACATAAATTGGATAACCAATGGGTTGATCACAAGAGGAATTGATTATGTTCCTCAAAGCTTGTTTAGCATTTTGAATTGATCCACGCTCATTATTACGATTCCTTAAATAAACCAATTCTTGTTGCTGTCCTGCCCATAAACCACGAACACATTCGCGATTAACCTAAAACAAAAATTCGATATTTTTAATTATAAATACGATACAAATAATGTAAACTAATAATTGAACTTACTTTAATTACTCTGAAACTGAGATGTCTTCTATTAAGCATAATTATTTTATATTGATTGGTTCCATCTTCAGTGACATGACGCAAGGCAAGAAGATAAGGAACATTTGAAAGAAGAGCATTTCTCCAGATTGGATCAGCTTCGTGCGAAATAACCCAATTTTGTCGATAACTAGAGATTGATGCCCAGAGAACAATATTGTCGTCATACTCATCAGTTGACATGAAATGGTCAGCATGTAGTTTTACAGCCATTCGGACACTTGGAGCAATTACTTTTTTGAGAAGATCAATGTCTTTAAAAACCCATTCATCACGAGGAGAGGTAATCCTAAAATCTCCCTTAAACAACGAATGCAAACCAAAAAGAAGAAACTCGACAGTATTAAATGAGTTATTGTGAGATGCAGCACTGAGAGCTCGACGTGCCAACAATGAAAGAGCAAAACAAAGAGAAACAACAGCTTCTTTATCCTGAGCATCTTCAATTACACTTTTTCGTCTGGTTAAACAGTATTTAATCCAGTTTAGGTAAACTTGACAAAAGCTTGCACGATTAATACCAGATGCTCGAAAATCATAATCCTCATCAACAGATAAGTTAAATACGGGATCTAAATCAACGAAATCTCTATCATTTGTGAGGCCATCAATCGTTTCTCGGATACCTTCATTTCGTAGCCATGTTTCTAGTTTACTGCTGACAATGGTATAATATATGAGAGATTTAACATAATATGTGATCAAAGCTTTCCTCAATTCTAATGGCTGTAACATAGATATAGCTGAATTATCAGAGATTGAGTATCCTTCAAGCACATATTTACTGTGAGTAACTTCCCAAGCAAGCCACCGTTGATTGAATGCAGCATTAACTGAAAGCATTGAGGGTAGATGACCGGGTTCACAGCAACAACAACCCTCATCGTCATTAACAGGTTCACTGATAGCTTCAACCTCTCTTTGTTGGCAGTATGTTCCTCTAAATTCAAGTCCGCGAACTTGAAAGGTAACCAAACCATTTCCAAGTTCGATTATATGCACCAAACAGTTGAGATTATCACTTGCTAAAACAAAACAGTCACCTTGTGAAACTTGACCCCATCGTCCAAGAGCAAGATCTCCAAAAAGTGAATGCTGAAGAGAACGTGTTAGGTGTTCATAAAAGATGGAATTAAGGTTATTATCATCACTGCCGATGATACTACGCTCCAACTGGTTTACAAGACGAGTATTTATATAATCAATACGTTTTGTATTGTAATCTCTTTCCCAGAATTTAACTGGCCTTACATAAGAACAAAGAAAAATAGCACTTCCCAAAACAGGTTCTAATGGAGATGAAAGGATTGATGAAAGGATAGCTTGGATGAAAAGCATTCCTGAGTGGGGCACTGAAAAGGGTTGAGCAAAAGCATGGAATGCTGATCCCCAAGAGATTTGCCAAGGAGCAACATAAGTGATAACGAAACGAATTTTCAAAAGAAGCTCTGTAAACTTGAGGTAAAAAGTTGAGAAAACAGCATAATTGACGAGAAATGGTTCTCTGAGGTAGGAGAGATCGTAATGAAATGTTAACCATGTAAAGAGCAGAATGAAATGGTTATGAGATGAATCATTATACGTAGATCGGATGGATTTAAAAGCACATATAACCATAATGAGAGTTCCTGAACTGTAAAACAAAAAATTAGATTATTAGATTTGTAACATTTTCTACTTTCGAGAGAAACTTACTAGACGCCATATTTATTAATAATTTCGGGAGTATCTTTTGTCAAAATACTTAGAAAGACGCATGGATAAATGGCATTTCTTTCAATAAAACCAAGCCAACATTGGAACTTTTCGAACCACATTAGTAGGGCTTCTTCTTTAACCTCATATTGATCGTACTCTTTGGGCTTCAAGATAGGTGATGCAAAAAACTGCCAAGGCAACTCTTTACGGAAATGAGTAAAAATATAGTGCAAAACAAAACCCCAAGAAACAGCTAGAATGCTTAAGGACATTTGAACGTAAGGTTGTAGGGTAAAAATTGTGCTAACATGAATAGCGAAGAATATTATAGTCATCAAAATGGCTAGAATCACATCATTTTCTAGTCGAGTCAAAAGTATTTTTTCCAACTTTCCTGGCAAAGGGTCAACATATTCTTTCTGAATAGGATTTCCATCTTCGTCATCTTCCTGGCGAGCATCGATATCATTTGATGGGTTGGATGAATCACCTATGCCTCTATCCGCTTGATTTTTTGACTTTTGGTTCAATGATAATCCCCCACAAACTATATATCTACGGATAAGGCTAAAGACAATCGTTGGATCACTGGTTTGTCGACTCATAAAGTAGGCAAAAAACACAAGAAGACTACAGAAGATAGAAAACAATACATCATAATCATGATAAGTCAAAACTGTCGAAGCTCTTTGACGATTTGTAACTCGAAGTAATGATGTGAGTGCGATCGCATAGAGAATAAGAACGATAGAAACGCTCCTTATTATGCAATAACAGGCAGATGTTAATCCTGTAGTGAAAGCAGTCCCACCGAAGACATGAATATCAATTTGTTCCATGGTATACATCAGAAAGGTATTGATTTGAGGTAAAAGTCCAAATGAAAAGATAATCGGGAAAGAAAGGATGAAGATTTTGGCTCCTTCTTCAATAGCACGAATAACCGAAGGGTCCATGAAATTGAAATCATAAAAATTTACAGAGTATTTTAAATTGTTGTCCAAATAGTAACGCGACAGCAAAATAATTGAGCAAACAATTGAAAAGTAGATCGGACGACTGTAAATAATTATGCGATTGTATCCATGGGCTGGTGATGCTGCATCAGGTTGGACACTTTTTAAAAGTGTATACTGTGAAGAACAAATGACTAAGCAAAATATGAATAACCAAAGATCTGTAAAAAAGCCTTTTTCTATAATTATTGATCCGAGAACAGCTACTAATACAGCTAAGAATATGGACGAAATCAATTCGAATCGAGTCAAACTTCGGTCCAGCAAAGTTAGTAAATTTAAGCGATCAAAACGTATTTTCACATATCTCCATTGAAAACAAGGTGGAATCCATAATTTGTAATATTGTTTCGGCTTGGCAGGAGAAATAAAATCATTATATCGAATTGGTAACCGGAATGAAAGATTAGCATATTCTGGACTATTAAGATTCGTGGAGAAGCTAACATGACGATCAGAAGTAATAACTATATTTGGACTTGAACCAAATCGAGGGTTCATTGACATCGGGAATGAGATTGCATCTGTAAATAATATTTAAAAAATGAGTGATAAGATTTCATTACAGCAAAGGTGAATTTCATGATTTGAAGATTTTTGAATGAAAAATTTACTTGTTTCTGTAAACATCGAGTTTATGCTTGGTGATCGTAAAAATTGTGTTTCAAGTTGCGGAGAAAAGGTATTATTTATTGAGCATTTTTCTCCTATTGCAAGCCTTTGATGCTGAGTATTGCTTTTTGAACCACTTTCGGGGTGAGTTTTTTCCATCACAGTAAGTGAATCTGATGAGTCTGAGGATTCGGATGAGTCTGACGCCCATTTATCAGCATTTGATCGGTTAGAAGGTAAACCAGAGGCTGAGGGTATGTCAGCAAAATAAGGTTTACTCTCACTATTCACAAGGGTTTTAGCAGTTCCAATACTATTTTCATCGAAGATATAAGTTAACCAAGTACCACATTCATCCTAGAAATAAATTAAAAAGCTAATAATGGTAAGAAAAGATTTTTTAAAATATAGAAAAAAAGAGATGCACCTGAAAACAATGAACAGCTCCAGTTGATGTATCATCATTACTTCTTGCTAAATGAGTTCCTGGCGTTGCTAATATTCTTGCTAAAAGATAGCTTGGTGGTCCATCGACAGATTTGACGGATGTTGGTGACGAAGGAACTATCGCTTGACTTGTCGACGGAGATGGTAAATCATTTGCTGCAAGAGGCTGATAAACTACAACTGATGTTCCTGGTATAATTCCGTTCTCTGAATTATTATTCGCACGTAAAGATGATTTTCCTGAATTGATGCGATTAAGTTTTCTAGATGTTGATCCCTCTATTGAGTTTCTAGCACTTTTGTTTGACAGACTGTGTTCGTGTTGATTAGCAACTCCATTACTATGAACATAAATATCACAAACTTTAGAAGTGTCTGATGAAGTTTCCATGTTAAGTGTTTTACTAGCTTCATCAAAAGATTGGTAGCAGATACTACTTTTATCACCTTCTTTCTCATCAACTTTGTCCCCACCACTTTCATCATCATCAGGACTTGTAGTTTCTTCTTCAACTACATACTCTCCGGAATCAAATAGGTGATGCAAATATGCGTTAACCAATTTTATTATTGTGAATATGGAGGCTATAATGAGGCAATAGAGAGACCATATTATAATATGATCTTGACTATTCAGATAACTTTTAACACAAAGCTCTATGGCCAAAGGAAGACACAACAGCAATAACCAAATGTATAGATGAAAGAGGTTGGAAAAATGTGACTGTTTTTGATCATAATACCATCCTCCAGTGAGACTAGCCCAAACACCTTGTCTTAAAATGGACAGCAATTGACTTCCCATGATGTTTTATTAGGTACAAAAACTCAAAGAACGGAATTTAAACAATAAATAAACAAAAAAGCAACAAAACTATTGACTAAAAATGTTTCGTCCTTTAAGAATGCCCTTTTTTATGAAAAAAATGATAACACTTTCAGCTGAATTTTTATCACATTGTTGAACTTCCATGATATGTAGCTTTCAACAGCATAATGACAGGCAACAGAACTTCACGAGGCAACAATAAGAGTTAAATCGCAATTAGTCTTTAATATAACTCTTTTAATCACCTGATTAGCTTCACTAATATTAACACAGATTTTAGAGGCTCCCGGCTTTCTAGTCATGAAATTAAAATGTACTTTTCACATGGTTGATTCGACTTAGAATGGTCAATCATTTCATAAAACATTTACTAGAAATCATAAATACTTTAAATGGTTAACCTAATAAAAAGCAATAACATAGTAAACAAAGGTTTTAGAGATACAATTCAAATAAAAATTCACTCATTAAAAAAGATATCATTGGTTATAACATTGATAACCGGTTACTTGGTTAAAAAAGTAACCAAATATAGGTATTATAGCCAGTTACTTAACTCGGTTAAAAATAACCAGTTATTTTGAGGTTTCAATGCGAGAGAGATGCAGTTAATTTTCATAATTAAGGTGAAATAACTAAAATTACTTTAATAATCAAACTATGGAGTTACTAACTCTGTTTACCAACGCAGCTAAGTGACAGTTTAATTTTAAAGTAGACTTACAAACATATCGATATCCGATTACTCGATTTGAAGTCGGATCCATGTGATTTTCTTAAAGCGATAACACAATAAACTTCATTGAGGTTTCTCATATTTTTCACAAAATCAAAAAATTATGATGGAGGGCAAAATTAAACAAGAACCTGGAATCGAAGAGGTCGAGAACACCGAATTACTCAACTTTAGAGATAAATTGTATGAAATTAAATGTGCCAAACTCTCAAAACGGATTGCAGAATATAAATTGGAAAATGAAAAACTTGTTCAACATATTTGTGAGATTAAGAAATTGATAGACGATTATGGCAAACAAAAAAGGTATGTTTTTTGTATTAATTTATTTATTACTAACCCAGATTATTAGATTACTCAACTTTCCTAAAATTTAAACCTAAAATTAAAGTTATTCATAAATAAAAATTTCATTCAAAAATTGTCCAACTAGTTTAATCCAATAGAATAATGATATTTTTATTTTTGATCAAATTGGTTTATGCTGCAATTTCATTCATTTCATGTTTAATTTTTCAAGTTCTACTTTTCTATATCATCTTGTCGATTAAATACCCACAAAACAAGGTTTTTTATTTTAACATAATACTCTCAATATAAATTTAGACTCTTTCAATTTCAATTGACTGTAGTAATAGTAGAGGAGATATTTTATTGATTAATCGCAATCTAAAGGAGTACAGTTTAATTTTGTATTTTATCATAGATCTACGTGAAGAGACTGCGAGGGAAGAGATATATTTCATTAATTCTCAGCTTGGTGCTTTTGCGAACAATCCATAAGTGAGATTGTAATTCTTGAAATGGCTGAATTGCAACTCCTTTCCCACGAATCCAGAGAATGTCAACATCCGATAATCTTGCATGCATTCAACAGCTATTGAGCTCTGTTAAAAAGAAAAAAATATCTTGATTAGATTGAATAAAATCAAAAGTAAAGGATGATAACTATTAAAGATGATCATTAATTAATAACTTGTTTCAATTTCTAATTGAATGAAAAGAAATTATTAACATCGTATTATAATTTTTTGTTAAGTTGTTAATGAATAGACCGTTTGGAATATTTTCTGGCATTGTATCTAATTAATAGATTATTCTAGCATTAATGCATTATTAATGCATTATCCTAGCTAAAAGGTTTATCCATTAAACCAATAGGCTATCCGACAAAACTAATTAATTGATTAAATTCTTAGATCAAATTATCTGATGGGTAATCTACCAAAACGGAAACAATTTACAATCAAGAAAAGAATGTAGACTCACTTCATTAGCGAATAAAGTCAAGGTAAATTTTCCAGGACTGAAGATTTTGAGAAGCCGGGAGACCAAATCATAATAATTTGCTTGAGGATAGTTAGTTTCAAAGCTAACATATGAACAATGCGGCTCTGGAGTGATGTGGATCGTCATGTAATAGTCCTGATACGAGAAGAAAAAAAGATTTTATTTAATTATCATGAATAAAAAATTTAAAAGCTTATTTTAGAATACAATTTTAACACTATGTGAAATCTAACCATTTTCAAGATGCACAATCTACTCTTGAGATGGCCTTATCCGATCAAAGAAACAATTTGAAGAGGATTAAGATTGTTACTTTGCTTTACAAATGTAATCTTTCTTTGTGTTTGAATAAACTAATTCATTTGAAAATGGTAAAATACTAAGAAATTTAAAATAATAAGTTAACTTACACCATTGATGAGACCATTCATAGAGTAACCACAAGGTTTAAAAAGAAAGTCATCAATAACCATTCCAGGAAGCAATTTGTCTATACCAGATCGAGAAGTTGCTTCTTTAGCCGTTGAGCAAACCTCTCGAGTAAATATTTTCATGACCTTTGGATCCAAGTTTTGCATTATTATCTCCAAAGTTTGATCAGGCCCTTCAATCATTTTTATGGGTTCGATTTGATTGAGAGTAAACAAAAACCAACAATCACGATTGATCGGGCCCATACAATAAGCTGCACCATTCTCGAAATAATTATCCAAGTACTCAACTTCATCATAAAAAGAGCTGTGAGGTTTAGGTTGCAATTCAGGTCGAAGGAAATTTTTTCGCGAATAAAATATATCCAATACTTCATCGAATCCAGTAAACTTTTTGACCAAGTAAAGAAGTGGCTCAATACAATTAAATAAAGTAGTGGTACCACAAGTTTTCAAAATAAATCGATTCTTTGAGATAAACATTGAGCTTTCCGAGAGAACATAAGCATCGAGCTTCTCATTTTTCTTGAAGCTGATGATTTCACAATTTGCAAGGGACAATAAAGATTCCCAAGCTGTTCGTGGGATCAAACGAAGGTCACAATTAGTTGCACCAGAATTTTTTTGAGATGAGGTTTCCGAGTCGAACCATATTTCCAGCAGCTTCTCAGTTCCCTCAAAAAAATGACAATACTCTTGCTTTTCATCCATTATTTAGCTCAATTTTTTGTCAAAAAGGATTTTATTGCACTGTTTAATCAATCAAAAATATAAATTTTATCACTGAAAGATTTTCTTGAATAGGATCTTCGATAACGATATAATATCAACGAATATTTTAAAGAAAATAACAGAAATTGAGTCAATAGACCAAAAACAAGTGAAGGAGAGCGAAAAAAATAGAACAAAACTCTTTAGTTACTCTTTGGATGAATTTCAAAGATGAATGAATAATTGAGATCACAGATACGCAATTTATGATTAAGTTATCAACAATAAAATCAAAATAAAGAGATCAAGAATAAAATAAAAATGACTAATACAAGGAATGATTAAACATAATCAACCGCTTTGTCCAAAATCAGGAATAAAAACAATCAATTTTAAAAGTAGCAAAGGCAGTGATATCGAAACTAGACGTTGGTAGTAAGATAAGGATTGAGAGAGGGGGATGAAGGGGGTAACAGTTTAATACATTTTGTATTCTTGTGCTGACTCCATCTATCAAATTGTAAGGAAGACATTAAAATTAGATTGATGAAACAATTTGTTTCAAAAATGTTATTTGTAAAACATAATTTGTAAAACATAATTTGCAAATTTTGATTGTTACAACAATTTTGATTTGTCACTCAATTTGCCATTCAAGTTATGTTTACACACTAACCATTAATAATTAGTGAGTAACCACGAAGCCTGACTAGCTAGTCGACGATTTGTTTGCTCTTTTCGTGGAGCGCGTCTTTCGAAAATAATAACAATTACGAAAATCGAGTTTAATCTTTATTTGTTCTGTCAGATTGGCATTCTCTATGTAATTAAATCTAGATGGTGTTAGTTAACCAGGTGTTAATTTGGTAATGGTACTATGTTTATATTAAAACCTTATATTTTTATTGTAAATAAAATGTCTAAATCTATAGTGATTGAGTGATAGATGTAGATCTGTATGTAGATCTTTCTTCTGAAGTTTTTGCAATTTATTTCCATCATAAGAAATTTGAGTAGAAAATTTACATAAAAAGAATACATGAGTGTGAAGAAAATTGAAAGGTTGAAGCATAGGAAAATGCAGAAGGTGTAAATTAATAGTCGTCTGTATCTGAAAATGGATAAGAGTAATTCAAAACTTTGCCAACTGGATTAGTCCACAAGCAATTGCGGGTCCCGAGTTACCAGTTCTTTTGCTTTCCGGATCACCACTTCGTCCTAAGTCATCTGGCTTTTCAGTAATCTTACAGAATGATAATGAGGAAGATAATGAAAATCGAGAAAATTGAAATAATGGAATTGAATGTATGGGAAGATGCCTGTTAACTTACCACAATGGTTCGGTTTAGGATAGAATAACCTCCAATTAAGCTGACTATTTGATCATTAAGGTCGAAATAAGTGACTCCATCTCGATCAGCAAAAATATTGCCCAAATCACCTATATGACGAACCCAATCGTGTTTGCCTCCGTGTTCAGTTTTCTGCGGGTTATAATGATCGCCTCCAGAGGAACAGTCATTTCCAGTCAGAGGTTTCTCCAAAACATGCATACCATGAGCACCAGGAGGAAGGCCCAAAATTTTTCCACGAATAATTACATTATTATTGTCCTGTTTCAAATCAACAAAGTCACGGAAAATATTGAAGGGTTAGTGTTCATATCATTTAATCAAGATCTATTAATGCATTCTTACTTCTTGCTCAAAACTGATTGATCCTGTTATTTTATTATCAGATCCTCTAATATCGGCAATTCCACGAGCAACTCTATTCCTGTGATATGAATAAGGATGACCTGTCGTTGGGAAATAATAAGAAGGAGGAAAAACAAAATTTGGGTACCTTGGAACCCATCCTAATCTATTATCAAAGGTTGCCGTACTATCAGCAAAGTTGGCTGGACCTGGAAGATCATATTTAGTTTCAAAAGTTGATAAAGGTGGCTGATCCGAGAAATGAGTCGCAGCTAAAAATGACGCTTGAGACGGAATTTGTGATTGAGAGTTGAATGGTGAATAGTGAGAGACCCCAGAAGATGATAGAGAAGAAGAAGATGATGAAGAAGATGAAGAAGGAGAGGGAGAAGAGGAGGAGGAGGAAGACGGAGAAGTGGGAGAAGAGAAAGAGGTAGAGGTAGAGGAAGAAGGTGAAGAAGGTAAAGAGGAAGGAGAAGATGATGAAGAAGATGAAGAAGGAGAAGAAGGAGAAGAAGGAGAAGAGGAGGAAGAAAGTGAAGGAGGAGGAGGAGGGGGGGAAGGCATTGATAGTGAAAGAGAAGGTAAACTCGATGTTGGACCAAAGGGTGAGGAAGGTGATGTTGACGACGAAGGAAATGGTTGAGGTGAAGGATAAGCCAAAGGTTGATAACCTATTGGATAAACATGAATCGTTAGTTGACAATCCAATCGATTGAATGGCATAAAGCATACCTTGTGGGTAACGATTGTGGTTAATTTTCCAATAGTTATTGTGATCAGTCGCTTGATCAGGTGGATTCATCGGCTGTCTGTTTGGATCAGAATATTGTCCATTGTAAGGATTACTATATTTTAAACCATAATTGAGAGCATTTCCAAATCGATATCCATAGCGATTAACTGAAAACCAAAAAATATGATGAACAATAAAAAAGGTAAGTTGTGAACGCAGAAACAAAGATAGTTCTTACTTGATGAAGTCGATGGATAAGGATAACCATAATATTGACCAAATGCTGAAGATAAATAACAAATAACTAAATGAAGGGTAAAACGATTCGTAACCTTAACCAGTGATTTATCCATTTTAGATGAATTTGAAATATGATAACTTCAGTTAGTTAGATCACAAGGGATTGACCAGATGTATCAAAAAATAAGGTATAAACTCTAATTACAACTATATCAAATCACAAAATGATCTAATGAACCTGAAGTTGGTGTACTGTGATACATAAAGAGAGGGAAGCCCTTGCATAACAATGCCAGACCATTCAGAAGGTGAGAGCCTCATCTTCCTCATCTTTACATTATTTTTGATTGGCCTGAGTGATTTTCAATGAAAACTCGAGTAACTGTATCGTATAATTCACCACCACAATTTAATCACAATAAAAGGTTAACATGAACATTAAAGTAAGCATCAACGTTATTTTATTGGCTAATAAACATTTTTTTATCATCAAAAAGAGCAGCTTAAACTTTGATTTGTTGAATGTTGAATTGAACAATGTAGTGTTAGTTGTCCATCACAAAATCAGCCACAATTATAAATAAAAAAAAGGTCATGCAAAATATGAAAATTTTGAAGCTGTAAACTGAATCGGTTGGATTAATTTAGAGCAAATTATTGAATAATAATTCATTCAACTTTTATTCTACCTTGAATTTTTAAAGTTTACATTTAAATATTAAATTGTCAACTTTTGTTATGATGAAGTTAGAATCTTTATGATCAATCAAAGTCTTGTATTTTCGTAAACCGATTCTTCTTTCTCACAGCAACTGTTTTCAATTTAAAAGTAATTGAATATTAATTGATCATTAATGACAGAAATAATTTTTTATTTCATTTGCTCAAAAAAATGAATACACAATTTCTACATAAATTAAATCACTACAGTAGTCCCTCGATTTTTTTTCAAAAAGAGTTGAAGTTGAGCTGGTGATTATTTTGAAATAACCAGTCAAAAGTTATAATCAAACAATCATTAGAGTGACTATAAAACATCAAAACGATAGAAAAATCAAAATCATCATTTAAAAGTGAATCTAGGAAGAAAAGCCATATTTTTCTCAGTTTTTGAAAAAAAATCGAGGGACTACTGTAACTAATTATTATAATAAAGCAACTGATTGCAGATTGCACTCAATGTTAGAGGTTCGAATTACAAATAATTTTTTGAAACTGGTGTTTAATTTTAACCTATTTGTAAATATTGTAGTTATAAACAATAATAATTGCAATTTCTTAGCATAAAAAACAAAGATCGCGAAATTTATAAAGTCAAAGATTGCGCTAAAATTCGAGCGTTTGAAGATAGCAACTATCTTTTGAAGGATTGGATCCATTCTTGAGACGAATAGCTTTTTAAAGCCGCTTTCACAGTAAAATCTGCACCCAAAGTATAAATTAATAACTGGTTTTGTTTATCTATTTCATCAAAATTAGAGTATGAAATGGAGGGGGGTAAAGCCTTGAATTTTCATATTATAGCTAAATGCCCAAAAACTCGTGCTAGGAGTTCACATCTTACTCTTGAACCAACATCACCTCATGGAACTCAAACTCTGGTCAAAACGCCAGTTTTTATGCCGGTTGGCACCAATGGCACCCTTAAAGGCTTATTGCCTGAACAAATCGAAGCTTGTGGATGTAACATGATGTTATCAAACACTTATCATTTAGCATCTCGCCCAGGATCAAAAATTGTTGCTGCTGCTGGTGGTTTACACAAATTTATGAATTGGAAGAATGGGTTATTGACTGATTCCGGAGGATTCCAAATGGTTTCTCTGTCCAAATTGATGAAGCTCGATGAAAATGGGGTCATCTTTACATCGCCCTATGATGATTCAGTGGAAACTACCCTTACTCCAGAAGGCGCAACTGCCATTCAACACGAAATTGGAGCTAATATAATAATGCAGTTAGATGATGTGATCTCTTCTACGCACTCCGATCGTGATCGTTTTGTGGAAGCAACACATCGAACTATTCGTTGGTATGACCGATGTAAAATCCAGCACACTGGTTATGAAGCGAAACAAAATCTGTTTCCGATTGTCCAAGGAGGCCTAGATCCTGAATTGCGAGCGTTTTGTGCCAAAGAAATTGCAGCTCGCGACCCTCCAGGTATTGCCATTGGTGGACTCAGTGGAGGCGAGTGTAAGTCTGATTTCATTAAAATGGTCGCTTGTTCAACGGAAAATCTTCCTGAAAATAAACCAAGATATCTTATGGGTGTTGGATTCGCGGTTGATTTAATTTTGTGTTCTGCTCTGGGTGTTGATATGTTTGATTGTGTTTATCCGACTCGAACTGCTCGCTTTGGTTGTGCCTTAGTTGGCTTGGGAGTTAAAATAAATCTTAAATGGGCCGTTTTCCAGAATGATACTTCAGTTATTGAACCCGGCTGTGATTGCTATGCCTGTATTAATAATTACAAACGATCTATGATCAATCATTTACTTAAAAAAAGAAATACAATCGCTTGTCATTTAATAAGTCAACATAATGTTAGATTCCAGATGAGATTTATGAATAAAATCAAAGATGCTATTTCATCGGGAGATTTACCAAACTTGATTCTGCAAACTTTAGATGAACATTACAAAACACGCGAAGATTATCCTGATTGGGTATTGACTGCTCTTGAGATTTTAAAAATAGAAACTTGACTCATCTTAATTGTCCCATTACTTATAAAAAATGTCAATAGTTTTGCTATGCTTTTTACACTTTTTTATTTTTGTTTTGACTCGCCTGAACTATAGCTTACTGTATCTATATTTTACTGAAGACAGTGTATTAATAAAAATATGAATATTTTATTTTGTTATGATTAGTTCAAATAAAATGACTTGAATGAATATTAATCAAATGATTGTCTAAAAATTTCCTTATCTAACAGTTTAATAATGAATGGTATTGTCAAATGGAGTAGGTTGTCATCTCAAAACTTGTATCGAAATTACATATTTGGGTGATTTATTCTGAGGTAGAGGATTTAAATTAAGTAGACTACATCTAATTAATTTATTTAACACTTAAATTGTATTTATTTATTGTAACTCGATTGTTTTCGTATTATTAATATATGATATTAGTATAAGATCCCCAAACATGTGTTTTAAAAAATAACAATAATATCTGAGCTGTGAATAATTTTTTGGATAGATTTTTAATTACTTGGTAAGTCTTAACAACTAATTTTACGTCTTAAATATATTGTGATTATTTATATATTGGTTTCATTTTCAGCAAAAATGTTGACTTCTAGAGTTACACGAAGTTTGGCTCTTTTCAAATCTCATATGATGTGTGTAAATACTGTTGAAAAACGAGGAATCAAAACTTGGTTAGCGAATACATTGCGAGAAATGAAAGATAGGAATCGTGATTTCGACTTAGTTCCTCATAAAAAAAGACACAAACGAGAATGGGTCAATTGGTAAGGAATACATTTTCACAATGCTACTATCTGATTAAGTATCAATTCTTATGTTTAGTACTTATTCTTAATTTTTTCAGGAATTATGATTCTGAAATCTATGCTTTCGGTAAACGTCTAAGTGAAGATTTATCACAAGATGAACTGAAAAAGATTTTTATTGATCAGTCTTATGTGGATGAAGAAGAGAAAAAAATAAAGAATCTAGGTCTTGAAAATGTTGGCGCTACGTTAGTATCAAATTCTGAACTTTCAAATAAAGGGGACAATATCATGAAATCCTTTATCCAATCTTACTTGCGCTTTTTCTTACCAAGAGTTCCTGAAGAATGCATTTCGTAAGTAAAATTAAAGCAATAGAAACAAAATTTAAGACTAACCGGCTGATTTGTTTTACAGATCAATTTCCCATAATTTATGTTCAAATCAAACTCTAAGTCACATAGGAGGATATATTGGATGTAAAGATTTAATCATGAGCCCAGTAAGTTGTTAATTTTTGCATTACAAGTATTGGAATTTTATCCTTTGTCTATTTCTTTCAGCTTATAGATCCTACTGATGAAATGGTTGCTAACTCTGTTAAATCATTAATTGCAGTCCTTGACGAAACTAAAGGTTCAAAACAGTGTGAAAAGTTCATCATCGATATAATCTTACCTTACCTGCAAGATAAAGATCTTTTAGCAATATGGGATCCTGTGGATCCGGAAAATAAAGTTCGTAAAATTTTACAAAATGATGGCTTACCAGATTTTGAACCTAGATTAATGCGAGAAACTGGACGGAATACAATTTTCTCATGTTATATTATTGGATTGTATGTGAATAAGAACCTAATCGGATATGGTAAGATATGATAGTTATACAAAGTAATCAATAATAACTAAATTTTCCATCCCTGAATTTTAATTAATTTTACTCTATTTTATTAATCTTTTTAGGTCCAGGAGAAACTTTGCAAGTAGCTCAAGAAATGGCAGCATATGATGCATTGAGACGCTTTTTCAATTTAACTGTGCCCGGAGTATGTTTTAAGTTTGGTCCAGCTGCTCACAATCTGGACTATAAAAGTAAACAAGAGGCAACTTATTCAATTAGAGATTGGAAAATGAGTTACTTTACTCAAAACACAAACCCAGTCGAATCGCCTCGTAAAGTAGCTCTTTCAGTGTGATCTATGTATTTAATTAATAATAACCATTTAGATATGTATCCCAAATTTTTGACTTTTTATTCTGTTTCTTTTTACGCTTTAGTTAAAGACCATTCTACTTACTCAAAAATGAAAGTTTATCGAGAGCCTCATAGAAGTATAATAAATAATATACCAAATGATGATTTATGATCAATGAATCAATGAATAACCCACAATATGCAAAGATTTTGCAAAAAGATCACTCAGGCTAAGAATTTCTAAAACAATCTAACCAGTTTGCATCCTGAACGAAAAGTCTCTAAACTAAAATTTTACAAAATATTATCTTCTATTAAACTATGCAAACAAGTCAGTTTATCTGTTTTATCTGATAGATAATCATTATACACAGTCTTATCTTAAGGGGAAAGCTTGAAACTAATACCAAGGTTAATCAAAAGATTATTGTACATTAAAATTAGGAACGCAATTTACTAAAAGCGTATTTAGCAGTTTGAATAGCCCCTTGGGCTAAAGTGCCTTAAGAGGAGCTGTCATAGTATAGTGGTTAGTACTTCGCGTTGTGGCCGCGACAACCCAGGTTCGAATCCTGGTGACAGCACACTTTTTTGCCCTTTTCTATTGATTCAATCAGCTTCAAGCGCTAATCTTTCAGTTATTATCTTAATCCTAGATTGAGCCTTTCTTTAGTATTTTTTGCCAATAAAGTCAAAAGGTTCGAGAATCGCAACTGATATGACAGATAGTCTCATAGGTAAGCAATGAAATAGTACATCAAAATTGGTTAACTCATCCATCATCATTGGCTTATCAAGCTTTTATTTATAACCATTTTGATTCTTTGGTTATGCTAAAAAGATGAACCCAATATTAAAATATTTTCATATGTGATTTGATAATTAAATACTTGAACACTATCAGTTTTAACAACCGTTTTAAACATGACATTTTTGGCGATTGATTTCATTTAACATCAATTTGGCATCGATTATATTTTATTGTAAATTAATAAATATTTTGTTTTTAGATTGCATCAAAAATTTTATAAGTTTTATTTTAATTGCTTAATTTTGGAATATTTTCGAGTTTTAGAGTTAAACTAATTTGTTTTCCTGACCTCCTGAGCCAATCATTATCAGGTTTAGTTGATTTTATTTTGAATGTCCACTTTAAGGGTATTTGACGTCTAGTTGATTGTTGAATTAGTAAAACTGCAAATCAAATGGTTGGGGAGATTGTATTTCATTTGAACCACGAATCATTCTGGTTAACGGATCTTCTCGAGTTGGTTGTTCAGGCATGTTAATAGACACATCATCATTTACTTGATTCATAGTGATAACTTGAAGCACAATCAGGCACAAGTAAACCAAAATAACTGAAACTATTGAACGAAACATGGTGATAACTAAATAATCTACAGAACCTTATTGTCTCAAACCGACGCCTATTTATCAGGTTGGATGCGGAAGATTGGTTCATAAATACATGATTGACAGTTAATTACACTAGAAAATTATAAATCATATACATCAGCCAATTTAATGAAGCTGAGGATGAAGAATAAAATATCTTGGCAATAAATTTGTAAACAGGACCCTAAATCATGATATGTCAATCGATTTTATTGATGATAATCACTTAAAGACTGCTAATGCAATAGCTTTTCATAACCCATTGATCTCACCAAAGTTTACACTTCGATATTCTCGTTAGAAGGTCTTTTCAATTTGATTTCCTGCTTAAGATTTGGTCTCTCGGTCCGTGTATGCCAAACTAATACTTGAGTACATTTATCTGATTTTGGTTCCAGTTCACTGATATCGGAAATTAATTGTTTCAGTAAATAACTTTCTTGGAATCCTCTAGGAACTTTGAGTGTAAAAAATGCTTTCGGATTTTTGAGTATCAAAGTAATATTAACAGCAAATCCAGCCATATCTAGAGGATATAACCTTTCTGGTTTGTAAACAGCATTCCAACCAATTACCTTGTTTTCATCATTAACTAACGGTCTTTCAACCATTAGTCCACCAACTAGACCAACCGGCCAACAACTGACTTTCTTTGTATCCCTCATTTCATCAAATAAACGGAGATCATATGTGTTGTCGTCGTCAGCAAAATATACGATTCCTCTTGAATCAATAGAATTACGATTATTTCTTAACCATTTCAGGCCTTCATTTCGTTGTAGGACACCTCTCGGTTTTAACCAGTTCGGATCATTTAACTTAGTTCGATATTCTATAGGAGTTCGCTTAACCAAATGAGTCACTCGAATATTGCTACGATTCTTTGAGAGTGTTTGAAATCTTGCTAAAAAGTTTGAAATTAGATTACTGGGAAAGTCACTATCTTCAATTAAAATCCAGTGAATTGATTCAACAAGTAACAATGTATTACCAAGTCTCGTTAATTCGGCTTTTTGCTCCGCTCTTGCATAAGTTGGAGTAATCAAATAAATTGTAGGGAGTTTTTCTCGAGGTAAATTGATTGAAGATGATGGGGAAGACGAGAGACTGGTGTTTTCTTTTTCGGGACATCTATTTGAATATGATTTAGTGACACAAACTGCATGAAAAAGATGAAAATTATGAAATTAATCACTTTTATTAAGAAGCTCTGCGATCTGATCTGAGATCTACGAATTAAATTTTTGAGAGGAAATAGTGATTGAAAATTACCTGCTTGGAATAAAGTTAAAACCAGAGTCAAAAACAATGCTCCAAGGATCACAAATTTTAAATGAGTAAATGTAATTCTCATCAAAACACACTCAATGATATAACCTTCATTGAAGAAACCTATGGAATATGAGAAGAAAAAATGAAAATTACAAAATATTTATCAT
Source organism: Tetranychus piercei (assembly GCA_036759885.1). Lineage (NCBI taxonomy): Eukaryota > Metazoa > Arthropoda > Arachnida > Trombidiformes > Tetranychidae > Tetranychus > Tetranychus piercei. The sequence continues at coordinate 2,269,426 of CM071877.1, forward strand.
TACAAAAAATTAAAATTTCCAGAATATTTAGTTTGAGTTTGTCAGTGAAGTGTAAATGAATTAGAGATTAATTGTAAAGTATTATTTAGGTCAGATATTCTCGAATCAATGATTAATTTAGGATAAACTTTAAGGATAAAGAATATTACCAAATGCATCATTTAGTACATAAGCTAATAAATAACCTATTCTAGTTCCAAAAAACAAGATTGAAATGAGAAGTATAACTTACCAGCTTGTCGAAAGTATATTTATTAACTTATTGACATTAATTAATCATTTTAAACTCGAAATCAAAATTAGTTAGTGAAACTGTCAAATTTATCCGGTTAATTCTCAGTTAAGATTGAGATGACGCCTTGGAAACGTTAAACACATGAAAAGATCAGCTGGTGGTCAAGATAAAAATTGCAGATCGATACTTGATTCAAATGTTCAACTTATAACTAATTAAATACGCAAGTTTCTTAGCTAAACTGATTAAGCAAATTAAATTGCAAGGGAAAAATGATAATTGATCTTGTTTCTTATTCCAAGTAATGTGTTTTTGTTATTTGTTTACACCATTGTATAGCATTTTTAAATATGTTATTGGCGCTAAAAATAAAATGCACAAGATTCTTGAAGCTATTAGTTTATTCGACAAATCTGAATAAAACATGAAATATTTAAATCAGACATTCAACTATCGAAAATAAAGTGATTTCCTTGTCAATGAAGATGATATCACAGTTAATCATGAAATAATAATAACAAAAGAAGATGTAACCCACCATAAATAGAGCAAAACGTCATAATTGCTGGAAATGACTTAGTCGATAAAAACTGCATAAAATGTGGATATTCTCGGTAATCAGACTTTTTGATAACAATCTAGACCGTTGAAACAATAGAATGGTATCATTCATCATAATTTTACAAGGCTTGATTGAAAAACATGATAATTGTACTGATTCGTAAGAGATTTGCCTTAGAATTGAAGATACAACATTACCAGTTCTGATAACAACGCTGTTAATCGACATAAGCGAAATAATCACATTGATAAGAAAATCATACGATTATTAGCAATAACTTTCTCCCTGATTTGATGACAATCAAAATGCTGTGAGGTACTTAAATGCTAACTGAATAAATTATTCAAGACACATTATTTATTCATGTGTTTGAAATAAATGGTTTCAATTTTATGATTCGCGATTTCGACTTTAGTTAAGATAATTTACAACGGGTTTTAATCATTTCGCCAATTATGTCCAATCCAATGAAATTCACAAATATTATAACAATTTTCACCATAATTACTCTTTTAATTAACCCATCCACATCAAAGTGTATTCACTCTTGGGAAGGATTTGGTGTGTATCTCGGTGCACTTAGTTCATTCAATTTAACAACCGAAGAGATCCAGTCAGCCGTTCTAACAAAACTCTATCATGATCTAAAATTAAGAAACTTTCGAACAGAATATATGCCAGAATTTTCAACTAAAGAAAATGAATATTCAATTGACTGTGTTGATTCCCAAACATGTGCTTGGATTCGAATGCATTCCTTGTTGGCAAAGCTGCCAGAAAAATCATTATATGTATCCGTTTGGTCACCACCTCACTATATGAAAAACTGGTTAAAGCAGCTGAAGACCGAGTACGAGCGTCCATATTACTACTATATTAAAAATATAACTTCAATAGTTGAAAAATCATTTGGTTTGCCAGTCGAGAAAGTATCAATTGTTAATGAGCCAGAGAATGTATTGGCTACTTGGGATCGGTGTTTGATGTCACCAAATCAATTGTGTCGTATAATCCAATCATACGATGATCCATTGACTTCCCTTTGTGCTGAAAACGCTTGGTTTAAAATATCCAAATTGTATCACAGCTTTTCCCTCGGAAATGTTGACTGTTCAAAATCTTGTCCAATAATGACTTCACATGGTTATCAAGTCAGTCTCAATCCATTCAAACATTTTGGAACAGTTTATTACGATTCGACGGTTTATTCAGAAAATCCTTCGTTCCCAGTTTGGATAACTGAAACTTCCTCAACACGTAGTTCTGCCCAATCTAATCAAATAGATGAAGCAATTGATATGTCAATACATATTGTTAATTTTGTGGGAACAACATGTGTTCAGCGTTGGTATTATTGGTATTCTTTCACCATTTCATCTTCAGGTGAATCATTGATTTGGCTTGATCAGAAAATAAATCAACTCTACTTTCCTAAAAAGTATTATTCCTATCGACACTTTACTCAATCAAGTTATGGTTCAAACAATAGACTTGATTGTTCAACTGGAGATTATTATTGTTTACAATTTATACCGAATGGAAAAAAAGTTTATGTTAATTCAAATAATCAGGATAAACAAATTGATCAAACGTGTAATCTTTGTTGTACAACAGCTGACAATAACTACAAGTGTAGTCAATCTAACAATCTCCCTTCCCGATCAATTTGTAGTTGCTAACAGAATGTCGTTTTTAATTTGTTAATTAGACCAAAGATTGTAATTTTTTATTATTCATAAATTTTTAAAAAAAGTAAAATATCTTTTCTACAAATTTAATTCATAGCCGCTAATTAACGTGCTTTCAACTCAAAGAGTAAAGAAGTACAAGTTGTAACTTCTTTACTCTTTGTTTCAACTCAAACAGCTAGGGTCTTGCAACAACCTTTCTTTGTCAATGATCTACCAAGGGTTAGGAAATAATGATACCGTTTTCAACATGAAATAAAATGTCGAATTTTGATTTTTTTGACTAAAATTCTTTTATAAAGAGAAAATTCAGTCCTTCGTCTTTTATTTGGTACTATGATCGTAATTCTGAGACACACAGATAGCGCGAAGAGCGATTTTTAAAAAGTGTTTATGAAAAATACTTTTTAGAGTTTAACATGGAGCGTCTATGGAAAATCGGAAAAACTTAGTTTTTATATGTTAAATTTCCCATAGGTTTCAAAAATGTTCTTCGTCTACTTTTTTTTAAAAATCGATCTGCGCGCTATCTGTGTGTTTCAGAACTACGATCATAGTACCAAATGAAAGATGAAAGGCTAAATTTTTCTCTTTATTAGAAAAGTTCAATAAAAAAATCGAAAACCGACATTTTATTTCATTTTGAAAACGGTATCATCTTTTTCCTAACCCTTGGTACATGTTTCTGTTTAAATAAACCAGAATTAGCTGACACAATGCCAATTGAATCAACCTTGACTGATAGCAGTTCATCAGTAGAGCTGCTATTAATATTGAAATCTCATGATCATGAGGTTAGATCAGCTAGAAAAGACTTGTTTACAAGTATCAAACCAAAAAAAACATTGAAGTTTGCAAAATAATGAAATATGATCATTATAAATCGAAGTGTTTTCCTGTTAATTTGTCAGGTGCCTTTGAAACTTGGCATTTGAAATGCAAACGATACAAATTGTTTGAATAATCGGGTAATAAGGATAAATACATTTTAATATCTATCTTACATTGATCAAGAGACCATTTTAAAGTATTTTAATAGCTATTTTTTGGTTTTAAATTTTATCAACGATCAGAAGCTACATTTTGGTAACAAATTGTAAGAGTATCAAGAACGGTGTATTAAATTGATGATAAATTATCGTTAAACGTAATAGAAAGAGAAAAATGCTCTAGAAAAAAAAGATTATGTTGAGCGCATAAATGAGATTGTAATTCTCATAAAGATGGCTCTTGCATTATTATTGGGAATCGTTAACTTGATTCGAGAAAAAATATCGCAGTCATACTCAAGGAGAACACAATAATTAACATGAAATGCTGGGAAACATCTGGTTTGCCATTCACCAATGATAGATAGTATTGGAAAGGATAGTTAACAAAAAAAGAAATGAGAAAACACAAGAAAGACAAAATATAATTAGACTTTTCCATTGAGTTGGAGCTGATAGAACCTGCGTTATGATTGAATTATTTTTTCAGGAAAAGATATAAAGACATTTCATGCTAATTATCAGTTAAAGGGATGGATGCTATCAACAATCAAGCCATGAAAAATAATGGTCACAATCAATTAACTAATTTGTAAATAAATATATAAAAAAGATTATTGGTTTATGCATATGCTGAGTGATAATTGAGAGGTACAATTGATTGCTATTTCGATCACCATTCAATCAATAGACTGCTGATTTTAGCACACATCTCAATCACTGGAAATTTTTTATTTTTATCCTTCATCTACTCTGATTCAACTTTTCATAGTGAAACTTTCCATGGGCAGGATAAATTATGTAAAATTTTGTTTGGTCAAACGTTTGCTCAATCTTATAGGCAACAAAAATTTCAATTCGATTAATCCAAAATTCACATTTAACTTTAGCTTAGGCTAACTAATATTTGCTTAGAAGACTTAAATTAAGCTTTTAACTTTCGTTCAGTGGATTACAACGAAATAACAATCTAGTGAGTTTAGAATTGCTAAGGTGAGTATACGCTTCTGATGAACTCCTCAAGTAGACCTTAAGATTGATTGGATGAAAAAAAATGAAATAGTCAAGGAATGGGGATTTGGGATGAAGAAAGTTACAAATCTGTTAAATAGAAGATGAAAAAATTGAAGATCTTTGATTTCTTTATCACTGATTGAGATCAACTTTCTTGATAGTGAATTTTCGTTTGGGCGATTTAACACAGGTAGTACCATTCGCGTCGATCCCTTTTCTATCACTAGTTTCACTATCATAACCGGAATCTTGGCGAGATCTCATCTTGGCTTCCATAGGATCAACGTTTTCACTTTGTTTCTCTTCATCATAATCGGTCGGCAGATCAGCACTATTAATGAATGCTCCATCATCGTTCTCAATAACGGATTCTTCGTTAATGTTGCGTTCTGTTTGGTTGAAAATTCGTTCCTGATGGGTGGGATTCGGCTGACTATCATTGGTTAGTTGCTGCTGAAGTGAATGATGGTGAGGTTGTTGTGGTTTCATTCGGTCGTTATGCTGACAAAGCTTGGTATTACTGATATTATCATTTTTGTTCGTTGGGTTTACAGGTGAATTTGCAGGATTCCCCTTATTGTTGTTGTCTCGCTTCCGGTTCTTTTTCTTATTGCCTCCATTCTGTTTATTATTCAGAATAGTTGAGTTTATCTTGAATGTGGCTTTAGAAACATAGCAACTGAAGTGGACACTTTTTTTAGGTTTTTCCTCTTCTTGTCCAGGACTTTCTGTAGCCGAAGAGCAAGAAGATTCTGTTGATCCTTCACATGAAGCTTCCAGAGGCGAAATACATTCCAGAGATTGAGTTTGGCCTTTCTCATGAGCCTCCAATAAATTTGATTGGTTAGAGCTATCACAACTTGATTCGGATAAGGTTCGGCGATTCCAATCGCGAGGATATTTGAGGATACCTCTAACTGGTAAAGTCTGAATAGAGATAAAGAGAAAAAATAATAAATAATTAATTGAAATTAAAGAGGTCATGGATAAATTCAATTTCCTTTTTCCATTGTGTAATAAATACAAACCTCTCCTGATGATTCTGAAACTGTTCGACGAAGCGAACGATCAACCTTTCTTATTATAAATACAATATCCTCATTGTTTTTGTTCCTTATTGGAGTGGTTCTCGGTTTAGTATCACAATCACTTTCACTTCGAGTGGCTCTCCTTCCTCCTCGATTGTTGTAACGAGCGTTATTCTGCTTAACAGAGTGTCGATCGCCATTAAAATTATTTTGACGATTTTTAGGAACAAATCTAAATCTGTTACCAGACTGAAACTGTTCTGGGGGTGAGAAAACCTTAACCTATAACAAAAAAAATGATTAGTCGAGTCAAAATAAAAAGCACAATAGAACGTACATTATGACCATTCTTTGCTCCTTCGGTTGATTTCATGCTATTTTCAATGATAAGATGGTTGTTTTTATAGTTGGGTTTAGATTTCCCAGGTGCGTTTCTTGAGTCATTTTCAGCGACTGTATCATCATTTATCCGATTATTATTTAGATCGTCAGCCCGTTTATCAGGTTGGGATAAGTTACACTCTTTTCCGGAGATTTTTCGGGGAGATTGGGCTGATTCCAGAGACTCTAAATTGGTGTTGGCAATTGAATCAGCTGAGATTGGGAAGGATAAAGATGATTCCGTAGAAGAAGGTAATGTAGGATCACAACTTTTGATAACAGGTAACACAGGATTATGCAAATCTTCTAAAGAGCCATACCCGTGTTCACTTGAATTATCACAAAAGTCTAAATTTTTACCAGAAAAATTTTGGGTTGAAGAGTTGCCAGTTAATTTAACATCCATTGAGAAATAAAAATTCTGCATAAAGTAAAGGTAATGGTAGAGATCCGAATTAAAGAGATGCACAATGTTAACAAAGAAAAAAATTGAATAGTGTGAGTTAATATAGTTAGACTGGAATTCAAAGTCAATCTAAGATTAAATAAACAAATCTTATATAAATGGGAAACAAATAAGACAAAAAAGATAAAGATAGAAAGAGTTAGGGAGCAAAAAAAGAAGAGTAACAGCAAATAAAAACAATCAAACAAAGCAGATGAAATAATGAATAAGCATAGGAAAATTTTGAATATGATTATTCAATCGAATGGTCTAGAAGATTAATAAGAGAGAAATCAAATAATCTTACCGGTTATTGTAATCAAGCAAAGCGATTAACAGATTGTAGTTGAAATGATAATAAAGTAGTAGCTGTTTATTGCTTTCTGCAACATTACAAAATCTTTCCTTTTTTTAACGCCATCTACATACACGGCCTTCACTACAATACTCGTGCACAACATTCAGTAATGAAATGGTAATGTAAATTAAGAGTCTTAAGAGTAAATTAATTTAAGACTAATTAATTAAGAGCAGTTAATTATTCTTAGTAACATAAAACCTGTGTCACTGTTTCATCTTTCACTAATCAAAACACTCTTCATATCACTCAACATATTTCCCTGACGCTAAAAAATGAATCTAAAATTGTGCGATATTGTTAATGATTTCTTATTTTAACGTTACTGGTAATCATTATGCAATAAAATTAACTTTAACTGCATTTATGCCAAAATAATCAAATTATATTGAATAATTACGTGATTTTAATGACTTTATAATTCATTTTCTAGCGAAATTATGATATCAATATTGTTGAACACTTGAATGTATTAAATTTTTTAAAGCCGGATATTTTCTGAAGAGGTTGACACAATCTAAGTTGATTACTGTGTTATTATACCCACAGACAGTCAACAAACCATGGTCTTAATCACGTTATTTTGTTTTATCTTGTTACAATTCTAGTAATCAGTTAACAAACTGTTGATTAATGAACAATCCCATCAATGCCATTAAAGCAAAAACAATAATAGTCTTTGTACAATACCTAACCAGATTTCCCGTTGACCTGAAAATTAAATTGAATCATTAATAAATAAACTGATCATATTTGCCAATGAAAATAGCAAAACATAAACACTCACATTAATGACTGTTTAAGCTCATCAATAGTTGGGCCAATTGTTGAACAACTCAAGGATCTTCAATGGAAAAGTGTGAAATCTTCAGTCATTACTTTTTTTAAAAACAACAACATTCTAATAATATTTCAACTGCTGAGGTTACTGTTTATTAACCAGAGAAAAGATTTCATTGATTATCATTATGCTAGCAGCAATTCAAGTACACGGATGCAAACAAATAAGTCATAATTTAAAGTTGCGATGCTGTATCTCTTGAAATAAATTGCAAATCACTATAAATCACATCATGTGAAAACAATTTTTTTAATCAAAATTAAGTATCCTTTGAATAGAGGAAATTGAATGGCTGCTATTTCTATTAGTAATGAGAAATGCAAAAGTGTGAGAAATTGATTTTTAATGTGAAAACTGTTGTAATAATGTTTGTTTACCAGGCTAAATAATAATAATTTAATGTTAAAGTTGAATAGTTTAGACACTGATCTAATCCCTTAGGTTGTTAATGAATATCATTGTAATTGAGGCAGATATTTTTTTTCTTAATCACCTCATGTAAATGACTAATTGAATACAATAAAGTTGAGTAGAGTTGCATGTTTTATTATAATGTAATATTTAATATAATTTGTTGAAGCTTGACAAAGAAAAATGAATGAAATTATCAATATTTATTTATATATATGTATATTTATATCATTATCATTTTCCTCTTTGTACGATCATAACGATTTAAAAATAAGACAAAAATGGTTATAAACTTATTCTAATATCATCTCAAACAGTAGCTTATACAATTTTGTTGTCTTAATATTATCATTGTTGATACACAATATATAAGCTTATTATTTTGTGGTAATTTTTTAAATTTTTCAGTAACTTTTGGGTGAAAAGGTAGTTTCTTTTTACTCTTTTTCTCAGGTTATAGGTTTGGTTGCGAGAGGTGATTAGCAAATATTGATTGACAAAAAATGTGAAAAAATTTTCAGGACAAAATTAAGGCAAAAAATTTAAAGCCAGGCTTTCAAGTTAGGACAAGATGAGAATTTGAGATAATTTGTTTCTTTTCAATTCATCTTTTGGTTAGGTCTTTTCATGCGATGAAGTCCATTCTTATAAATGCTGTCTTTACATTAATCAAATTTGATTAACTGTTGAGTTATACGAAGTAGTCGAGGTATTATTGTTAATGGATGCAGTCTGTAGCTGAGGTTGTTGGTTAGATTGATTATATTGTTGTTGATTTGCAGTTGACTGGGAATTTGTTTGCTGCCAATGTGACTGTTGTTGGCATTTGGATGCATGTTTAGGCCATTGCGCTTTCTGACAATCAAGACTACAATAAGATGTGTTCCAACAGCAAAAGTACATTGCTTCTTTGAGACATTCGGAGCACCAGAGTTTCTTTTTCGTTTCTTCAATTTCTTTGCGATATTTTTCTTCCAGGGTTATTGTTAATTCCTTTAAAGCTCTTTCGTTTTCCTTTTGCCAAGATTCTCTCATTTCTCTGTAGAAAAAAACAAATGAAAGATTATTAAAAATGAAATTCAATAAAAACAATGAAGGATGAGTAATGGTATAATTTACAAACCTTATTTTCAAATTTTGATTATGTTCGATTTCCTTAAGCTGTTCTTTGTGCATCATCTTTTCGAACTCGTATTTCTTTTTCAGTACTTCTAGCTCATCGAAAATTTTATTTGACTCATTTTCTTCTACTTTAACCGGGACTTTCTTTTTAGATGAACTAGATTTCTTTATAGATAAAGGTGTTTTATCGTTTTCCACCTTTTCTTTATCCTTCTTGATTTTTCCTTGACTGGTCTTCTTCTTGACTGTTTTTGGTGTTTCGTCTTTTTTTGGCGAAGCATTTGGCTGTTGTGGTGGTTGTTGCTGTTGCACTTGAGGTGAACGCAATGGAATTTTAATAGATTTTGGTATCGTCAATTTAGGTATAAGCGCTTCACTTTTCCCTGGTTTTTCAGGGATCGTCGGTGGATCTGGTGATGGTGAAAATTCACACGAACTTTCTACTTTTTCAGATTTTACCCCTTTACCATCAGAACTTTCAGTTATTTCCAGATCATCTCCTGTCTCATCGATCACAAGCTTGTCTTCGTTTATATCAGAGTCTCTATCATCATCAAGTGATGACATCTCTTCGTCTTCAGGTCCGTCACATATAAAAAGTTTGTTAACATTGATCGGCTGTTTTGATTTGGCATAGTGAAACTTGAATGGAAACAATTCATTCAATCGTTTGATATGCAAAGCAAGCTCGTTCAAGGCAGAATCATATTTGCTGTTTTTTTGTCCCTTGCCCGATCCTTTAGTACTTTTAGTCGAATTTGGTTTAGTTAATAGACTACATTGTTCGACAGGAACCCATGATCTATTGAGAAAACAATATTAAAAGATGAATTAGTTGAAATGACTATAAAAATTTTGACAAGAGTACATCATGAAAAGGAAAACTTACCTATCATGTGCTCCAAAAAATCGCACATCAACTTCGTTCTTCTCTTTATCGTATCGTACCACTTTTGCTGGCCAGGGTGGATAACCTGTAATACATTAAAAATAATCACATTAGCACAGTTTAATCAAATGAGAAAATGCAATAATCTTACCTCTCATTTTAGCGTAAACAAGTATGTGAGGTCGAGCACAAGGCTCGGTGAACCAATCTTTATCTTTAAATGTGTAAAAATTTCGGAAACAATTGAAGCATATATCAATTTCTTGCATCTCATTTTTAGCAACTTTAAGGAAATAATTGGCATTTTTTGTAAGTGGATGATTTGGAGAATTGTAAATATAACAATTGTGGACGATATACTTTATGTCACTCATTAAACTGTCCGTACTGCTATAGGCTTTAGAACGAATTTTCCTTTCAATAGTACTAAAATCCATAGGATATTTTACAAAACTTTTATAATCTGGAAAAACTGAATCAGATACAGGTTGGTGAAATGATCTATCAGCAGTCTGGAATTAAGAAAAAAGAGAAAAATTAAGTTATTTTTGCAAATTAAAAATATTTCTTTTGCTTAACTTACCGCCTTGATGGTTTGAACCGCAAACATGAGTAATTCAGAAAAATCATGTGGATTTAAATGACTCATGGTTGAAGATTTTGTAGTAGATGTATCTTCTGATTTGTTAATTACAGAGCATTCTATGCAAATCCAGTCACTATTATTTGCACAATTCTTATTTGTTTCGAAGACTTCACTTGAACCAGAGTTATCAGGTGGCAGACACTTGCGGTGGTAACTTCTGGGACACGATTTACAGCTGATATAGCTATTGCCTTTCTCTTTGTGGCATAGCCAACAGTAACCGTCCTTTTCTTGCTTTTTATCATTCTTATAATGATGTTGGGCTAATTTTTTTTCAGCACTTTCAATTGTACCATCATGTTGATCACGTGTAACTTCATCGATAGAGCGCTTTTTACCCTGACTTTTTGGTTTCACAGATATTTCACTACTCGGTGAGCCACCATGATTAGAGATACCGTTTTCAGTATCTTTCATTTCGACCATCTCCTCTGTAGAATTAGTCAACAATTCGGGTTGATCGTCGATTTTTGTAGATTCAGAAGCAATAGAATTATTGTTGATATTGACAATATCACTAGTCTCTTGAGGTTTTGTAATAGTTGATGCTAAAGCTCCTGGTTGATCTTGGGGTGTTGAAGGATCGGGAGTCGAAACATTTAAAATTTGCGATGATAGTGAAGATGATGGGTGAGATTGTTGTGATGACGATTCTGATGATTGAGGAGGTGGAGGACTAACATCATTGGCAGGGTCAACAATTTTCATCTGGTTTGAGTCACTAGAGTCCGAGTCAATAGCTCCTTGCTCAGTAGCCATTTTTTGTACTAACTATGGAGATAGAAAATCCAAACGAAAAGAAGATTAATTATGGATTTTGTTTAAAAAACAAATAGATTGTCACAGAAATAATTGTGCTGAAAGCAAACTAATCAAATTGGTTACTAAAAATAATCGGTTTTCAACGTGTTTAGGACCGTCGGCCATTGAGGGATTAACCAAAAAATAATCGTCTTATGACTCATCTTATCGATAAACATTGAAAACCAAACCTAATTGAATAGATACTTTCAACACAATCAAATATTAGATTATCTCTAATTAGAGGATAAGATCAGATCAAGGCTTACAAATCTTATTGCATTTAGTGTAACTCAATCCTACCTAGAATATACACTGATCCCGGGTTCAATATTTGAAGTTAAATGATAAAAAATATAAGAGTCTAATAATTTTAACAATAAAAGCCAAACAGTAGCATATACCGTCTGGTGACTATGTTAATAATCCTTGGTTTTTCCTTTACAATTTTGGTTCTGCAAGTGATGGCTTTAAAGGTTTGTATGTTACTTATCAGGTTCAAGATAACTTGATTGAAAAGGCATTAAAAGGCAATTTCGGGTCCATGCCTGCTGAAGAGAAAAGAAACAAAATAAAAATATAAATAATCAGGATACATAAATTAAATAAATAGATGAATTTAAAACCAAACTAAGGAAAAATCAGCTTGTAAATCTGGTTGTACGCTTACTTGTGAGAAGAGAGAAGAGTGAAGATTGAGAGAAGAGAGTAAAGAGTGTAGAGAAGAAACCAGCTTGACAATCCTTGCTTTGGCTTGTTTTAATGGTAATTAAAAGACATCAGCTTAATCAATATTTTGCACGGAAATTGGTCAAACAAAGAATGGGCATCCTTAAGGGCACGACCACTAGAGAGATTAGGATTAAAGTTGAGAGCTCTCTAATGTGTCGATGATGGCGAGAATGATGATTTGGCTATGTTATTGGCTTATTGTGAAGCGGTTTATGTTGATGGCTAAACGTGACAACTGTCTACACCATTTTGTTTTCGCACTTATTATTACAAGTAGCGGCGTTTATTTTAAAACTGCTTAATAATCATTTCTCTTGTGTATTAATATGAAAAATTTCATAAATACAAGAGGATTAATTAAAAGAACCAGTCAAGAATAATAAAAATGGCGAGTGAAATTGGTTACTTCAATAACACACAGGCTCAGCCTTAAACATACAAACATACATTAAGGTATATATTTCAGGGTTTTTCTGTCAATCTCTACAATCGCATAAAGTGTGTTGATTTTTGATTATCAAGCTTACAGTCGAGTGACTAATTATTTTGAATAATTTGAAGATCTCAATTTCTTGTTCAGCTTTATTTTGTTATTTGTTAAAACTAATGCTCGCATAAAATTTTTTAATGTACGATTAGTTTCTAGCAAAACATGCATTACTTTAAATTTGTGTGGTGATGAAAGATTCAAAGATGACATTAAATTTGATCTAAACTCTCGATCTGTTAATAATGGCGAGTTCAAATTTAGAAGAAGCTTGATTTGTACTGATTACAAATGCAATCCTTATTGTCTTAGCAATTCATCAGAGAAAATAAACTAAACACGAATTCATCATCTGTTATCGACTACTTAATCATTGTTCAAACGAGAATCAGATTTATGGGAAAAATGACCTTTAAAAGATTCAAAGTTTTTGTCACATTATGAATATTTCCCAATAATCTTGATAATTTTATTTTGAAAACAATTTCAAGCTATTTAATGGTTTTAATCAACCTATCCAATAAAGAGTAATTAGGTTATAATAAGGTTTGATTTTAAACCAAGTTGATTTAATCAACACTGTTTTTAATTGATACATGACCAGTCAATCACAGATATCGACGGTGAGAGTGGATTTGCTTAAATTTAAACTTATCATTAGTCTAAAAGGATTATAATCTTAAAATGATGATCAAAATTTTAAATTTAATAACTTAATGCTGCATTAATAATGCAGTTCAATAAACAAAATTTGATTTTAGCGCCATCTCCAAGAGCCGAAAGTAATCAAGTATTTTTTGGTACCTTTTTTGATTTACATTTTGTATCTTGTTTTTACAAATCGAGATTTTTATAGAAACTGATAAAAAGTTTCGTTAAATTTTGAGTTCGTCTATTTTACTTTTGCATCCAAGGCCACCACCAATTAAATGGTTCATTATTATTTGATCTTTCATCCTGTGACCACTAAAGTTGAAAAATATTTCAATAAAATGATGTTCATTAGTGAATAATGTTTTTCAATACATGTAACTGTGATCTTACCGTATTAGGTTTTCCGTTTTCAATCCATTTTGGTATAAAATCTTCATTCCACTGCGGTAGTTCTTCATTATGTGGCCCTTTGTTTAAATGGGAAGAATGAATCATAGAATTCAGTCCGCTACGTTTAGGACCATGAGATGAAAGATGAGAATTATTGTCATGATCTAGAAAACTATCGCTAGGATCAATGCGACGTCTTCCTCCTGATCCAACATTATCTTGGTTGTTTAACAATAAGCCAGGAAGATGTTCTTCTCCCGGTAAATTTCCTAAGTCGATGGTTGGAACCTGGTCAAATCCATAAAATTGATTGAATACTTTCTCATCGTAAATTTCTTGATTTTCAGAGCTGTCTTTTGTTCCTTTGGAGCCATAATCGTTAGCCTCAGTAATCGGTGTTGGTGATGTTAAGGTTAAAGTTGGAGAACTGTAAGAATAAGGTAACATTGTTTGCTCCGTAACTGTTGTTCCTTGGTTGTGAGTAATCCCAGACATCCCAGAAATACTCGTGTATCCAGGATTTACAAATGTTGGCGTATTTGTTATCATTTGCTTCATTCCATTTGGTTGATTTACTTGGTTTGTTTTCATATTAATTGAATTAAGTGCATTCATGGTATTCACAGAACTCATTGGACTCATCGAAGTCATTGTGGTGTAACCATTGAGTCCACTCAATCCACTAGACTGCGTTTTCACTGAGCGATGAGCTTCATCGTCTCCTGTCTGTCTTTGTTGCTGAGATATAACCGTTGTTGGATACATCATTCCAATTCCATGATGGTTGTTTATTTGCTGGTTATTTGCATTATTGTTAACCGAAGGGTACTGAGTTATTTGAGGTGTCTGACTATTTGGCTGTGAAGTAACATGAAAATCCACATATCCATCCTCCGATCCTTTAACTTCTTCAATCAAAATTGGTGGCGAATTTTTTGTTTTACGGATAATAATTTGGGGCTCCGTTGGATTTGGTGTTGTCGGCAATAAAGTTGTTTTCTGAAAATTTACTCGACTTTCTTGAGCTCGATTATTCTGATTTTTTGATGATTTGCCAATAGTTAAACGTGTTTTCGCTACAACATAGACAAAAAAGGTTTAAAAAGTAAGTTAAATGGGGCTGAAAACGAAAACGCACTTACGCAGCTACTTACGTTTAACGTACGGCACCATAATTGGAATTAGTTGTGGCAAAATTGAAGTTCGACCACAGTTAACACTACCTTGAGGACAATCACGAATATCCTGATCCTTACTTAAGTCCATTTCACTTGACCAATCATCAAGCAATTGCTGTTGACGATCACGTTGATTATCAGATAAAGCATTATGGAATGGTGATGATCCAATTGGCACAAGATGTTGTTGAATATTTGATGAAGAAACTGATGGTGAAGATGATGAATGTGAATTTGGTGGATGGTTTTGATTTGGATTTGGCATAGACCATGTTGATGTTGATCCTGGCTGTACATTAGATCCTTGAACGTTATTGTTATTGTGGTTATTATTAGCAGCATAATTTTGATGATGATTATTATGTTGACCCATTCCTCCCGGTCCAACAATAATAATTGTACTTGAACCTTTACCCGATTTACGAGGAACAAAACGAGAAGCAGTTAACTCCCCTCCTGGCCCAAGAACAATTATATTGCTTCCATCTTCCTTTGATTTGGCTTCTGCAGAAATCAAAATTGATTGGATATAGAGGAAAATAAGTATTGATGAGTTGATTGTCGAACTAATTGAAATCCGATTAACTCTTGACCGGTTGACCATTGCTGTTTTCAATTAAAAAATTGGTAAAGACAACATCAAGTATTAGAAAAGCTAGAGTTTCACTACAGAAAGTTACAATTCTTAAATCTTTTTTCTCTTTTTTGCTGTTGAAACTGAATCACGAACGAAAAATATTAATAAATGAATTCCTTTTTGAGAGACAAATGATAAATGAATAAATTATGATAATTGATTTGAATAGGAATCATATAATCAGCATTTTTTGTAAATCGTATTTTGACAAAAGACAAAAATAAGAGAGTCAAATCTTCTTGATTAGCCATGTGAAAGTAACAATAAATATAATGGCCGTGAATGTGCAATTAATTCAATTGTATTTGATTGAGAAGAAAAAGATTCTAAGCTATCAAACCTTTAATCTAAGTTAGCAAGAAGGAATTGTATTTTGATTCTTTTCAATGAAATGAATTAAAAAAAGGTTAACCATCTATAGGAAGCGAATCGTGTAATTAGATCAAAAATGTTCATTAAAGGGCATTAAAGGAGAAATAAATGCTTCAAACGGACTAAACATGTATTAATAGATTGTTTGAAATGAAAATACATTAGTTGACAATTTAAACTTAATCGACATCCAGTAAAAACGGAATAATTCAATTCAACATGAGTTAAATTGCGGAATAATTAGTTTTTTTATGATTTCGTTTCTCTTTTATTGCAATTGATTGTTAACAACAAGCTGGATTGATAAATTGATCATCTGAACTTGCCCATTCATTAGTTGAGTATAGTTGTTAACTATGTACATTAGTTTAATTGATTAGTGGACTTTTATGGCGAAAAGTTGCTTTTTAACGCAGAAACATGAGCCATAAATAAGGTAAAAGCTAACTCACTCACAGTTAAGGAATACTATGTAAATTGATTTTAAGAAATGATTTATTTTGTAAATATTCATCTTTCCAATTCACAGCACATTACAGCATGAAATAAATACAAGTTATTCATTGTGATAATTGGTATCAAAACTTGGTAGCATAAAAGGTACAGAAATAATCATTAAATCATTCATTTATTTTAAAATATTATTACCGAAATCATTGATCGATATTACTAGTTGATTTCTTCATACCAAAGGTTTTATTACCAATTAAAATTTGAAAAAGCTTTATTAATATGTTTGTTTGATGGCAAAATTATCAATTGATTATGTACTTTAAGTCCTTGTTTGATTACTTTTTGACGGCAAATATGATTACAGCGAGAATATTAAATATAAGAATCCAGCAGCCGGTAGCAAAAAATCCAATATAAACTTCAAATCTGGTAAACTCCCAGCCTCTGGTGATAATATATCTCATACTTTTGATTGCTAATGTTTGTGGCATTAAATAGCTCATGTCTCTCATGAAATCAGGCATAGCTTCTAATGGCCAAAGTATTCCGCAAAGAATCAAGTTAGGATAGAATGATCCAACAGAAATCAACATGGCTGATTGTTCTTCATAGCAGAGAGCAGAAATCAGGAAACCTATTGAAAGAAAACAATCACCAATCAATCATATTTAACTTAAATCAATCATGCAATTAGATTCTATTATTATCTATTTATATCACTTACCAAAAGACATTCCAGCTATTCCTTGAAGAAGTGTTAAAATCGTTACTGAAATTATGCTTCCATTAAGATCGATTTGAAAAATAACAAAAATAGTAAACAAAAGTAAAATTGTTTGGATCAAAATAATTGAACATTGAATGATGATATGTGCAAATAGTATTTGATAAGCTTGAACACCAGCCACAAAAGTTCGTTCCAAGAGTCCTTCTTTTCGATCCATAACGAAACAAAGAGCCGTTAATCCAACAGCCAAAATATATGATATGCCAAGTATTAATCCTGGGGCCATAAAATTACGATATGATGGCTTCAATTCCCCATAAATTGGTGGATCAACAGGTTTGAATAAAGGCTCTGCAATTGCTGATGCCATGAACGGAAAACTTTCATTGACTAAATTAATGATCCATTTTTGAGCTGATGTCACCAATTGAGTTATCAAAGTGATTTGAATGGGAAACTCTGCAACAAAAATATGAAATAAAGAAAGTGATTAGTCAATATTTATAACTTGTTAATTTTTGTTACCTGTTCCATCAGAATGAAAGTATATTGTGCTTTCGTTGATAATTTTCCCCTTTGAATCAGTCATCATTTCAAACATATCAAATCTATTATCCAACTGTAAACTGTAATTAGGGTTGAAAATCAGTGCTCCATGTGAAATGCCCTCCTTCACTTGATGCAACGCATCTTCCTTAGAGCCAACGTAATTCTGTAATCATTTAAGTTAAATCCAATTAAGTGTTAACAATTAAAGATTGATTTCACTTACAATTTTAACATAATTTGGATCAATCAAATCTAAAAATTTTTGACTGTAATTAGCTCCACTTAGATCTTGATTGTATACAGCTAAGTCAAGATTTTTTGGCTCTTGTCCAATACAAATACAGAATAAAATTATTTGAATTGTTGGTAAAACTAATTGAAAAGTCAGCATTCTGGTAAAAATAAAAGAATAATAATAATAAAAAGATTAAAATATAACAAAAAATCAATCCAAAAGGTTCTAACTTACGGAATATTTCTCCTTAATCTAATGGCCATTTTTTCAGTTAACGCACCAATCTTTCTGCATGAATCTTTAAACAGCTCAAGTTCACCTGTAATAGGTACAGGTTTCGGTCTTTTCCATTTAATTTCCTTCGATGAATTAACTTGGTCAACAGACTGGCGTTTTTTAGTGTGATTCATAGTTCCACCATTTTTCTCGATGAATTGATTTGCTGATAAAGTTCGCTGTTCATGACAAATTTTCAAGAAAATTCCTTCCAGAGTATCTTTTTGGTGAGTTTTCATTAGGCATTCTGGATCTTCCTCAACAAGTAAACTTCCTTCTCTCATCAATCCAACCTAAGTGAATTAAAATCAAATAATAAAGATTACATTCTAAGAAAATTTAGCCTGTGATTGAACAGAACAATTAGATTGTTTAATTTTTCATTAGATGGCATGAGAAGTGGGCTAACTTCAAAAAATTTAAATTTTCAGGTTAAAACAACAACTTGGAGTTGTTGATAAAATGATTTTTATTATTATCGATATTTTAATGAATAATTTTTGTGAATAATTGATTCATACCACATTAGCTTGACGAGCTTCTTCGATATAATGTGTTGTAATGATTGCTGTCATTCCTTCTGTTTTAGTCAAGTGAACCAGGTGACTCCAAATGCTACATAATGTTTGTGAATTTAAGAATGAAAATCAAGTATTATTTCTTGTAGTTATACAACAATTTAAAAATAAAAAATTCTTTCTCATATTTTTTAGCTCAAACAATTGGAAAGATCATAATTTATTTCCAATCGAATCTTTTATGCACAATTTTGCTTAGAACTTCCTGAAAACATTGTAATCAATGGGAGAAAATATTGATTCCAATATTTTTGACTGATGAACAAAATTGATTATGACGATCAAGTTAAAATCCCTCCCATAATTCCTGAATTGAATTGCTTACAGTTTAACTGATTACCTTTCTCTGAGCAATGGATCCACTCCTACAGTTGGTTCATCAAGAATAAGCAAAGGTGGTTTATGTACCAGAGCAACAGCCAGGGAAACTCTTCTTCTTTGACCACCACTACATAAATTTCAATCAATCATAGAAATAGATAGAATTAAAATCAAACTATAAATAATAACTGGAAGGATTGAAATTAGCGTCTGAAAACGAGCAAAATCAAGTTTTACCTTAAATCGGAAACCATTCTGTCTGGGTCAGTTAAATCTAAAAAGGACAAAAGAAATTCAACTCGAGAATGTCGTTCTTCTTTGGGTATTCCAGTTAGCTGTCCAAAATAATTAATCGTTTCTTTGACCGTGAATTGCATAAATAAAGCCAATTCCTTGAAAAAGGTAATAAAAAAATGGAGAAACAAACCATTCAAAATAGCATCTAAACATTATCATCCAATATAAAGATTAACAGAAATGTAATTTAGATTCAAGGGCTAATTCAATCCCATTTTGATGTTTTAAATTTCTAATTACCTGTGGCATGTAACCGACACCTTGACCAGGTACCAGACTTTCACGAGTTCCTGGTTTGTAACCAAAAATCTGTATCTCACCAGATTGTGGTTTCAATCGGCCTAAAATACATCGAAGCAGAGTAGTTTTACCACAACCACTTGGACCCAATAAACCATAACTAGATGATCAATCAATGGACGGGATAAAAATTAATAAAAAACTGTTGATTTGGTCTCCAGCAAAGATTTTGATTAAATAACTCACATAATTCCTTCAGGAATATGAACGTTAACATTATTAAGAGCGATCATTGGTTTAACTGATGTTCCATAATTGTAGGAAACATTTTTCATCTGAACAGCTAATGATGGTGATTTAATTGTTGGCTTTGGCGATTGTTGAGTTGGTGTTTGCTCCATTACATTGGATAAATTTATTACTTCCATTGATTTTAAGTTGATTGTGAAGAAAGTTGGATGTTCGGACACAAAAATTTATCACAACAAAAACTGTTTACTTTTGTATTATTGTAATTGAATATCCGAGACACTGATTGTTGTTGACACTGATTCCGATTAGTGGGTAATTGTGAGATGGTTTGATGATAATCATATTTTCCTTGTAGCAATAATATTAATAGAAAGTGTAACTATTGAAAGTCATTTTTCACTTTTCCTTTTCTCTCTTTTAATCAACATCAAAATCAACTAAAGTGATCAATCAAATTGATTTGCTAGTATTTAATGTGTAAGATGATCCATTGAATAATTGTTAACCACAAAATATGACTAATATTATTTATGATTAGTTTTACCTTGTTGCATAAAGTAGTAGCAAATATAACAATTTAATCGTAATACTTAGTTTCATACAAAATTTACAAAATTATCAAAGTAATTTCAATTTATTCAAATTGGTTGTTTATATACAGTTATAATAAAGTATCTGTTGATGTTGTTGCAATTTTGGTCAACTCAAGATTTCTTGGTTAATTTCAAGTGTCAACTGAGTGGCAGATCTAAAATTAACAATGAGTTAGATGTTGATTATGTTGATAACTAATATGATTGAGATGGAAAAGATGATGTCAATGATGGGGATGAAACAAGGCAGATAACCATGAGAAAGTACAAATGTTGCTAAGTTGACATTGAAAAAGGAACTCGAAATATTAAGAAGAAAAATAAACACAAAGACGATCTGAAAGGCTGACAATTTGGATAGAGTAAGATTGATAAATAAAATGATCATCTCAACCTTATTCTCTTCTCTATCTTCCTCTCCTTTTCATCCATTTTTAGTGCTGAGCATCCTCAAAAGCAGAGTATTGATTTTTATCCCTCAGGTTCATCAGATGTAATTTAACATGATTTTCATGCTAAGCTATGAAGACAAAGATATGCTAAATACACTCCATGAGACTTTTGAGAGTATAAATATTATTAAACTGTTCAAATAGACGGGATGAGAGATGATGATGGTGAAGATGAAGATAAAGATGATGTAGATAATGGTTCACTGGATAAAGGTAAAGGAGGGAGAAACGGTGAGATAAAAGGTTTTGATAGATGATGAAGGCTGATCTTTTATGTTTTTAACGGGAAAAGGAAAACTACGGAAAATTTATTTTGATTATCAAACCTAATAGTCAATGATGGGTTTCCGGACTAAACCTAACTGTCCCTTAAGGTTTTTTAACAGTAATATTATACGAAATTTGATTAGCTGATTAGATTTTATCGATTACTGACAAATTATTCCTTGGATCCTAATATGGCTTAAGCTCGTGTATGGCTTAGGGTTACATGCATTTTGCATTTGTTAGTTTATCTTAATTTGATAAGTTACTTTATTTAGTTTAAATAAATGGTTTTAAAAATTGGATTGCGTTGCTTCTTTACAATTGATTTTTAGTGTTAAAATTAAATTATAAAATCTCTAGATTGTGAAGACGTTTACTTTAAATTGTAAGGATGCAAGGTTTGATTTTAACAGCCTTTGTTATCCTCCTCACAGATTAATTTGATTAATATTTTCACACACTTTTTAAACACGCAAACCTCCAACTAAACCTTTTTGTGCAATAATTCACATGAACAGAATCCTGATTCAGGTTCCGAGACAAAAATCCTTTGAAAACCTTTGGTGGTTAATCAAGAAGCTTTCTAATTTTTTAATATCCAACTTTGATCCTCTGCTAGCACTGTAAATAATTTCATTTTATCGGTTTAGATTAATATGGTTTCTATTTGATTTTCAACTTTTGGTTGAATTGAAACAATTTCAATTTAAGATGTTATAAAAACTAGTGCACTTACACTTGTTAGATTTTCAATTTTAACTTATTCAATTTATTCCTTGATACATTTTTCAAGCTTTATTTTCTTAAGATTGTCCTAAAATTATCCGAATGTAGTTTACTTCATCATAAATTATGATCTGAATCGGAAAAAGATTAAAATTAGTAATCAAATTGTATGCAACTTTGTCAAAATTGAATTTTGCGTCTTTCTGTCGGATAACGCCATCTCTAGCAAGGGATCATCACTATTATCAGCTGTTTTTCTAAAAATGTAAGTTTTAAATTTAAGTTGAATAAGGTTTTGAATGTTTGTTTTGTTATTAATTTTATGCTAATTTGGCTCAATTAAGAGAAATCATTAATTATCGTGTATTTGTTGGTTCTAAATTTATGTTATGTTTTTAGTTGAAGTAATTATTACTAGTCTTTGAATCAGCTATATCACGGATTAAATTCTTTGGCACATCTTATGTCTCATCTTTTTTTCAATCAAATTACAAGTAATAAATGCTATTAGTTTAATTATACAAGATAAATTAGTTTCAATGTATTACACTTCGATAATTTATTTGAGAACTGTTTCGAAAATATTCGCTTACTGACTTGACATGGTATCTTGTTTCATTCCATTTTATATTTATTATTACAAAATTATTTCTCGGTCAATTTTGTTTCTTTTTTCATTGGTCAATCAGTCCATCAATCACCTTTAAAATTTTTCAGTTCAGTTTTCACATCTAGTAAAGTCGATTCTGATTTCAAAATCTATACTTTTGATAGCTTGGACAAAACTTAATAGAAAAGATGGATTATCATGGCTGAGATGAAATTGATCGAGAAACGCTATAATTTCAAAATTTATTATAAACTTAATGGAAATTTCTCTTTTAGTTATTTGTTTTACGCCATTGGTCATAATGAAAACATTGCTGATATCTGCATCTATAGTCTTCAAGTAAAGAGTTTTTGCCTTAAAAATTGTCCTTAGTCACTAGTCAATTAATCTTGATTGTTTTTGATTAAGGAAATCACCAATGATCAAGATCTTTTAAGATATACTATCATTAATTTTATCTTGTTAAAGAAATGAGTATCAGCATTGCTTTAAGAGTAAAATCAAGTAAAAGTGTCACTTTCAGACTATTGAGTGATTTGGATCATCATTTTCATCCTCGAAGCATTCAACAGATCAGTTCAGTCTCAAAGTTGGTTAAACCAGTTTCAATAATAAAAACATCTACATCATCACTATCATCTTTGGTAACAAGAAATCTTGTAACTTCATCCACATCTAAACAGGCAAAAGACTTATCTGAATATAGTGTAAAATCTAAGAAAATGGCTCCAAAAGGATTAACCAGCGAAGAACGGGATCAACTATTGAAACCATTATTGGAATCTGGTTGGAAAATGGATGATTCTGGTCGAGATGCAATCAAAAAAGAGCTGGTTTTCAAAGACTTCATCCAAGCTTTCGGTTTCATGTCTTCAGTAGCTTTAAAAGCTGAAAAGATGAATCACCACCCTGAATGGTTCAATTGTTACAACAAGATAAATATTCTTCTATCATCCCATGATGTAAATGGTTTATCTGAGCGAGATATTAAATTGGCTAATTTTATTGACAAAGCTTGGTCGACGATCAACAAGTGAATAGTGGCAACAGAATATGTAACAATTGTCTTAATCTTTCGATGGTTTACTGATAAACCAATTCTATTTTTTTCCGGCTAATTGTTCCATTGTTATCCTAGATATTCAAAATATTTGTGATTGAAAATTTCCAACCTTTAAGCCAGCAATATCAATGGTTTTATTGTAATATCAGTATGTCTCATCAAGAATCATTGTTAACATTGAAAATAATAAAGGTTATTAACAATTATTTCACCTATATCAGCGTTCGGGATTGCTTTAAAGATACTCATAACTAACTGTAACTCTGCTGAAATCAATCGATGTTCAGGGCTTTATTTGTAAGCCTATCTTGTCTTGCAAAAACAGAAAGAATGCAACCCAATTTGCAATGAGATGGATCCTTAAAAATATTTTAGATATCTAGCTAATTTGTTAAATATTCAAGAAATATCACTTGACAACAATTTTGTTACCGCCGGGAGGAGCAAACCAAGTTAATCAAGGCGTAGCATTGAAGTTAACCACAATTGAAGGAAAGAAAACAACAACGACACTGTATGTGTTTACTCCATCTTGTGTAGCTTATTGTTGCTAAATGGCCGCTAGAGAATGAAGAATCGAAATTGATTGTTTTCGATTATCAAAATTATTTAATAATTTTAGTAAACAGTGCTTAAACATCCTGGTGTTATGTTTCAAAGCCAACCAATCATCACCCAATGTGTTTTATCTCCATTTGACTCTCCATTCTTTTGGTAAAACAGTCAACAACAACTTGCTTTTGTTCACTTGGTTAGACTGTCTCTCTTTTTGCTTCTCTTTTGATCTCTATCAACAAATATCTGTTTGTTCAAATTAGTCTAATCAATTAAGTATCTTCTTTTTTATCTATTTAATCCAGTGATACACCATTTATATACTCTTCATTAAACCTTTGTGAAATCATAATTGAATGACAATCCTTATAACAATAAGTAATTGAAAAACAAAACTTACACTTCTGTATAACCCTCTTGTTTAGTGTGTGTGTGTATATCTGACTCTCCTACTGTTTTTGTTTCCTTGGTTGTTTTCAGTCATAAGTTTGACTGAGTATTCACCAATCAATTTTAATTATGGCCAGTCTTTATCAACTGCTATGTATATTACTTCTTTCATCAACATGTAAGTATCTGAATAAATCCTCTAAATTTTTGATTAATCTGGCATCACCCAAGTTTTGAGACAATATATTTGTTTAGCCAAACATCAGCTAATTTTTCCTCTCAACCAGTTTATTTAGCTCTTCTTGTCTTTGGTCCCATCTCTCAGAGTTAACCATACTCAAATCAATTAATTATGTATCTAATTTCATTATTTATATCAATGTAGAATTAGTTGATGGCCTTAACATCAAATTTGAAAATCCTAAACATTGTTTCTCCCTTGTATCTAGTTTACCTTGATTCTTTGTTGCCTTTGTTACTTCTAAGGCTTTGTATTTCCTTCTATGATTGCATCACCCATTTTCCGTAATTTCTCATGATCACTTAATCCATTAAATGTACGGAAGCTGTCATAAAACAATCACTTGTCGGTTAAATTGACAATTTATTTGTTTAATTCAGCAATTAGGGTTATTTCGCCTCTTCCAATAAAACTATTTTATTTAGCACTAAATCCAAAATACTACAGATAAGTACTAAAGACTTACTTCGCCCTAAGTATCTTGTTGAATCTCATCTACCTCATAACACTCGAGACGGATGAGATACTCATTAACTTCTTATCCATTGTTTACTCGTCATTATCACATCAAAGTCGAGGCTCCATGAAAATCAAGCAACAAATTACATGATTGTACGCTATTTGGTATTTTTTAATAAGATTTATTCTCAAATTAACTGGCGATCTTGAGTATTACTTTACTGAATTTTAAATAATATGAGATAAACTCAATTGAATTCATTGACCTCTTCATATTTAGGGTTGCAGGGGGGAAAGTTAAAGGAAGACGCTGAAGTTGTCTTGGATTTATAATTTAATTGATTGTGAGATGAACTGGAAGGTTTTTAATATCTCTTCCGAGTGCAATGGATGAAGAGTTAAATTAAGTGAGAAAAGAAAGAGAGAGTAAAGTAACGGGCATTTACCTTGAAATCCATGAACCTCAGGAAATATAAACAGTGTAATGTATACGACCTACTGAAGCCCTCAGGTATTTGGTCATCTTTTTTTCTTGTTTATCATGTTTAAGTACATGTTTATGCATGATAATCAAAATGAAATGGGCAACAATCAAAACCGTTAGCTTAAAAAATGACATTTCCTTGTGAAACCTGCCATTAAAACATGATAGCATTTTGATTTATCTTGAATTCTATTAATATAAATTCTTTCTTTTCTCCTTGTTCATAGATTTAATTGAAAGTGCACCAACAGAGCCGTCTGGTTCATGTTTATCCTGTGAAAAATTGGTTCAATTTTCAAGGAAACTTTCCGATTCCCTTAAAAACAATGAAATCCGAAAAAATGTCGCAAAATGGTGCGTGGACTCAAATCTCGGCGATAATCTTGCAATGGTAAACTTATGAAAAGTGCTAATTGACAACAAAGAGCTAATCAACTTGTTTCTTTATCAACTTTCATCATAATTATAGTCATTGTCTCCTGTTATTTATTGTAATCGCACAATCAATTGATTCTTTTTAGTAATTCATTTTTAATAAGTGTTTACCATTTGGTTTTATCGAATTTTTAGAGTATTCAAGACAAATTCTATTCATTTTCTACTCTTGATTCATTCATTATCAAGTTCTTTATACTTTACTTAATCAGTAGACTATGATATATCTAATGAAAGTTGAACTATTCAAGCTCAAATCAAAACAAATTAGCTCACAGATTGTCATGATTTTTGTTTTTAACACACTTTGTTAATCAAGACTATCTCTCTGCTTTTCTTTACAGTGTGACTTCGTTCTAAATAATACGGAATCAGTTTTGAATAAAGTGGTATGTTTATTTGTATCAGTCACTCTATTTTCCAATTACCACGTGAAACTTGACTAATTTAATTTTATTTTTCTCATTTACAGGATTCAAATCGCTTTTGTTTTGGAATTGAAGCTTGTCACTCACACCATTTACCGCCTCTTATAGAAACCGATGCTGAAAATTCACCGATCGAGTGTGAATTTTGTCTTAACACATTGACCCACATCAAGGAAATTATATCATCTCCTGCCACTGCAAATGAAATTAAATCTGTTTTGTCTACTGGCTGTGAAAGTCTTAAGGAGCTCAAAGATGAGGTAAGAAAAATTCCGTGAAAATCGACACGGATTGATATAACTCCAAAACGAATTGTTTTAATTAAATTAGTTAATTTGATTGCTAATCTTTTTTTATTATTTTCCGGTATTCTCTTTCAGTGTCTCAAACTTATTGACGAAGAATTGGACTCTATTTTCAAATTTATTCGTGACTCATTTGATCCAAAGCAGCTTTGCATTGAAACTCACTCTTGCCCTGCTCGAAAGTTTAACATCCCTTCAATGGATAATAAATTACCAGAATTAACTGATTTCGTTAATTTAGTTCCTGCAAGTCTTTCAACGCCTGTTGTCTTACAAAAAGGACCTGTTGCTGTCTCAACAACACCCCAATGTTTAGTTTGTCATCTTATCTTTAAAATAATCGGCAAAGAACTTGAAAAAAACAGTACAGTTGAAGAAATTGAAAAAATTCTTGATGACGTTTGTTCTAAAATTTTCAAAGATGCATCCAAAGCCTCTGTTTGTCAAGAACGAGTTGAAAAATACGCCAAACAAATTATTGATTTAGCATCTCAAGGAGCAAGTGCTGAAGTGGCATGTCTTATTTTTGGTGCTTGCGATGCTGGTGAAACCAGCGGTAAAATAATCAAAAATCCGGTTGCCAAACCTAAATCATCCCTTGAATGTGAATTATGCAAAAAATTATTTGAATACCTGTACAACTTTCTAGGGGGAGATCGAGCCCAGGAAGCAATTGAAAAAGCTTTAGATCAGGTTTGTGACAAAGTTTTCTCAGGCGCCCAATCCTCTACTTGTGAGAAATATGTAAACACTTATACTCCGATAATCACTGAAATAATAATCAAAACAACCAATCCTGATGAGGCTTGCAGTTTATTCAAGTTATGTGATGCCTCTATTGAAAGTGCCGAAACAAACACCCCATTGATTACATTTGTTTCAAAATCATTCCCCAAAACTGGGTCGAGCTCTGTTTGCAATACATGTAAAGCTGATCTTAAGGCTAATTTAGTTCAAATTCAAGCTTTCAGAAATATTTATGGCCCTCGACTAGACTCAACTTGTCGTTCACTCCAACAAACCAAAGATTTTTGCTTGTCTTACCAAAAAACCATCAATGCTACTTTTGATATTTTAGAGAAAAATTCTGACCCAATTACTGCTTGTACCTTTTTCGGGACTTGTTCATCAGGTATCAGGGTTGGTAAAAGTGTTTTCACTGGAGAACGAGAAAATTCGATCACAGCTAATTCTGATCAAAAATCTGTAAACGAAAATGTTGATAAAGTTAAGTTCAGTATTTGTTCAGAGTGTAAAGCAATAACCCGCTATATTGAAGAACAAGTTTCTGATTATAAGACTGAAGAGGAAATAGCAGAATTCATTAAGAATGATGTTTGCGGTCGACTTCCTAATCCTGTTCTCAAAGATACTTGTAAATCATTCATGGCTGAATATGGAGATACATTTATTTACAAAATTGCTCTCAAAATATTTGACCCTGAAATGGTTTGCTCTAAAGAGTTTAAAGTTTGTCCATCTTCATCATCAATTGACGATAAATCAGACATTGAGATAATAAATGATACTGTTGGATCAACTTGCAATTTATGTGTTGATATGGTCTCAAAAATGGAATCCCTTCAATCATCACCAAACTTAACTAGCAATGGACTTGTGAACCGAATCTGTACTCAATTTAATTCTCAAGAAAGTATTGAAAAGGTTTGTACATAAATTGCTTTATTGTACATCAATTATTTTTCCACATTTTTAACATTTATTATTGTATTTTATTATTCCAGTGTAAAATAATGTACGATGCTTTTGGTACTCATTTTGCTCAAATGATAAACTTCGACTCTCCCCAGAAAATCTGTTCATCTGTAGACATCTGCTATAATAATGAAAATGTTCATTTACTTGGTGGACAAAAATGCACCTTTGGACCTGCATATTGGTGTCACACCTCCGATCATGCCAATGCTTGTAAAGTAAGTATCTTATATCTATCATTAAGTGTCCTTAACAGCTTCTCAATTAGTCTGTTTATTTTTATTCCATTAGGCAATGAATTACTGCAAGAAAAAGGTCTGGAAAGCAATTGAAGAAAAGGATGCCGTTAAAGATACTCCTCAATGTGTTCTTTGTCATCTTCTTCTTAATATCGTTGACAAAGAGCTTGAAAAGAACAGTACTGTTGAAGAAATTGAAAGTATTCTGGATAATGCTTGTTCCAAAATTTACAAGGATGAAACTAAATTAGCAGAATGTAAAGATCGAGTTGAAAAGTATACCAAACGTTTCATTGATTTGGCTACTCAAGGGGTTGCTCCCGAAGTTGCATGTATCATCTTTGGTTTCTGCCAAGCTGGTGAAGATACACAAGGAGTCGCTTGTTTACGAAATGAAAAAATTTCTTGCCCCCTGTGTAAAGAAGTGGTTGAAAAGGTTTACGAATCTTTATCAGAAAACAAAACTCGAGAAGAGATTGACCGAGCACTTGAAAATGCCTGTAATCTTATGCCTGAAACTCAAAAACAAGCATGTTTAGTTTACGTCAAAGTTTATGATGAGAAACTTGCTCAACTTATTGCTGAAGCTGCTGATGCGGATGAAGTCTGTCGTAAAATTGGTCTTTGCTCTGAGCAAGCTGATGAAGTTGGTGAATCGGAAACCGCTCCTGATCCTGAATGTATCCTTTGTAAACGAGTTTTTGAATACATTTACTCATATTTACAAGAAAATCGAACCCAAAGTGCTATTGAAGATGCTTTAGATAAAGTTTGTGATGATATTTTCCCCATTTCTCGTAAAAAGTCGTGCCGTAAATTTGTCGATACTTACACATCTCAAATAATCGACATCGTTTTACAGACAACTGATCCAAATGAGGCCTGTGTTCTTCTTAATATGTGTAAACAGTCAACTAAGTACACTGCTGAAATGGACGAAGTTGAAGAAATTGTTGAAATTGTTCCTTTAACTCGCCTCGGACCCAAAGCAAAACCTCTTGATGATTCAGCTGATGAATGTGTCAAGTGTTATAAGAGTACAGCAGCTATTTCAACTATATTTGAAAATGAAATCAGTACCTTATCTGCAACTCTCACAAACGCCTGTGCTGAATATCTGAAAGATGATGCTAAATGTAAAAATTATATGGCAACCTATTTTGATCAAGCTCTTTCTGCTTTAGATAAGGAGACAGATGTCGAATATATTTGTCAAAATGTTTTACAGATTTGCCCACCTGATACCGTTGAACGAGAAAATTCAATTGAGCGAGAGATTAGTCATAAAAACGAGATTGAAGTTGAAGGAAGACCAAGAGTTATATGCGCTGAATGTGAACTTTTTGCCAAACTCATTCAATCACGTATTTATAACTACAAGACTGAAGAGGAGATCACAAATTTCATTAAGAATGATGTTTGTTCAAATTTTATTACCCAAGGACTAAGAGATTCGTGTATGTCTTTCATTAATGAATACGGAGACTCGATCATCCAAATGATTGCTTTGAAAGTTTTTGATCCTCAAACCATTTGTTCTAAAGAACTGAGACTTTGCTCTTCAACTGAATTCGATTTTATCGATAAAAAAGTTGAAGAAACCTGTAAATTATGTATTGGAATGGTTTCCAAAATGGAGTCACAGTCAAATTCCGATTCAAAATCAATCTGTTCTCAATACCAATCAAACGAAGAAAATCAGAAGGTAAATTATTTTTGAGGAAATAACTTTCGTTTTTTAATCAACTTTGATTTTCTCTTTTTTAGTGTCAAAGTATTTATACTGCTTTTGGTGGACACTTTTCAACAATGATTTCCTTCGATTCAGCTGAAAAAATTTGTGAAGTCGTTGATCTCTGTTACAGTATTTCCAATCAACATTTACTAGGAGGACAAAAGTGTTCTTTTGGACCAACATATTGGTGTAATACTAAGGCTCATGCTGAAGCCTGTAATGTAAGTCTTCATTAATTCGACTAGTAAAAAATTCAACGATTTAATCCGATTTCTCCTCTATTAGGCTTCTGATTACTGTCGCAAAAAAGTCTGGATGCCAATTGAATAAGTGTGGTCAACCCATTAAACCACTCCAACTACATTACAACAGCATTAAATTAAAACTTTTGGTCACAATAAAATATGACTGACCAATCTTTTCTAGTTTACAGCCATGTTTACTATCACTTCTCTGCAAAATCTATGCAAAAAAATTTGAATGGCTGGTCAATCATCATTATTTAAATGAATAACTTCAATCAATAACTTTCTTTAGACAACTTATTGATTTCCTACTCTATTAAACTGTACTCTTGGATGAAAAGTTAAGTCATATTTATGCTGCTATGCTCATCATTTATAAAATTAGATAATATAATCCAACAACTGAACAAAATGTAATCGACATTTCAACTTTTACGATTCCATCAAGAAGATTCGATCAGAGATATTTTCAATTATACAAAGGTTTTTAATCGTGAAAATTCATTTCTGCAAAGAGGCTGGATAACTTTACATGCAAAGTTGAATGTTGAATATTTTATCTTGTCAGCATCAATAGTTATCCACGAGTTCTTAGATATAAATGACCATGACGGGATTCGTAAATCATGTGATTACAAGGAAAGTAACGATACTGAAAAATATTGAAATCCATGAGAACTGCACGTTCTACAAAATACTGTTCAATATCTTGGTCAACTGAATTACTCAATCTTGACTTGAACTCATCATTGTTAGTGATATATATCATCTTGAGCCACATAGCTTTAGTAAACATGTATCGACAGACGCCATTAATGCATTCTGTCTCAGAAACTGTAGCTGTATTTGAGAGATAGCAAAATGTCCAATATTGCTGCTAACAAATGAGAACGTAAAAATAAAACGATCGCAATCAAGTTCATTTTTATAGCGAATCACTTCTTTGACCAAGTTGTTACACGTGCTCCAAGTATATGGTCTAGAAAATATGAAAAATGATTAATAGAAATCATAAAATTTTAAAAAATTAAATAATTACGGTTCCTGATTCCGGTGAAGTTTTGTATTTTGTATTAACAATGACTATGTTAGAATCTCCAAATAGTGGACCTTGCACAAGTTGCAAAAAACCTGCATATTCAAGCGGAATTCCTGTGATCGAAGCGAGCTACAATACAAATTAAATCGAGAAATGTATAACTGAAGATTTGTTGTGTATTTTACTTGCTCACCTGTTCGAATAATTGTTTTGCTTCATAGCATTGATTTTCATCTGACCATTCAAGAACAATATCATGATAAACATCAGCTAGTTTTACTTTGAAGGTAACTATTAATGTGATAAAATGAAATAGAAAGGTTAAATTGTCAACAAGTAAGTGAAAAGCCGAACTTACTTTTTCCGAGATTTTCCGCATTTCCATCCATTCCGTCAGATTTTTTATCGAAAGTAATAGATGAATAAAACTACTAGTATATTTTTTTACCTGCAAACAAAAGGTCAACTTAAAAAAGTTTTGTTTTGGAAAGTCAACAAGATTTGTTGACCAAACATGAAGCGCTCTTTTCAAAGCAAAACTAACAAATTAACTCAAAAACATTTTAAGTGTTTAAATCTGCCCATTTATAATCATCATGATAGATACTGGTATTAGTCAATGAGCAGTACATTTTAAGCATCTTAACGAAAGGAGCGGTATTTATCGTAAATTGGAATAGAAGTTTTAATATAAAGGAAAACTTTATTGTGAGATTAGGTGAAGAGAAGGACATAAAATACAATCAAGGATCGGTTGCAATTAGCATTAACACATCCAAGCAACTCTAAGGGTTAATTTTTACTCTTAACTCTTTTTAACTCTCTTACAAGATCTACTTTTATATCAGACGAAATCGCTTTCATAATTTTCATTAAAAACCAAAATTATGTCTATTCTGCATATTAGTTATCCATTAGTTCTTAGATATGTATGATCCTGACAAGCGAAATTGTTGCACTACAATATGCGCCTAAATACTGACAAATATGAAAAGCCATGAAAATTAACTCCATTCACTTCGATGGCTATTTATATAGTCAAAAGTCATGACTCACGGAACACTTGGTTGAGTAAGCATTACACTTGTAAGACGTTATTTTTGTAAGATGAAACTTTATCTAAAAGCTCGTGGTTAACTATCAATCTAACTAATGAACCTCTATTCAATTTTTCTCAGTGGACATTTCCGCACAAATATAGATCTAAGTAAAATTTAAACATTTATTTCTGTCTCATTTGGTATATCAATCTTGACTTAACCCAAAAGAAAGCATTTTACACAATTCAAGTCAACTTTATATCAAATATTGATTCGTTTCTTTTTTGTCAATCTACCTTTCATTTATTGACTTTAAATAATGTATTGATGCGTAGATTATATTAACAATTATATTATCCATTAATTATAACTCTCATTGGTGTTATTGTAATCAATTTCAACAAAAATTAGCTTTTCCAGTTTTGTTTGAAAAGAGCGCTTAGTCTTGAGTCGGAACTTGTTTCAGTCCAAAAGTCTGTTCCTTATTTAGGAAACAAAACTTTTTCAAATTTTGTCAGTTTTACTTTCGCTTTCAGTTTAAGCTATTTCCATTTTCACGTGTTTTCTGTTCCAAGATTCACATTCATATTGATACTTGTTGAAATGGAACTAAAACTAAACTTGTAAAATAATTAAATTGAAAATTGACCTAAAAATTTTCACTCAAATGATCATTTAGACATTAAGACAATCATCAAATTTAATACAGATCCAATATTTATTCATAGTTAAATTACAGTGTTTGTAAAAAAGTTGATTGAGTAAGGTAATAAGAGTAATTTGATAATTGAAAAGGTGAAAAATTATTGTAATAATTAAAGACGGTTTATCAAGGTGAAAAAGATCCTTTGCCTTTATCAAACCATTTATTGCATGATTTGACTTTTTGATTATTCATAATCAAGTCTTTCAGAAGAGTTATAGTGAGATTGTTTATATTAATAAATATTTGATTGAAAATTGTGATTTTGATCCATCATACTGATCATAAATTGTTTTATCCAATTTTACTTATTGTCAGTACTTTCTAGTTCACTTCTTACACATTCGACCATTTCACGAACATGTCCAAGAGAGTCAAGAATGGCAACTTTTTTATTATCATGATCTTCATTTGATTGTATGATTGAATTCATTCCTTCATCTTCGAAATTTTGACTTGAATCGATAGAATCAGACTTCAGCCATGATCTTGCTAAATTTGAGTTGGTTGACGTTGTTAGAAGTGAATTTGGTTTCATTAGTGATGATTTAATGTTTGAGGAAATCATCAGATCATAAACATCTTTCAAGTTATTATATTTTACTTGCAATAAATCAATTAACTGGTTCTTTTCTTCTAAAGATTGAGCTTGTTTAGCATTTTCAATCATCAGTTTCTTAAGTTTATCCTGTAAATGAGCTAATTCTTTGTGAATAGAATTAGATTCGATAGCTTTTGGATTATTGCTATCGCCAGTATAATCAGTATTAAACTCTTTCTCCAAATCAGAAATACATGTTCCAATGCAATTTTGTAGCGACTTTTGCAGTATTTCATTTTCAAGAGTTAAATTGTCCAATTTTTGTTGCATCTCAGTAATTTTAATGGTTGCTAAATTATTGTTGACTAGTTGTGATCGCAAGTTTTTGATAATATTTTGAGATTCAGAAACTTCCTTTGATAATTTATCAATATGGTCAATAATCTCGTTCGGGATCGTTTTGGTGGTCAATATTTTTTCCAAATTAAGTCCATCGCCAGAACTATCTGATGATTTAAAGACTTGTGATAATTTGTGATAATCAATCGATTCATTTATTTGGCCATCATTATTTCCAGGTGCTTCAATGGTCAACCCTACAGCTTGCTTTTGAGTTTTATGAGTGGACTTTTCTTTTGATGGTTTAATCTTATTGCCAACAGAAGCTGATTTTCCCCTTAATTGGTGTGAATCGGATTGCAAATTATCTATATAATGTTGTTGCAAGATTATAATTTCTTGAAGACGACCAATTTCATCTTGGGTTTCCTTCAACATCTGCAGAGACAGATCAGCTTTTGCCGTGTTTTTACAGCTACTTTCACCCATTAAGT
Source organism: Tetranychus piercei (assembly GCA_036759885.1). Taxonomy (NCBI): domain Eukaryota; kingdom Metazoa; phylum Arthropoda; class Arachnida; order Trombidiformes; family Tetranychidae; genus Tetranychus; species Tetranychus piercei. The sequence goes on from CM071877.1 coordinate 2,304,313, forward strand.
TATCATGATATTGATGACTTTCAATATCAGTCTGTTTACGTACACCAATACCGGCATCCAAAATCTGTGACTCGTCCATTGTTTTGTTTGGACAAATAAATAAACCATTATCAATGTCCGATTTTGTGGACATTTTTGTCTTAGATCCTGAGTTAAATGTGATCCTATTCAATGAAAAGATTGATGAAGATCGGTGATGCACCATTAGTCGAGCTGAAGATGGTTTGGGACTGTTTCCAGATTGAAACCAATCAATCCCACTATCAGTTCTTGAAGGAACACTTGAATACATTGGCTTGTATTGGCGACGGCGGCGGATAGCATCTAATTTGGTCTGTAACACTAAACTACGCTGATGTAGTTTCACATTTTCACTCTCAAGTTGACTCATCTTTAACTTTAGATTGAAAACCATATCATCTAAGTTGACCAGATTCTTGTTTTCGGCCTTTTCCAAGGTTTGCTTTTTAATATCCAACAATCGATGAAGCCTTGTAGTCAATAGTTTGATATCATTATTGGCTTCATGGACCTGCTTCTTTAAAATCATATTTTCTTCTTGAATCCTTAAAAGCTTATCTTCAAAATCGTTCTCCATTGAAACTTTATTTAAAAATACTTAATAATCAGATCAAATGAGAAATTCACATTCACAAAGAGCTAGAAATTCAAAATCAAAGTGATAATGCTTTCATGTTTTGAAAATAACAAACTGGTTGCTAGTGTAAAGGGAGAGAGACCAAAACAATCGCCATTACTGTTATAAATTCAATATTTATAAATATTTTGGGACTTTGACCAAAAGTTAAGTTATCAATTGACCAACGGAGTCCTGATTTAAGTTTGAATTAAGTACAATAAACTTCTAATTTATTTAAATTCTTACCGTTCAATATTCAAAGCTTAACTTGTGTATTCATATTTAAGGTGTAGTTCATCATAGCAACTAAAACAAACTTTTCTATTTTTATCGATCTAGTCAAATGGCAATACAATGTACTATAATCCCGATATTCAAGTATTAAAGGTATTTCGGCCAATAGCTATTAAAAATAATAAGTTGAACTCTCTTAATTTCCTGATTTCATAAAAAGTCTACAAATTTTCATTGCAATGATTCATTACTAATGAAGCATAGAAAATTTTGGTATCTTAGTGCATTGAATGTAACTTTTATTAAAATAATACAATCAGTCATAATAAATTATGAAAGGTATCACAATCAAATTGATAGCAATTACCCTTTAGATTATTAACAATCTAAGATTTTGTCTTCTCTAATTGTGCTTTGTGATATTTTTCATAATCTTTCACGACTGACTGTAATTTTTTAATGAAAGTTGCTTTTAATGTGCAAAGATAACAAAAATAGGGCAAAACTCAATTTTGTATGCTTTATATTACAAATGATGAATGGATGAAAAAATTATAAAAAAATTTTTGGGTTGAAGTTCATAAATCCTATTTTTGGTATATACAGTAAACTCCAACAATTAACTCCAAATCTATTGAAGATTCCAAAGTACACCATTGATATGTTTTTCGGGGGTTATCTTTGCTATTTCAAGCTCAAACAGTATTAACAGTTGGAGATATGTTAATTGTAAATGCTTTCATATCTGAGAAAGACTGATCAAATCAATTAATAAATGTCTCATCGACTGTCTCTTGATGATTGACATGATTACTGATCGTAACTTTGGTTCAAAGATTATCTAAAAACCATCAGCATTTTGATTTTCGAAAATTTCATCAAAACAAATTCACTTGTATTTAACTCAGAATTGTTGATTATTAATTAAAATATTACTCTTCCGTTCAATTGTACTGATAGAAGCTGGTTGGTGATTCAACATAAGCTTTATCTTGTTAAGTTTGAGGATAATGCATGCTCTTGATTAACTCACACTGATACAATTTCTTAATGAAATAATTGGTAAAGTTGGATTGTGATTGAGAAAAGCACATTGAACAACCTTCAGGTGTTTAATAATTGATATCAATTATAATAATGATTTAAAGAGTCGGACATTTGATGAGATAATAGACATTAAAATTAAAATAAATATATTTCTGTATAATAGAAATAATCATTATGAATATTAGATGTAAATATGGAGAAGAAATAAAAAGAAATAAAAATAATTCAAAGTCAATCATTGAGATTGAATGTTGACTCTAAAAGACTTGGCCTTTCATAAGTGAATTTGATTGGGTCTGAAAATTTATCGCCGCAAACTATTTTCAGTTCGACTTCAAGAGCATCCAATTTTAAATAATTGGCCAAATTAACTAGGGAAGGTGATCGGAAAACGAGATGAGCCGAATTGAGATATTCTTGTAATGGTAGTATCTCAATTTTGTTCCCATGAGTTTCCAAGTTGATTATTGCATCTCGGGTAAAATTACGACCCAAAATAATAACCTCTTTACCCCCATTTAACGGTGACTTGCGAGTTGAAGTCATATGTACCTCAGGTGAGCCTAATGTTTGTACACAGACTATTGGATCACTTACTAATTTCAATAATAAACCAGTTTCAGGAATGATACAAGCAAAAACTAATCTACATGAATGTGATTTTGTAAAGATTAGATTGCACCTCTTTTTCACTTCAAACATACGCTCTTTTAAGATGCCAATACAATTAATCTCCAATTCCATACCATTATCAGGAGACAATTCAAATTCTAAAGCTTTAACACCATTAACAGATCGACAGTTGCAAGGTGTAGCCGTTCTTGAGGTTACCTTTGATACTTTATAAATAGGATGAGGTTCACCAACTTTGTTCTCATCACCAATGAAACAAACTAATTTAACAGGATTACAGCCCGAATAGCCTTCCAGCCTGATCACTGGAAAACCTTTGCCCGTCCTATCTTTGACTGCACCACGAGATCCTTCAGTCTTATAACGGGCACGATGATTGGTAGCAGGCTGACGAACCAGTGTTAAACGTTCGCCTGTTAACCTTTCTTGTTTACAGAATGTAAAGGAATGATCCGAAACAAGAGAAGATGTTGATGAAGACAAAGATGAAGGAATAAGTGTTGTACCTGGAGTAGATGATAATGGGGAATGTGGGTTAACGGATGAGAGTCCAATCGAATCGTAATTTCCATAATCAGTAGTTTCCATCATTTGTTGGTTGGTTAAAGGATTGAAATTGGCACTTTGAGAAGTTAAACTTGGTATGTTATTGGGCGAGTATTGAAATGCAGATGGATATGGCGATGCCATCTCTGGATCGGGGTTCATAAGTGGATACATTTTACAGAGGATAATTAAGACTTGGATTCAATGCTAAGTACAAAGTTATAATAAAATTAAGTTAAATTAAATAAATGAGGTGATTGTTATTTAAGAAACAATCGATTATCACAATTTTTGTTTGAATTAGCTTGGCACAAGTTAAAAAGGACTGGGACAATTAGATGACCCTTAATTGGAAGGGAAACTAAAAAGTTGAAATTAACTTTGTTTTTCCAGGATTTTCAACCTGTCGTTTGTTCGGCTAATAATAAAATGCAGTTAACTTTCACTTGGGAATAGATGATATACGGTTGTTAGATTATTTGTTAATAATCTCGATGTTGATTTGATCATAGAAGATTCATTAATTACAATTATGATTCCAACCAACATAGACTTTGCGCAAGTACAAAAAAAGGGATCATTCTATTATCTACTTATGGTTTCAGCTTCTTATTCAAGTTACTTGAATAAAGTAATCTTTATTTTTTTGCTCTTTTTCTCCTCCTCATTTCATCTTATCTTCACTAGTAGCCATAATCATATTACTTTTCCTTGTGTTAATCTTCAAGATTATCCTCTTCTCAACTTCATCGTCATCATTGTCATCATTTAATTGTACTTTCGTTTGTAGAATGCTCATCCTCTCAAACACCAACAGCAGCCTCAAGCACATGTATGACACTAACTTAACAAAAATTAGCATAATTAATTTTCTTTCGCACTAATTGCACACAGTCATGTCTACGCACAGTTTCAAAGTTCATTAGAATTAGATAATTGTCTTTTATAGCGATTAAAATAATTGAAACCTAAAAAGCAGACATATTCATTAGACCCAGGTAAACATGGACGCATATTTGATATTTGTAAAAGGACCGAAGCTAAAATTTTAACAATTAGCGCTAAATTTGATTACTTTGTTCAATTGTAACAATCAAATACTGGTTTATTTATGTAATTATTGAGATAGAGATGTAGACACACACAGACAGAGATTGAGAGAGAATAATTTTATTTGATATAAGCGTCCAAAGGTTAACCTGTCTAACTTATCAAATATCGTATTTATCCTTACAATAGAGATGATGGTGAGAAATTGTAAAACAAAATCAAAGAATTACCTGAATCACGCGGTTAGCATCCCTACACCTGACGACTTCTCTTCAATCATCATAGGATGCGAGGTCAGTAAAGACTATTTAATACTAATCTTTATACTTGTTAGAATAAGAAGACATCTTGTGACAATTAATGTTAAAAAAGGTTCATTTCTTGAAGTAGTCATGAGATTCTCCTCTTCATACTTTGTCTCGAAACATACCATGCATTAATAGCATTGTCTCGGGCCAATTTAATTGCCACAAAATTATCTTGAATAATCCTCCAATCATTGTCTGTCAACAATCAAACCTTTGAATGGTAAGGTTGACCCGCGACTTGACTCGCGACTCATGGCCTAGGTCCTAAAAATAGTCTAAAACTAATTGTGACAAATACTAACTGTAATAATGTCAAATTATTAAATCATCTTTATAATTGGCCTTAATCAGTTGCAGGTACTTGAGAAGATACATGCTGTCAATGCTGTCTATTAATGTTAATTAGATTGTTTCTCCTCCTGGATCGGTCAAATATAAACTAAATTGATGATTTTAGTTCTTCAATTTTCTCTCCTGTAGATTCAAGTAATCAACAATAACTGCTGATGATGATTCCAAGACATTGTAACATTCTAACATGATTATAAATTAAACTTGTGTAATGTAATGATTAAGTGATGATGATAATGCCTCTAATTACCAAGGACAAACTAATGTTGATTAATCTTGCTATTTTTACCTTTTCACTTTCATTTTAAATTGTTATCCATTGTTCCAGTTACAGTATTTACAATAATAGTTTGGTTAATCAAAGGGCAAATTATTAATATCATTTAAAATTTCATGTTACTACGATCATTCGAATCAATTTGAATGCAAATAAACTTTTACCTACGAAAAACTAATCTAAAATTTTTGATGCATTTGATTGTTTAAAAGCTGATCCAGACATTTATACAGTACATTTGAAACAGCTACAAAACTACAGCTACTGTAAATGATTAAATGACATAGTTCGGCTATTTAACTTTTGAAAATCATATATTTGTTGAGATTCATCATCAACGAATGATGAAATACAATGTTTGATTAATAATAAAACTATTAGCTGGTAAACACGAGATCAATGAATGTCTTTTTTTCTTCTGCAATGAAATCACATTCTTAATAGCAGTTTGATTCCTATGCCATTTTTAACTGCTGTTAATCCCTTACAACTATGATAAACGAGTTACAAAAATGAAACAATTAGTTAAGTCAAGATAAAAATCAAGTGAAAGTTGAGTTCATCTAATCACCTTAATGTGAAGCATGAACCAAGTCATAGTCAAGGTTCCTACGCACAATTACAATATCAATAGCAATATCTTTAACCCATTTCAGTACCAAAGATTCAATCGGTTACTTATTCAACTCGCAGATAAAAAATACAAAATCCAACTAGTTAACAGCATTTTTAGATCCAGAACATCTTGAATTAACTGTAACAAGTTTCCCAATCTTAATACTGATAAAATAAATCATTATTCTATGGACCTTTCTTTTATTGGAGGCTTGGCATTCAATTATCGTCATATTTTATCAAAATCATCATATTTATATTTGCCATAAATCCGGAAGAATGCTAGATTGCTGGTAATAACTATCTGAACGAGAAGAAGAAAAAATGAAATTATATTAGAGATAATGATATTTAAGATATCAATAGTGATTTCAATTGAAATGAAATCAAAAATCAAAAGCATTCAAATATTATGTGTTCGTGTAAATACATGTGTCATCTGAATAATAATAATAGGAAAGACAATGACTTCAAATATGATGCAAAATCCAAATCCAATTCTGATTGTAAAGCTAGTAATTCGATGATGATCAAACTTGATAACTAGTTCCTAAGGCTTTTCATCCGTTTCTTCTCGTTCTCTCTTTCTTTGTTGCTATCCCGCTAATCTTGATGAACATGATGATGATGGTTAATTATGATATTGAAAAACTACACGTTTTAACGACTATTAGAAGGTGTGTCGAGCTCCAGCCTCCAATTGATGATGAAAACAATGATATGAGATGGATGAAACACACTTTATTTCGCAAATAATAGATTTGTAATAACAAATTTGTAAAAAGATTACAAATTTCATAATCAACAAAATAAAATCATAATAATTAACCTTTGATGCAAATCTTAAGGCAAGTTCGCGGGTTAACGGTTAACCAGCTGTTAACCGCCAATGAGTTACCATAGATTCGCTAATAAATTAAGACCGCAACATTTAAAAAGCAATGATTAATGAATTAATTATCAAACTTCTAATAATTTATTTTTTAAAATTTGCATGATTCAAACTCTAGTTTAGCTTTTATCGTTTCTGCAAATGTTACTTTCTACTAATTGTTAGTATTTTTGATCATCATCATCGTTTTTCACTCTCATTCGGAGGTGTGTCACTCATCTGGAAGGTTTCAATTTCAATACGATATAATAATAGTCGTTCAACAATCATTTATATATAGCTAATCTATTATCATTAACAAATGATTATCTAATCTAATAGATCGAGACAGGAATCAAACTCTCACAATTAACATTACACTTCAACGTTGTTCCATAACAAGCCCATCAATGCAGTTGAACTTGTATAATCTTCAAATAGAGTTGTTAACCATTTGTCTTTTTACAATTTGACTTTGAGATTCGATCACTTTGACAATTCAAAATTCAATTTAATATTAAACTATTAAAAATTCAGTCAACAGTTTAACCCTAATTGCAAGTCATTGAAATTGGTTAATGTAAAGGAAAAAAGATGAGTTATGTTTCTAGTAATGGATTTTGATGTTGATCGACTTTAATGATCAGTTTCTATTTTTATATCCATTTCATTTTTATTTGATCGTAAAGATAGCTGTAACCACCATATTTATCATTAATTTCATCAAAAAGTGACTGATTAAAAGGTGCAATCAAAAGAATTGATAAACAAATGTTTCAATTTTTCGAGTTGATATCTCAAGTTAGCAATAAAATAATTTATAAATTAAGCTTAAAACCCAAGAATTGAATAATAAAACTCATCACACAATTTAATCCATAAATCCAAATTTAATGAACCTTTTATGTTCAGCCTTAACCTGGTAAACAAAATATGGAGTGAAATTGTTGACAGTGAATCTAATTAACATTTAATGATACTCGTTTCGAATTGATTTACTTAATTTAACCAGACAAACATGTGAAGATGTAATCATTTATAATGAACACCATAAAACCTGTTAATTACAATAAATTAATCGTGTTAACCTTTCAGAGCTTGATTTACTGAGATTCCATGTTTTATTATTACGTATTTACATTAATTGGTTTCAGAAACATTGACTAATATTGATAAAAAATCAAATTAAAATTGAAGTTAAAATTAATTGCATCGGGTTCAAAATTGGCGCATCTTTTTCACGAAACAGTTTTTTGTAAAATTGGTGATCATCAGAAAGTAAGAATCTATTTCTTACCATCTTTTCATATACATTTAGTTTCAACCTTTGATCAGTTGGTAAATGGGTAAATTACCTGTACTTTGAACAGTTACAGTTAGAGATTAAATGGTGTTTAAACAGCAAAATGGATAAAGAATAAAGAATTGAATGACAATTTAAGAGGTGATCTTTACCCAACTGTAGTGGTAAAAATTTCAAGTGTACAAACTCAATACTTATGGTGAGATTTTGAATGTATACTTGTGATAATTGACTAGCTAAGCAAAGTTGCGATCAATAAACGGACAAGTAGATGTAGATGTTGTTAAAAACAATTGATCAATAATTATAACAATTATCACATTAGGATAAAAATTGATTAGTGTATATGTATTGAGTTGGATTGATGAGTATTACTATTGGAAAAAAGTAGATACAATGTACAAAGTATCACACTTAAACGGCCATCAAAGTAATCAACATAGCAACAACTACTATTATTTATTAATTATTATTTGTATTGTCGTTTTGTAATCTTAAAAATGATCCAGTTTAAAGTATACTTGACTTGAATTGACTTGTAAAGGTACTTGGAAAACTCGGTAGGTAAACAATTTTGTCAATATTTTAAGCCATTTCATTTAATCATATAATTTTCCGTCATGTAGTGGTTCGTGGTACTTGTACACAATTTGCCTTCTACAATCAGGTTATCAACCAAACCATTGAGTAAATGTAAAGATGTGCAGATGTATATGATTGAATCAAGAAGGTCAAATCTATTGGTTCGACTTGGAATAGGCTTGAGCAAATTTATCACAAAATGAATTATCACTAAATTAACCATATTTTAGGTATTCTGATCTAGAGTATTTTTTTAACTAAAGGTTTACTTGTAAAATTTTTAAAGGTTTTAGACCTGAAGCGTGAATCATTATCGTGCATCTTGACGACAGAATAAGCTATTGTTAATGTTAATCAATTGAAAGGATAATAGAGTGAATAAAGGATTCATTCAAGGAAAGGGAAATTAATTGTGCAACTGTAGAGGTTTCTATCAGAATTTATTGAACAGCAAAGAGTTACTATGGTAAGTAAAGCACTGCAACTAGATATAACTGGATACAACGGGAGAGGTTGTAGCTGTTATGATAATGTGGATAAGTTTCAATGATATGAGTTTGATAGAATCAATATAATAAACGATTTAATCAACTATATGTTAGATTGAGGTGATTGTTGGGTTGAGTAATTCAAGGGAAGTTTTGATAAGGTGAGAAATGAGATGAAGAGTGAAAAAAAGATGTTAAGAGTTAATAGTTCGATAAATTAAGCTTAATCAGGAATGAAGAAACAGGTTAAATGAAATATATATTTGATGGATTATGGGTTGTTGTTGTTGAAAAGGAGTGCTAAGTTGGTCTACAAGAGAAACAAAGAACATGATTTTAATGTCATCTTTAATTGTATGGAGGTAAACTTTAATAGAGTTGATCGAATATCAGATATTCGTTTGGATTAGTCCATAATTGTTTGGTTATAATCACAGCCATCTTTCCCATAAAATATCGAGAAATGTTTCATAAAATAAATGACTTTATATTCCATCATATTCATATTAAATATCTTGCTTTGATAACCAAGATGGAAGGTCTCGTGATCTCAAATTTGAAATGAAACACCTGAAGAAATAAACAGAGGTTAGTCAATGGTAATAAACAAAAATATTAGACAATAATAGCTCTCGGCAATGTTCAGCGCATCTCTAGCTGTTAAGTATCAATAAAATGTGCCAAGGCTGTTATCAATAACCAATCGATTGCAGAAATTCAATTGCACCAAGTAAGCATCATTTGATGAAAAAACAACCAAAGATCCATTAAACACCAAGCGACAGTTAGCACATCAAAGGTTGATTGTTGATGATTATTAGAAAAAAATGTGTTCAACAAGGCGACAAAATATATTTTTTACCGCTACCTTTTTGATCAGGTTAAGGTTGGGTTAGATTAATTTTAATGACAATTTAATGTCAATCAAAACAAACCCATGAACCATCAATTGAAAGTTAATTTATTAAGCTTGAAACCTTGAAAAAACTGGCACAAAAAATCTGGTAAATCACAATTAAGTTTGCAATAATCAAAATCAATTGAAAAATAACAGAAATACAGAAATGAAAAGTCAACAGAGCTTTGTTTTAAGAACAGAAGATGGCGCTGCAGTGTAGCGAAAGGAACAATTTCGTTTTTTCTAAATTGAAACTGTTAATCACCAGAATTTTGACAATTTAGAGCCTTCTATTTGATGAAATCAGTGAAGAACCACATCGAAAAGGGTAATTTCATTTGATTATTATGAACTAAAAACAGTGAACAATACAAATTTCAAACCCTTTCACTTAACACTTTGCTTTTACTTTTTGGTTGTCATTATTTTTGACTTTAATTTTGTCATAAACTCTATAAATCATTTGATTGAATGTCCACAATTGTGATTACAATTCAAAGGAAAACTCAACATCAAGTCGAGTCATACAATACCGGAACAAGTTGAGCCAGATGGAGAGAAAGAGTTCAAGCAATAGATGGTCATTGTTAAATAGAAAGCACGGAAGTAACGAGATGATTCATGAAAAAAGCAATTTCTAATTAAAACTAAAGGTAAATTGTTAAGTTAATTGTGATTCTGTAATCACATTAGACATTATTTTATGTTAAATCTATTAAACAATATTAATAGAAGGTAATAAAGCGTCATTTAATGGATCCGAAAAGTTAACATAAATGAATATAAAAAGCGTAAACTTACCAACATTAGTAAACCAAATTTGATAGATTTACATTATAATGCATTCCATTTTTCATAAAGACATTAGTTTAGAAAAGGTTAAACTATTGTTTTGATTTCATTAATGGTTTAATCAACAATCTACAAGACTATTGGCCATGCAAATCGCAATTAATCCATCAGTTTATGATCAATTGATCACGTTTGTTGACCAGATAAATCCATTTATGCAAAACGTATTGACAACATTGCTTCAAATGGTTAACCTCATATAGTTTAATCTAATGTTACCCTTACACTTTCAATTTAGACCAATAACGGAACCATGATTTATCGTGATGAAAGATTAATGAAAAAACTGTCCTAATCTGTAATTGATTTAATTAATTTTAATTCAGACTAATGGTGGGAAAAGAGCAAAAAATGTATTTATGCTTGTGGACATTGATTAACCTTTAATTATCGTTGAAAGTAGAAAGGTAGAAATAATGTTATGAATAATTAATAATTGGTTGATGATTCTTTTATTCCCTTTGATTGAGATAATTGTAAGTAATAGACTGATTCAAATGGATTATCGATGTTTTCGTTATTATGTTAATATCATGTTTATTGTTGCAGCAATCACGAAACACGAAAGTGTTGATCATAGTTAGCCATTAAAAATTTAATTCCCAATTATCGGCCAAGTTGAATCTATCAAGAATTGAAATATGAACATAAATAATATGAAAAAAACAAAAATAATCAGTAAAATTGAAAAAACAATTTTCTCAATCAGCTTCTTTTTTTACCTTTTAGTTATCATCACACCTTAAATTGCTGTAATTTGTAGCCAATTTTCAGTTGATAATTGGAATCAAAACGTATTACCGGAAGATTTTTAAATTCATTGTTAGATAGGATTGCCATTTCATGTCCAACCTTAGCTGTTAATTATCCGACACTGTAATGATTAGAATTAAAAGAGTTAATCTTTAACCAAAAATCGAATAGCTCATAGAATATTGTTGATTCATTTGAATTGTTTAGATTGATCGGTTAACCTGGTGAAATTTAATTATGGAAAAATCACTTCCGTGAAATTTCACTCATTAGTTGACAGTTGATGGTAAAATATATTGATCAGAATGTTTCATTCGGTTGTCTCATCTTATTTTCAAAATCAAAGTGTATTACCTAAATGATTATTAAAATTGGAAGAATGATTGAGCAAGTTGATTGTTCACCAGCAAATTCCAATCTCATCAGTTTGTCTATTTTCCCAATCATGATTAAAGAATCTGGTTAAAGATTGAAAGGTTCAATAGCCTATTCAAATTTTGTTTTACAATCAAGGAGCATAATTAGAAGTGAAGAAATTAATAGTTGAAAACAGTTGAATTAAACCTGAATCTGATACTATTTTGTTTTTCTGGTTTTAAACAAAAATATGTTTAAAATATAAATAATGTGATTCTTTCCGCCATTTATTATTCCTGAATCATTATGGTATCATATTGTCAAAACTAATTAAATTGTGAAAGTCAATATTTGTCATAAAATTAATGAGGAAGACTTAATTTACAATGATAAATATTAACTAAGCAAATACATCATCTAAAAATGCAATTATCCTGTCTATGGAACACCTTGAATCTAAAGTAAATCACACATTAATCATAAGAAAATCATGAAAAATATCATGATTATCGGTCTCGACAATCCTCAATAGAATATTTCTTCAACTTTTTTCCTTGTTAACTCCCATCCAGAGGCATTTCATCAATGTAAATTAGGTTAATTGGTAACATTTAGATATCCAATTTAATGGAAGTGAAACTTCAATTGATCCTTAATGGTTATTACTGTTGAACTCTTGACTTTTGTCCAATGCTTTGATATTCTATTAATAAGTATCGTCTTTTTTACCTAATTCATGCTAATGATAAAAACAAAACGAACAATCAGGTTTCATGAGATGGTATTGGATCGATGACCTAGAATTCAATTCATGACCTAGACGATAATCTCGTACACTTTTCCTTGGTTACTGACGTCATTACATTGTAGGCCCATCTTGGAACCAGAAAGAAAGGGAGAACGAAAGAGAAAACTCAGATGATTCTGTTCAGATTCATGGTGAGGATATTGAAAGAGTTGAATCGATAGAGTTCAGCATTAGAACCTAAGGAAAGACAGAATAAAAAGAGGAAAAAGATATTAAGTTAGGATTTTAAGGTTTTTTTTCCTTGTAATTGTTGGTTTCTTTTGTTTTTTAATCTTCAACTGTTAATAAATTTGATTAAAGAACCAATTTGTTTAATTGCTTACCTTATTGGTAAACAAAAGATATAAATATGCAACACCATTGATGATCATTTGTATGGATTAATGGTATCCACAATCGTCATTATTACTGTATACAAGACAACACTTAAAAACATGTAGCCATTTAACAACGAGCTACAAATTGTATCCTTTAGGTTGACATCTTTTTTCATTTAATAGTGTAACAATTCAACAAATTAACCTTGAGATTAATTAACTTTTCCATGGATCACTAAATTTAATTACAATTGTTAATGTTGACAGTATTTGAAAAGACCAAAATATGGATAATACCAATTTACACAAAATGGACGACAAAATTGTGTGTTGAGAATGCAAATTGCATCATGGATCATATTTTTCCCTCTTTTTTGTTTCTCAATGTTAAATTGTTCTCGATACTCGATCCTGACATCAAAAGGTAAGTAATTGATTTAATTATTATCCGATAATTTTGACTGATATTAAATCCTAATGATTGTAAAACAAAAACCTGTGATCCTTGGTTACCTGAAAGGCAACATTTTTAAAAATCATTAAATGTAATACAATTGATGATTTTGATTGTTTCCAGAATAGAATTGGTTTTCTTTTAAATTGATCATGATTAATAATTTGATGATTTACCATGCAGAGAGAAAAAGAAAGAAAAATTGAAATTAATTAATCAACAGATTTTCAATAAGATTGTAACAACCGCAAACAAGGATCAAGTTTAGCGCTAAAAAGACCCACCAAACTTGTTTAAAACCATGGATGAAAAAATCAAAGAAACATTTCTCTTTCTGCTGTCTTCTTTATCTTCCTTTCCTTTCTTTCTCTTTCTTTCTTTAATCTTATTCTCTCTCTATTTTCTCTTCATCTTCATTCTCCCTCGCTTACTCATGTCGATCATCAATAAAGCAAACCAAGCCAGTTGTTGATTCATCCTCAGTCTAGCAACTTCACCAGGGTTGAGGCTCTTTTTTGTAATGTTTTCAAACTGACAACCGTTATTAATTTTTTTAAAATAAATTTTACCAGGCAATTGAAGAATAATTAGCCACAAAATTTAGTAGTAATTTTGGTTTAACCATTTCATCATTGTACATAAACTAATTCGTTTTCATCTCTACTGTTTTTTTTCTGGCGATCACTTTTTGACCATCAACATCTTTTTTGTGTTTACTTTGTGTTTTTAGTTTTTTGTGCCTCAACTTGATTGGGATTATCTTTCGTTTTCTTCCAAAACTAATTTAAAATCGTATTGATTACCTTTAATAAACCTTATACACTGGAAGATTATCGACCAAATTCAGGATAACTTAATATTCATCTCTAAATCACCAATTTTACCGTTGAACCCATTGTGAGTATGATTCATTTTCAACCCAATTTCTTTCCCAAATCTTTCAATTTCCCATTACACAGTTACCATTGTTTAGTAAACATCCATATCAATTAATAAATAGCTTACAACCCAATCCATAACAATCTATTAATCATAAAATGAGCAACATAATTGTTTACCATCACATTGCAAACCATTATTACTGTTTTGTAGATTGTAATAAATCCAGAACACCAATCAGATTGTCCTTTAAGTATCAATTTGTATAAATCTAATTATTTTCTTGACGTAAATTTTTTTTATGTTCATCTGGTGACAACAAACCAATTTGCATCATGATTTAGTGATGAAACATGTGAATAATTAAGGAACAAGTAAAACATTAGTTTTATGTAATTTAGTGACTAGTGATAAATTCAATGTGCTTCCATTGAAACAAAATCCTTTACCTAATTTTTTCCGTATTTTTCTCTCAATCCCATACATTCCAATCAACAGTTTGTACTCATGATTTCTAAATTATTTAGCTACCATTAAGTCAAACATAAAGTCTACTTTAAGCAAGTGTAATTATTGATTTATCGTGATTAACCAAGAACGTGATTTATTTAGTGCTTATGAGTTTATCTTGTTAACTGTTCATCTTTTCAGCTCAGTATGAAATATTACATTGCATCAACTTATTTGCAAGTTCATTTTACTCATTCAATTTGTTCATTCACTCATTCATGTTTTCAGCTTGAAAATAAAACAAATATCATGTAATAACAAGATACAAAAAAAGATGAACAAACAGAAAGAAATGTTCAAAGATGTTTGAAAAAGTGTTGATGATTTTAAAAAAGTTGAACAAGAAACTTGAAAAAAAATAAATAAACTTCCAAGTAAATGCATGATGAATACAAGATTGCAGTTAATAAGTTACAATTCAAGAACTAATTTCCTATGAATAAGAATGAGTTTGAAGAGGAAGAAGAAGAAGAGCCCAAAAAAGATGTAAATTTCTCATGTTAACCCTAGCTTGTTGCCCTGTCCACCCTCAACTAACCTGTTGACATTTAAAATGGCTGTTGAAAGTTAACCTTTTATCAGTCTGAGCAAATGGTGAACCTGTTAACAGAGTGAAACCTAGGATAAGAAACTGGCTTAGGTCAATCAAGGATATCCAAGAATTAGCCTGTACATTTGGAAAGGTACCTGGCCGTCCAGGCCATTTTTGCTTTATGTTAGCAAACAGTAAACAGTAAACAAAAAGTTGCTAACCAAATCCACCTTTTTCCACCTCTTGTTAATACACTCTGAATGGGGCCAGTTTACCACTAGAAGGAGAAACATTGTCCCGGACTGATTTCAAACCCAATCCACTTTTCATTATCAGCAACCTTTTTTTACCTCAATTGCTTCCAACCAGTGTCACAAACTTTTTATTATATTATAATAATAATATGTAAACCCATTGGTTTGCAATAACTTGCTTTAATTGCAGTCTCAACTCAAATTTTACCTCCTCTTCATATCCAGGGTTGAAAATTTATTTTTTGACTCTTCTCCTTGTCAATTGAAAATGAAGTACAAAAATGAGTTTTCAAGAGTAAATTTAGTTTGCATGTTCATCTTTACAAACTCAAACAATAGATGTTTTTTACCTGATCAACATCAAGAAATTAGCTTGCATTATTATTGTGTC
The DNA here is from genome assembly GCA_036759885.1 of Tetranychus piercei. Taxonomy (NCBI): domain Eukaryota; kingdom Metazoa; phylum Arthropoda; class Arachnida; order Trombidiformes; family Tetranychidae; genus Tetranychus; species Tetranychus piercei. The sequence goes on from CM071877.1 coordinate 2,320,263, forward strand.
AAGAAAGCGTTAGAACCTAAAACAACTGTATTCACTAACAATGCTTTTTTTAAGACTCAAGCTGAATTGATCTAAATAAAAAGGTCATTTTCTGAAACTAGATTCAACTGATTGCTTTGATTGACTTAAAGGATAGTCGACATCCAGCTATTTTGAAGCAGAAAACTCGAGGCTTATTTAATTTTAGACAATTTATATCGAGTGAAAATGCAAATTGACCATTTAAAATAGCAATGCAATTTAGTACAGAACTATTGCTATTTTAAAAATTTTTTAATATCATCGTTTTGTAATTTAATTAAAAGTAAAACTAGACTTCATTGACTCAAAATAACAATTTATTTTGAATAAGACTGACTCTAAGCTAACAAGTTTAATGGACTTTATTATTTCAAAAACAGAATCTTTCAATATTATTGTGACAATTGTGTTGATAATCATTATTGATTATCAGAGTCTTGTTTTGAAACTTTAATTTTATCTATTGACTCACTATCATAAATGTTGATGAACCAACTCTATGGACTGTCAATAGAGTTGATCTAATCCGGATAAAGTTGTATTTGGCTTTAAAACATTTCAAATAAAATGCTTCAAAGTTATTAAAAAAGGTTGTTAATTTATCAATGAAAATAGATGTAATTTAACATGGTCTATTCACACTTGCCTAAGCATTTCCACTCTCCAAATCATCTGTCAAAATTTTCAAACATTAACCTAGATCTGTCCATTTCATATGTAAGAAACAATTTATTATACAATTTACAAAGTATGAAAAAAATGTTAATTTTGTGTACCAAGTCTCGATTAGCGTCTAAATAAGTCTCAAGGTTCATCATAGCCCCTTATCAATACAACAAGTCTCTCAGTCCTCATCTGTTGCTTGAAAAAATGTTCAAACACCTTAAATTAATAGACAGTTTTCTCTCTCTTTTTAACCTTTAATATTAAACAGTACTGATAACTTAATGGTCTAACCTTATTCACCTTGATTGCTCCATCAAGACAAAAATAGCTGAAAGGTAACTTTGAAACTCCAAAAATGTTAAACTCAAAGTCTTTGTACCTAAAAAAAGACGGATCTTCTAGTAGCCAAGTTCACTCTGACTGCCTTAGGTCATTACAATTGTCCAAGGCTAAGGTCAGTAAGTTCCTAATAGACTCGACAATGACCATAATTTAACAACAAAGATGAATAATTTAATCACTTCCATATTACTTTAGCAAACGTTTTTTCACCTGAAAAAACTCAACTTTTTGACTCTTGAAGTTATTTGCGCTTTGCTCAAATCATGATAATAATGATGTCAATAAACAGATAGCTTATTATTATCATCGTTTTACCCATGAAGCCAAGTTGGTAACCAAATTGACTAACAATGGATTATAAATTGTTGACCGCATTTCTTAAACTTCATCTTAAGATTTTACTCAAACCAATTGCATGTTGAAAACAATATTTAAATGCAAAGGCTGTAAACCCTCAAAAACTGGATTAACTTGAGCTTTTCATATTAGTCAACAGATTAGGTTTGAGTTTCAATCTTTAATCTTGCTCCTGTATCTACACATCTTTCTTGATTTACCGTTAAAATGCACCAGTAAACGGTAAAAAGTTGAGATATTGATTAAGATGGTAAACAATTGTTCAACTTATTTCAATTGCCAAGTCAACAATTTGACTAATTAATCTTTGTCGTGCAATTATCATTATCTTGTTTATTGTCTAGTCGGAAAGATTGAGCTACAGTTGATTGATCGACTACTTTTGTTGGGTCAAAAGATGACCACTTTTGTGACACTTCAACTAATCTTTATTTTCATTTTTTCATTTTTCTCTTCCTCTTCCTCTTCCTCTTCATCTATCATCACTGGCCATTGAATTTCAATCATCAGAATAAAGCAATGTGAAATAATTGTCCACCAATAATGAGGCTTTCCTTCGATCCAGCCAGTCCAACCCATTCACCATCATTTGGTTTAGCTGAATCAATAGATTCAGATGAATCATTTGCTTCATCATCCATTGAATCATCCAAATTTTCAGACTTTTTTTCACCATCTTCACCATCTTCACCTTCCTCATCAAGTCAAACCATTGATAACTTCTCTAGTTCAACGACATCCAATTTGTGGTCAACCATTTTCACACCTTCAACAGTTTCCTCAACATCAACCTCTCTGCCCATCTCAACGCCAGCAACAGTAACAACAACAATATCATCTCTACTATCATCCTTTCCATCCTCACCCTCAACAATAGAACCATTAATTACCGAATCAGCAGCACCAGTTGACCATTATTATCCTCATCACAGCCATCACCATCCAGTGACACCTTTCACTGCCACTCTACCAACTCGAATAATAGACTTTGGCGATAAATTTGTCCGCGAAGAACAGCGATGTGTGGCTCTTGTACCCGAATCTTATGACCCAATCACATCGACTCTCTGTGGATTAGCAGTTTTCATTGGATTGATCTACATTCTTGCCGGTTATCGGTTATTCAGGTCAACATTGTTTCTAACAGGATTCTTAATCGCATCTTCACTAGTTTACACATTGATTGGACTTACCTCATCACCAATACCCTTCCTGGGTACTCTTATTGTATCCCTTTCAGTTGGACTGTTGACTGGCCTGGTTACCTTTCTTGTAGCCTGGATCGGTCTGTTTTGCCTTGGATTTAACCTGGGAACTTTCATTGGAACCATTATCATAATCTCAATTCACCTTTTATCACCTCACGTTGATACACTTTCACCCCCTCAATCAATCTGGGTAACCTTCTCAGTGATTGCTGGGTGGGGAATCATCGGCGCCTTTTCAACCCTCTATTTTCAAAAAGGTTAGTTTTGCCATTCTTACCATTATAATCCTCTCACTCATCCTTTTCATGCATCAACATTAGGAGCTTTTGAACCTCATGAATAGTTTTCATTTCCTGATGAGTTTCATTTTGTCTGGTTTGCTTTCACTCTCAATCAATTAGCTTCAATTGAATGTGAATGTCATCTTTGATTGTAGTTAATTTAAACCATTTTAAATTGATATAAATTGTCAATCAATTGGTTTGCACTTTCATCATTCCAAGCCAAAATACCAATATCATTTCGCTATCATTTATAGCTTTAAAAATTAATCATCCATTCATCATCATTATCATCGAAATATTTAATTTAATTTCATTTCTAAATTATTTTGTCCTTAAATCAATTTATCTTGTTAATGATCAAGTTGAAAAGTGTTGAGAAGATGAGCAAAAAGTCAAGTCTGTCTTCAACTTTCAATATTATTTTCATGATAATTTCATTTTTTCCTCCCACAAACATTTCTTCGCAAAAAAGGAAGCATTTTTTATTGAAAAAAATTCCAGTTACAAGATAATTGGCTTCGGATGACCTCAGAGTATCATCATAAAACCACTCATCTTCATCCACTTGATCCCTTCCATCCTTTAACATCTTCTTTGTCCTACTCTTCATCTCCCATCCCTTAACCTTTCCTTATTTACCTCAATTTTTTTACAGTTGAACCGTTTTATTTTCATAAAAACATGTTGTTAGTCAGTTTCGGTTAATTCATTTGCACGGTTATTGCCTATTTACAGCACTGAATATAAAAATTTAACCCGATCAACATCATTTTAAACAATAAAAGCAATAATCATAATAAAGGAGTAAAAAATGAAAAGCTTATCATTAATGGGCTGATAATATTTGGTAAAAATCTTATTAATTTTATACCTTAGTTACAAGTTGGTTAAGGGCGCAAAAATAGTGCCATTGAAGTAAACATTGATCATCATTCATTTTCTGTTGGTTGAACTTGAAGGAAAAAAGAACCAAAATCAACATAATTTTGTTGAAATTGCTCTTTTTTGTTACCGGAAAAGGTAACATCAAAATCAGGTCAACTGTTTATGACCAAAAAAATCATAGTTACTATGAGTTGATCATAAGTTGGTTCAAATGTTTTCCTAAGTTCAAAGTATTGCTCCAAGTTTAACTGAATTGACTTAAACTCATCATCGGATTATTTTGAATTATTTTTGTGAAAATAAATTGATTAGACTTAGAGCAACTTTCCGAATGCAAAGCTGATTTACAGCATAACTAAAGTTGATTTGATCCTAGTAAAGCAGAGTTTCATGATATTAGATTATCAATTGTTATTTTTGTTAAACAAAAGCTGACTTCAAGTTAGATCTGAATGATCTAGAGGACAATCTTTATCAGATTATTTTCATTTCATTTCACTAAAGGTTGACAAAAAGCCTTTCAATAAGTCAACTGACAAATGTTTATTTTGCTGAATTTGTCTGCGCCTGAAACTATTGATTTACCTGACTAGACTGACTCAAAGGATACTCATCAAGTTATTTAGTATTTTTATTGTTCTTGCAGGTTTGTTCAACTCTAAACATAAATATCGATTGACAATTTAAAACGACCATTTCATCTAAAACGATTAGAGTCTAATCTCAATTAGCTTTACCGGTTCAGCAAATTTGCAGATCATTTTGCATTGTTATTAAAACTAAAAGCCTATTCAGAGTGACTATAAGAGTGATTAAAATATCGGCTGGCCGTAGCATTTGTTTTGGCTGAATCCCAAAGCTTAACCATTTAAAATCTTGTTAATTTGCTTTATCGCTATTTAATTTATTAGAATCGATTTGATCCCATTAAATATTTCATCGGAAACATTCAAAGTGTTTTCCTAAAATCTGTTGACTCTTGAACCGGTCAGTCTTTTCATCTTAATAAGAAACATTGTTGAAATGTTTCTGCCTAAAGGCATTGTTGACATGTTGAGCTTGTGACTTATTTTTCGTGTCGCTTTCTCTTCTCACTTTGCTTCTTCCCTAATCATCCTAGCCTCTCAACCATCATCACATACGGAACACACATGATACTTGCACATCCTCATCTTCACAGTTTTTTGAGTCAACTTTTGTCTTCTTTTTTTAAATCTCATCATCTTTTCCCTTTCATTGTCTTTCAAAACTTTCAACCAAAATATTCATCTTTTTAAATTCCGATTCCTTTTGTCTTCTTTTCCTCTTCACTTCGCCCTTATCTGAACTATCGCCTAATCAGCCGTAGTCATCTTCAGGTCATTCGTGTCATCCATGTCCATCAATGGTGTAAACCATTTGAATGTTGAATTAAAAATATCTTGAAGCATTTAAAGCTATCCATTCACAGTCATGTTGACAATCAATAGAATCTAATTGATTGACATTGATTAAAACCTTCCTTTATCAACTGATAGCCTTAATTGAAATGAGAAATACAAAAACAATTGAAAACAAACCAGATTACTCTGAGAATTGGAAAACTCTAATCAGGTTATTTCATCGCAAATGGGCAAAAATGTTGAATTGAAGCCTCAAAATGTATCGATTAAAATGACTAATAATTTTTGTCTTTTTTGCTTACAGGATGCACCATTTTAGCAACCTGTATGTTTGGATCAGCCTTTGTGATAGCAGGATTAGATTATTTTGTTGAAAATTTTAACCTCTTCAATTGGTTTTGGGAAAACTTGCGAACCGATGGAAATGGCTATGTAACTCTGAATGGATCAGATGATTCAGGTTTATTCATGTGTCTTATATCATGGATTTTGCTGATGCTTTGGGCTATTCTTGTTTCACTTGGTTTATTTTGTCAATGGTGTGCCACTGGCCGAGGCTATTATCACACAGGAACCTTGACAAGTACCTCTTCTAGTCGACGTAATGGTACACTGGATTTGGTCAAGATTCGTGCTGAAGAATCGAAAACCGAACAAAAACAGAGAAAATATCGTTACCTTTATCAAGTCAGAACTGCTCATGGCGATGTTATTTCACAGGTAAGATGAAAGTTTATTGAATCTTTTATGCTTGAAAAATGTTCCAATTTGCTTTACTTTCTCAATTTCATAATCATGGCTTTTGTTGAAATCTTTCAACTTGCACAGTTGATTATCATTGTTGCAAATCACTTTAATCAGTCAACCTTGGGTTGTTAATTTAGCTATTTAAACAGATGTACATACTAATTGAACAACAATTGACAATTAGAAGGAAGACTTTTTTCATCGTCAGCTGTTTATTTAAACCTAAAAAATTGTCATTTTGTGCTTTATAAATATATCCAAACTTAAGTTGATTCAATGATTTATTATAATCATTAATCTAGTCAATATTGAGAGACAATTTTTTTGTTTTTGTCATTTTCTTGAATCATATTCAAGTCTTGCAATAACAAAATGTATCAATTCATCTCACGATTGTCAGTATCAGTGAACCTTTAAAAAGTGTAACAACACAGATGATAATGTTGATCTTTCTGTAGATGGTAATGATGTTGTTGACGACGATGATGATGAGGAGGACAAAAACAGGAACCAAGTAAATTGAACATGTTTGTTGTCTATTAACTCAGATTATCCAACATTGAATTTTACCTTTTAAAAGGTTGTCCAGTTCAATTTGGTGACTTGACATTGGATCATTTAATCTCAGTTTTTCCCACACTTTCGCTTGTGTATAAAACTAGTCTGTCAACTTGATTTTTTACCTGTTTTTTTTTTGCTCTTCTCATTCTTACCTTTCCTATTAGCTTTCCTTCCTTCTTTTCAGGTTTACCTTTAATCACGTAAAATCTTGTTAATTTTTGAGTCTCTCAGATGGTTTCACCAGTCACAATAAGCAATCAAATAAATGGCAAAATCAATTGAAACAATTAACAATAATCTATCAAACGATTCAACTCAAAATGAACCTTTTTTGTCTTCAATCAAACCTTTTCAACTTAAATCAAGACCAAGATTTACACATTTAAACTCAATGAGGGTTAATTGTTGGTTTCCATTGAAATTGTTAATTATATAAAATCAGTCTTTTCCTTTTTATGCTCTGCTAATTTGTCAGTTTGATAATGATTAGGATGATTAACAATTTACTGTGAGAACATTTTAAATTAAACAATTTTTCCTTTCATTATTTGCATAATTGTAAATTCCTAATGAAAGTGAAAATCTTCATTGATCAAGAGTTAAATGGTGATTTGATTGATTTCAATGGTTAATGGTTAATTTTAATTGGTGTTGCTATTTTTACTTCACTAATTGTTGACCTGAAAACATGATTTTACTAGTTAAATCGATTTTAACTGGCAGTTTGGTCAATCACAATAATATTCATCTAATAAGTTTATACGTTGACCTCTTTAAACCTTTCAGAATCCAAACTGATGCATTTCTTGAATCAATCCAATTTCAAATGATTCAAGTTTGATAAACAACATTTGAAACAATCAAAATAGCAACCTTGATCCTGAATTATGATTAAAAGTGATTTACAAGTAAATAAGACAAAATAAAGCAAACCATTATTTAAATTGTATTGTCAGATGAAACGAGATGAAATTTGTTAAGAGTCATTGCTTTCAATTGAAGGGTTTACTTTTTTGTTCAGATCTTTAATCATTGAGACTAATATGAATGTGTCTATTATTGATACAATTTAAGCCCAATCAATCAAATTGACCCTGATTAGAAGACAGTGTTAATCAGTTTAATTTGTTTTTATTCACGTAAAAATTTCGAGTGAAATTGATTTTCATTTGCATTTATAACATTTCATCTTGAAAACTGAAAACAACTTTAATTTTCATTTCAACTCTTAAACTTCCCACTAATTGACCCTTTAATTGTAGTAAATTTTAATTCCAATTTTCTTCTTTCTTCTTCTACAGCATTATATTCAAAATTTTCAGAAAAAATTATCACCTCAAATGGATCACAATGATAGTCTGAGGACTTACAATTCCGATTTAAGCCATTTGACCAGTTATAATCAATCGGAAAGTCGGACAACAACAATGAGCCATCTTCCTTGAACTGGTACTCACCATGACCAAATGACCCAAGATAAACCAATAATTATCAAAAATTGCCGAGATTGGAAAGCTTAAACCATTGTGATAATTAGACAAATTGACTATTGAATTGTACAAAAGTGGAGACAATTTTTAAAATCAAAGAAAGCATTTCAATTTGATTTATTTTTAATTGTGATATGAGAAGTGTAAATACAATCAGGAAGAAGAGATTATATTATTTGGAAAAGTCGATTGTAAAAAAGCTGAATTTATATCAACTATGGATTTCAATGGTTATAAATGTTGGTTGGAAAAAATATTCAACAATTGATTGATTCAATTTTCAAGCTTCTCCAGTTTTTTTCAAGCCTCACACCTGGAAAGGTTATTGATTCATAGTATTATTATTACAATCAATTGATGGTGATACTTTGAATCTCATTTTTTTGTTCCTCAACTGATTTTTTTTCATTATCAGTTTCATCGGATGATTCAAATTTTATCAACAAACGTCTTACATGAGCAACATTTTTTTGAATCAACTTGCAACTTCCTTGTCTATCATCAACAACAGGATCATCCTCAGTCTCATCACCATGATCATTTCGCTCATCATTTGCTAGCAAAACAAAGGCGATATTATTACAATCTATTACAATCTAATAAATGATTTTACAATTGTAATATGGCTAAATGTGAAACAAAGATTGAAAATAATTTGTTTCTTAATACAATTTTGTATAAATTTCCCATTGTAAATTGACTAAAAATTGTCAGTGCCATTAGTCTTAAAGGTAAAATCAGGTGACTAGCAATTAAATCATTTGCAATTAAAATAAACTCTTTTATTTCATTTAAACCTACATGTTAAGTTGAATCTACCGCATTAACCTTGTTTTAATAAACCTGAAGCAAAACATCGGTTAAAACAGTTACATAGACAATTTTGAATTACTTTTAACACTTTGAATTGAAGGACAGGTTAATTAATTGTGAATCGAATTGTAAATCAAATTATGAATTTGAACAATTATCTTCTTTCCAATTGAAATACTATTGATCTGATTCGACTTATAAGTCCAGGTTTGATCCTCTTTTCAAAGCCACATTAAAAAGTGACCTTTCAAGGGATTCAATTTTCATTTGCTTCGTTTATCATAATCAACAATCTGTTTTGCCTCTTATGGAAACTATCAATTTACAGAAACAAAAAATTTAATCAAAACAAATCATCATCATTTAAGTATACAAATCAGGCTTAATTGTACCTTAAGCTAGGTAAAAATATTTTTTACAAAAACAACAAAAAGAAACAACTCATCAAGCGTAATGTTGATTTTCATTTCAGTAAATTCAATTAATTACTTCAACTTTTGATTGCACCAATTATATCAGCTCTTACAAGCAGTAAAATGAACCAAATTAGATAAATATAAGTTATAACAATTAACAGTCAGGTTAAGATGTTGTTATGAGCCGGAAAGAGGATAAAAAATGCTTCAATAACAGCAACATTGGTTAGTCAGGAAAAGTTGACTGTCCCCATTAACATATGGTAATCGGTCTGCTTTTTTGCTCAAAAACTCAATTTGATTGACTGATTACATCATTTGATTATCTTTTCAATTTTAATAAACATTTTCCCATGTTTAATCCTTGATTCGGATCCATGCTGATTCTAAGTGATATATGAGCTTTCATTGGTCCCTTATTGCTGTTTATTATAAATCCATTCAATTGACGCCATTTTTACTTGTTTCACCTTTACAGCTTTGTAAGCTTTGATTACTCCATTCAACCATCAAATTATGGGTTTTGTTTGCAGATACATGTATTTGAGCAATGCTGAAATCAGTTAAGAATCAACATCATTAGCAATGAAAATATTGTCAAATTGTTTGCCAAATTGTTTGCTAAATTGAGATTGATCTCATTCAACCTTTTCATTGCTTGTGGCAAGAGAAAGTGCTTGGAAATCACCAGAGATGCCGAAAAAGTGAAGACCAATCCATTGACCATGAATAAACGATGATAAGAAGATGATTTGAAGATGATTGCTAGATTGTCTGTTCACTCCATGTGGCCTTAAAGTCCTCAATTCCTTCTTTTTAACATCTTTCTCTTAGTTTATCCTTTTTTTCAAAAAACCTAACCGAAAATGCAACCTTCCAATTCAACCCATGTTTTTATTTGAAAATATGTTAATAACAACTCTTTTCACCAGTCGTTTTATTTCTTTATAAAACTCCAATCAGTCGTCAACCATTTAATCAATTAATTCAGATAATCAACCTTCAATCAGTCAAAAATCAATAGCTTTAGACTGACAACACCAAAAAAAACGAGTCAACAGGAGCAAACAAGTTTTTTTCCTTTGCATAAATTTATCACTGACCTTGCCAAAAGCTTTGAGGGTAATATGATGATAAAGAAGAAGAAAGATGGTTATAATGATTTAGATGAAGGAGAAGCTCAAGATGTGGACGGAAATCGGCCTCAAAAAGAGTCTTTGTTTCGATAATTTTAGTTTCTCGTTTACATTGAAATGCATCATTTGCTTTTCTCGTCCGTTCCTCTTTCACATAACCATTCTGGTTACTATTGATTTTATCGCCTCAAACAAGTATCAGAAGCTTTGACACAATCATGAAATGCTTTATAATGACTTCTGTTAACATCGGGTTCAACGGAAATGGCCAATTTCTTAATCCCATCATTGGGGAATTTCAAGTATTTCCGTTGTATGCGGCGTTTGGGGTGTTTGAACATGTAAACAGACTCAATTGTTAATATTGATTCCCTACTTTCCTTTGTTTAACCGTATCCATCAATATTAAATAATCAGCTGTGAATTTTCACTAATCTCAATGTTCAATAGTTGAAAATAATCTTCATTGCCTTCGCCACCAAACAAATTGAGTAGCTTTATTTACTTTTACTTGGTTATCCTGCAAAAGATAAAGATAGAGGCATATGGATCAAGAATTAGATTTCATGTTAAATCAGGTCAATTTAAATAGTCACAATCAATCAGACTCGAAATTACTGCTTCTAGTAAATCAACTGACTTTATATCCATTTATAAAACAATTATTTTCAGGCAACAGTTAATCTAAATCTCTAGATAATTTCAAAGGTAAACTCATATGAAGTTGTTTTAGGAAATTTTCATCTCTTTTTAGCGGTTTGTCAGATTTTTCAGACGAGCGCAAACAAAGCTTTGAGGTAAACAAGCGTTCAGACCAGTAAAAAGACCAGTGAATCGGGCAAAAATAATCAATTGATTATTATCATTGTTAAACTCTAAACTCAATCTTTTTTTTCTCACTTTTATGTGAAACTGTTTTTAATGGCTTTTTTACACAGTTGAAATGGGAAGGAAAATTGCTCAAAACAAAAGGTAAAAGTGCAAGTCTTATTAAACTGAAAACAAAAGCATTGCGTTTGAATGTTGAATTATTTCTGACCTTGGTTCATGTTATTAGCGTTGTTTTTTAGCAAGAGGTAAGGGGCGAGGGTCGAGTGTCCAATGAACACTTGAAATCACTTGTTAGGTAAGGTTTACTGAGGTTAATTTGTGTTTGCATATATTTCTTTAGACAACACCATTTAAACATAATAATATTTTCCCACCAAATGAATGGAAAAGGAAATTGATATGAACAAGAAGGCCAAGAAGAAGTAGAAGTAAAAGAATGATGAGATGATGATGATGATGATGAACGGATGAGAGAATAAGAAAGCAATATCATCAACATCAACATACATTTCTATAAGCAAGGAATTAAACTCCTCTTTCCGGCGCTCTTCTACTTTTCAAACCTCTTTTCATCATGTAATAGCTAAACTTGAGATTGTCTTACCCAATTAAATTTTAAATCACGATTTATAATGGTTAAACAAACTTTCGATGCTCAAATTGTTTCCTTCTCAGTTAAATTGTTTTCATATTTACTTATAAGTTAATCACGAAGAAGTAAAGATTGATTGGGATTGTCAGGTAACCAGAAATACCATCTACAATAGGGTTGAAATGCATAGCAAAGAGTAAAGAAGCTTCTTTACTCTTTGATAGTCCGGCACTAGATACCGAAACTGCTGATCGGGTCACATTGAAAAATTTGTAATGATTGATAAATGCACTAATTGTTTCGCACTTTCAATATAATAATATCGATGTTCACAATTAAAATATTTGACAATTGTTCACGTAACTAATTAAACGCGCTTTTCTATTAACAAAACCACATTCATTTTTTACAAAGGTTTTGTTTAATTGATATGAATAGAGATGGCGTCTATGACAATAGTTATGACAAAATATTGATATTAATATAATAGCGACAACAATTTGTTATCAGTAGTAACGAATCTTGACGTTTCGCACGGTTATCCCTTTCTCATTCCTCACAAGTCTGTTTGCTATTTAATTGGTGAAATCAAATCAACTTCAATTCAACAAATTTTCAATCAATTTATATTTAAGTAAAGTTTTAATCTGTGTATCTAATAGTTTTATCAATAGTTTGGTTTTTTAATTAATAAGTGTCCAAAACAATTAAGGTAAGGAAGAAACTCTTTACACCTGCATTTATCGTTTGATTATTGTTAGTACTATTATTGTTAGTACTATTAGTATATTACTATTATGATTAACTGATGATTATGACTAATTTTTTAGCATCTCATCTTGGAAAGTCGAAAATTTTAATTAACTTGGAAAAGTTTAAATTATAACGCAGTGAAACAATTAAGATTTTCATAAACAATTGCATGGAATAAAAATATTTGGCACAATTTAACATAGAGCTTGACCAAGATCTCTTGAATTTGCTAAATTAAAAAACAAAACCGGAAAAATTAAATAATTGCCAATTGTTATTTATCCTGGGTAACTTTGACCAGACAATTGTATTTATTGACAAAATTAGGAAGATAATTATACAATTTGCTAGTAATGGGTAAAGCAAAACAAATTAATGACGAAGAACGTGGCAAAATACTTTTACTAAAAAAATTGAATCCTAACTACACCAACAAGGTTATAGCAAAACTCATTAATCGAAGTGCGTCAACGGTAAGCAGATTCCTCAAGAATCCTAAGTCTTATGGTAAGGCTCCTAGAACAGGAAGGCCTAAAGTAACAACTGCAAGGCAAGAACGGCATATCAGAAATTTGGCTGTCAATAAAAAATGCCATTCGAATCAGATCAAACGTGATTTGAATCTTAACTGTTCTTCACGGACAGTGAGAAACCGATTATTCAAATATCCTTATGTGAAGTTTGATAAGAAACCTCTAGATGTTTCAGAATCGAGAAAGACAGAGCCCAAAAAAACAGTGCCTAGAAAAGAAAGGTTAAGATTTGCAGAAGAAATGAAATCCAAACCTCAGGATTACTGGGACAATGTGATTTGGACGGATGAGAAAAAATGGAATCTCATTGGTCCAGATGGATTAAATCGGTATTATTATGACACCAGAGGGAAAGAAGGTTCAAAGAGTTTTCCTCAGGAACAGCAGGAAAGTGAATCGATCATGTTCTGGGGCGGCATCACAACTAACGGTAAAACAGAACTTGTAGAATGTCCGAAAAATATGAACTCTGAAGATTATCAGAACATTTTAGCAGAGCATTTGTTGCCAGTTGGTCATCTCATCACATCAGGCGATTATGTTTTAATGCAGGATAATGCTCCTATTCATAGGTCTTCATCAACTAGGGCTTGGCTTGAAGCGAAGCAACTAAAGGTTCTGAAGTGGCCAGCTCGATCCCCTGACCTTAACCCCATTGAGAATATTTGGGCTTGGTTAACAAACAGAGTTTATGCTCATGTAAAGCAGTATAATTCAGTTTCTGAGCTGAAAAAAGCTGTAGTTGATGCATGGTCGCAAATCCCTAGCGATTTCTTGAAATCATACTGTAGATCTATTCAGAAAAGGTTATCTGCGGTAATAAAGGCTAAAGGGGGTGAAACCAAGTATTAGTTTGATACATCAATTGACTTTTGCCGATTAAGGTTTCTGGACAGAAAAAGTATTCGTTGAAAACATTATGAAAAAAGATGACTTGACTTTTATAAGAAAGGTAAGGTAACGATGGCCTTTTACGTAAAGATTGATTGGTGAATTTCAATAAATTAAATTGATCCATAGCAACAGACACAGATGCATATTATTTTATCATTGAACATTTATGCAAGCTAGACGTATTGTCTAGGCTTTCAACTCTTCTGTCTCTAAAATAAAATCACCTCATCAAGATGAAAACACACCATGGAATCGCCATTAATCATGTCATTATCAATGTTCAACTGTTTTATTTGTTAATGTTTCTACCTTTAAACAATGACATTGTAAGTTTAAGTTATTAATTAATATCTTTGTCTAATCAATACCTTCCAAACCTTTTTTTACTGAAATTGTTCATTTGTTTGTTCAAAGATTTGTGTGACAAAAAATCTGTTAAATTATTTATTAAATTAAATTCATTCATTTTCTTTTAATTGTTCACGAGTTTTCATATTGTTTCTTTTAATGTAATGGTAAAGATTGCTTGTCACAACTGTTGTCATAATCGCGTACACATTAATTGTAAACAATACCTTCTGCGTTTGTTTAATTTTTCCAGTTTTAATCCGTTTTTCAATGTGTGTTCTGGATCTTGCTTTCGAATCAACAATTTAATTCAAAATTCAAGGCTAATTACTTACTATTCAGTGATAATCTCTACTTTCCCTTAACACAATTTAAACATTGTTATTACAAGCAGCAAATAATTATTCAAAAGTGAATTGAGATCTGCGTCAAACACCATTTAGTTATTGTCGTTTATCACATTACCTTCACATTTTTGTTTGTCTTTTTGTGTTATTAAGCTAAATCAAAACAATTTGTTGACATTTTTTCTCAGGTGAAAATAAATTATCAACCTTTAACATGCACTGAATTTACTCATCAACTCACCACATGAGAAGTGGTATCAACAATAATGTGAAACTTGTACTCATCTGAATGCTTTTGGATAATGAGTTATTTTTCACGTTGATTCAATTATCAACCGTGAACCTGTCCATTAATGAGAAATTGTTTAAATCAAATTGGCAAATAATAAATGGCCAATGAAGCAGTTCTAATTAAGATGACAATGAGAAGAATTAAAAAAGATATCAGAACATTTAATGTGAAAGAAATGAAAAGATGAAGACAAAAGGTAAGTTGTTCTCATGCTTATTATTATATCTTTATTAATAGCATTTCCTTCTCGGTATAACGGACTTGAATTATTCAGTGTTTACCATCCAATGATAATGATGATGAAGCCCTTCCCCGACCATTGATACATAAAGTATACTTACTTTCACTTGAACAATCAAAATTAATTCATTTCATTTTCCTCCTTTCCCTTCAAAGGCATAAGCATCTCTATTATTTGGTCAAGACCCAATGGAGAGATCAACATTGATGTTGATCGCTAGTTACAATGCTAAAGTCATCTGTTTAAAAGTGAGTATAATAATGAATAAAGGTTTGGTTAGTTACATTTGGTACAGTCGCGTGGGATTTTTTGTTAGAGGACCCACTTTCAAATGTATTGTTACGGTTAGGAGTGGTTAGACTATTATTACTAACAGAGGGAAAATTAATGGTAAGTGTTTGTACACGCGTTCAATTGTATTCAAATGTGAACGCATTTTCATATCTTTGTTCATAAATTATCAAATCTATTGAATTAGAAACTTGAATTAATGATTCTCAGTATTTTCCGTCATTAAACAGGTCTTTAATCAAACTCCAATCTTGGATCACTGTTGACTGTCCATTGGAGAAATAAAATGGAATACAATGGCTTTGAGAAAAAATTGACATTTTAATTTTGGCTTATTTAAATTATTTTCTATTTAATTAGAAGAAACCATTATTAATTACATATGATACACAACGATAATATAAGGAAACGGATAGAAAAAATGATTGATTAATAAGTTAATGTGATTGAAATCAATTCAAGTCCTTTGAAAAATTGATTAGCAGACAATCACAGGTTTGATTTAGACATAACTTTAAATTAGACTCTCAGGTTAAATTGGTAAGATATATCCATAACCATTATTTATACTTAAAGGGAAAGCAAAAGCCCATGAGAATGAGAAATATTGTCTAAATCAAAGGTTCAATCTTGAAAATGATCAATTACTTGTTTTGGTTTCATTAACAGATAGTTGACTTGATCAGGACTTTTACATGGATGGAAGTTTATGATGATAAGGCAAGAGTTGAATTAATATCACCATTGATTAGTCGCAAGTTGTAAGTTTACTAATTGGCTATAGTTAGTGTTAGTAAAAACGATTGAATGTTTCATAAGTCTTTCATCTATTCCTAAGAACAATCATCGAGTTAAGTTGATATCGCCCAAGTTGTGGTTGGAATTGTCTGTAGCAAACAGTTATCATTTGGTTTGCTATTAAACACAGAAAATGAAGTTATTAAGTTGATTATCATTGAGAAACAATTGTTGAAGTGTGGTTGAATTGTTGAATACTTCAGATTGAATCAGACTGACAGAGTTAACAAACATGTAAACGGTAATTTTCACATTGAAAATTGAGATCAGATAAAGCTATTAGAATCAATCCTTTTCAAATTTAAACCTAGCAATGAAAATTGGATTGTTTAGATTTAATAGCAACAGTTAATATCAAGGAAAAAGGAAAGGAAATAACAATGAACCGGAATATGACATTGGAAGTAGATATAAAGAGAAGCAAAGATGAAATGGTTAAAATTTGATTGTTGACCTTTTTCTTTAAAACTGTCCATTGATAAATTGGCAAGACATAATTTTGAAGTCAAATGTTGAAAGATGGACAAGGAAAATGATGGTAACATAAACTAAATTGGCTGTCAGTTTGTAAATCGTTGAAAATACGATAAAGTATAAATTTGAGACCATTCATTACAAACTAACAGAAAATGGTATAACAGAAATGCAAACTTAATTACATAATATTGAGTAGATTGTTGGATGTTTCTTTTTTTCGCTTCGCTCAAAGTGAGTAAAAAAATATAAATTGTTGAGTGAATGATTATTTAAATGAAAACGATGACAAAAGTACGATGGATGGCGAAACGAAAGCTCAATCAAACTACTCTTTGCTTGAATTTCACTGCAAAAAGATCAGTTTGTCAGGATTTTGATTTTTGAAGGAAACAGAGGACGAATTGAGGAAATGATCAAGATGTAGTTTGGAAGTCTTCAATGTAGATCTTGTTCCACAGGTGTTGAAGTATCATTATATTCAGGATTCGGAGCTTCGTTTGCATCTTCTTCTTCTGAAACTACACTTTCCTGTTGGACTCTTTCATGAATACTAAATCGACACATTGGACAAAGCTCAAGCATATTGGCACATTTAAAACAAAAACCATCATGTCTGCATGGTAATAACATTATATCAGCAACATTTTCACAGCACAAAGTACAACAATCATCTCGTAAAGAGCTTTTATGTAGATTTTTCAAAATAATAAACCTGAAAGGAGAATAAAAAAGTCAAAATAAGTCAGCGGATGGCGAACAATCTACAATATAATATTTACCTGGGATAAATAATCTTTTCTTCCTCAGTAAGATTAGCATAATCATTGAAACATTTGAAGTTAATTCCAGATGGTGGATATTTAAAGGGTTCTCGACCAAAATTAAAAATACACTCTTGAAATGACATTAAACTTGCACCAGCAAAGAAACCCTTTCTATTAAAATAAAATAAAAATTAATTAACGATTAATTAATTAACAAAGAAATTAAATTAAATAAAATAAAAATAAATGAAAATCAAACTTACACTGCATTTTGAAAAACATGGGTTACTGGAGGCATTGCTACACCATTTAATGAAAATATAATCTTAAGATTTACCAAATCTAAAAGACATCCAAGTATATCACCTGTTGCAGATAGAAATAAACTTGACATTAGTAAATGAATAATAGAATGTCAAATGTTTTTACAAACCTTGTTTCCAAGATCCATGTTTGAATTGGTAAGGGTGTGCTTCATGCCAAATTAGCTGTCTACAACCATCATAGGCAATTGAGTATTCATCATCACCAATCCCATGACCCTCATGATTAAGAAAACGACTACTTTTGGTAGCAAATCCGATTTGCATAACGCCACTGGTGATAATCGTGACCTCATAATACCAGATTCCTCCATCGACTTGAAATGTACATCTAACACTCTCAAATGATGCTGAATCACACCGGGCGATCAACCCATTGGGTGAAATTTTTAAATATTCACTAACATCGTTGGCATTCAGCAAAACGTTAAGATTTTTACGATCAACGTTTTCATAGGAAAAAGGACGATCATCATGGATAACTAATAGACAAAAAATCAAGGGAGAAATTAGTAAAGGAAATAAATAATGTAACAAATAAAAAGTATTTGATCAAAATCAATGCAGTAAGTAAACAATGATATTTATGACTGAAAATGATAATGAAACTTTGACATTAACTAGATTTGATAATTGATGAATTGTGATAAGCTCGAAATATTCCAGTCTGATTATAACTCATAAGATTTTGTTCACGTAATTACCCTCAACAATTGGTAATCTAGCGAATAAATTACCAAATAAAGATCTAGAATTGAGATATTCTCTAGGGGATTTTAATAAATGTATTATAATTAAACTATTAAACTATTAAAAAGTAGACATTTTATACATACAGATATTATCGAGTGACCATTGAGCACAGAAACCAACTTGTTGACGGTCATAATCTGGATCATCAATCCATTTTTCTAGTATTAACAACGGGTTCTCAGGTAAAGATTGAATTCTTTTTTGAATAGTAAGTTTATTTTCACCTAGAAAAGAAGGGAAAATAAATAAGTATTAATAGAAAATGAATATAATGAAAATAATAAATAATGAATAGTCAAATGTTATATCACTATTATTCACATTATTGAGATGACGAATATGAATCACAAAGGAATTTTATTAAAAGGATCGTATTTATAGACAAAATTACTATTGCCTAAACTAATGATTAATTTGTGTGAATGAGCTTGTAGATTATTTATAGATGTAGGATTTTGTTGCTGTTAACGAAATTATCTATGAAACCTAATCATCAATTTAAGTTAATAGCATACAATCATCAACCAAAATTGAAAAAAAAAACTCATTCACTATTACAATAAACAATAGTGATAAAAAAGGTGGTGGCAAGCAAAATAAAATAAAAATAAGATAATTACTGGTTTGAGCAAATTTTTCCAGAGCAATCAGCGAGAAAAGAATGATTAAAGGATTATTTTTAGTGTTGAGGTTGCTTATAAGATATTTCAAGACGTTCGGTGTAAGTATGGCGATACTATTTGGACCAGCAAGTCTTTCGGCTAATGATCCCAGCATAACGCAAATATTACGATGTCGAGTTAATGCTTTGCTAGATTTTATCGATGAATTTTTCAAATTCAATCTACTAGTCAATTTATTAACAGATTCCTATGAAAAGAGAGTAAAAATAAGAGATAGTTTAGTTATGGTTGTGGTAATTGAGGAATTAGTTTGTTATTACTTTAGTTGGAATTGGGCATTCATCTAAAAGAAGAAGAATAGCAGCAGATCCTAGAGGGTTTTCTATGGGAATATTTTTTATCATGGATTTAATTACGTAGATCCATCCTCGTTCAGTTTCTGCGAAAGCGTGAATACGAATCATTGAAGGAGGTAATTGGGTCCCACTTGTGCATAGAAAAAATAATCACAATTAGTCTTTGCATAAATATAACAATGTTGAATGAATTGATGGTGAAATATTGTGACACGTTAATGACAAACTTTGAAATAGGTAATCAAGTTTTAATGAAAGTTGACACATTCGTTTTGATTTGAAATTGAAATTAAATTTTCTGCTAATTGGAATTCTTGTCATGACCTGATTTATCTATAAAAGTTAATGTTTTGATGATCATTATTGCGGAAAGGTTAGGAATGGCTGAAATCTTGACCCAAATGAATGATACCGGAAAACTTGGAGCAATATGAATCAAGGATAAAAAAGAATAAAAGTCAAACTAAAAAGCACTACTGTGTAAAAATCAATGATGGGTGAATAGAAATATGAGTAAAATTACCTGACTATATTGCAATTGTACACAGAACGTTATAGAATAAGCTTAATTCCAAAAAAATTAAAAGAACTAACATGAATATAATGGTGAATAAAATGGAATCCAAAATAATATCTAACAAAATCTCGTTGGAAAGTAACTAGGGTGAAAGGATATTTTGCCCTCGATAAAGGATAGAAATAACAACTTACAAATCTAGGTATGTTCTAATCATATTAGGAGTATCGAGTACAAGGTGATCAATAACATGATCACCTTGTGACAACATAACACGTTCGATGTGACGAAGTCGTCTGTGATGATGCGATGAATTACTGCTGTTTCGACGAACTCTTCCATTCGAATAATCATTGTCCAAGTCTCTTTGAGAAGAAAATGAGTCTCGTTTTTTGAGAATCCAATTACGACAGATACACAATCCCATATTAAACTAGGAAGAGGCAAAAGGATGTCTGTTTAAGTATATCCGTCGAAAAAGTAAGAAAAACATTAAATATAAGAAGTAATAAAATGCAAACTGATAGAAAACTGTTTGAGATTCTGGTGTGAAAGTTGGTTTATCAATCAATAGGAATAATGATGATTCAAATATAATAATCACCTTAATAAGAAACCCACAACAAGAGAAGGTATGAATCACATGTTAATTCAAAGAAAAATAAACCGTGAGAAAAAATTGGACTTAGGTTGAGAGAATTGTTTCAAATGAAATAATTGTGTAGATTATATAATACAGGTAAACAATTAACACAGATAATTACACCAGAAAGGTTAATAAAGCAAAATGAGGTAGATTCATAGCATCATGATATGACTTAATTTTACAAGACTCTCAAGCCATATTATTGTTTACATGAAAAATAAAATGATGAGATTGATTACAACAAAAATAAACTTTAGTAGCAGTTATTTGTGCATAAACTTATAATCGAGAAAAATTAAACTATATTATAAAAAACAAATTAACAGCAATGATACTGTTTAAATATTTCAAGTTACAATCAGATTTGAGTAATCAGTTTGCAAAAATGAAAACATATGATTGAGATTATCATCTTTTCTAATAGATGGCGCTGTAAAAGAACTTCAGATTCTCAGAACCAAATTAAAAAACCTTTTTGGAAAAAGTTTTTTCAATCGCCTATTTTGTTTTGCAACCAGAATTTAAATTCAATTTAATCTATTCCAATCTTTTGTCTTTAAGCTTCATTTGAATTGCTGCATCTAACCTTTTTTCATTTACTGTATAATTTAATTTCTTCTTTAATTCATTTTTTCATTAAGAATCGAGATAATCGCTCATCTCTAGGTGAACGCTAAAATTTGCAATTTTCAATGGTTTTAAAATCCTATTTTAATTTAAATTTAGTCATCTAAACAAGATATGGACACTTAAATTAATATTATATTAATAATAGTCATGCAATGGACACCGTTTAATTAAACAAATTTTATTGAAGACATCAATATATAAATATGTGAATCTGGTTATTCAGTCCTCATTAGGGACTAAGAAAGCAGAAAGGTTACGAAAACCTTTGAGGAAACAATGCTTCATGAAATCAAAACCTTGACTAATACTTTCACATCTAGTAGATAATTGAAGCCAATCTGATCGAATTGCATCATAATTCTCATCGAAATAAAACTTGATTGATCGTCCATGTAGTTCACAATAATCTTGAACAAGATTGACAGCATCATGAGTGACTTTCGGACATCCTCGCACATCAAATAACACCAACTTGGGTAACATGCGAACCAATTGCTCAACATGTCCATTCTCCAGGCTCCTGTTGCTCCACAGTGCAAGATGTTTAAGATTTGGATACTTCATGAATAATCGCTTCAATTCATTCCAGTCGACACTGTCATAATAATCAGATATATCCTGTGCAAATACGGATTAGTTAATTAATATGGATTTTAGATACTTTTGTCATGGTTAACAACTCTCATTGTGTTTGGAAATGAATTTCAAGAATATTTCCCAAATAAGAATTTCAAATACTTACAAATTCTAGCACTAAATCTTGCAAAGATCTGTGTTTTGATGATTCATCAACGAAAATGCGGTTAGAGTTCAAGTAAATATGTGCACTTTGTAAATTTGGACAGGAATCCATGAACTGGAAACCATAATAAATGTCTTCTCCATTGTAAGAAGATAAGGACAATTCAACCATTTTAAGTTTTTTCAATATTGGACCATTGTAGTAGGGATCTGGGCTGCCTAAGGATAAGAAATGAAAGTCCATTATCGAAAATTTATTTAAAAATATTTATAAATTACTTTCATTATTATAAATATATAATCTTTCTATATTTGGAAAATAATGTGCATATTCCTTGAATAAATGCAGAGTAAATCTCCAAAGGTGTAATTGTTTAACATTGACACCATTCTTTTCCATGCATGGCTCAATGTAATCGGTGGATACCATTTCGAGTTCATCGCAATATTTGAAAATCGGTTCATCTATGCTATAAAATTCATGAATTAACCCTTTTAAAGGTTTCATCTTTTTGACCAATGTAACAATATCTTCATGTTTTACTTTTTTGAAGAATCCATATGAAAATTCGGCAATCTAAGGTAATAAGGTATAAAACAGAATGAATATTGAGCAAACAGTAAAAGGTCAATGATTCAACAAACTTTTAAATTTGGAAATAATGAGCTTAAACAGGTTACATCAATTGGTTCCTCTGTTAGATAATAAACATAATCAAACGGATAGCTTGGAAATGGTCTGGAATAAGTTTCATCGTGAGGTTTCTTCGTTTCGTAACGAACATAATCGCGCCAATTATCTTGATGTGCTGAAAATATAAATTACTTACAATTCACAATTATAAATATTGATAAAATTGAGTCTTACCAACCAAATATTTAACTTTTCTAGTTCGCTCAACAATTAAGTGGCTCCATTTGTTGCATACTGTAATGAAATATTTGTTTAAACTTTCTGTTTATTAGCTTGATTGTGTCATTGCTCTCACTATCAACACAACATAATATAATATTTTTATAAATATACTTCAACAGTCATTTGATAATGTCCATCACATTGTTATATCCACATTTAGATGCTATAGCACTGAGATTAATCGATATAATATAATATCTGAATGGCTTTCAACTTAAATCAGATCAGAGTCATTGATTCAGAAGTGTTACTTACTAGAAAATGCCATACATTATGAATAAAAAGCCAACGTGAATAGTTTCGTTATACATTCAAGTAACATAATTGTTTAAAATAAAATTACCTTTATAGCAATTTAATAAATCATCCAGTTCGTTTAATAGACCAAAAATGATGAGCAAACATTCCTCTGGAAGTTCATTAATAAACATTGTAAAATCAACTTATTATTAAGCCTAACTAATCACTTTTTAATACAGATGCTCCGATCGGAAGATATTATTGGTTTGAACAAATATAAAATCTAGTAGCAGTTATTTATGAATAAACATATAATCGATAAAATCAAACTATATAATGATAAAAACAAATCAACAGCAGTGACACTTGTTTAAATAATATTTCAAGTTACGAACAAATTTCAAGATTAATAGGCTATTAATAATAGCTGTAAGTTAGCTCAGCTAAATAAGATCGGATCTTGGACTCGATATTTGTCTATCAAACTGACTTATTGCAATTTTGTGTAACATTGCTGAATAAAATTTAATAAACATGAAGAACTAATTTGAATATCGTTAAGCCATCTAATTAAATAAAACAAAATTGTGCGAATTAACCTTTTTCACTTTCAGAATCTAAACTGTTGAATCAAAAGAGTGAAACTGTCCGGATTCCTTCTGCATGCTATCGAATGGATTTAAGTATTTGTACCTATTCATACTACAGGGTGAAATGAAATGAAGTATTTAATTACTTTTTTTATTAAAATTTAGCCTTACAAAGTCGCCCGGACAAGGTGAAGTCACTTCAATTGATATCTTGCTAGAATACTGCCTTACGAAAGAAACGGAGAAATGAAGAACTCTGACGGAGAACTCTGCAGTACCAAAATTTAGTCCGAAACTTTTGAACTAGGAGATGTAAATGGACTGCGTTGAGGAATATTTCGAAGTTTATTCATCATGCTTCTGTTTTGTATTTCCCTCTCTTGAAGATGGTTGGTCATGCCTTATCAATGATAAGTTATCATAATGATTTACTATTAGTGAATTTGAGTGTATCTTTTTGGATTTGATTTTTTATATCGAGTATTTTCTGGTGAGATATCGCCTTCCTCTCACTCCTGGTATAAAGTTGAAGTTAAAGTTCTGATTATTTTCCTTTTAAGTTGATTAAATTGTAATTTTTTCGGAAAAATGTGCCATTTAATAACCTGGTTGAATCATCTTTGTCACAATTTGTCTATAGTTGTAACCCTTATCAATTATACTATTGAAACCTAGCTTATTTGTCTACCTGTGGCGGGAAAGTTTGTCCTTAGCTTTAAAGTTTTCAGTTTTGATTTATTGGTAAGGAAAGTGAATTGATTTTTAACATTATGGAATCAATTTCCTTATGTATCACACTCAACCAACCATGTTTTCATTATTTAAAATTGTTTGTCCTTTTGCTCTTCTCTGTTACAGCTCTAGAATCCAATCTGACCATTGTCCATTATCATGTGAATGCTACGAAAGCAAGAAAGGTTTGTAATATTTTAAATTGACTATCTTTCATTCAATCACAATAAAATTTTATTGAAACACTTGTTTGATTTTTAATATGCTTCTTCTTGCACTTCTCATTGATTCAGGATCCATAAATATAGCTTGTGGTAATATTGAAGGATCTTCATTATCAGATTTGTCAGAGAAACCACATGTTCTCACCTTTTCTAACATCACATTTGATGACAGAGTTATTTTTGGACCCAGTTTGAATTTCATCCCATTCAATCATTTGATTATTGAGAGCTGTGGTGGATCAACTCAAGCTACAAGCAATCGCCGTGATCGACTTATTGCTGATAATGATACATACACTGATATTCCGGATCATAAATCTTTGAGCATTACTAATAGTCGCCACATCTTTGAATGGAAATGGACATCGTTCAATTTTAAACAAATTCTAATTGAAAATTCAACTTTATTTGCTTTCCATTCACCCATCTTAACTCGTAAATTTGTCTCTAAAGTGATCGGATCCAATGTAACTTCACTAAGCCTCAATGGATGTAAAATAACTTCAATTCAATCAGGAGCATTGAGCGATCTTGTCTACCTTAGATACTTGGAAATCACCCGAAATGAAGAACTGTCAAGAATACCGAGAGATGCATTACCTGAACAAATGAAACAACTTTGGTACTTGGATTTGAGTGATAATAGTTTAGAATATATCGAACTCAATATGTTTCAAGGTGTGCCATCTCTGACCGAAGTTAATTTATCTGGTAATAAATTAATCAGCTTTGATTATGAAATCTACAAAGATATCTGGCCTCAGTTGCGGTATTTCAATGTTAAAGGTTGGTATTTTTGAAATGAAATTTAAATTAATCTTGTTGAAATCTGGTCTATCTAACAATTTGCTTTTTTCTTTACTGACCCAGGAAATAAGTTATCCTGTCAAAATCTCTGTTGGTCTCTTGAACTCGGTAAATTACATTACCCTTTTGCCTTTGAAGATACCGATTGTGACTCAAACAATGGAAATCTAACAAAATTGTTTAATTATGACGAACAGCAATACTTGTGTAATCATGACAAACTAATTGATTTAATCGCGACAACAACAGCTAATTTACGCATAATAGCTTAAACAACATCTGACTGCATGCAGATATTAAACGTTGACATGTTAAACCGTCAATTAGATGTCATTTAAACAGTTGCTGGTTTTGCACTATTTTCTTTGCATCTTCTGTATGTACAAAATAATTCAAAATCGTTTCATCAGATGACTACGATTGGTTTTCTTATTACCTTTCTTGGTAAATCATCAGTTTTTTTACCAACAAAAACACTAACATTTTCTACACCTTTAATGTTGTTGATAATAATAACTCGGATGCAATAGTGGGAATTACAAGTCTGCCTTCAACCCGAACCTGGTTTACTCTCGAACCGGACTTGACTGATTTCAACTAATAAAATTATTAAGAAGACAAGATCCTTTCAAGGTTATCTCACAAGGACATATCTAGGCCTATGGTAGCTGATACCATAGAAATATAAACCATACAATTCAAGGTTCTGTATTTTGCTTCATGTAACAAACTTCAAAATTAAAACTAAATACATTCTTATTAATGTACGTGATTACATTAAAATTAATATTGCTTTATTTTACTCACTTCTTTACATTGTCTCAATGAAACAATTTAAACCCTCTACATCAGAAAGTTTCTTGAAAAATAACATCGCAAGATCAATGATAAAACATGGTGATTGTTTTTTAAATTAACGTTAAACTCATCCCGTTTTAAAAATTCAACTCTTCATTTTCTTCTAAATTCTTGTGAACTTGTGTTTTTAATCAAGTTATTGTCTTTAGTAATTAAGTTGTGTTTGAAATCAAAAGTCTGGTCTTGTAAGTTTGATTTTTTAAATCAATTGATGATTATATATATGTAATCACGTGGTTGAAACTATTGGAAACGTTATTTATCAGCAGTTTTCAATCAGCCTTTTTTATCAAGGTAAATCATTCTAAATTGTTTATATGTATGTCCTGTATGTACACTATAAGTCCCGTTAAAGTGTTAGACTTACAATTAAACGATATCAACAATAACCAACTTTATTATCAACAAACCCTTCAGTCTTAAGTAAAAAACAAGTGAGAAAACAACCAGCCCTATCGATACAATCAAAACATTTACATCGGTTACCCGAAAATTTGAAAATATCACCAATTTATTTTAATATTTTCCTAAATTAAACAACAGCTTAATGTGCAATATTGAAAAAGTGTCTACCTTGCATTTGCTGAACAAATGAAAAGTATCAATCATCTTTACTAACAGATTAAAAGCTGTTGATCGCGTTTCTATATTCTGGTTAATCTAAACATGGTAAAACGAACCTTATCTTATGCCTTCTCTACTTCATCTTCTTTCTTTCTTTCTCCAACAACCCAAATATTTCTCTAGTCCAGTGTACTTAACTACTAGTCAATTAACTAAGAGATATGATGAAAATGAAGGCTATTTAATAGCTACCAGATAAATGTTGATTTAATTCTTGGTTGTTTAGGCCTAAACTTTCCCTCTAATCATTTTGCTTATCAAATTTTCTCACTCTTTTTCTCTTTCTATAATTCTCGCTATTCTTGTTAATTCGCCTTTCATTTTTCTCTATTTGTCTCCCACAATCTTCCCCTTCATTCATCCCTCTTTGCCAGTGTCTCTCATTATGTTCTCATCTTCCAATCAACCACTAGTCAACTATTACTGTTAATCATCATGGCCACCACTAAACTTTAATACTAATGTTTTTAAACATGGATAATCTGAGTTCGTTTTCAGAGCAGAGTAGTAACTGTAATTTTTTTGCATTATCATTTTACTCTAATTTTTTTTCCACTATCAACTTTTGCTACTTCTTCGTCTTAACCACCGCTTTCTCTGTGTTTTCCTCCCTTTCCCCTTCCCATACTGAAGTAATAATCATTTAAACATAAGATTACTCTTTAATCTATGTTTGTCTTTATCTGAATTATGAATTAATTGTTTTTCTTTCTTCTCTTTTTTATCATTTCTTTTGTATTCTTTTGCGTTTTTGGTTTTCATGGTTAATTCACAATTTTCGCCTTTTCGAATCATTGCAGAAATGAACAAGTGCTTGTGCTCTAAAAATGTCAACGATGATGAGTCCATTTGGTTTGCCGGAGAAACGACTGGCAGTAACAACAGCGTCAAGTGGAACAACAACAAGTATGATGTTACAAGGCCACGGTGATGTTTCAACAAGGCTATCATTTGATGGAAACCATTTAGGCTTAGCTTCTATTTCTGCTAATAACAATACCTCAAATTACCTCCAACATATTGATGAGAGTGCATCTGTCGTTAACGTTGCTAATAACAGTGTCGATTTAAATCTACGAGGATGGAATCATCAACGAAGTCAACCAATTGACCAGCAGCTTTCATCTTCATCTCATGGTCTATCTTCTTCTATTTCACATCCATCTACTCTTATAAAAAGAGAAAGCAAGTCTGAAATCATTCATTCTGGTCATTTTATGGTTTCTCAGATTGATGACCAACAAGATGATGTAAATGAGGTTGAACAGACCAGTGATTTTAAAGAAACTTCTGTTGTTCCAATCTGTGTTGATTCCATCCAGCCAGAAGTTGTTCCTAAATCCCGTTATCCAGTTTACTTTTCTCCAGGCAAAACATTCGCGCCAAGACGCTTTGTTGACGAGGGACTTAGCAAATTGTTTGAATGCATGAGTTTAGCTTATAGCGGGAGCATAACTTCACCCAAATGGAAAACATTCAAAGGATTACCGCTAAAACTTAAAGATAAAATCCGATTGAACAATATTATTTGGAGAGCATGGCATATTCAATGTAATTTTTACTCAAATTTCGACAAGTGATTTCAACAATTGAATAGATCAAAAGTGCAAATGTTTTAACTATTTTTCTCTTTTTGCATTCATAGATATTATCGGTCGTGATCCTAGAGTATGCCAATTTTCTTCGCCTTCTGACCACGAGTCCCATAACAAGGCTGAAGCAGTTATTCTCGAAGGTAAATACTGGAAACGAAGGCATACTACTGTGATTGCTGAGTACCATAAATGGCGCGCATACCATAAAAATACGCTCAGACCAAGGCCTCCTAGACGCGTGAGTATTTCGATTGAAGATATAAACTCATCTTTTTCCTATCCTTAATCAAATTTGCAAATCTTTTAACTTCATTTTCCTCGTTTTTCAAAATATTCATAGCTCTAAATTTTTCAATAATATAAGGAGGGAAAAACTCTTCCTCCAGTATACTTTAAAATGACCTGTTAACTTAAATTATATTGTAAAGCAGTTTTTTCTGTCGACATTTAATACTAAAAACTTAAAATTTGAATTTATGATTTTCCAGTTTTGAAGATGAAAAAATTAAGATTTAATTAAGATTTCATCCAATATCTGCTTGAGACAAAACTTATTTACGCTTAGCGTTAAAAGTCCCTCTATCGATCCTCAGGCTATTTATCTAATTATCATCTTCGATTTATCCTCTCATTAAAGCTAAGCTAAAATTGAGTACATTGAGTTTAATTTACAAAATTTAGATTTGTTACTATTAAGGTTTAAAGAGTCCAAACTTCAACAGATAAATGCTCAGTCTAACTACAAAGTTAAAACTGTCAGTTATTGCCAAAATGAGAAAAATAAATACCATCTCACAGTGTAAATCTTTTAGTAGTTATCAATTGTATACAATCAATATATCACTGAAGTTGATTTTTCTTCTTTTTTAGATTGTTTTATAATCATTCTTGTATCCTCAATATTATCTTTTTCACAATTAATATCTTTTTCCTTTTATTTTCCTTCGCATTTCTCTTCCAAATGTTATCATTGATTTGCTTCCGTCTAATCACTTTCTTTTTTCACTTTGTCTCTCTTTCTTCCTCTTTAATTCAATAGTCTTTCTCTGATTATCACGATGGCCGATGGAATGAGTTTTTCTCCAATCAAGATTTGAACAATTTAAGTGTTGACGATGATTTTGCGATGGATTTTTCCGATAATCTTTTGAATTCCTTGGTACCTCCTAATGTGATTGACTTCCCTAATCCTAGGGAAATAGGTATATACCTTAACAAAATATTTATATCTTGAATTTTATTGATTTTGGGTCATAAATATATAAGAAATATAACAATTAGCTTAAAAATGCCCAAAAAATATCACCAAAAAAATTTACTTAAAATTAACTGTAATCCTGTTGGCAGCACGGTCAGGTATGGGGGCTGAATTCATACAACCTGGTCTTACTCAATTGCAACCTTGTCTCGATGATTTCATGGAACCTTTATCCGGTAAGTTGAATTAATAAAACCTAATATGTTAGAACAAATAGAGGCAAATATTCGCTATTTCATTGAGAATTTCTCGAAAAATTCGTATTTAACTAACCTTGAAATGAAAAAGTTGATCAACATTTACACTAGTTGCATTAACTTCGTAACAGTGTAAGAAAATATCGTTCTGGTTTATCCTTCTTCATTATCTGAATAATCATTTTGTATCAATACTCAACTGTGAAGTATAATTATAATTCGAAAAGCTTACCTAATCTAGATTTTACAATTGGCTTCTCTTAAAATCTATGCTAATTGAACATGGCAATGCTCTAGGTCTTTAATCAATCTAAATTGCTTCTCAGGCTTTGTATTTCCCACTTTATATCCATCAGACGAGTGTGAGAGGAGGAGAAAGATTTATTAATGATGATAAAAGCATTTATCGTTCATTGATTGTTTTATTCTCATCTTTCACTTTGATTATGTTTTGTTTTATTGCTCGAGCTTGTTTTTTAGTCATTCGATTTTTAGGTCTGATAAAATAAACCAGAATATTTCATTGTTTGATTTTGGTGAATGATTGAAAAGATTGTAGAATACAAAGTTCAAAGAGTTGTATCATCTTACTCAATTTACCCTGACTTGATCATCCATTAGGTTGAATTAAGTTTTATCTGTCAAGTATAATTTAAGAAATAAGAAAATTTTATCTCACCTAA
This sequence comes from Tetranychus piercei, assembly GCA_036759885.1. Lineage (NCBI taxonomy): Eukaryota > Metazoa > Arthropoda > Arachnida > Trombidiformes > Tetranychidae > Tetranychus > Tetranychus piercei. The sequence continues at coordinate 2,351,045 of CM071877.1, forward strand.
GAACCTTACACTCAGCAATACTCTGAAAGCTCAATGATTTAGCTAAATATCACGCACTGTTATACAAACACATCTTTGATGACCGACACTTTTAATCTTTTATTATATCTTTAGTCAATATAAGCTTGAATCAATTATTGATTAACTTGATTCCTTTTAAACATTTATTTATTTATGAACCTTTTCTTATTAATTTGCAGATTTTTTGCTGAGCAGAGTATGTATAATGCCACCGTTGCCCGAGGAATCAACATCAGACAATCTCAGGGACAATTGGAAAATACTTGATAAACAACCGGTAGCTATAATAAAATCTAGACTATCATTGACATGATTCATTTAATAAGCATATTTTATTTTATTACAGCGATTCGGAGTTGCGTCCAACCCTGTCAATCCTGATTATATGCAAATGTCGTACGGAGATATGCTGGATGTATCTAATAATGGATCAAATAGTTCAGGTGTGATTAAAAGCTTCACTACAAACCAAGGAAATTCTAGTTTGGGCAGTGATCCGTTAGCTAATGCAACCACTGTTATTCAAGTCGCTGATTTACCTCAACAAAACATTGTTCAGCAAGGATTATCGTCAAATCATCCGACAAATTCATCGCCAGCTCAACCCCAATCACCAAATGTTACAGTAATCAGTCATGTTGCCAGTGGTACAAGCACACTGGATTTAAATCAGATTAATCCTCTTGAATCTGTTAGCCTGCAGGTGCAAAATAGCGGTTTAAATAATAATATGCCATATTCAACTCAATCACAATCTAATTTAGTTAATATTCCTGTATCAGCGCATAATGTTACATCAACTAATTCACTAGAATCGCAAAAAAGTAGAGGTTTTGGTAGCTATGATTGCATCATGAGTATGAATTCAATGAATTCAAATTTTGCAAAATCGGATCAAACAACAATTTCACAAGCAAATTGTTTGCGTACAGAAACGGTTACAGAAACAGATCAATCAAGAGGCTCACGGGAAGATCATTTTATGTATCCTAAAATGCCAACAAGGTCACCTCGCAACCGATCGCGAAGCGTTTCAACACCACACATGGTCTATAAACCACAAACTCAACCTCAACCTCAGCCTCAACCACAACCTCAACAGATCCAGCAAACCCCTGTTACCCCACCGGCAGCTATAAATGTGAATGATGTCACGCATCAGTCCAACAAAAGTACAACTCTCGGGCCAATGGAGCGATCAATATCGTTACCAGTTTACTCGCAACGAAGAAATGCCATTGGACCACTCTTAAATGCTCAATTAATGCAACAAAGCCAGGTCAATTTTTCTTCAACAAGTCTTGCAGCTCTTCGAGGTGGAAATAACCTTCAATTTACGCCAGATTCTTTCAATAATAATCATCTAGCACCTGGAAATTCTGCAATCACTCCTGAGTTAACCTCTCACATGGCTGGCTCATACTCTTCTGAACCCTCTATGAATGTTACACCAGCAGGTAACATAGGTTCTAACCAAATAACTGCTAACACTGCCACGTCATCTGATTTTACTTCTGATTCGAACAGTCTTATAGCTCAATTGTTGTGTAACACAGGATCACCTGCAAATACAAATTTAATATCTGCTACTAAAACCTCTAATGATTACGAAAAGCCTGGCGGAGTAATTCAAAATCACCATCATCATCACCATCACAGTCAACAGCAACCACTCCACTTGTATTCATCCCACCCATCTCTTCATGGAAATATGCTCAATTATCCTAATAATAGACAATCCTCGCAAATTTCTGGTAATTTGATGTCTTCCAATTCTGGAGATGGCATTGGGCCAACTCGCCCATTAAGAGGTCGAATTAGCGGTCGATTAAGTGATCCTGAGCCACCAAGAGGACTCCTCGCGTTAACTGCTGGTCTTAAGGAAAGAGTTCGTAAAATATCTTCCCCAGCTATTTCACCGCCTCCATTACTAGGTTCAGCATATTCACCAAGCTCTAGGGATTCCAATTCAAGCACTCCATTGGCATCTCCTCAATCAATAGTAACTGTTGGTTCACCTTCGATACCTTCCACTCTTTCATCTATCAAAACTATTAAACTAAAATCGGATACCGATAAACTTAAGTACAAAGAGCACCGTCGAGTTTGTCACATTAATGCTGAACAAAAACGTCGATGCAATATTAAAAATGGTTTTGATACTCTTAGAACATTATTGCCTGCAATTAATCAGAATGCCAATACGAAGATAAGTAAGGCAGCGATGTTACACAAAGCAGCTGAATATATAAGAACCATGAAATCTGAAAGGCATCAGAGGCAAGAAGAATGTGAAAATTTAAGGCAACAGATAGAAACTTTGAATCAAACTATCGGGTAAATCATATGAATTGCAAATTTATTTAAATTATGGTCCTAAAATATCTTTTATCAACACTATAGAGTATTTCAAAGTCAGTTACCTGCAACTGGAGCACCTATTTCATGTCAAAGAGTTGGCCAAGTCAAGGAGCAGTTTGACAGTTATGTCAAAGATAGAACAATGAACAACTGGAAGTTCTGGGTGGTAAGTTATTGTTTTCAAGATTATAATACATTGATTAATTGTTAATTTAATTTATTACAATAGTTTGGTCTGGTGATGGAGTCTCTTTTGGAAAGTTACATGACTACAGTCACTACAAGTGATGTCGATGATATGTGTCGATCAGTGCTTCGTTGGTTAGATCAAAACTGTTCATTGGTTACCTTACGTCGAGGTAAATAACATTTAACTATAAATAATCTAAATTATACCTTTGAAATGTTTGATCTTTTCTAATTGTCCAACTTCATTTATTCTACAGAGGTTCTCAATTCCTTGCGTCATTTGAGCACATCAACAAACATTTTAACCAGTCCAACAACTTTACGAGAAGAGATTTTAGAGTCTCTAAGCAAAAGGCCCAACAGAACACAATCAAATCAATGATCTGATGACGGAATTGAAACTAGACCCCCTATGCACCAGAGGTTAATTGGATTACGTTAAATTAATTTTCTAACCTGTTGAATCAATGAATTGAATAATTATATCGACTAATCTTGAAGAGCTACCTGATGAAAGTTGAGTTTTTTATCTTAAAATTCACCATCATCAAATAATTTACTTGTAATATTTACATGATGTTTAATGTTTTCAAGTTTATATTTTTTTTCGGGACGATTTTCGTTCTTTCAAGTTCGCCATTCGAAGCAATGTTTTATATTATATGCATAATTGAAATGGTAACAACAAAAAGTAAAATATGCAATCATATTGAAACCGTTTCAATCAATACTTTGTGTTTATTCAATCATTTTGTTGAGTTGAGTGTCATCAACATCTTATTTGCAAAGGTATGTTGCTTAATTTGATAATTTTGCTTGAAACTCGACTTTCGAGGTTCAAATATTTTCTTATCATTTCAATGAAGAAATAAACGGCACATTAAAAACTGAATTATATCAAAAGCGTTTTGATGATAAAATATATGATTATGTTATTGATATGACGTGAGTAGTATTAGTCAATTTTGTCTCAATTGTTCCCTTGATAACCCTAGACAGCCATGAATCACAATCGGCATTTAATCTGAATGTAGAATTTAAATTTCAATATATTAATAGTTAAAAACTTGTAAATTAACTGTTAAAATTAAGTACTGTAAATGTGTTAACATTTCTTATTACGAATTCATTTTCAGTTCAAAGAATCTTCATTCACTTGTTTGCTGAATCAATAGGGATTATAAGTCACTGAATAAATTTATATTAAACAGTCAGATTCATTAGTTTAATTTTAAATTTGCCAGACTAGTATAACCATCAGCTCAAAGTCAAACTATCAAGTTTTCTTTGAAATCAAACTTTGCTAATAAATGACTTTATAATCTTCAAAATCACGAATATCATATGCTTGCTGCTATTATTCTTGATGATTATACTTTTTAGATGCCAATAGTCACGATATTTCCCCTACAAATATGCATGCTGCAAAGATAACAGGGAAGGCTAACGATAAAAAACTCAAAAATATATACATTTATCAGGACAATGCCAATAAATATCAAGAAAATTTTTATCGAGCTAACATGTAGTCTCAAATTCCGTGACATTTTTAGATCATGATTAATAGTAATAATTTTCATCTACATGTTTACCTATTCCATGTAAGAGTTGAAATTCAAGAGCGCAATGAATGAAAGTTAATGAGTATTGTACGAATAAAACTAGCTTAGGTTTGGTTAACCAGAGTTGATTATGTGTGAATCTGATTTGGTGCAAATCGGAAACTGTCAAAAAATAACACAAAATAAAACACTATATCAATTTTTGTCACCTTTATTAAAGATGCAAAGTATATTTAACCAGTTTTTGAACAATTGGTCTACCTATCTAGATCGAAGATGCTCTAAAACCAATTTAATCCAAGATTTAAACATGTTAGAATCATCAGGCTACTTTTGGATGGCTTGTAATCGGGGCTATTCTCAGTCAAAAACGGTTTCTAAAAATAGGATTATTCTCAACATTGTCTTGGACCTGTGGTCAATTCTGGCTGCAGTAAGATTTCTCTCATTGGCAATCTTTTCATCTGATCTCTTCAAGATTATACTTGGTGATCATCAAATTGGTATTCCTGGTGAGGAAGCGTTCAACCTTTTATCCTTTATAGCAGCCTCTATGTTTCTTATTGTCCACTTGTCCGTAAGTTATCTTGAATGGAACAATAATTTCACTATAATTCGGGTGTTTCATCAAATTCGCCGGTTGCATTTTAAATTGGATAAAATTATGGGTTCATATAACTGTTTAAACTTCAGAAGAGTCTTTTTCTTCATGAGCCAACTCCATCTCATCCTGACTAAGGTAACGTGTGTTGGCACCGCTGGTTTATTCATAACAAACATGGTTCTATTTGATGCTTCCAAGTATAAAAATGATATTATTAGTTATAAACAGTTCTTCCTTCTTGAACTAATTTGGTTGGCGATAATTATTGTACCAATGATTGTCCTCATTCATAATGTTTTCTGGTCATTTACTCACATTATTTTATTGATTGTTTACACGTCTTTGTGCCTTGACTTTCTTTATACATCTACAGACTCCAACAATCAGCTGGTACCGGCGACTGTTTTGATTGATACCTTTATAAAGAAACAAAATTATTATTACAATCAATTGTTAATCACGGAAAGACAACTGAGTCCAATAACTTTAACTGGTTATATCATCGGCTCTTTGATGGCTGATTTTGCCCTTTTTTGCGGTTTATTTATCAAAACGGGTTCAGTTTTGTTTAATGTTATTACCATAACATTAGGAATAGTTGCATTTGGTGCTTTAACTTTGTTAAATATTATCGCTGCAACTACAGTGACCAAGGTAATTAACAATTATAAAACTTCTCAAACACTTTTTTCGAACGAATCTAATTCAATCTAAAATTTAACCACAAACAAAAAGGTCAGAAAATGTAGGCTTATGAACTATTGGATAATGAGAAGTGATCAACGTAAAACTCTACCATCTCAAATAAAAGTAAGTTAAATTTTCACAAGATGTTATGACTTTATTGTTCTGCTTCAGAAATTCAATAATTAACCAAATAATTAACCACATTAACTGCTTTTTATTATTAACTTGATTCTTCATCTGTCAAGCTAATTGCTTTATTTGAAAAACTTTCTATTCGTCCAGTTGGATTTTTTGTTGGAAGACTATTTGTTATTGATAATCACCATTTTTTGCTGGTTAGTTAAGTTTCACATCTATTTTTTTAAACAAACAGATCAATTATTAATTTTCTTTTCATTAATTCACACAGTTTTTATTGGAAAATATCAGTATTTTGCTATTATTTAAAACAAATATGACCAGATTATGGAAAAACTAACCAAATTACCTAAAATCAGAATCCACCGACATTCATGATTGACTTTTGACTTGAACCTGAATTTTTCATATAATCCTAAACAACCTTAATCAACCAAGATTTCTTCAATCTGTGATTGTCTTAAATATTAAAATTTGAATGCTTGTTATAATTTTTAGTCAACATTTAACTATCGTATAATTCAGTAGCGAGTTCAGTGCAATTTAAATGCTCATCCGGTTCATTTGAACACTCTGAATAATTGACTGATACTTATTGAGACAATCTTGTACCCAATTGTTGAATCATTTTTTACCCTAGGTTAAAATAAATGATGAAAAAATCTGATTTAATCAAGAGCTCCTGAACAGGTAGTTTGTTAAAATAAAAGAATGCCAATCAAATCCATTAAAAACACCCATTGATTGTTTCGCTACTTTTTGACATCAAATTGCTCATTTTTTTCGTGATTTTACTCTGAGTAAAAATATTCCATTGAAAAATGATTAAAAGGGAGGATCTTTTACTCATAAATTTCACTTAATTGTTAAATAATTATATCTAAATCAATTGTTCCTGGATTACATTGAACCACTTTACTGATATCTCCGTGAATCAAGTCACTTCACTAGGAAATATGAAGCATAAATGGATAAATCACAAAAGAAAGGCGAAAAAGGCAAAACAAGAAATGAAAGATTATAATTAGAATAGTGAACATTTTAATCAATCCAGTTGATCTATCACATTGTTGATCATTGTTCATCAAATTATCATTATTAGCAGTTAACACTGAAAACATGCCAAACTCTCTGTGTTAAAAGGGAGATGAGTCGAGAAAACAAAAGAAACAAAGCGTTTAAAACAGTATCAACGAGAGTTACTTTTAAGGTTTAATAATCTTACTTGCTACTTGTGTTTAATTAAAAGTAAAATTACCTCCCCTCGATCATAATCATTTAATAATTAGGTTGAATCAGGATAACACTAAATATCTGCTCCTCGTCGTAATTATGGTCAAATAGGATAATTCAATTTATAAATTGGTTTATTTCACTCATTTTAAGACGAGTCAATTTATAATAGAAAGCAACTTTTACCAGTCAATATGTTATCATTCGTGACGCTATATGCACTTCTGTTTTTGACCTTTTCCCAACTTAATCAAGCTGATGAATTATGTAAATTTGACGGAACCCAAGGAACAAAAGTGACATCTTCATTGTTGAATAAACAAGTTGGTTATTCGACGATTGTTGAGATTGTCTCATCTGATTTAAGTGTTATACAAATTAAAGACGAATACAATGTCGACACCAAAACCGGATCTATTGTGTTTGAAACTCGTGAACCAGTTAAATCTATTCACTATTATTGGACCAGCAAAGAGCTGTTTATCATCAACAATGGGTCAACGAAGTGTGAAACCTTACCATTGGATTCGGTCCATAAAAACGCAGTTATGTCTGAATGGATAACACCAGAAATGGACCAATATTTGGATAGTTTGGGTTCTACTGTAGATAATGTTGATCAACTTGGACCAACTTTAATGATGACTATTGTTTCTGCAATTTCCATGAGCGCTTACTATCAAAGAGAGAAGACTCTTGATGATTTCAGCGTTAAGCACTGGTCTGCTTGTGCTTCTCCTGCCAATTCAGATTTAGCGATAGACTTTTATTTCTTAGCCAAAACGAATATGCCTTATCGACTTGAAATTTATCATCAAAAAAATTCAAAATCAAAGACACTTTTGAATTTTCTCACATTCAACCCAATTCCATCTAAACAGGACCAGCATGTTACCTTTCCCCTTGGATTTGGATGTAAAAGACTGAACAAACCTAAAGTAGCCATTCCTTCATGGACCTCAGGTGATACTTACTTTCTTGAAATGGAAGCAGCCCTTTCTTTCGTAAAGCCTGATAGATTCACCTTGTCTTCTGTTAAAGTTATCAAATACCAGAATGTTTACTCATATGAGATAACTGAATCAGACAGCACAACACGTTCCATCAAGACACCATCATTAATAAATTATTATCAAGTTGATCCAGTCACAGGAAAGTGTTCGATTGGATATCGATCATTTTTTGATTTCACTTCAAAACTCCTTACAACGCTTTGGCCAGTTTCGATACCATCAACAGTTACCTACAACTTGCTTAGTCCATCGCTGTACAATCTTGATTATACCAATTATTTGGGACAAATCAACACAGAGTACGGAATAATGGACGTTTTCGAAGGCATAATTGTCTCATTTTATACGACCAATCAAAATGAACGAGTTGATGCTTTGGTACAGTATTATTTTCCTACTTTTAATGCGGTTGATAACCACCGCAATCAACCTCCTCATCACATAATCATTAAACCTTATAAGCTAAACAACTATGGTTTGTTAACAATGTCGATTCCAAGTCAAATAGAGATCACGATTGTCGATTACATGGACAATGATATAGATTATAACGATTATTTCGATATTTCTGGTTGTTATGAAGAGCCTGGACAATATACTTGGTTTCAGTTAGTCTTTCCTGACACTTCACTTGATATTGCTCGCTACCAAGAAAAGGACTTGGCAATTTATAAATCATTTGAAGAAATGGTTTCCAATTTAATTCCCAGACTACGATTACCTGAAATCCGAGTCAACATCTTTGGTCCAAATATTTACATTACTGGTAAATTACTTGAAGCCGAAACACACAATGTAATGTCAACTCTATCAACTGTTTTATCGAATCCAACTCGTATTGTTATTCGTGAATATCTTGAAGATTGTTCCCAGCTTTGCTTGGATGCTGACCATTGCCCTGCTTTTGCCCATTGTAACAACTTGCAATGTTACCTCTTTACTCCTCAAGATGTAGCCTATGAAACGGAAGCTTCAGACAATTGTACTTTATACTTTCCTCTTTATTTTGATTCCTCATCTACAACTCCTCTAGTTGAATCAAATCTATTGAAAAGCACCAAAAACATTCTTCATCAATTAAAAGATAAAATGACTCAAGGTGAACTTGTGCTTCCCAATTTAAAGCTATCGGCTGCAGATTTATTCATTGTCAATGGTCCTGAAGAAATCGGTGGTTTAGACGAGGAATACAAAGATCGTCCATCATCATATTCTGGCGATGATTTTGTCGTTGTTCAACCTAATCACCGATTTACCAATGTACTAACAAGAACGCTTGGTGTTTCCTATCAATCATGTTTATCACTTTGCTCTAACAACGATGATTGCTTGACTATTTCATATTGTCCAGCTCCTTTAAGTGAATGTATAATGACTAATAAAACGGCTGAAGCTGTTGAACAGTCGCATCAAAGCATTTCATCTTACGTCGATACATGCCATATTTTATCAAGTAAGTCCATTTTACCGATTTTAAAGCATTTTGATTGACTAACTGTTGCTTTCCGTTTCAACAGAATCATTTATTTCGTTTTATCGTAAACTTCCTGGTCGTAGTCTGGTTATTGATGCTGTATCTCAAGTTAAAAATGTTAAAAATACCGATTGTGCTCAATTATGTTCACAATCAACCGCTTTTGATTGCAAATCTTTTGATTATTGTCCTGAGATAAAAAACACTCAAGACTCAAAGTAAGTGCCATAAAAATGTTTATAAATACAACTAAATTGTTTTAAAATAATTCATAAATCAATTTTTATGTGCAATCAGGGAGGAATCTGCATGCTTCCTTCATACACTTCATGTTGCCACTGACACTGCCCATGAGATTAAGCGTGATGTTTGGGACTTTAGTAACGCTGAGTGTGACCATTATTCAAGTAAGTTGATCTGTAAATAAAATGAAGAAAGGAAAATTAATATTCTTCCGTTTTTAGGAAAGCTGTCTAAAGATTATCGCCATTTAATTGGACAAAAGCTAAGCGATGAATTACAGTTTATTGAAACCGTAGATGACGTTTCACTTGAACATTGTGCCTCTCGTTGTAGCTCTGGTCGTGTTAGATGTAATACTTTTGAATATTGTGAATCACCCGATTCTGAATCAGGCTCATTATCAACATGCAGGTTGACTGGATCTAACCCACTGGGCAGTGATTATTTGGTTAAATCTTCTTCTAAGACTAATTTATGCTCAGTTTATGTCAATAAAAAAGCTCGTAAAGGTCGCTTCGATGATGAAAACGAAGGTGGTCTTGGAATGGCAATGGCAATGGGAGCAACCTTTTTCATCTCAGCCTTTGTTATTGGAATCATTGCATCTCATCTGTATATAAAAAAGTCATCCTAAAATGATCTAGCATTAGATTTATTTATTAATTTTATAAGTAATAACTTATTACAACTGTTATCATAATTTTATTTAAGCTGTCTAAACTTTGAATTGATTGATTTGCTATTATTTACCGTTATAAAAAGGTTGTTATTGTTTCCATTACGATGAAAGTTAAATCTGTTTTAATCATGATACAGACATTACATTTAAGTGCTAACTTGTTATTAATCAAAATCAAATTAAAGGCCGCTTAATTAATCATGATGAACGCTGCTTCTCCCGATTACTTTAACTTTTCAGTGCACTTTGTAATATTAAAAGGCTATCAAATACACTATTTGTACTACTCTTGTGCAGATCGCTTAGAGTTAATATAGAAGTACATTATTTCAATTAAATTATTTAATTTAAATAGCGTTTTCATGCTTGCAGTTTAAAATAAATTTGTTATTTGTGTCTTTTTATCGTATTTTTAAGTCAGTGAAAACCAAGAAGCAATGAAATCTCTGGTCAAGATGAAAACCCAAAGTGAACAAGAAATTTATGGCTTTGACTCTGGTATTGGTTTCGGATCAGGTTATGGTTTAACATGGACATTCATAAATTAACTGAACCAAAATTTTCCGCAATTAGTTTTTCTTTTCAAATGAAATGTTAAGCATATCCACTGAGTTAATAAACAACAAGTACAATGTAAGTTTTTGGCCAGTTCGTTGTGAATGTTTTTACCGCAAATAAGTCTCATCATTCGCCTTCGTTCCTATCGGATAAAGTCTAAAGGTATCTTCGTTTCCAACTTCTTACTATCCAGTCAAATTTCGAATCCATGGTTATCTCGGTAATTCATTGTTATGAGTGGACAGTGAATATATCTTTTGATTTCCCTCAAGATCTCTTAGATCAATATTTGATGCGTTTATCGAGCTTCAATATTTTTTCGGAAATTTTTAGTTTACGTTTATTTTTACCTTTCATGAATGTCTCCTCTTGTTATTAGAGGTTTTAAACAAAAATCATAATCGAGTCTAGTCTGTCTTTATTTTGATCAATTTATTGATTTTCATAATCTATTGATTCTTCGTTTTTATGATTAACTTAAACTGTAAAACTGTAGAATCACAAAGAATTGTTTCTTTGGAAATTAAATGTTCATCTTTTCATTCACAAACAACATTATTATTGAATCGATTACTCAAGTTGTCGCTATAATTATGATTACAATTAACTGCTTGTTCCATTAAATATGGTTATTAATTGATTTATGGATTGGATCTTCATTAAAAAAATGATTCATTGATTCACGTGTATAAATTGTGGCAAAGGTTTTGTTGTAACTTTCAAAACATTCATTTATTAATAATACAATATGTAATTGGTTGATCTGGCAGTGATTGAGCTTGACTCAGGCTTAACATTGAACAATTGAAATCAAGAAAATTGAAACACCAAAAATTACTAAAGCATTTGAAAAGACTTTATCACTTTATTTGAATTTAAATACTGGACATTTGATTTTCATTGTAAACTGAATCTTAATAATAAATGATCTTAAATGTAAATGTAATTTTAAGCTGATACATAAAGGCATTTAATACTGTTTAGTGGTGAAGAATCTGGATTTATTTTTACGTTCACAAATATTTATCATTATTTGACTCAACAATCAACCATTAAGATTAATTACAGTCAAAATTACAAAATGATAATGATTTATAGTCAAATCTCTAATCTGTGATTCTTGACGCTCCAACGTTATGGTTAAAGGGAGTCAAAAACGCAGATCCAACCAAACTTTTACCATTTGCAACACTGATTCAATCAAGTTGATGTTTTCGTAAACATTTTAAAAATTCGTCCAAACAATGAAATTAATCATTTATAGTCTTTTGATATTCAGCTTTTCTTATGTAAAGGCCCAGGACAACCAAGAAGCTTCTGCCGAAAGTAAAGACGAGCAGCCTCAAGCCAGCAAGCGATGCCTACTTAGTGGAGGAGGATTAGGTGCTCGTGGTATTGCTAGACCTGCTAGATTAGCCAGAGTGCCAACATTCAGGCAACAATCAGGCTTCAGTGGTGGAGTAATTTCTGGAGGAGGAATCAATCACGGTAGTAATTGTGGTGTTAACTGTGGAAACAATTGTAACAGTAATTATGGAAATAATTGCGGCGGCAATTGTGGCGGAAATATTGGCATACCTTCACATTCATTTGGCTATTCAGGAGCTGTTTACCAGCAGCCAATCCAACAACAACCAGTTGGTTACTTTGGCGGATCCCATGGTTATAATCAAGGAATGGGCTATCATATGGGTGGAATGACTGGACACACTGGACACACTGGATTTGCTCAGGCACCTATGTATGGATAAATGTTGATTAGACAAAAGGTTAGACATTAGATTATTGGATAACCCCAAGAGTAAATTATTAAAAATGATTCATCAATTCTTATTGTGGATCTGTTCTGTATTTGAATAAAATCTTGAAATAGCCTCTTTTCAAGCTAACATTTAGCACAAATCTAAAAATAAAGCCTAACTCTAAAATGAAGTTGAATAAATTGTCATTATTTTATGCGATTCACTAATGAATTCAAAAAATTATTTTGTGACTCGCAGATATGAGATCCTCAGAAATATTGTAACCGATTCGCTAGTTCAACTTTTATGTCACTGAGTCCTTGTTGCGTTGATTGGGTCAAAATAGCCACTCGTAATTCTCAAAAATCTTAACAACAATTAAAGTTAGGAGTTCAAGTTGAACTCAGATGAGCCTCAACAAATAACCTCTCCATACTTTATCTATCAAATAATGATGACCACAGCATAATTGAGTAAAGTTAAGACTCAATCGACGTTTTAAACGCAAAGTTTGGATATTTTTTAGTGTCTTCCTCTTAAAGAAAGGTCTGTATATTTAAACCAAACAAAGCATGATGGAACCACAAATTGAGTTATCAATTCAAAAGTTATAGCCGTTTTTCTGGTGCAAATTTGATTATTTTCAACAGTTTTTTTTCGGACTTTCGGACTACTTTCTTCTCTTTTATGCCATTTTAAGACAGGTTTTAATAAATTTTTGGAACTATATCTGAATTTAGATGAACATACTTCGGTCTACTTTATATTTATACAACCCCTTCGCTCGACGGCTTGAAGCTTGTGCCAACACTAATGGAGACCACTTTGACCAAATTTATGCATAACTTCAATCTTTCCTCTTCATTTTGATATAATATTTATCATGTATTTCGCTTTACTTTGGAAAATAAAGGCCTCTTCATAATTATCAGACCCCACTGGTCACCTAGTACAACAATTTTTGCAATTTAATTTTTTAATTTATTTCTGCCTTCTTTGTAAGCTTAGCTTGACTGTACCGCCATAGTTTATTTCGAGTAACAACACCAGATGGAATTGCTCTATTACGGATCTTTTACAATTTGAGTCAGATGACCTGAGTCAGCCTCAGGCCCTGAGGCTGACTCAGTCAGGTCACATGACTTCAGATTCTGAGGTTCAGAGTGATCGGCGATCACTAACCGGAAGGTGGGGTTGAGCCTTAGCTGCCTAGAAGAGGGGAGGTGAATGCAACAAATCAAGTAGTTCTTTTGCGAATAGAAGGGGAAAAGGCTCTTGCCAGTGATTTTCCAATCACTCTGTATGTCAGGCTCAACTGTAATAAGTTTGCATTCGTGCTTTAATGAAAATTATTTAAACAAGTGTCGCTGATGTTTTATTGTAATGTAATTTCATTTTTCTAATTATATGTTTATTAATAAATAACTGCTACTACAATTTATATTCGTTCAAAACAATCACATCTCTAGATCTTAGCATCTGTATTAAAAAGTGATTAGTTAGGTTTGATCATCAGTTGATTTTACAATGTTTATCGATGAACTTCCAGATGAATGTTTGCTCAACATTTTTGGTCGACTAAATGAACTGGATGATTTAGTAAACTGCTTCAAAGGTAATAATGCTTTAAACAAATCATTTTTTTGTATTGTATAATGAAATAGAAACCAAACAAATGATAAAATAGTATAGCTACAGGGTCTTTCAGCTTAAATTTAAAAAGTAAACTTTTATAACTTTTTCATTAATAAGAATTTACTCTTTGCTGTATAGTAAACATCCAATCGAGACTCTCGATTCGAGAGTGAATCAATGTTTTCCGCCTATGAATTATATTTCATGATATTTATGTTCGTTTACTAGTCACAAGTTAGTATTTTAAAAATACACAAACAATACTTCTATCTGTTAGCAGCTAACTTTATAAAACCTGAATGCATAACACAGATGATTCGCTTTTGTTTTAATAATTCGAGTTAAAAGCCATTTGTTTATATCGATTAATCTTCATGCTATAGTATATGAATGTGATTATAATTATCACTTGATTATTGGAGCATATTTGTACGAATGTGCTGATAGTGAAGGTCATAACATAATCATCAAGCAAATCAAATTAACATCTAGTCATTTAATAAAATTTTTATTACAGTGTGCAGCAAATGGAGCCATTTAATTACAGAGCGAACTAGAAAAGTTAAATATTTAACTGGTAAGACTGAAATTTTTATTAATTTTTATCATCAGGAATGAAATAACTTAAAGCAAATTATATTTTCAGAACATCAAGATGATTGGTATCAAATGAATGATACTTTTTACAGCCCATTTCCAATATATCCGTTTGATTGTGTATATTATCGAACAGATGAACCAATTGATGGAGCCTGTTTGAGCACTTTATTTCCAAATTTAAAAGTTTGTTGAACTTTTATCGTTTGCTGAATATTCATTTCGTTATGCTTCTTATTACATTAGATTGCCGACTTTTCTTATTTATTCCGTAAGAAAGTGAAAAATGAAGATATTGTTACATTAGTCAAAGAGATGAAGTCGTTAAAAGGATTAATTCATGACTATTATAACAGAGATGATACAATTTTCCAATGTTGTGATGGACTCGAAATGATATCTTATATTCACATCGACTCGTGCATTACAAAGAATGGTGTCAGTATCAAACAATTGCACCTTGGGAACTTTACTCTAGATGTATTCAGGGATTATGCACATTATTTTCCAAATATAGAAAGATTATATATTTCTAATAATGAAGGTAATTTATAAATAATTTTTAAAGATATTTTCGATAATGGACTTTCATTTCTTATCCTTAGGTAGCCCAGATCCCTACTACGATGGTCCAATATTGAGCAAACTTAAAATAGTTGAGTTGAGTTTATCTTCTTACGCTGGACAAGACATTTATTACGGCTTCCAGTTCATGGATTCGTGTCCAAATCTACAAAGTGCGTACATTTACTTGGATTCTAACCGCATTTTTGTTGATGAATCGTTAAAACACAAATCTTTACGAGATTTAGTGATCAAATTTGTAAGTATTCATTTGATTTCAAATGTATTGTCATTTTGTCAAATATTCCTGCAATTCCTGCAAGTATCTGAATTCATCTTTATTTATTGATTAATCTGTATATACACAGTATGATACTGATTATCTTGACAGTGTCGACTGGAATGAATTGAAGCGTTTGTTCATGAAGTATCCAAATCTTAAGCATCTTTCACTGCAGAAAAACAAGAGCCTGGAAAATGCACAAGTTGAGCAATTGGTTCGCATGTTACCCAAGTTAGTGTTGTTTGAAGTTCGTGAATGTCCAAGAGTCACTCAAAATGCTGCTAATTATGTTCAAGATTTTTGTCAACAACACGGACGAACAATCAAGTTTTATTTCAATGGGAATCGTCATGAAATTCAATCAGATTGGCCTCAATTATCAATCACATGTGAAAAAATTAGTCAAGGTTTTGATTTCATGAAACATTGTTTCCTCAAAGAATTTTTTCGTCTTTCTACTTTCTTGGTCCCTAACAAGGACTAAATAAACAAATGCACATGTATGTGTATATCTATTGATCTTTTCAATGAACAGTATTTATTCACGGTATTGGGAAGGTAACTAAAAATCGAATTTAAATGCGGCAAATTTACATAATTTTCAAGAAACAACAGTAATTTAATTGCGAAAAAGGAAAATCTTTCTGATAAATCGATTTTTTACCTTAATTTTTTCGTGATCCGAAAGTTTCCGAAACAGCACCACAGGTGCCATTATACAGTAAAAAAATCTAATGTTTAATTATCGCAGTCTCTTCATTACTCTCCGCTCCAGATGGAGTTACTCTTGCATTAATCCTTTCAGACCTCACTGTTAGTCAACGAATGCCAATCAAACCTTCACTGTGTTTTCATTCGTGCTTCAATAAAATTTAGACACTTATCACTTCTGATAATTTGTTTTCATCATATAATTTAATTTTTTTTGATTATATGTTTATTCATAAATAACTGCTACTATAATACAATTTATATTCGTTCAAAACAATCACATCTCTAGATCTCAGCATCTGTATTAAAAAGTGATTAGTTAGGTTTGATCATCAGTTGATTTTACAATGTTTATCGATGAACTTCCAGACGAATGTTTGCTAATCATTTTTGGTCATTTAAATGAGCTGGATGATTTATTAAATTGCTATAAAGGTAAATTTATTTTAAACAAATTAAGTCTTTTTGTTAAGGGTGTTACGTTTAACAGCCTGCAAATTTAGGAGATAGTAAAGTTGAGCTTTATCACAAAATTTGTTGCTATCGATGATGAACAGTGAAGCGCCAGAAACAGGAAATCAAAACCAATTGATCATTTGCCATCAATATCAACATATATCGTGATAAAGATGAACTCAATTCCATATCTTCTGAATTTGCAGGCTGTTAAGTTTAACACCCTTTACTATCTACATACATCTGTATCTATGAATTAGCAGCAACTAAGTTTATATTATAAGATCTGAATGTACAGGGTGATTAGAAATAGCCGCCCTACTTTCTAGCCAAACCGTTTGAGTTAAGAACTCTAGATTTTGTTGTCGGACTAAAGGGGACAAAGGAAATTGTTTGAGAAGAAAGAAACATTTACATGAATTTTCGCAAAAATGAATTCATTTACTTGCACTCAAAGAGCGTTTTCGAATACAGCTATTTCCTATGCTTTGCTATGAAAATTTATGTAATATTTTTTCTAATTTTACCCTTTGCACTTAACTGTATTGATTAATCTCACATTGTCAGCTTTATAGCATCTGACTATAACAAAGACATATAGATATAACAATGTGATAAATATTATCAAATAGATATAATGATAAATGGAAATCATGTACAAAGAGTAGGATAACAATCATTTCAGTGATTGTATATTACTCTTTGATCATGTAACTGTTTAACCATATTTTTAAAAATATTCAATTATGTTGTTTTGATAGTGAAGGCAATTACATAATCAGCCAACCAACCAACAGAAAATTTAAACGAAAATTTCATTACAGTGTGTAGCAAATGGAGCCATTTAATTGCAGAGCGAACTAGGAAAGTTAAATATTTGCTTGGTAAGATTCAAATTTTTATCAATATTCATTATAATTGTTGAATTTCTCCATTTAAGCAATTTATATTTTCAGACGATAAAAAATATTACCGCCTATGTGTTCGTTACAATACGAGAAAACCTCGGGATGAAACTTATTCCAGCGCAATTTCAAGTTACCCGCCCGACTCTGTTTATTACCGAACAGAGGAACCAATTGATGGAACCTGTTTGAGCACATTATTTCCAAATCTAACAGTTCGTTGAATTGTTGAATTTTCATTGTTTACTGAATACTCAATTCGTTTTTTATCTTAATAGATCGGCGAAGTTTCTTATGTATTCCGTAAGAAAGTCAAAGATGAAGATATTGTTACATTGGTTGGAAATATGAAACAAACAAAAGGGTTTATTCATAGTTACTGTTACAACGAAGAATCGATTCTCAATTATTGTGATAAATTCGAGATGTTATCTACTAATTTCATTGAGCCATGCATGGTAAAGAAGGGTGTCAATGTTAAACAATTACACATTTGGGACTTTAAGCAGGGTCGCTTCGTGAATTATGCACATTATTTTCCAAACCTTGAAAGACTTTATATTTCTATTAATCGAGGTGATTTTAAATACTTTTTCAAGAAGTTTTGGACTAATGGACTCTCATCTCTTATCCACAGGCAGACGCAATAACCCCTATTATGGTCCTGTATTCAAAAAACTTAAAATAGTTGAAATGTCCACAGCTTCTCGACACAGAATGTACATTTATTATGGTTTCCAGTTCATGGATTCGTGTCCAAATTTACAAAGTGCTCATATTTACTTGCACTCTAACCGCATTATCTTTGATGAATCATTAAAACACCCATCTTTACAAGATTTAGTGATAGAATTTGTAAGTATTCATTGATTTCAAATGTAAAGGGTTAACTTTCAAATTGGTGGAGCTTATTAAAGGGTGTCTGTATTAAAATGTCTTGAGCACTAAAATGATTTTAAGATAGAAAAATCAATTAATGCTCCTCTTTGCCTCTGTTGCTGTTTTGATTCAAATATCTGTGCTTATCTATTTATACTTGCGATGAAAAGATAAGCTCAATCAGTTTGAAACAATTAAATTCTTTATTTGCACATTTGTCAAATATTTTTGAATCTTCTCCCCAAATCAATCACATCATGACAAAAGTATCTAAAGGAGTATAACTTAAATTTTTGCCTTTCAAGTTAAGGATTGTAACTTGCTTGGAAAAGCTGAGTTTATTAATGCTATCCTGATCGACATTTCTCGAGAAAATCGAGGTCAAAGTTAGAAACTTCGATCGTCTTTTTCAGTTATGGAACCAGATTTTTTCATCAAACTTATTTTTCTGGTGTAACCTTTGATGGCCAATCAAAAAATGCCTTCATTGTGAGAAATAAAATTTTCTTTTTCTGTACAAAAGATCACTTCGATTTTAAGTTGAACCTGGAGCTTTCTGTGACCGTGAGAGTTAAACTGTTGAAACTTATTTATCATAGATAAAAATAGTTGCTACACATCATTATATTTAAACGGCCTGGAACAGCATCTATTTACATTACCTTATTATACTAAAGATTAAACATCTTTCCCAATTTATCTACAGTTCTCATTGCCATTGGCCTAAAACTTTGAATATCGATATCTCGAGAATTGTATTACCTATAATAATCATACTTTGGCCAATCCTTAGATTTTATTATGGGCTATAACATGATATGACTGAATATCGTAGAAAATCTGAGTTAATTCATTTAATAGTGAATATTCTATCATAAGATTTGTGTTTGAGTAACCATTCACCTTTATGAATCATGTATCCAATCTGACAACATAAGTTAAGGTATGCATAGATGATTCCATCTTTATTTCTTTATCGACATTTGGGTAAAGATTATGGAACCTTATCAAACGCAACACCCTTTTGTACAATACGAAACTTGAATAATTTAATATTTCAATATATTGTAGCCCATTACAGTATCTTAAGACTGTCGATCGGAGATTTTTTTAATATCATTAATAAACTCGTTTTTTATGCCCCTACAAACCCAAAAAGTCGCAATCCTTAACTCGGAAGGAAAAGCTTTTAGCTATACTCTTTTATCTAATATGCTAACAAATCTGTATTTGCACAGCATGATCCTGATTATCTTGACAGTGTCGACTGGTATGATTTGAAGCGATTGTTCATGAAGTATCCAAATCTTAAACATCTTGCACTGTGGAGCAACAGGATCCTGGAAAATGAACATATAGAGCAATTGGTTCGCATGTTACCCAAGTTGGTGTTATTTGATGTGCGGGGATGTCCAAAAGTCACTCATGATGCTGTCAATCTTGTTCAAGATTATTGTGAACTACATGGACGATCAATCAAGTTTTATTTCAATGGAAATCGTCATGAAATTCAATCAGATTGGCCTCAACTATCCACTAAATATGAAACATTCAGTCAAGGTTTTGATTTCATGAAACATTGTTTTTTCAAAAGTTTTGTTGACCTTCCTACTTTCTTAATCCCAATTGAGGACTAAATAATCTGCTGCAATTTATCTATTGCTATCTTCATTTTATTCACCTTTCACTGCGGAACAACGAGATCCTGGAAAATGTACATGCTTAGCAATGGGTTCGCATGTTACCAAAGTTAGTGTTATTTGATGTGCTTGGATGTGGAAAGTCACTCATGATGCTGTTAATTTTGTTCAAGATTATTACATGGACGATGGATCAAGTTTTATTTAAATGAGAATCGACATGAAATTCAACCAGATTGGCCTAATTTATCTACTACACATGCAAAATATGTCAAGGTTACGATTTCATGAAACATATATATTCTATATTCATATTTTATAATAAATTACCATCTGTTCAAAATTAAACGATTTTCATTTTTATTCAAAGATTATTAGTAATGCTCAAAGATTTATGATCCAGGAATAGCAGTGTATGTATCATTATCAACAATAAGTCGATCACGGCGATTGCTTGTAGCTTGAGTTGATCCACCACAGCTTTCAATAATCAGAAGATCTTGATTGATAATTACAGCTATCCTTAAGTCTAAAAGATATGTTATTTTTGATTAGTTGCATTTGTCCAATCTTCATTATTGATTCAGTAAATTTGCAAAAGGCTATAAATGATTTGGTGTACGTACACTTAGCAAAGTATTGTAGATATTCGTAATTAAAACTATGATTAGACATGCACAACATTTTGTTAGGGAAAGTTGGGCCAAAATGGCCTAACAAAATGTTTGGTTAATGTATTTGATAAGTGTTAGTGGTTACGACCGACTGTTTTGCGTCATCTCATGTTTAATTTCATCTCTGCATTACGATCTCTGCATCTCTACACAATATTTGCGTTGTACTTTGACCTGGTCAGGTAAGTCATGATCAACCAACATGGTTATTATAACTAATTAATTTTTCATTCTAGAAAAGCCACAGCCTCATCCAGCAATAAAAAATTTCGTCTATTACGAGGATGAAAAATCTTTGTGCAAAATTCGAACTTCCGAACTTTTGCCAAATCTTAGGGTAAGTAAAATTATGGTTTTGATATCATATTTACCATCATCGTAGTCAAATAATGATTCTCTCTACAGATTCTGGATATTCCTTACATATTTTTTGACAAGTGTTTCCCATACGGAATATTCGACCTGGAGAACATCAATACGGCTGAAGGATTAATATACGAATCTGATGGCCGTAAATTAGATTGCACTGACCAGTGCTTTGAAATGGTTTCGTCGCCGAATTTATCGATTCGATTTATGAATCAATATTATGGATTTAAATTGAAGCAACTTCACTTACAAGTTTCAAGTTTGAAAAGCTTTTCAAATTGCGCCAGATACACGCGAAATTTGATAAGACTCCATATTGAAATGCATACAGGTAAGAATGCAATCTATCATGCTGAATTTCATAAAATATAACGTTTTCTTTGCATGTAACAGTTTGGCCATACATCAATAACAAAGAATCGAGTTCTCGAAAAGGTTCAAATTTTCGAATTTGGTCTTAATTCAAATGTCGATAGGGACACAGATTATCCTGGTTTTTCCATGGAGGACAAGTTTCCGAACCTTAAAAGTTCTTTTCATTATATTGATCTTAAATCAATTTCTGTGAATGATGAAATAAAAAATCATTCCATGCAGGATTTGGTTATAGAATTTGTAAGTAATAAGTACATTGTTTGAAAATTTTATCTAATTATGCTTACAAATCATCTTCTAGGTGTACAAATACAGCTTTCCAGACTGGAACACAATAAAAAGAATAATGGCTAAATATCCAAATTTAAAACATCTAGCCATTAGGAGTTCTGACACCATTTTCATTTATTCACATATTCAAGAAATAATTCAAGTGCTGCCACAAATTTCTATAATCGATCTAAGGAATTCGAGATCGATAACTGAAAATCTATTAGATTTATAAAAAAGCATAATGAGATTAATAAGGCAGTCTCATTTTATTACAAAAGTGATCAAAATTTAGAATTAGACTGGCCTCAGTTTTCAGGAAAGTCAGAGAGGATATGTCAAGGCATGAATTTTATGAAAAATTGTTGATTGAAATCATTTAAAAATTTACCTTATTTAATGGATCCTCTTGACGAAGCATAACTCAGTAAAATTGCATATGTAACTAAAATTATCTTATTCTGTTTATGTTGAAGCAGTAATCGTTTGTTTATTATTATATGTAAATGCTTTAGCTCTATTTTGGTATCCTGGAAAAAGGGTATAAAAGACCAAAGTATTTGAAAAATAAACACTCTCTCTCTCTTTAAGAAGAAACTCATCATTTGGTGGAGATGCCGAGTAATTGAAAAGAGAGAAAATTTGGAGAAAAAAGGTTAGTTTGCTAAAAAACAGATTACAGTTGAAGTGATTTCTCTTTGCCTGTGGATGAAATATTCTACCAGTGAAAAATCCCAATTCTTATTCGTGCTTTTATGTATATTAGTTCTCTTCGCTTGAGTCCTTTCCTTATTACTTTGTTAATTTGAATTAAGTTTACCTTGTTACAACTGATAATTTATAAAAAAAATTGGTGAATCAACCGTTTAAAACGAAGATTGAGCTGACTGATAGTTCATCATCTGGTGGAGTCATCTTAACAATAACATTCTTACCAGGTAAAAAAAACTACAATCAAAAGTTATTATCAGTGAACTTTCTGACTTCATGATCCGATGGAATTGAACTGACCATCTACAAAAAACGAGTAAACCATCAAACGCAAGTATTTTCTGTGCTTTCAATCTAATAGACTAACAAAAGAATTACATTTACTTATTATACAGTTACCATCACTGTTTAACAACAAAGGAGGGAAAACTATAACCATTTGTATGAACATTAGTTTTACGTTAAAATATTAACCTATTATTTGAGTGAACAGTTTATGAGACCAGTTAGGATTGATTCGGAGGTACAAGAACTTAGTTCGCTCGTACAACCGCATCGATTTCAATCGATCAGTGATAAGAACTTAGTTCACCATTTATCATTGTTCATTGAACTGATTTCCGACACTTAAAATTCTGAATTTGACTATTTGATACAAATATTTAGTTTCTTCCTCACTTTGTTCTTCTCTTGCAAACAATCGTATTTAATTAATGGGCTACTGAAAAAAAAAGTTAAATTAAACTGCTACATCTAAATCAGATTTCGCTTTATTTGAGCGTTTTTTCCCCCGTGTTATTGATCACTTAGGATTGGACTAATAACTTGATAGATAGATTTAACACAAACTGTATCTCGGTTTTTTTAGAAGTAAACACATTCTCGCATTCTTCCTTTAGCTATCCATTAGTTACGAATAGCAAAGTGGAAAAAAAAATACTTTCAATTAGTAAGCAATTATTGATAGCAATAACAATTTGAGAAACTAATTATCGCATTCAAAAATAGATATAAAACGTCTGCTGGAAAATAAGTTATATGTTATTGCTAATCATCGTATTCTGCCAATTTTAACGGGATAGTACGATTTTTCTTTGGTAATTGCCAATTAACGAAATTTTATCACCCTGTGAAAGCAAATGAGCTAATTCTGCGTAAACAGGGAGAATCACTTAAATCACTCAGAATCATTAGCCTAGTATCAACAGGTATATATAGCTTTTAATTAATTAGATACTTATGAACTGGTTTTGTTGTTGCTATTTGTACAACCATATATTTCTTGAAGTTTGTAACAACCTTGGTAGCTATATAAAATACTGGTTATTTCTTGACGATATAGTTTTCCCATCAGTTTGTTCCTTAATTTTGTTTGCTTTTCTTACTCATGTTTTTGAGCCTAACAGTGGTAAACGTAAATCAAGTTAAGTTATTGGCAATTAACATCTTAACTGCAATTTTGGCAGTTGTAAACATTTTCTGTCTTCACATTTAAGCCTTATTTCAAGGGCAGTTAAAAAAAACATATTACCTCGAGAAGGAAACCGATTTAAAAAAAACAATAAATAAAAGGGCTATAATGCACATTAGCCCCCCCTCTGATCTTGATGAAACTTTGTGTATATACTTATTTTGGCGCGAGATTTTGATTTATGAAGTCCTGCATTGCGGAAATTCTTACTTCCGGAGATACCGGAAATAGCTGATATCTCGAGACATAGGATAGATACATGCACACATGGTACATCACTCGATAGAAAACAATGAGTTCTATACACATATGAATTTTCATGCATTTATGCGCATGCGCAGTAAAGTTACATAGGAAAAACCATTGAAAAACAGTCATTTTTTCAGATTTTACCGGCTAGTCGATCAGAAAGGCACCTGAATCGTACCGATGACATCACATGCAATAGTACATCTCATGTTGTATGTGCGTATGCATTTTGAAGAAATTCTGATCATGTATAGGGAAGTTAGAACTGTTAGAATTGAAAGTAAGTTACCATACTCATTGACAAGTTGTTAAATTGAAGATCTCTTATGGACTCACATATCAAAATTCTCAATTTTGTTGTTTGAAACTGCTCAGGAAATGCAACTAGCACCACGCGAAGGTGGATTTAATCAGTCAACGTGGAATTGCATAGGAAATCTAGTGCTTTTTGGTCTCAACAAGGGTTCACGGCACGATGGGCGCTTGGGAAGGGTCACCCCACCCCCTTTTTGAAGGTTAAGGTGGTGCGAAGCGAACCTTACTCCACCTTAGCATTCCTTACATACTTTACGCCATCATATTTTTAAGTCCATCACACTGAACTAAGCTAATTGTACCATACCCCACCATACCTTGCATCAACATATTTTACAAACCTTACTTCCTCTACACTACCTAACGTTACACTATCATATCATTTCTGCTCCTATTCGGAATTTAACCATGTAAGTCTATGCGAAATATGCAAAGTTTATATGGGTATACATGGGTATACAAACTAACTTTTCCATTCTAACAGAGCTAAAGTCTCAGTATGTTATCGGATTTCTTGCAAAATGCATACACACATATAACATGAGATGTACTATTGCATGTGATGTCATCGGTACGATTCAGGTGCCTTTCTGATCGACTAGCCGGTAAAATCTGAAAAAATGACTGTTTTTCAATGGTTTTTCCTATGTAACTTTACTGCGCATGCGCATAAATGCATGAAAATTCATATGTGTATAGAACTCATTGTTTTCTATCGAGTGATGTACCATGTGTGCATGTATCTATCCTACGTCTCGAGATATCAGCTATTTCCGGTATCTCCGGAAGTAAGAATTTCCGCAATGCGGGACTTCATAAATCAAAATCTCGCGCCAAAATAAGTATATACACAAAGTTTCATCAAGATCAGAGGGGGGGCTAATGTGCAGTCTTACCAATAAAAGATTCTAGAAAAAAAACTGCAGAAAGTTAACGATTAATTTCAGTGCATGGCATGTCTGAAAGAAAATATAAAAATAATTGAAGTAAAAGTGCATGTAAGAGAACACCCTCTTTATCGTTACCAACAGCCTGTTACTGTTAAGTACTATTTTGATAACAAAATATTTGTTGATAGAAGCTTAACTGGAGTCAATTCATTTGACGGCATTTACATACCACCTGGTTTTTTAGATTAAAAATAAAAAAATATAGTAAGTAAAAGAAAATGATGAACGCACCGGAGGAAGGGAGTGTGGTCACTGAAAACTTGCCCCCTTAAGTTCAAAACGTGGTACCACCAACCACAGCTAATATATCTCTTCCGAGTGTTGCTGTGAATATAAACTTCTTTTCAGGGGATGAAGATGAAAACGTAATTGATTGGTTTGAGACTTTTGAGTTTGCTGCTAAAGCCTTAGGGTGGAATGAGCACGACATGTTTAATGCTGTCCCAGCTTATTTGCATGGAACGGCTAGAAGATGGTATTATGCTATTTCTGGTTCAGTTCCTCCTGCATCTGAATCTCCAAAAAATTATGTTGCGTTGAAAAGTAGAATGATTTCAGACCTTTGTCCAGCTGATTACCGATCCTACTTATCTCAGGAGCTTTATAAAGCGAAGCAGAAAATCGGACAATCAGCCGTTGCTTTTATTTATGAGATCCATGAGCTCTGTCGTCGGATTCACGAGGAAACCCCTGAAGTTTTCATTATCAGTATGATAAAAGAAAAATTGATGCCTCAAATAAAATATGGGATTGCTCTCCAGAATCCAAAAACACTGAGTTCATTAGTTGAATCTGCAAGATTAGCTGAAAGAGCTATGCATAGTTGCTCTACTCCTTTTGATGCACCAAATCGAGAAATCCTTCAGTTACAAACCCAATTTCAACAAATGAAAGAAAGACTTGATTCTTTTGCAAGAAGATGCAATATTTGTAAGAAATTCGGTCACACTGATGAAAGGTGTCACTTTAATCGAAAGCCTGAAAATGATTTCAATCAGCCAAATTATAATACTAATTTCATCCCGAACACTCAGAATCAACAAATACAATATCCACTTCCTAACTATAACCAAAGTATGACTCAACCTAACCCAGAGTACCAACAGGTTATTGCGCAAGCGAACAATAGATATCAAACAGCTTTAGCCAATAACAATTATAGTCCTGGTCATCCAGCAGTTACGAATCGTGCATTCGCAAGTAGGAAACCTCCTCCTAAAGATACTGCAGAAAATGATAATTGGAGGAATAGGCCTTCAACCTCGAAGCAGGAGACTGAAGTAAAGACTGAAGCTCCTAAGCAAACTAGACGAGGTCGATCTAAAGAAAGAACACCTTCTCCTAAACGAGGCAGACCTCCTGGTCGCGGACGAGGACGAGGCAGGGGCAAGGCGCCTCAGGTTAGAATAACAGCTTATCATGAAGATGAATCGGAGGAAGAAATGGATTCGGATTATTGTTTTGAATCAGAAGAAGGTTATTCAATTAATCCTGTTGTCCATTTATTGAATAGAAATCTCATCCAGCAATTTATAAAAGTTAACGGTATTAAGGTAGATTCTATGCTAGATACTGGGTCCGAGATTTCATTGATTACTAGGGAACTTGCCGAAAATCTCAACCTGAATATTAAAAAATATAATGGTCCGTTACCATTTGCAGCAAATAACAAACCGTTACCAGTCTTAGGGAAAGTTAAAGTTCAAATGAAGATTACCGATGGTAAAAAGGTTGCAGTGATAGATACCAAGCTTCAAGTTGTTAAACACCTGCCACGAAAATTTAAAGTTCTTATCGGTCAGGATCTTCTGAGTGAAGCTAAAGTGCAGATTAATTGCGGTGACAAAACAATTAGAATTGGCACTGAAGAAGAACATGTTGAGCTAATAACAACTGATGAAGAATCAGGCAATTCTTTCCCTGCAGTAGAACAAAACACTGAAATCGAGCACTCCAATGAAATTTATGACTTGAATGACTTTGTTTCTTCAGACGCAAATCAAGAACAGTCATCAGAGTTGTCTGAAAGTGCGATGGAGATTCAGCCGGTTACTTCAACCGTAGATAAAGAAGAACTCACTTTGAACATTGAAAGTGGAGTTCCTGGGGGAGTAGAAATAGAGTTGAATAAATTATGTAACAAGTACAGGAATGCTTTTGCTGTAACTGCACAAGAGTTAGGAAGAACTAGCCTTTTTGTCCATCGCATTGAAACAGGAAATCACGCTCCAATTGCACAATCACCTTACTCTCAGAGTGAACAAAAGCGAGAAATCACGAAGCAAACCGTTGCAGAGTTACTCAGAGATGGAATAATAGTTGACTCATTCTCACCCTGGTGTTCCCCTGTAGTCTTGGTTAGCAAGAAAACAGGCGATTGGCGATTGTGTGTTGACTATCGCAAATTGAATGCGATAACGGTGAAGGATTCATACCCTATTCCAAACATAAATGTTTCTTTAGATGCTTTGAAGGGTTCACAATATTTTAGCCTCCTAGATCTTAGATCGGGCTACCATCAAGTTGAGTTGGCTAAGGAAGATCGCCAGAAAAGTGCGTTTGTAACTAGTTTTGGAATGTATGAGTATGTTACGATGCCTTTCGGTTTGTGCAACGCTCCAGCTACTTTTCAACGACTTATGAATTGTTGTCTATCAGGGTTGAAATATTCTTGTTGCTTAGTCTATATTGATGACATTATTGTTTTCAGCAAAACCATCGAAGAACACTTCGAGCGTTTAGAAGCTGTTTTCAATCGATTAAGATTAGCTGGACTGACTCTTAAACCTGATAAATGTTTCTTTTTTAAAAGGAAAATACTTTATCTCGGGCACATTGTTAGTGCAGCAGGTCAGGAACCTGATCCTGAGAAAATTCGAGCAGTTAAGAATTTTCCAGTGCCTTTAACCCTAAAGGACATAAGGGCTTTCGTCGCTCTCTGCTCCTATTACAGGAAATTCATTAAAGATTTCGCCAAAATTGCGCAACCTCTGACCCAATTGACAAAAAAGGAAGCTCCTTTTATCTGGGGTCCCAACCAGATTGAAGCATTCGAATATTTAAAAAGCTGTCTGATTAGAGCTCCTGTTTTAGCACATTATGATCACACTTTAGAAACTCAATTGAGAACTGATGCTTCAGACGTAGGGTTAGGCGCAATCTTGCTTCAAAAACACGACAATAAATGGAAGCCAGTTGCTTTTGCAAGCAGACAAATTCGAGGAGCAGAGATTAATTATCCAATCTCAGATAAAGAATGTCTAGCCATTATTTATGCTTTTGAAAAATTTCGGCATTATCTTGAGGGAATTAAATTTGAAATAGTCACCGACCACTGTGCCTTATGTTTCATGAGGTCAAAGACAAAATTACCACCGAGACTAATGCGCAATGCTATGACACTTCAGTCGTTCGAATTTACGATAACCTACAAATCTGGTAAAATTCACCAAGATGCAGATTGTTTAAGTCGTTATCCAACGAATGATCCTGAATTCAATAATTTGGGTGAAGACGATAAGGAACAAGGGGATGATATTCTTTGCATTATTAATTAGTGAACAAGATGATGAAGCATTGGATTTACTTAATCTACAGCGAAACGATCCTTTGATTCAAACACAAATTCAGCAGCTAAATGAAATAGATAAGTTAGAGCCAAAAATAAGAAATAAAATAGCACGCAATCACAGATTGAAAGACGGCATTCTCCAAAGGAAGATCGTAACCGACATTGGAATTCAGTGGGTTCCAGTTTTGCCTTCCACGCTGGTAAAACAAATTTTGCAGTCCTATCATAATGATGTAACCTCTGGTCATTGTGGCCTCTACCAAACATACGCTAAACTAAAACCCAAGTATTACTGGCCAAAAATGACTAAAGATATTGCTAAGTACATTCAATCATGTGAAGAATGTCAGCGCAATAAGAAAGGAATAGGAAATGCTGTGCCTCCGCTTAAATCGATATATGTGTCTGCGCCATTCGAGAAGATGGGAATTGATATATTAGGTCCATTACCATCCTCCGCTGGAAAAGAGTACATCATCGTGGCGACTGATTACTTTACTCGGTGGGTAGAGATGAAGGCAATACTAAAGAAAGACACACTCAATACCGCCAAATTTTTGATTGAAAACATTTTGTGTAAGCATGGTTGTCCTAAAACGATAGTGAGTGATCAAGGCCGAAACTTTATCGCAGACACTATTAAAGAAATTGCAGAATTTATGAATACAAAGTGGCAATTGTCAAACACCTATCATCCGCAAACTAATGGAATGACTGAAAGAGTTAATAGAACAATTTGTCAAATGCTGAGTCATTATTGTCAAGAAACAAATCGACTCAGATGGACCCAAGTTCTACCCTTGATGAATTTTGCTTATAACACAGCAGCTAATCAAAGTACTAAGTTCTCTCCGTTTTATTTGTTGTATGGAAGAGAACCAAATTTACCAATTGACTTGAAGTTGGATCCTGAGAACAAAGAAATTAGATTTTCAGATTACGTTGAATTTATTAATAGTGAGTGGGTAATGGTTAAAGAACAAGCGCGAATAAATTCAGATGAGTCAAAAGAAAAGCAGTTCAAGGATTATGAAAAACGGCATAGATTGAGGACGTTCAACATTGGGGATTTAGTTTTATATGAGAAACAAGTACGAACAAACAAGTTAGAATCAAAATACGAAGGACCTTATCAGATTGTAGAGAAAATTGGTGAAACTACTTATTTGATAAAGAAGGGTGAACAGTTCGAACCAAGAAGAGTACATGGTTCCCAAATTAAACCGTACCATAGTGAAGAGACAAGATCTGATGAAAGAAGAAGCAATAGCAGAATTTCTCCAAACATACTTTTGATGCTTCTTTTAGCTTGCTTTGCAGCAATGTGTCAGTCAATCGAATATGGAGAGCCTTTGATTTGGAAGAATACAGACAATAAATTTTTGAAAGGGATCATTTTAGTGAATCAAACCATTATGATGGTTAACCCTTGTAAGCAAATACCAGAGTATGAAAGCTACTTCGATGAAAATATTGCATGGTCCAGTGATGATACTTCAGATTGCAGTGTGCATTGGGAAAATCAAATGCAGGTATTGGTGCGACCACAACCAACACCAACCTATCGTGGTTGTTCGGAATTTATTAAAAAAGGTTCTCGATCAAATTGTTTGGAGCAAATTGATGAAGTATGTTTCCAACATACACATCGCAATGATATCTTTTACATTGCTAGACAATCCTGCTTACGGTATATCGAATCAAAAATGGGAACTGTTAGAGGACTTTGTTCGCGATCTAACCAAATGTTAGTCAAGAGACGCAAAAGGGATTTTGGAATATCGTTAATTATTTTTACCGCTTCATTACTAATACTGGGAACCACTGTGCTTTACAATAGTTTTAGCAGTCACCTGCGGACAGTGGAGGAAATTTCTAATGAATTCATGGACGAAGTAGTGACAGCATTGAAGGCCCAACAAAGTAAAATGATGACCATGGCAGCAGAATTATCGGAACTCAAAATAAGAGTTTCACAATTGGAGCACATGTCATTTGAAAATTCGTTCAGGGCTTCAGACATCTCTTACGAAATGAATAGATTACTGTCAGTTATGCAAGATACACAAGCTGCAATTCAATCAAGAGGAACTATTCCTATATCGACTTTCAGATATTTTAATATTACGTTACCATGTGGAAATTCTTGTCCACTGCTTGGAGTTACAGAAGCAAGATGTCAGTTGATTCCTAGTTTCTCGGGGGATTGGTTTATGGAATTCACATTCAAAGTGAAAGAAATAGCAACGGATTTAGTGGTACAAAAAGCTGACCCATTTGTTCTCTTGGAAAAAGATAATCATACTGTATGCTTGAAAACTTACAAAGGACCGAAGTATATTGTTGTTAATGAAACCTCAACAGAGATGTGCGAAATAGATGCTGAAGAGACGAAACAACCATATTTAGTTCATTTTCCGAGTTATTGCGATAAGGCATTGAATATAAACGCATGGTCTAAGGAGAATTGTGTTGAAGCGTCAAAATATAAAATAAGGAAACCACAGATCAAGATTGTAAACGACCACTTCTATATCTATTGTGTTGGACATGATATTACGATGTTTGGAAATACCAAAGAATGTCCTGATAATATATTGAAAATATCGATGAATTTGAACTTCTCAATTGATAATATAACGTATACCGTTAGTCAACTTGCTCATCTGGAACATTATAGAATGACCCCGGTGTCAAATTTGATTAACTGGAAGTTAACAAATGTGCAACCGACGATTCAAACCCAAATTCATGATTTGGATATTTTGCAAGAACTTGTTACCAGACATAAAGATGCAATCGACTCGAATGAATCGTGGATTGATTGGTTGAAAAGAAGCCTGTTAACATTATTATTGTCTGTTTTGACATTTTGCATAATGCTGCTGATAATATCGAAATTCATGAATACAATATTATATTGTATTAAGCGACCAGTTGTTTCAGTGAACATAGTTCCTGATCAAAATAATCCAAGTCGCATGAATGCGTTACGACAAATACCGATACCATTAAGCTCGCTATACTAATACGCCTGATATACGCCTGATATACGCCTGATATGCTTAAGCGTTATTAATTGTGCTCGTTCTAATCATTAATTGTTTAGTTTATTTTATTTTTACAATAGGTTACAAATTTTGGTTTAGTATGGATAGAGGTAGAATTCCCCTGATTGACCTCGACCCTGCTCCAGAGCCAATAAGGTGGGATGAGGATGGTTTCGCTGTTCCTGCTCCAGTGGATTTGGAGGATTTTGATCGCCCCGATCCAGTTGTTCTAAGACTAATGGACCAGGCTCCTGAACCTACCCCACATCAACTGAACTCAGACAAATTCCTTGACACAAACACAGTCAAAGATTTTGAATGCATTATATGCTTAGACATAGTATACGACCATTATAAATCCCAAACTTGCAGAGATTGCTTGGTATCTATGTGTCCCAGTTCCTGCCTTAAAGCTTTTAAAGAAGCAAATCCTTCATACGTTAGGAAATGCCCTGCATGTAGGTCTCCTTTCCGTTATAGAAATAGGCCGAGAACAGGACCAAAGTCTATCGAGCAATATGAGAGTTTGCAGGTTTATTGCTCCTTTAGTCCCTCCTGTCAGCAGATTTTAACAGTAAGACAGTATCTGGCTCACGTTAACGATTGTGTTTTCAACGTTAGTAATTGTCCAAGGTGCTCCAGTAAAGGAGGAAACCAGGACATACACTTAGGGTACTGCATGGACGAACTTAGTTCACTTCATGCAGAACTGGCCACGAAAAGGCAATCGTTGACACGGGCTGCCATTACCATCGAAGTACAAAGGCAGCAAATTGAGAATTTAGAACGAAAAATTAGTGAATTGGAGGGGCAACAGAGCAAAGGTTTTCAGACTGTTTCCAATCCAGTTAGAAGTACCAAAGAGCATGATGGCAAATATACCAAATTTACAGTAAAATATTTAGATCAAACATTTCAAATAGAAAATATTGCCCTATATGACCCTGGTTCTGTTCTCAGAGCAGAAATTGAAAAAGTAGTTGGAAGGAAGGTAGGCGCAATTTTACGTTCAGATCATACCTTCCTTAATGATGAAAAACGTTTGAGACAGCACCAATTTTGCTATAAACCAACATTTATTACCGCATTACCGTCTGATTTTTCAGTTGATGAGGGATCCAGACTAAATGTTTTGATATTGGACAGAGGAGAACAAGTTTAATTATTTGTAACTGAACAGTGGCTGTTCAGAAAGACGGCCGGTATCTGTAACTAAAATTATCTTATTCTGTTTATGTTGAAGCAGTAATCGTTTGTTTATTATTATATGTAAATGCTTTAGCTCTATTTTGGTATCCTGGAAAAAGGGTATAAAAGACCAAAGTATTTGAAAAATAAACACTCTCTCTCTTTAAGAAGAAACTCATCACATATTTATAATTATTTCTTATTAATAAAAAAATGATTCAAATACCATTCAAACATGATGACTACAATGAAATTCACATTGGTTTTACCTTCGGTAATGCAGTAGGCAGCAGACGCTTAACACTTTGTTAGTATGAGCTTTTTTAATAAACCTGTTAAATGCCTTTTTATGCCTAACTTATCCTAACAAAATGTTAGGCATGACTATACTTTTCATTAATATAGACAAATACTTTAGTAAGTGTTAGTAAATTTTATTTTGGTTACGGCCAATTTTGCATCTTTTTTGCATATGCACCCTGTGTAAAGTTAACTTAACAAACTGCATGCAGATAGACGTAATGCAGAGATGAAATTATTTCAATTCAGAAACCAAACATTTTGTTAGGCCAACTTTGCCTAACTTTCCCTAACAAAATGTTGAGCATGTCTGCCTAATCATAGTTTTAATATTGAATTGTCTGTATTGAAATAATCTCTGCATTACGTCTATCTGCATGCAGTTTGGTAAGTTAACTGGGTGCATATGCAAAACAGATGAAAAATTGTAGCCAAAATATAAGTTAGACAATATAATGTACTAACACATATAGTCTTGCTTAACATTTTGTTAGGGAAAGTTAGGATCCTGTATACTTTTGTTTTGACTATTGTTTCCACTTCCAGCAAGACCATTAAATCAACTAATAAAGTCATTGTTAAAATGAGATTTACGTGTGATTATTGTGAGGATCACCCAGCTGCATTTGCTGATTAGTCTTGAGCAATAATTTTTTAGTGCAAAGCCATTGTGACCTCGTGACATTGTGAATAAACTCGAATTAATGAATATCTTCGTGTAATTTAGTTGGTTATGTTGAATCAAGATATGCGCCAAAGCCTGTCCAACAAGACTACATTGGCAATATTGCTGCAGCATTGCAGCATCATCATTGAAAATTGTTGAAGAATGTTGAAGAAAGGTGCTTTCTTTCCGCAAGATAAGAAGTGGTTTGAGCGGACTGAAGCTCTGAATATGGAAGATGATGTTTCCCTTTGGTCAAAAATCTGGCATTTTGGCTTGAATGCAATGAAACCCTTTTATGTGGGGAAGGTCGTGATTACTCGGTAGTAGTGATAACATACTGAATTTATTTTTTTTTACTAATTTGTTTGTTTTATATTAACAGGTCAATTATCGAAAACTTGATCGTCTTTAATAATTATTTGTAGCCTTTTGCTTTAACAAATTTGAAACCGAAAGGTCAACAAATAATAATTAAAGACGCTCGAAAACAAAAGCTATACGAGGAAACTAAATTAACATAACTTGATTTATACCTCTAATTAACCTCTAATTATTGACACAAAAACTATATCACACACAACTTTGGATTACTCGTGAAGCTGGGAAAATTGAAAACAGTATCTTGTCTGGAAATACACTTGTTTTTACCGATTTCAATCTCAATCAGGCCAATGTTGACAAAACGTTTTAGCGTGGAAACATAAAAACCTGGATAAAGTTAGGTGTGTTGATTTCAAACATAACAGCAATGTAGAGCAACTATTCAATTTGTTGTTGCTGCCTTATTAAAGCTGAAATGTTTCAACATGGGAAAATGAACGAGAAAGATGAAACAGATGAAAAAAGAGAAGAAACGAGAAGGAAAATTTCATTTACGAAAATTTACTAAGAGATTGCGTCAAATTGGTGACAAATTTTGTCAATTCAAAATCATGAATAATCTATTGCAAAAGTTTTTGCTCATGAGATTCATTCAATTCAGTTAATTCTGTTAATTTGTTTTTCTTTCACCAACTTGACTGTTAACCGAATTAATGAACATTTTATAACTGTTTTACTCGCATTATTTTTCCATGCGCACTACCGTAATGGTCCATTAAGTTTTTCGCGGTTTTTTAATCTGGTTGTTACAGCTTGCTTCTCATTGTTTACTTTTAAAATAAACTCTCCTAAACGGTTACTCTCTTTAAGGGAATAGTACGAACTTTAGTTACACTCTGTAACCATGTGAATGCACTCGACTGTGCACCGCTGAAACGGCGTATGCTATAAATAAGCTGAATGGGATCTCTAATTAACTAAATAGAATTAATATAATTATTACCTTATTAACTAACCATTTTTTTGATAACATTCATTTGGAAATACTGTCAAACCTCCAATATTGTCACTTCGTGGGATTAGCATTTAAAGCTATTTTTACATCATTTTTCGGAGGAATATCTTTGTTTACATTCTTAGATACAATATTAATGCAATTTTTTTCCATTTCATGATAATTTGTTCATTTATTTGGATTTAATTGATATTTAAATTAATTTACATGATAATTTAAAGCCCTCTAGACATAGTTTCACCATCATAAAGGTAAGTTTAATCATCATCAATTGTTAACTGCTCCATGTAACTAACTAATGTTGGCTTTTCTTTCGCCCTAATAGGTATATTGTCATAAATGGCCTGAATTTCATCATTTTCAGTCATCATCAACAACAATTTCTTCAACAACTTCATCCTCTACCTCATTATAGCCAGCTTTTTTCCAACAATTGATTATTGTTCTATCGAGACTTCTGCCCAAGATTCAGAAAGCCAAGAAGTAGCATCAAAAATAGTAATCGTTTTGGTAATTTTCTTGAAATCAAGATTAGCTGCAAATCCAGTGAATATTTTTAGTAATAATCTTTTTGTGTATTTGCTTTTGAAAGACTTAATTATTCCAGCGTCTAATGGTTGCAGAGCACAAGTTGTATTTGGCCGTAACCAAAAAAATTCAATGAAAGGAAATAAAGACTCGTCAATTTTATGCCCGGCGAAGTTATCTAAAATAAGAGCAAATTTTTTCCCACTTTTCTCTAATTCACTATTCCAACTTTGAATGAAACTGAGAAAATATTTTTCGTCATCCAAGCAGCTTTGTTTGATTCAAGTAAAATATCCTTTTGTTTCAACTCGTCCATTCTTTCTCTGAAAGAACGCGGATTTTTTGATTTAGTTATAACTAAAGGTTCAAACTTTTCTCCAACTTGATTGCAACCAAATAAGATTGTCATTCTTTCCTTATTCAACTTGTTACCAAAATGTTTGTTTTTCTTGATGAAAAATGTCTTTGAAGGCAATTGACGTAAAAAATACTAGTTTCATCAATGTTGTAATGTCTATCTGGAGGATAATTTTGTTTTATAGCTGTAATTTCTTTCAATTTATAATTATTCACCAAAACAACATCAAGATCAGCAGATTCACCAGATAGTTTTCCGAATTTAATATTACATCGCTTTTTAAACTTAGCAAACCATCCTCTTGAAGCATTGAAATAAAATCTTTTGAAAGCTCGATTGCTTTTTGTCTTATCATGTTGTAGGTTAATGGATATCCTTTTTCGTTCATTTCACTGATAAATGCTGTCAAAGATCTGTCAAGAAGCTTAGTTTTGTCAACAATTCTAAAGTAAGAAAAAAATATTTATTATCAATGGATTTAATTTAATGTTTCGATATTTTTGACTTACTTTTTCATTTTACCCTTGCCTTCAACAGCTTTTCTCATTATCTCTTTCTGGTCTTTCAGGTATCGGTAGATCGTTCTTTTGCTGACCTTGAACTCTTTTTGGGCTTCATCTATACCCTTTTGATGGACAAAGCTAATCAACTTGGATTTTTCAAGGTATGTTATTAGGTAACCAACTATGTTTCTGCATAAATCGAGGAAATCTTAAATTACACTTTAATTAAAGTTACCAGAAATTTGATTACTACATGAAATGATGTTAGATTACTAATTAAACTATGGGCTTTTCAGAGAAATGAAAATCAATGATCAGTCATTTACAGTTAACTTGTTATAGTGGTCACAATGTCGATAGACAGACGTGTTTTTCGTTCGTGTTTTTTATATGAGTTTAAATTAGGGACAAAAGAGCCCAAAACCTTTGAAAAAGTGAACAGAGCGTTTGGTCAAGGGTCAACCTCAATTCGTACGGTGCAAAATTGGTACGAAAAGTTCAAGAGTGGTAATTATGACCTTTCGGATGCTGCTAAGTCAGGAAGAAACGTTACCGTGTCGGACAGTGACCTGAAGGACTTAGTGGAATCAGATCCTGAGGTGACCTGTGCCATTTTAGGCCAACAACTTGGTTTATCAGCTGAGGGGGTGAGGAAAAGGTTACACGCCCTTGGTAAGGTACACAGATTGAATAAATGGGTACCCTATGACCTTACCATTGATCAAAAGCAAACACGTAAGTCAATCTCCTTGTCATTGCTTTTGAAAGAGGAAAATGACCCTTTCCTTGATCGTCTCATGACCAGTGATGAGAAATGGATATACCTCGATAATGCCAAAAGGTCATACGCTTGGTTAGACCCAGGTCAAGCTTCATGCTCCACCCCCAGACCGTCAATTCATCGATCGAAGGTAATGTTATCCATTTGGTGGTGTACAAGGGGCGTGGTTTACTATGAACTGTTACCAGAGAGTCAAAAGGTTAACGGTGAGTTGTATGCACAGCAATTGACCAAAGTGCACGAATCCCTGGTCAATAAATGGCCTGCATTGGTCAATAGGTCAAAGATCATCTATCAACATGATAACGCACGGCCTCATGTGGCCAGAATCGTCAAAAATAAACTGTCTGAGTTGAAATGGGAAGTTATTTCTCACCCCCATATTCACCTGACCTTGCACCATCAGACTACCACCTTTTTTTGTCTATGGCGAACTCTTTCAAAGGCCGAAAGTTCAATAACCGAACCGAAGTTCAACGAGCGCTCGACGACTTCTTTGAGTCCAAAAACCCCGAATTTTGGGTTGATGGGATCAAAAAGCTCAAGGATCGATGGGCTAAGACTATTGATTCAAATGGAGACTATTTTGATTAATTTGTATCACTCATTTGATTACAATTAAATATTAACTGAATTATTAGATTTTATGCAGAAACATAGTTATTTACCTAATAAATTACAACGAGGCATTTTTTAAAACTGACAATTTAAATTTGGATAACAAAGGAATGAATGAAACAATAGAGTTTACTCTATTACCATGACAACGTGACATTTTGAGAATGTGACATTATTGGAGGTTTGACAGTAATTGCAAACCCTTAGGTTTGCAATTACAGTGCATCCCTAGTTAAGTTATAATTTTTG
Organism: Tetranychus piercei; assembly: GCA_036759885.1. Taxonomy (NCBI): domain Eukaryota; kingdom Metazoa; phylum Arthropoda; class Arachnida; order Trombidiformes; family Tetranychidae; genus Tetranychus; species Tetranychus piercei. Next base: position 2,389,752 of record CM071877.1, read on the forward strand.
TGGGTTAAGCTTAGAGCTAAAGAAGAAAGATGGCGTTGTTTTATTAATTTTTAGGTTGTAAATCACAATGGTTTCAGCAATTAATAATTGTTTGAGAAGTTAAATCAAACCAACTCTCAGATATTATTTTGATAATTTCAACTAAATTAATACACTTTGTTATATCACATGTATCCATAGCTTGAGATTTATTCAGCAATAGATCGAGTAACTTTGATTTATAATTGTCCTTGAATGCTTTAATTATGCCTTGATCCAGAGGTTGCAGCTTCGAAGTTGTATTTGGTGGTAGATAGATGATGTTGATATTGAACAGCTTTTTAGTTATGTGATGTCCTGAAAAGTTATCAAGAATCACAACAATTTTCCGCTTTTCTCTTTTTAGAATTTTGTCCCAATTAATAAGCCATTCTGTGAATGAATCACGAGTTAACCAAGAATTTTTATTAGAAATGTAATCCACATTTACACTTCGAGGATCGAAACTGGCAGCTTTAAAACATCTAGGCTTTTTTGCTTTACCAATGATCAAAGGTTTGAGTTTTTTACCAGATAAACTTGTCCCAAAAAGAAGACTCAATCGTATCTTACTGCACTTTCCTCCATGAGCTTTTTCACCACTTTGAGATAATGTTGTATTCGGCAACTGATAAATGAAGAGGCTAGTTTCATCTAAATTGTAAATGTCATCAGACTTATATTGACTGAAAGTAGCACTGATTTTTTTCCTCCATTGATCACAAAGTTCCAAATTGACTGAATTTTCAACTCCACAGATCTTTTTTCGAGTGTAATGATAATGCTTAATAAATCGACAATACCAGCCATTTGAAGCTGAAAAAGATGGCGAATCGTTGATTTTTTTAGCCAGTCGCTTGACAATACTTACTCCAACAGGAATGTTCAACTTATTGAGGCGATTTATCTCAATGATCAATTGCTTCTCCATGTCCGCAAACGGCCTAATTGTTAACCTTTTATTATTCAAATTCACTTGACTTCCAACTTTACGTTTAAAGTTCTCCTTGTTTTTCCATAATTTTGCTATTGCAGGTTGAGTTACACGATGCTTACGTGCGAGTTCAACTTGTTTTGAGCCACTTTGTAATTCACTTATTATTTTTAATTTTGTTGAAAATGACAACCTGACCATGTTGATTGCTAATGCTAGAATTGTGATTCTTCATATTAATTAGTTTAAATATCAATCAATTTAACCCGCTTAAGTTAGTGAGTTAAAGCTATTGAGTTAAAGCGTTTATCAAAAAATATAACTTAAATGAGGATATAACTTAAGTGAGGACGCACTGTATTTGTTACTGTCGTCACATGGTCTTAACCATGTGTTGACAGTAACAAATAAACAAATAAACAAATTTTGTTTAAATTAAAGGGCGAAATCATGAATTAAATTTCATTTAGTTCAAACTTTTATCCCCATTGAAAATCGCGTTTATTTTTTCATCTCCCAAACAAGGAACAATTTGATGTACACTGTAGTTAACTGTAATTATAATATTAGTTTTGTCTTTGCATTCTTTGTACTCAAAGAAACTCAGGTAACTCAAAGATTTTATTTAGTAACTGAAAAGCACTAAACGTCTAGCCATATGGCTGAGTGGCAAAATAAGACAAGATATTATCGCCTAAACACTCGATAGAAATATTCAGCTGTTCATTAAAACAATTTTGTGTAATTTAATAATTAGTTTTGTCTTTGCCTTCTTTTTACGTAAAGAGACTCACAAACTTGTCAGTAAACTCAAAGCGGTTTAATGTACCGCTATTATATCCTTTTAATGCAAACATCAGATGGAGTTGCTTTTTCATTTATCCTATCTGATCTGACTAATAGTCTAGGAATGTTAGGAAAAACTTTTAATTTAAAGTTACATTCGTGCTTCAATAAAAATATTTAAACAAATGTTAGTTCAGTTAGTTTGTTTTAATATTATATTATAACTTGATATTTCTAATGTATGTTTATGCATAAATAACTGCTAATAAAGTTTATATTTGTACAAATCAAAAAGCATCTGTATTATAAAGTGATTAGTTAGGTTTGATCATCAGTTGATTTACAATGTTTATCAATGAACTTCCAGAGGAATGTTTGCTCATCATTTTTGGTCAACTAAATGAACTGGATGATTTATCAAATTGCTATAAAGGTAAGTTTTCAACAAATCATGTTCTTTTTGTGATAATGAAATAGAAATCATTGTTGAACCATATTTTCAAAAATATTTAATTATGTTGTGTTGATAGAGAAGGCAACTACATAATCCATAACCAATCAACAAAAAAATCTAGTTTTTTAACGCAAATTTTATTACAGTTTTGTCCCGAATGGAGCCATTTAATTGCAGAGCGAACTAAAAAAGTTAAATATTTGGTTGGTAAGGCGCAAATTTTGATCAATACTCATAATTGTTGATGAATTTCTTCATTTAAGCAATTTATATTTTCAGAATATCAAAATTTTTATGGTCTGGAGCCTCCAATTTATACGGTTGATTATGTTTATTATCACCCAGAAAAACCAATTAATGGGACCTGTTTGAGCACATTATTTCCAAATTTAATAGTAATTACTAAGCTTTGATTGTTTACTGAATATTCATTTTGTTATATTTTCCCATTACCTTAGATTGCAGTATTTTCTTGTAGATTTCGCGAAAAAGTAAGACGTAAAGATATTGTTAGATTGTTCAAAAAGACAAAATTAAAAGGATTACTTCATTTCTCTTATTTATATGATGATTTCAAATCGATTTACCAATATATTAATGAACTTGAAATGGTTGCCACACATCGCATTCATCGATACATCCGCAAGAATAGTGCCAGTATTAAACAATTGCAACTTTGGAAACACAATCTGTATTCATTCAAGCATTATGCACATTATTTTCCAAATATTGAAAGCTTACATCTTCATTCAAATAATGGTAATTTTTAAATTATTTTGAAAAATTTTCGCAATTGAAATTTTCGTAATTCATCTTTTATCCGCAGACTACCCAAATGGTTACTACGATGGTCCCATATTGAGCAAGCTTAAAATAGTTATACTTGGCTTCTGTTTTAATGCAGAAGACATAAATTACAGTTTCCAGTTCACGGATTCGTGTCCAAATTTACAAAGCGCATTCATTCACTTTAACAATAATCGGATTTTCGTTGATGAATCATTGAACCACCAATCTTTACAAGATTTAGTGATAGATTCAGTAAGTATGGATTTGAAATGTTATTTACTTATTTATAAAATATTCCTGCATTTTCTTTCCAAATCAAACACATTTAGAGATGTTCATCATGACAAGAGTATCTAAAGGCATCTTTATTAATTATTAAATCAATATTAATCTGTGTCTTTACAGAGGGATGCTAACCATTGTGATAGTGTGGAGTGGAATGAATTGAAAAGATTGTTTATGAAGTATCCAAATCTCAAGCACCTTTCACTGCGGGGCAACAGGAGCCTGGAGAATGAACATATAGAGCAATTGGTTCGCATGTTACCCAAGTTAGTGTTATTTGAAGTTCGTGAATGTCCAAGAGTCACTCAAAATGCTGCTAACTTCGTTCAAGATTATTGTGAACGACAAAGACGATCAATCAAGTTTTATTTCGATGAGAATTATGATGCAATTCGATCAGATTGGCCTCAATTATCCGTTAAATATGAATTATTCAGTCGAGGTTTTGATTTCATGAAACATTGTTTCCTCAAACATTTTTTGTATCTTCCTACTTTCTTAGTCCCTGATGAGGACTAAATAACCAAATGCACACATTCACCTTCGCTTAGTACTCCTTCTTTGTACTTGAAAAAACTCACAACTTGTCAGCAAACTTAAAGTGGTTTAATGTACCGCTATAATATCCTTTTTTATGCAAACACCAGATGGGGTTACTCTTCATTTATCCCATCTCGACGTTCCGACCTGACTAATGAATCATTGAATGTAAAGCAAAACTTTTTATTTTAAGATTACATTCGTGCTTCAATAAAATTTAGAAGAATGTAACTTCAGTTGATTTGTTTTTCATCTTATATTCAATTTTGTTTTGATTATATTTTTATTCATAAATAACTGCTACTACAATTTATATTAGTTCAAAACAATCAAATCTCTAGATCTTAGCATCTGTATTAAAAAGTGATTAGCGCGGTTTGATTATAAGTTGCTTTTACAATGTTTATCGATGAACTTCCAGAGGAATGTTTGCTCATCATTTTCTACTCAATATGTGAACTGGATGATTTAATAAACTGCTTTAAAGGTAATTTTGTTTTAAACAAATCATGTTCTTCTTAATAATTAAATAGAAATCATTCGACGGCTTTTTTGGTAGTGAAGGCAATTACATAATCAGCCAACCAATCAACAGAAAATTTAAACGAAATTTTCATTACAGTGTGCAGCAAATGGAGCCATTTAATTGCAGAGCGAACTAGGAAAGTTAAATATTTAGTTGGTAAGAGTCAAATTTTTATTGATGCTTATTATATTATAATTATTAACTAATTTCTCCATTTAAGCAATTTATATTTTCAGATCATCATTGGCGTGGAGGTTTCTCAAACAAATCGGTTGATTGTGTTTATTATCGAACAGATGAACCAATTGATGGAACCTGTTTGAGCACATTATTTCCGAATTTAATAGTTTGTTGAATTATTTAACTTTCATTGTGTGCTTAATATTAATTTTCTTAAATATTCAATATTATTAGATTGCCGACCTTACTTTTGGAGACGCTAGAAAAGTAGAGTATAAAGATATCGTTACATTGGTCAAAAAGACAAAATTAAAAGGATTACTTCATTTCTCTTATTTATATGATGATTTCAAATCGATTTACCAATATATTAATGAACTTGAAATGGTTGCCACACATCGCATTCATCGATACATCCGCAAGAAAGGTGCCAGTATTAAACAATTGCATCTTTGGAGTGACTGTCTGAATGCATTTAATTATTATGCACATTATTTTCCAAATATTGAAAGTCTATTCATCAATAAAAATTCAGGTGAATTGTAGACACTTTTGAAGAAACTTACGATAATGGACATTTATCTTTTATCCTCAGGCGACCCAGATGAGTACTACGATGGTCCTATATTAAGAAAACTTAAAATAGTTGAATTGAGTTTATCGTCTAACAGTGAAGAAGATATTAATTACGATTTCCAGTTCATGGATTCGTGTCCAAATTTACAAAGTGCATACATTTATTTGCATTCTAACAGCATTTTCATTGAAAAATCATTGAAGAATCGATCTTTACAAGATTTAGTGATTGATTTTGTAAGTATTCATTTCAACTGAAATGTAGTTGCTTATTCGTGAAATATTCATGAAATCCTTTCATCACACATGACAATCAAACACATTAAGATGGGTTTATCATGACTAAAGTATCTAAATTCATTTATATTAATCTACTAATCTGTATATCCACAGTATTGTGATGCGATCGACTGGAAAGATTTGAAACGGTTGTTTAGGAAATATCCAAATCTTAAACATCTTGCACTGCGGAACAACAAGAACCTGAATAATGCACATGTTGAGAAACTGATTCACATGTTACCCAAGTTAGAGTTATTTGATGTTCGTAAATGTCCAAAAGTCACTCAAAAGGCTTATAATTATGTTCAAGATTTTTGTGAACTGTATGAACGATCAATCAGGTTTTATTTTGATAAGAATCACCATAAAATTCAATCAGATTGGCCTCAACTATCCACTCAGCGGGAAATAATTAGTCAAGGTTTTGATTTCATGAAACATTGTTTTCTCAAACGTTTTCATAGCCTTCCTACTTTCTTAGTCCCTATTGAGGACTAATTTTTGTGAATTGACGCCAATTCAATTGCCAACTTCTAATATTTTCTATTTTTTAACCATTTTTTTAATTTCTATCCAATTTGATGTACATTAATCAAATCCAAATTCTTAGCTTAAACCATGATCTTTTTAAATTAAACGCTGTCCATTTTCATTCAAAGATGTGGTGACTATTAGCAATACTCATTTCTGATTCGGAATATCAGTGTATCATTATCAGCACTAAGTTGATCATGATTGCTTGTAGCTTGTGTTTTTCAAATAAACTGATTAAAATATTTAAAATATACCATTTATATCAAAATAAGATGCATTAATATATATTAAGCATTATAAATTTTTAAAAACGTGTTTAAAACGCATTCAATTGAGTTGATCAATTTAGCGAATACGTTTGACCGTACCGCCATAGTTTATTTCGAGTAAAAACACCAGATGGAATTGCTTTAATACGGATCTTTTCAGGTTTGCATAAGATGATCGCTGATTGCCAATCAGTGATTGGACTTCAGAGTCTGAAGTTCAGACTCTAAAGTTCAGAATCGGAGAGTTTCTAGTGTGTGGTGTTGAGCTTTAGCTGCCTAGAAGAGTGGCGGTGAATACAACAAATCAAACAGTGCTTTTGCGAACAGAAGGAGAAAAGTCTATTACACCAGAAACTTTCCAATCACTCTGTATGTTAGGCTAAACTGTAATAAGTTAGTGCGTACATTTACTTGAACTCTAACCACATTTTCGTTGAAGAATCGTTGAAACACAAATCTTTGCAAGATTAAGTGCTAGAATTTGTGAGTATTCACTTGATTATTCGTCAAATATTCTTGAATTTTCTCACAAAATCAAGCACAATTAGTGAGGTTATCTTCATCTTATCTGTTATATACCAGAGTTCTGATTATGTCGACTGGTATGAATTGAAAAGATTGTTAATGAAATATCCAAATCTTAAACATCTTGCACTGCGGAACAACAAGAGCCTGGAAATTGAACATGTTGAGCAATTTGTTCGCATGTTACCCAAGTTAGTGTTATTTGATGTTCGTGGATGTCCGAAAGTCACTCAAAAAGTTGCTAATTAGTATGTGCAAGATTATTGTGAACAGTATGGACGATCAATCAAGTTTTATTACAATGAGATTTTCAAGAAATTCGATCAGATTGGCCTCAGTTATCCGCTACTTCATCAAACAATATGTATTCACGATATTATGAAGATAACTAAAAATCTAATTTAAATTCACATAATTTTCAAGAAGCGATAGTAATTCAATTGCCAACTTCAATTGTGCTTTTTTCCCAATTGATTAATGGATTTTTATCAAATTGATGTGCATCATTCAGATCGTAATTCTCAATCAGAATTTGTTTAAAATTGCACGTTCGTGTATTAAATTAAATAATGATAGATGTCAAACTGAGGTTAAAGTATGGAGTGAATTGATTGCTGACAAAGTTTTTATACTCTGATCAACGTGACATGAACTGCTACTAATATATTTACTATTAATATATTTAAGCTTATGAGCATCGCACCTCCATTCTTTCGCCTATTGAAATGGTTCGTGAAATAGATCTATCTTTTAAAAACATCCTGCTTAAGCTTTAATGGACTTTGTTAACATTCATTTGTAATTTTAGTAAAATCACTAAAAATTTTTGTTAAAACTATTAAACTACATTCTGAACTTAAGAGGAAAGTTTCAGTAAGTGTTGCAGTTCATTGCTTTCAATGATTGTTTGATGTATTGACTGCATTGATTTGAATGTTTTTGCCTTCTTTGTACTTAAAGAGACTCGCAAATTGTCACTGACAAGTTGTCACTAAACTCAAAGCGGTTTAATGTACCGCTATGATATCCTACTTTATCAAAACACCAGATGGAGTTACTCTATAATTGTTTCTGTCAGTGACTGATAGTCAAGAAAGTAAGGCAAAAGTTTTATAACTTTGCTGCAAAGTCTTTGCATTGGTGCTTTATTAAATAATATTCAAACAAGTGTCACTTCTGTTAATGTGTTTTATTGTTATATTTTTTAATATTTCTTGATTATATGTTTATACTTAAATATAATAACTGTTACTAAAGTTTATATTTTTACATATCAATAAGCATCTGTATTAAAAAGTGATTAGTTAGGTTTGACCATCAGTTGATTATAATTTACAATGTCTATCAATGAACTTCCAGAGGAATGTTTGCTCATCATTTTTGGTTCAATTTATCAACTAGATGATTTAATAAACTGCTATAAAGGTAATTTTGTTTTAATCAAATTATGTTCTTTTTGTTTAAAATGAAATAAAAAATAATTAAAGAGTGTCACTGACACTTGATGAAGCAATGGCAAGTGAAGCAGTGTTTTATGGCCTATGATCTTTCAATGACTATATTGACTGATATTCACTAGTCATTCATTCAGTTAAATTCTCGTTTGTTTAATAGCCAGAAGTTGATATTTTTGGAAATATTATACGAGAAAATACTTATATCTACTAGCAGTAGGTACTTTACAAGATCTGAATGTACTGACATATCTTTGTGAGAGTATATGATAACACGCAATGCATAACAAACGATGATTCGCTTTTGCTTTCATTCATAATGTAAGGCTTTTCCAGTAAGTTACACTCTGCAATCAGAGATTCTGATATGATTCAAGTGAAAATCCGTTCGGTTATACCGATTAATCACAATGCTATAGCATATCAATATGAGCTTAAACTATAATTTTACATTGTATTTTACTGTATTGCCGAAGCATATTTTTACAAGCGTTGTGTTGATAGTGAAGACAATAACATAATTATCAAGCAAATTAACAGAAAATCTAAACAAAAATTTCATTACAGTATGCAGTAAATGGAGCCATTTGATTTTTGAGCGAACTAGAAAAGTTAAATATTTGGTTGGTAAGGCTTTAAACTTTAATTAATACTCATACTATTAATCATTTTAAATAAATTTTATGATTCTAGCAATTTGTATTTTCAGACCATCAAGAACATTGGTGTGAAGAGTTTCCAGACAAAACGGTTGATTATGTTTATTATCAAACGGAGAAACCAATTGATGGAACCTGTTTTAGCACATTATTTCCAAGTTTAATAGTTTGTTAATAGTGAGCTCTCATCTTTTACTGAATATTCATTTTGTTTTATATTCCGAAGATTAGTGAATTTTCTCGTAAGTTCCGTAAAAAGTCAATGATGAAGATATTGTCAAATTGGCCGAGAATATAAAACCTTTAAAAGGATTGATTTATGAATTTCGTGAAGGAGACAATTCAATTTTGCAGTGTTTTGATCAACTGGAAATGGTGAATTACATTGAGCCCCACATGAAAAGGAATGGCGTTCGTATTAAACAATTACGTCTATGGAACTATACTCTTGATTATTTCAAGGAAGATGCACATTATTTTCCGAATCTTGAAAGACTGACTATTTATAATAATGAAGGTGATTCGTAAATACTCTTTGAAGTAATACTCGATAATGGACATTCATCTTTTATCCTTAGACTACTCAGATGAGTACTACGATGGCCCAATATTTATTAATAGTAAACTTAAAATAGTTGAATTTGCCTTATCTTCTTTTGACGGACAAGACATTTATTATGGTTTTCAGTTCATGGATTCGTGTCCAAATCTACAAAGTGCATATATTTGCTTAAACTCTAACGATATTTTTGTTGATAAATCATTAAAACATCAATGTTTGCAAGATTTAGTGATAGAATTTGTAAGTATTAATCAATATCAATTTGATTTGAAATATTTGAAGTGTTTACTTATTTGTGCAATATTCTTGCATTTTATTTCCAAATCAAACACAATAAGAATCATTCGTCATATCTAAAGTATTTCATCTACATTTACATCAATTAACTAATCTAAATATTCACTGTATGAATCTAATTTTTTGATAGCCTCGACTGGAATCAATTGAAACGATTGTTTAGGAAATATCCAAAACTTCAATTATCCACTAGATTTGAAATTATTAGTCAAGGTTTTGATTTCATGAAACATTGCTTCCTCAAAGGTTTTTTTGCTTTGCCTACTTTCTTGGTCCCTAACGAGAACTAAATAACCAAATGAGCACATTTATCTACTGTATGCATGATATTTCCGAATGCATTTATGATATTACATATGTACTCAGGAAGACGACTTAAAATCGAGTGAAAACAGCGACAATTCATATCACTCTTGCGAAATGATAGTAACTCAATTGTTAGATTCAATAAAAGGGAAAATTCACCGATTCATGTTATTTGAATTTGATGTGCATAAATCAAAACTAAATTATGTTAATATAAAAGATACATATCATAATGCAACTATGGAGACCATCAATTCATCATCCCAAGCTGAAGAAGAGGTCGCCGCATCTTTGAAGACCATTGGTAAGCTAATTGATAGCTATCTTTAAGCATAAAGTGCTTTGGCTATTTTGACTTGACTGATCTGTCCTCTGGTTGAATTGACTTTGGCTGATTTGACCCATCACCGAAAGATAAGGTAAAAACAACCTGAAGAAATCATTCAAAATAAGACAAGATATTATCGCCTAAACACTCGATAGAAATATTCAGCTGTTCATTACAACAATTTATGTGTAATTTAATAATTAGTTTTGTCTTTGCCTTCTTTTTACGTAAAGAGACTCACAAACTTGTCAGTAAACTTAAAGCGGTTTAATGATCCGCTATGATATCCTTTTTTATAAAAACACTAGATGGAGTTGCTCTTTCATTCCTAATCCTTTCTCACCTGAAATAACAGTCAATTGATGTCAGGCAAAACTTTTATAAGTTAACATTGCTGCTTCAATAAATAATATTTAAACAAGTGTCACTTCTGTTAATGTGTTTTAATGTTATATATTTTGATATTTCTTGATTATTTGTTTATACATAATAACTGTTACTAAAGTTTATATTTGTACAATTCAATGATCATCTGTATTAAAAAGTGATTAGTTAGGTTTGATTGATTTTACAATGTCTATCAATGAACTTCCAGAGGAATGTTTGCTCATCATTTTTGGTTCAATTTATCAACTAGATGATTTAATAAACTGCTTTAAAGGTATTTTTGTTTTAGTCAAATTATGTTCTTTTTGTATTAGATGATGAAATAGAAATCACTGTTTAACCATATTTTTAAAAATATTCAATTATGTTGTTTTGATAGTGAAGGCAATTACATAATCAGCCAACCAACCAACAGAAAATTTAAACGAAAATTTCATTACAGTGTGTAGCAAATGGAGCCATTTAATTGCAGAGCGAACTAGGAAAGTTAAATATTTGCTTGGTAAGATTCAAATTTTTATCAATATTCATTATAATTGTTGAATTTCTCCATTTAAGCAATTTATATTTTTAGCTCATCAAGAACATTGGGAGTTACCAAACAAAACGGTTGATTATGTTTATTATCGAACAGAGGAACCAATTGATGGAACCTGTTTGAGCACATTATTTCCAAATTTAACGGTATGGTGAATCTTTGAGCTTTTATTGTGTGCTTAATATTAACTCGCTTATATCTTCAATATTATTATAATAGATAGCCGACCTATTTTTTGGAGAGGGAAAAAAAGTAAAATATGAAGATATTGTTACATTGGTCAAAAGAACAAAATTAAAAGGATTAATTAATTTCTTTTATTCACATTATGATGACAGCGATATATCGCTTTACAAATATAATAATGAACTTGAAATGGTTGCCACTTATTACTTCAGTGAATGGCTCTGCAAGAATGGTGCCAGTATTAAACAATTGCACCTATTGGGGGAACGTTTGGATTCATTAAATTATTTTGCACATTATTTTCCAAATCTTGAAAGCTTATTCATTAATAAAAATTCAGGTGAATTGTAGATACTTTTTGAAGAAACTTACGATAATGGACATTTATCTTTTATCCTCAGACGACCCAGATGAATACTACGATGGCCCCATATTAAGTAAACTTAAAATAGTTGAATTGGGTATATCTAATGAAGAAGGCATTTATTATGGTTTCCTGTTCATGGATTCGTGTCCAAATTTACAAAGTGCATATATTTACTTAAACTCTAACGATATTTTTGTTGATGAATCATTAAAACATCAATGTTTGCAAGATTTAGTGATAGAATTTGTAAGTAGTAACTTCATTTGGAATGCTTATTTGGGCAATATTCTTGAAATCATTTCCGAATAAAACACATTAAGAGGGTTTTATCGAGGCTAAAGTATCTAAATTCATTTACATTAATCTACTAATCTGTATATCCACAGTATGATGATAAAATCGACTGGAGTGAATTGAAGCGATTGATCATGAAGTATCCAAATCTTAAACATCTTGCACTGCGATGCAAAATGAGCCTGGAAAATGAACATGTTGAGCAATTGATTCACATGTTACCCAAGTTAGTGTTGTTTGATGTGCGTGGTTGTCCGAAAGTCACTCATGATGCCGTTAATTATGTTCAAGATTATTGTAAATTACATGGACGATCAATCAAGTTTTATTTTGATGAAAATCACCATAATATTCAATCAGATTGGCCTCAACTATCCACTAAATGTGAAAGTATTAGTCAAGGTTTTGATTTCATGAAGCATTGTTTCCTCAAAGATTTTGATGACCTTCCTACCTTCTTAATCCCTATTGAGGACTAATATTTGTGAAGTGACACTAATTCAATTGCCAACTTCAATTATTTTTATTTTTTAATTGCTATGAAATTTGATATACACTGACCAAATCTATATTCATATTTTTAATCAAGATATTTTCAAAATTAAACGATGTCCATTCAAAGATGTGGCGACTATTAGTAATGCTCTAAGATTTATGAATCAGTGTATTATTATCAGCAATAAGTCGATCTCGACGATTGCTTGTAGCTTGAGTTGATTCACCAAAGCTCTCAATAATCAAATGATTGAATGGGATGAAATAAAAACTGGTTCCAAAAATAACTCTGTTATCTAAATGCGATTTATGAAGAAATCTGGTTCCTTAATTACTAAAAAAGGAGCGAAGTTTCAACTAGCTTTCTCGAGGACTGTAGATCAGAGAAATTTTTCATAGACTAAAGTACAAATGCACCATTATACTCTGTTTATGAACCCCTTCAAAGCCACAACTTTCAACTCGAAAGTCGAACTTCTTAATATGGAAAGAAGAGGTGAAAAAATTTCTCTTATAAAAACACCAGATGGAGTTGCTCTTTCATTAATCCTTTCTAAACTGAAATAACAGTAAATGAATGTGACGTAAATATTGACCAAGTATTTGGTTATGTATCCAAATAAGGTTGATGAGATATTTTCCCACCGTTTGGTGATGTTACTTAGCTTTTAATCGGTAGCCATATTTGGATCATGAATATATATGGTAATGCACACTGAAAAATATTGATGAAACCCCTTTTATCTGATATAAAAAGTATAACTTGTAGAGAAAAAAGAGAGCTAGTTAGCAGTGCAGCAAGTTTACCAAGTGACCAGTGGGTGCGTTTAAGGAATAATTCAAGTGCCGGCTTCAATATACGAATGTATGAAACAACTATAATTGGCCTTCAACATTCTCATTTATCTTCGAATTACCATAAAACAAGGGAATATTACAGCACACCTTTAAATAACTCATCACTGTCTTATTTCATCCGAGCCCCCTTCATATTGCAACAATGTCTCCATATACGACTACTACAACAATGAACCCTAATACCGACACGAACTCTACACTAAACTCTGACCGCTCTTCTGTTTCGCAACTAATTGAACTATTTGGTGTATTTTTACAGACTTCATATCAGCTCAACAGCGGTAAAAAAGCTAAGAAGCGCAAAAGAACCAAGATAACCTGTTATATCTGTTGAGAGATTGGCCATATAGCGAAATATTGCCACAGAAGGATTCATGGATAACAAAAATGTTCTGCCTATCACCCTATAACCACATAGCTATCTCCGTTTTGAGTGGACAACCATCATTTATTGAAACAGACAAACTGCTTCTCGTTTTCTTCTGTTTTTTTCTGGAAAACTTAATCACTATTTCAATCCAGGTTGCCTTGTTACCCCGTGAGCAACAAAAAAAATCGTAATTTTCTTGCTAGCTATTTGTAAAACAGGTTAGTATCAAAAAGGCGCAAAAGGTCAAGGTTAGGAAAAGGTGTCATTGTATAGAGGAGGTTTCTATCTATCGGTTACTACTGTCCCAGACTGCTCCCAACTGTCAGACCTGATCTACTGTAAGACTAAATCACTATTTCAACGTAGGTCGCCTTGTTACCCGTCAGCAACAAAAAAAGTCTATTCATCTTTCTACAGTCATCTACCATCTTGGAAACTCTGTTAAAAAAATTAGTGATTTTATGTTCAACCTCCTGACGGTCCATATACAAAATAATACAAAACTATAAAAAACTTTGATCCCCCAAGGACACTCTCTATTTCATGTTTTACAACTCAGTTTTAGCAATGATGATGATAAGTTATGATAAAAGTGCACCAATTTTGCTAATCACGCTTCATGCAAAAGACTATCGCATTTTTTTAGGCAGACTTTACTTGCGCTCTGTGGCACCAAGAGATTGTGCAGAAATCTACACTCTATACAGCAACATATTGTGTCGTCCCTTACCTAGTGTCACTGTGGGAAACTAATCCTCCATAAAAAAAATTTTTCGATTTTTACAATCACTAGTTTTACACACTGAAACAAATTATTAATGTCTTGAAGTGAGTTTAAAGAATAATATGATAATGGTGATTAGAGCTACGATTCTGTGTGGAAACTTCAAATGCTATCATAGAAACAGTGGACTATTTCAGATTAACGTGTGGCAGTTGTATTTATGCTTACAAGCTAACTCGATGGGCTTTGACCTACGTAGCTTACAGAGGACGCATATGGGCACTGTGGGCAGTGCTATATTATTAACTAAGCTATCCTCTACTAGCCAATACCCTGCACTAACCTTCAACTATTGCGGCTAGTTGAGGCTAACTAATCAAATTTATGCCAATTTATGTCATCCAAAAGTGGGAATCAAATAACAAATATTTCAATAGAAAAATGATATCGTTTTAAATTAGATTCTTGGAACTTGTTTTGATATTTTATCATGGAAACATTATTACAATTGGATAAGTTTAAGCTGGAAATTCATTACTATTTCATATGGTTTATCCCGTTTTCTGTATGAATTCGGATGGTTTATCCCGTTTTCTGTATGAATTCGGATGGTTTTTCCTGATTTCTGTGTGATTTCAGATGGTTTTTCCTGATTTCTGTGTGATTTCAGATGGTTATCCCGTTTTCTGTGTGGACTCGGATGATTTATAAATTATTCGGGAGATGCTTATTTTTCTCTTTTTATCTGTAAATTTTATTGCTGCTTTATTTCCAGTATCAACTTTGTATCCTTATTCAGGACGAAAGTATTCAACCATTGAAATATTGTATTTTGTTTTCTGACCTAAAATTTTAAAACCAGAAGGACTGAGCTTGAATTTGTGAAACAGGGACTGTTTCAATTTGACGTGTGGCAATTGTGACGTAAATATTGACCAAGTATTTGGTTATGTATCCAAATAAGGTTGATGAGATATTTTCCCACCGTTTGGTGATGTTACTTAGCTTTTAATCGGTAGCCATATTTGGATCATGAATATATATGGTAATGCACACTGAAAAATATTGATGAAACCCCTTTTATCTGATATAAAAAGTATAACTTGTAGAGAAAAAAGAGAGCTAGTTAGCAGTGGTACAAGAGTTAACATCGAAGTTAAGTGTAAGAATTAATAATTAGAGTGGTTATGTATGTTTCGATGCTAATTGTAACAGACCCTTGACTGTCAACCCATCCAGTGACCAGTTAGTACCTATGACTTTTTTATATTGTATTATGTGTTCCTCCTTCTATGTTAATCCAGTGTCACAATAAAATTGTCCCTTAAATTATAACTTCTCACTTCATTTATGGTAAACGCCGCTTTTTTCGTTACAATGAATGTCAAGCAAACTTTTAATTTAAGGTTACATTCGGGCTTCAATAAATAATATTTAAACAAGTGTCACTTCTGTTAATTTGTTTTAATGTTATATATTTTAATATTTCTTGATTATTTGTTTTTACATAATAACTGTTACTAAAGTTTATATTTGTACAATTCAATGATCATCTGTATTAAAAAGTGATTAGTTAGGTTTGATTGATTTTACAATGTCTATCAATGAACTTCCAGAGGAATGTTTGCTCATCATTTTTGGTTCAATTTATCAACTAGATGATTTAATAAACTGCTTTAAAGGTATTTTTGTTTTAGTCAAATTATGTTCTTTTTGTATTAGATGATGAAATAGAAATCACTGTTTAACCATATTTTTAAAAATATTCAATTATGTTGTTTTGATAGTGAAGGCAATTACATAATCAGCCAACCAACCAACAGAAAATTTAAACGAAAATTTCATTACAGTGTGTAGCAAATGGAGCCATTTAATTGCAGAGCGAACTAGGAAAGTTAAATATTTGCTTGGTAAGATTCAAATTTTTATCAATATTCATTATAATTGTTGAATTTCTCCATTTAAGCAATTTATATTTTTAGCTCATCAAGAACATTGGGAGTTACCAAACAAAACGGTTGATTATGTTTGAGCACATTATTTCCAAATTTAATAGTTCGTGCAATTATTGAACTTTCATTGTGTGCTAAAATATTAATTTTCTTGCATATTCAATATTATTAGATTGCCGATCTTGGTTTTGGAGAGGGTGAAAATATAGAGTATGAAGATGTCGTTACATTGTTCAAAAAAATAAAATCGTTAAAAGGATTATTTTTTATTAACGAAAAATCGATTTTCCGAAATATTAAAGAACTTGAAATGGTTTCCACTTCCATGAACCTTCTTAAATACATCCGCAAAAAAGGTGCCATCATTAAACAATTGCACCTTTTGAGTGACTGTTCAAATATATTGAATAATGCAGGTTATTTTCCAAATCTTGAAAGGTTTTCCATTTATAAAATTCCAGGTGAATTGTAGATACTTTTTGAAGAAACTTACGATAATGGACATTTATCTTTTATCCTCAGGCGACCCAGATGAGTACTACGATGGTCCTATATTAAGAAAACTTAAAATAGTTGAATTGAGTTTACTGTCTAACAGTGAAGAAGATATTAATCACGGTTTCCAGTTCGTGGATTCATGTCCAAGTTTACAAAGTGCATACATTTACTTGGATTCTAGCCACATTTATGTTGATGATTCATTCAAACACCTATATTTACAAGATTTAGTGATGGACTTTGTAAGTATTGATTGAATTTAAATGCATTTAATTATTTGTGGCATATTCTTGAATTTTGTCTCTAAATCAAACACATAATCGTGACTAAAGCATCTAAATTTATCTATATTAATGCACTGATCTTTACACTGTTTGATCATCTTAAGTGTCGTAAGTTTGTCGACAATGACATTTATTCAACATATCAACAGCTTCGTGATAACATCGACTGGAATGAATTGAAACGGTTGTTTACGAAATATCCAAATCTTAAACATCTTGCACTGCGAGACAACGACAGCCTGGAGAATGAACATGTTGAGCAATTAATTCGCATGTTACCCAAGTTAGAGTTATTTGATGTGCGTGGTTGTCCGAAAGTCACTCAGAATGATGCTAATTATGTTCAAGATTATTGTAAACTACATGGACGAACAATCAAGTTTTATTTCAATGGGAATCGTAATGAAATTCGATCAGATTGGCCTCAATTATCAACTACTCATGAAAAAATTAGTCAAGGTTTTGATTTCATGAAGCATTGTTTCCTCAAAGATTTTGATTACCTTCCTACCTTCTTAATCTCTACTGAGGACTAGTATTTGTGAAGTGACACTAATTCAATTGCCAACTTCAATTATTTTCATTTTTTAATTGCTATGAAATTTTATGTACATTGATCAAATCTATATGGTCATTTTAAATCACCATCTGTTCAAAATTAAACCATTTTCATTTTTATTCAAAGATTATTAGTAATGCTCAAAGATTTATGATCCGGAATATCAGTGTATGTATCATTATCAACAATAAGTCGATCACGGCGATCGCTCGTAGCTTGAGTTGATCCACCACAGCTTTCAATAATCAAATGATTGAATGGGATGAAGTTCAAACTGGGTCCAAAAATAACTCTGTCATCAAATGTGTTAGAAAGGGTGAGAGCATCTGACGAACCTGATAATGAAGATCCTTCAATATTACCACAAGCTATATTCATGGATCCTGAATCAATGAGAATTGAAAGTGGTAGCAATAATTAATAGCCGTTTAATTTGTTTATCTTGAAATTATGAAAAGTTAGATTTAATTGAACAATAGATTAATTATTGGCGCTTATATGCGTTGATACAAAAGTAGGCTAGAAAGATTGATGTTTTTTCAAATAAATTGATTGAAGTATGCAAAATATACAATTTATATCAAAATTAGACGTAATATATAATAAATTCTTGTCTTTAAATTAAAAGCTTGTAAAAGCAAACAATAAAAATTTTAAATATTGAATTTAGTGTACAAGTTTCGTTTGTCTGAAATCAGTCAATTATCTTCTAAAAGTTGCTGTGTTGTGGTTCCAAATTGTTCATCGTCACCAACAATGTTAACATTTTCGTGTTTATCTTGTCGTTCCTCAATTGCCTTGCAAACATGGTTAGCCATATTAGTCTCATGACAATCGCAAACGTAATATGTTAAGTTGACCAACGGACAGTTACATTGATCGGTTTCTCCTTGTCCAGTTGCATGTCCAACACAAGATTCAGATGCTTGTTGATAATGATAGTGACCAGAACAGTCACCATTAAAGTTATCATTATTGGTTGAGTCAACATTGTAATGGCAATGTTGCATACAATTCTGTACTTGTTCATCAGTTACTTTTGTAAATTTAACTCTATTCGTTGATTTATAATGAACCCCTCTTGGATCGGTACAGTTTGCTCGATTCTAGAAGACGAAAAGGAGAAACAAATGAAATAAAATTTAGTTTAATTTAGTTAAATTTATATTTAAAATACTTACTCGACATGCTAATGAGTTTTGTCGACCTCGGTAAGTTCTATCTCGATGAAGAAAAACTCCGGCAAATACCAATATATTGAGTATAAGCAGGGAACAGCCAACAGCAATAGTGACACTTAATGCTTTTGAATAAGGATTATCTTGCACTATCATTGAAAAAGTGCCATTCATTTGATCAGATTTGTTTAAGGCACCTTTAGTTGAACCACCATTGGATCCGACCAATGAATGGGATCCAGTTGAACTAGTATCAGACTGACTCTCATTGGACCCACCAATACCGCCAACACCACTGCGCTTAAGTGAACTCTCTGTTTTACCATAAATCATGAGTTCGGTTCGGTTAGCAGGTAATTCAGGCACTCGGTCAGTTGAACCACTAGTTGTAGAAGGTCGAATTAATCCTTCATAAGTGTTCGGGTTATCATGATCTTCAAGCAAATGGTGATCACCAAAAGCCATTGTACCCGCTGAGTGAAGTTTTGGAATTAAATTGAGCCAATATGAAAGACGATGAGCATGATAATGGTCCTTCAGTTTGGGCTTAGTATCTATTAGTAAATGGTAAGAGAAAGGCAGAAAAATTAATGTCAACGATAAAAAGTAAGGAGAAATAGACTTGGGCAAGGATGATGATGGAATACTCAATGGAAATTGAACATTCCAAACATTTCTGTAGTTAACTTTCATCTAATAAACACAATTTGATGAAAAGAAAGGAGAAAAGGAAGAAAAAAATAGGAGAATGACATTTAATATATTAAGATGATAATACAAATAGTAAACGTTGGCAATA
Source organism: Tetranychus piercei (assembly GCA_036759885.1). NCBI lineage: Eukaryota > Metazoa > Arthropoda > Arachnida > Trombidiformes > Tetranychidae > Tetranychus > Tetranychus piercei. Next base: position 2,409,545 of record CM071877.1, read on the forward strand.
ATAATATAAAAAAATGCTAACAGTAAAAATGTATCGATTTGAAATGAAAATGTAATTTATTGTAAATTATTAATAAAAATAGAGAGAGAGAGATACTTACTTAATAAAAGATATTGTTGTTGAAGGTAATCATAAGAAGGCCAATAGTGAATTGATTCTGATCGAGATTCTGGTCCATTTGAGGTCGTAACATTCCTACCATTTGGATCACTGGTTTTTTATGTTTATTTTTGGGTCGGTCAATATTGTTGGTTGATCAAGGAAATCATGGTTATATGAAATAAAATAGAAATCAAATGGGAATATAAAAAGAACGTTAACATTAATATGACAGTAAAAGGTAAGAAGACAATGAATCAAAATAAAAATTAGTGTTGAAAATGGATATTTTAGTCAATCATTGCTTTGAATGGGGCATCAATAGACAAAAACATGTTTTACTCTCAATTTTCAATCAGCTTTTCTCAAATGTATCTTTGATTATGGTTATTAAATTTTATGCTGCTTTTTCGGAATGAATTTGTAGGAGGAAAGAATGGAAAAAGTTGAATGTATTTCAAAGGAAATCTTAATAGACACTTTGATGATTTAAAGAAACGATCAGTTGCAAGAGTATTGAACAATTTTTGATCTCACCATTAGTCCTGATAAATGGCATTTTCAGTGTGATGAATACAAGAAGAAAGTTGAACAAAATGAATAAAAAAGGCTGAAAGAACCAACAAAAAGTTTAGATGAAATTGAGATGAAGCCAAAAGTTAATAGAGTGGTTTAAATGCAAAAATAGGATCAGAATTGGACATTGAAATAGTTAACTATTGAATTTGTGTCATCAAAAGTGGCAACATTTAGGTGTGAAAAGTAAGAAAAGGCCAAATTTGAATAACTGGGTTATAAATGGTCTGAACGTTTGAAATGGCAATGAAAGAAGCAATATTACAATTTTTCAAAGTTGCAATATTGTGAACCAGATTTTGTGAATATTTATCAACTTTGCAACAATCATCTGTCAATTGCAATTGTTTGTCATTGCAATATGAATAATATGCATCAAATTTATGGATAAGACTATAAATTATTGTGATGTGCAAGTCAAACTGAAATACAATAGAGTTGATGAGAGTGAACAAAGTATTCCAAATGTTTAACGTGCAAACACACAATAATAATTTATAAATTTCAAGACACAACCAGTCAAGTTGTCCTTTGGGATGTTCAATGGATCCTTTCAGCTGTTTTTCCCTCTTCCAACTCTTTATATATTTTGATGTTGTTGTTGATGATGATGATGGCGGTGGTGATGTTGATAGTGATGGTGATAATGATGAGTAGACGCAAGATGGAAATAGGGAGGAAAACAAAAAAAACTTCATGCAAAATGATGTTCATCCTTTTCATGATTGATGATGCTGTCTTGTTGACAGTAAAATGAATGTTGAATTTTTGCTAAAAAGCCTTTTTCTTTCAACTGCTTTTTTTGTCAAATTTTTCTTAACGTTTTGTTGTGGTTCTTCAGGGAAACCATGACAAACTTAAAAGTTTGATATTTACTACACTATCAGCTCAAGTGTTGACTTGACAAAATAGTTAACAAAACACTCAAACATGCAAACAGAAATCAAGAGATGAGCAAAAAAGTTGCTGATAATCACTAACCTACTGCTGAATTCATAGAATCCCAGTCAACAATCAGTATGCTTTGAATGATGAAGTAAAGGTTGGTTGGCTTGAACAGCTCGTTATTTTTCACCCAATTTGATACATTTGAGAAACCTTGATGATTTTAAATTGATTAATGGTCCTAATACTGATGATAAATTGTTCCTAGGAATTTACTTAACATCTAAAATCTAGCACGTCTAAAATTTAAAATGGCTGTTCAAACACTTACCCATCTCGAATGAAATTGGACCAATATTTCATCATTATTTCACAGAGTATAACATCAACTCGAGAGTGATTATTTACTGAGTGATACTCAGGTAAAAGATAAATTCCCAAAGAGTATGGTAAATCTTGTCCATGGACAGAAACTAGGCGACTGTGATTGGTTAACATCAAATTTGATGTATGACTGAAGTAGTATAGCTTGGTTGATTTGGTTAATTTTGAGTGGATAAGTGCTGTCTTTATAACGGGTCCAACGAACAAGGCATCACTTAATAATTCAGATAAAGATTCCAATGTCAGCTGGGTATTAGGATTAGATTGTGTCCAGTCGGTGTATTCATTGCTAATGGTTAAATATATTTCCTGAGTAAATGGAGGAGGAGAAGAGCAGAAAATAAAAATTAGTAAGGGTTTAAGCTTAAAATAAATATAAGTTCCAAGATAAATTATTTAATTACCTGTAGATGATAGGAGTAAACATTGCGAACCAAAGTTCGTATAATTTTATCACGACGCATTTCATTTAGGCCTTCATCAAAATCATAAGAACTAAATAGGTTGTAAGATTCAAGGCGGGTTACACCAATGATTAGATTGTAAGAGGCAAATGTGGAAGTTGGATCGTTCATCATTGATAAAGGATCATTGGCAATCACAATACCATCAATCAATGGACCAAATCCAGTAAGAAATCGTGGGGTTGGTATTTGGACGGATAATAATTCGGCAATTGTTTTGTGTCGAAGGCAATCAACAACCTGTGAACTCTTGAAATCTTCTTGGTAACAACCAATTGCTTGAGCATATTCTCGGCCATATTTAATAGCATTACTAGCAAGAGCCCAAGGACATAAAGCTGATCCACTTTGCATAATCGCTCTATGAAATAAACCTGAGATAAGCAGAATAAATACATGGTTAAAATCAGAAAAATCGAAGAAACAGAAATAAAAATAGTTCAACAATCAAACTTATTACATCACATTACAACATTAAAAGTAACGGTTAAAATGTTTACTTTAAAGGACGGTAGATGGCACGAACCGTAGAGAGAGATATTTTCCCTTTAATTCAATCAAATTAGTTTTTTTGTTTTTCGCTTGTTCTGTTAATTAACTTATGAATACCTAGTAAATTCATTAAATAGTTCAATTTTCATTAACCTTCAACAAACTGGTAAGTCTGAATAACACATTTGGATGGCGCTTATATAATAATAAATGATAAAACACCGGAGGAACTCAACGAACGATATAAACATTGGCCAGTATCGTGTATGTTCGAGCTAAATGCTACAAAAATTTGGATCGTTTTTCCATTTTTAGGTAAAATTTTGAAAACTTAAGTTTATTGTTTTTCAATGTATAGTAAGCTTTCTTTATTTATTCCAATACAGACAAAACTTTTATCCAGTGAGGCTAGGAGTCAACAAAAGGCCCAGACATTACAAAGTTACTCTTCCATGTTTTTTCATGTGAAAACGATATTTTGTCATCTTTGTGCATACGATCTATTGGATCGTCTGTATATCAAGGAATAAATCAAAGAAATGGTTCAATCTAAAATTTCGTGTCTTATACAATGCACAATACAGCTATAAAAAGTGTACCGAAGACAGGCATGCTACTTCTGAGATTTATTTTTCTAGTCAATTTTTTCCTTTCTTTCCTATTCTTTTGAGACAAAATAAACCAGAGACTATTACAAGAACTGTAATTAAGCACATTTTATCTTAATTTTGTAGTTAATCTATTACCAAGCTAATACTTTTCTCATTGAATTTCATCTGCCTCCAGAAAAAATGACTTATTCATGCATTAATAAACGAAAATAACGTAAGTATATTGTGCTTTACTTTTATAACAAAGTGTATTTGAGTAATTTAACTCTTGGAATCAGTAAATCCTCAATTGCTACATTTTAATCATCTACACCCTCAAAAGGCCCCGACGAGTTTCGATATTGGCATCAAATTAAAGTCATCTTTAATCAATTTTATTATTCCTGATCAATAAACATTCCCATATTCAAATTGTTCATCAAAATCCCTAGCCGTAAATTATTGATTAAGGTTATTTGAGTGAAAACAATACCATAGTTTTAAGCATTTTCATTCATCTTTAATGAAGCCAACTCTTTACGAGTAAACCTTTTACCTCGTTTTGAGCCATTTTTCAATTTTGTTGATTTATCTGTTCACTTTTCAACTTTAAATTTGAAAAATTTCAAGATCCAAAGTGTTTTCCTGATAATAATGTTTACAATGGCTTACATATCGAAATGTCTCGACAATGTGACGAACCATTTCTGCCTCTTAATACTTCAATGGTTCTATCAATTGATTTTTCCTTGCTTATCCAGATTTACATGAAAATTTTTTTCCTTTTTACTTGAACCTTGTTTCTTATTTTCAAGATTATCTTCCAGTTTATCCTCAACATCCATCATTTCATCCATCATTCTCAGCTTTTATCAATACAACTAAAACAAGTTGTTCAATCGTTAAGACAACATTGATACCATTTGAAAAGCCAACCAGAACAACTCATGTTAAGTAACCAACAATTTCCAGAGACAAATTGTAATATGAATATTAGAGTAGCATGAGAGTGGAAATAAATTTTTCAAGTTAAACAAGAAAACCTATTCAACAATACAAGTTGAACTCAACTAAATAAGATTTGTGTTGAAAAATTAATTTTCATTGTTTACAAGGAAAGCCAAGCGCAAGAAGAAGCAATAAGACTAAAAATTTTGAACCTTCATCTTGATACCAACATCAACATTGAATTATTATCATTAATATAATAAATTGTTCAAAGGCAAGAGTTTTCATTTGAGCAAATTTTTCACTTTCAATGATTATCCATCCAAAGATGGATTAAGCAGCTTAACAATATTAATAATATAACATTACCAGTAAAAGAAGAAGCCAGAAGGAAGGGAAAAAGGTGAACCCAAATCTCAATTGTAATTAGGTGATTTACCTTATTAAGCAAGTGAACCAGTGAAGAAACGAAAAGTGCTCAAAGTGGTAATGATAACTGTGGACAATTCAGTTAAACAGCTGAACAGTTGAACAGATTAAATGGTCTAAGCAACAGTAATGCAAGGTAAGGACAGCATGTTGACTGTGGTAGAGACGAAAAGCTAATAGTTATTATAAATTGATTGTGACTTGGTTGGTTGGGTTTGGACAAGTACAACAGAATCACAAAATACTAAACTACAAAATGGTTAAGGATTAACTACTACTTAACTATTAAATCCTCTTAATTGGATGGCAAAGCTATTTTCATCTGATCAACTCATCCTCTTATTGAAACAACGTTATAAACCTTTTTCGCTGTTCTTCAAGCCAAAGATGTAAACCATTAACATTATGTACAAACACAGCCAAATGAGGACAACACTTAACACAGGATTAAATGAAATGATTGTTGACATGACTGTAATTATCATCAATGTCAACATCTACATCATGAAAGGTAACAATTTACAATCAAATTGTAAAGGTGTTCACTGCAATATCTTTCAACATTGTAAAACAACCGTTTTGTTTCAATTGATTTCACTTTAACCTGTTATTTTGGAGGAATCAATATGTAAAATGATTGCTATTTGTAAGTTGTTTCTGTTTATATCTTTTCATTATTGACTGTTTCATTGATTATGTTTTCATTTTGCTTCTCATTAATCAGCTCAATCTTATTGACCTTTACTTTGGTTAATTAGCTTGTTAATAATATTGATTAAGACGATTACTTTGAGTAAAAAGATGACAGCATAATGTTAACCACTTGATGTTGCTGATTAACAAGGATTTAACAATTTTACCAAATGTCAACATTAAAATGTTAACATTGCTGTTGACACATTACTTTTTTGCTTGGGATTGTGATGTGAATACAATAATAATGGCAACAATAGTTATTAGTAACTACAAGATTCAATGAATTTTGACATGATATCCATTGTCATGATACTTGAGAGGCTCAAAAGGGTGATTAAAGTTGATCCTTATTAAGATTTGAAAATGAAATGTTTGCCTTATTATTGAGAGAAGGAAAATTGAATAAACTGAATAAAACAATTTGATTCCTAATTCGTTTGGATATAAGTCAGAATCACACATAAATATTGATTAAAGGATAATTGATGTTTCATTTAAAATTAACTTTATCTGGTTATTTGCATTATCGAGACAATTGAATGGATCTAGAGCAACTTAGCTGCCAATAAATTTTCATTTGATCCAAACAAACATTCAAAGTGAACATTAATCATTACTCAAGCCAATATCTCTATGGATTGGGTTGAAATTAGTTTAATAGCTAAGTGTTCAATCAACATTTAACTGATGAATATCATACTTGAGGCATTTCAATACTGACAAATCAAAGCAAATCAGAATGAAATAACTTATGAATGGAAATTGAAAAATAAAAAAACATCGAAATGAACTTTACGTGGATTGCATTTCAATACTAGCTTCTGCCTTTTCACGACTTTTGTCTTGTAATTCAATTCTTAGTTTTATCATCATTCACATCATTATTATCATAATAAGATATTTGATTCAAAGGTTTTTCAACATTCATCAACCATATTCAAGTAATGATAAAGTGAAATCACAATGCTTATTACAAAATAAAAACCTTTCATCTAATGATACAATAAGACAATAGTTTCAATATCAAATACATCATTAAAAGTAAACAATTTGAAACCAATTAGTTGATCTCAATTACGATCAAATTGTGATTAAAAAGCAAGCAAAAAGGTCGACAAAACTTAACCTAAAAGACTAAAGTAAAATGAAAATATGATTTTAATGGTCAATTTGAGCCAGTTTTTGTTTCTTCTTGATAATCTTGCATGATTTTAATGATATTATAGTCTGGTTCAAATGTAAGCTGACTGCCTGAAGCTTTCAAGAGATTGTTGAAGGTAAGGTTGAATTGAATAATAAATGTAATGTGAAAATGGTTTGTGAATAAATGATAATATGATTGGATAATGAATAAAATTTTGAGGTAAAAATGTAAAAGCAGTGAGTTACCCTTGGCCATTGGTGAAAGCATGAGCAGGTTAACAAGAGCAGCTCCATGACCATGTCCATGGATAGTTACATTACCAGGATTACCACCAAAGCCTTCAATATTTTCTTGGATCCAATGAAGAGCAGCAACTTGATCCATTAAACCAAAGTTACCTCTAGATGATCCATCCATGGCTGGATAAAAACCTGGAAAAGGTAAAAATTAATTTTAATGATGCAAATCGAGTTTACCAAAACTGCGAAAAGAACTGTTCAGGTAAAATGAAATTTTTATTAAAATCAAATCAATTTTGTTCGTTGTAATTGATTAATGCAAACCTTTTTTGTTGCTCTTCAAAGCAAATTACATTATTTTGCTTCTTTTTTCATGCTCATCTTTAGACTCTTTATCTTTCACCTTTATGGGTTCACAAATTGACAGGCAGAGAGACGGGAGCAAGTGTGAAATGATTAAGATGACCATGATGATCATGATGAACAGTTGAAATGATGAGAAGATAAAATGTAGAAGAAAAGTTTAGGATCAAATGTTTATCCTCAACGAAAGAGACTGTATTTGTGAATCAAGTTGATCCTTTGATCGTGCAATGAATTAAAATGTTGACTCTAATATAACAGTTGAATTGGTTAACTAACTTCAAATTGACATTCAATTGACATATAAAACAAAAAGTGTCTCTGTTAATCAACTTTTTCAATGTCTTATTGCCTTTTAATATCATCAACAAATCGATGTTTTAAGAGCATTAAAACTAATCTCAAAATGGTGCAAATCATGGTTGATCAATGTGTGCCAATAAACAATGAATGGTGCTTTTCAAACGATCTCTTCCTTTGCAAATCAAAAGACGACCAAAAAACTTTTGCTAAAGTCTGAGCTAAATGAGTTCCAAAACACTATCAAGCGCTTGACACAAAAATTGACTAAATTTAAGCCTTTTCTTGGTCAAAAAGGTAACTCGATTAATTTTCAATATTTTTAACCAGCAATTGAATTAAAAAACTCGCCTTTGAACTCAACCTGAATCTGCAAGTTAAGCTCATCAAGTTCGAGATTGATTAGCTGATCCTGGATCGATTCTCGTATTGATTACTTATCTTTGCCATAATTGAAAGTACAAAATTATTCAGAACTCAAACTGAATGCAAAGCACCTTTACTTTTGAATAAAAGCAAAATCTGAAATTTGAACGCATTTCTGTAAAGCTCTTGATAAACTTAATTGAAATTATTGTCTCAATTGAAAGATCAGCTAATTGTAAATTAATGTTATTCACTTCATGCACCGATACCTGAATAATTTGATGAATTATAGTCATTATGGAAACATATGATAATCTGAAATGTTCATTTTGAGTGAAGAAAAAGGTTGATAACGTTTCCATTTCAGTTTCAATAGTTTACTTTTATTGATCGCCTATTTATAGTCGAGTCCTATCATGATGATTGAAAGTCATGATTCATCATTATTCTCATTATCATTGAAGTTAAACCGACTAATGATGAGAATAAGTTGATTGAAAGTTGTGATTCGCTTTCCGTTCTGTATAAGTAAACAGCGTTCAATGTTAATAACTTGGTAACTTTACTGTTATTATGACAACTTTGCTCATCTCAATGTGATTCAAATTAACTTGATCATTAAGCTTTTGTTTCTCGTTTGATAAACCTTTCTTGGTCAAACAAAAGGTCAAGTTTTGTGTGATGAAAAACACTGAGTTTGTCAGTTGCAAGTCGAAACAAAATGTAAAACAAAAGTCAAACTGTTTTCAGATTCTCTGGATGACTGTTCAGTTTGACCTGAATTTTATAAGGTTAACTGAGAGTAAACTTTTGCTTTTCAAATAACTTGTTCCACTTGAGTTTTGTATTGCGGTAAGAAAACGATTTCATCTTTTATTTCCAGGCTTCATTGTTCATTTCAATATCATGATTAGTTAAATGGTTAAATGGAAATTCGCTGTTTTTCTTAGTTTCATTACTTTTTCACCATTTTCTCGATTCTTTTACCTTCAATTGGGAAACTATTATATTCCCAATCAGATAGTATGTTTGACTTGATCTTGTTTTGTCTTTTGATTTTCTTCGTTGGTCTTTCCATTCATTCCATGAGGATGATAAACAAACAGAATCAAGACTCAATCTCAATAAAACATGAATCGTTAAAAGTTATAGAATCATCATTTACTTTGATATTTTTACCATTTCTTTTTATTTTACTATTGATTCTTATCATTTATTCATTGACTTTCATTTTGTCCAATCTTTCCTTGCTCTTTGCCCACACTTTAAGTACAATATAAATCATTTTAATGGTTCATCTTATAACTAAATGTTGATGAGTAAGGATAAAACCTTAAAAAGAATGCTATTTCTCAATCATGTCGATCATCCGATTACAATTATTCATTTACTGCTCAAATTATTGTTAAAAGTCATTATCCTGAACATGTTTGATTTAGCCAAACGAAAACTATTATAAAAGGTTTCAATGGCTGTAAAGTTGAATGATGGGATCATGAGGTCTGAGCTTTTGAGTTACTTTTGTAAAGCTCTCTGTCAGTTGAAGCTAATAGAGCTCTTTGAGGTCGCATTGGTTAATCATTTGACTCGAAACAGGCTCAATGGTCTTAAAGTTAGTTTACAAATGAATGAATGTAAGCAAATCTTACAGTCCAAGTTGTAACTATTGCTCCACGAGTTATTCAGATTTAGATTCCAATCAACTTTTATTTTTAGTATTTTTATCACATTTAGAATACTTTTTCAGATTCACATTCAGATTGAAAATAACCTTCTATCTCGATGTCCTCATGATGTGTCTTAGTTGCCATTGAATAGTATTGTAACAAAAAGATCAGTAACAACGAACAACTTTGAAATAGAAATTTCCTTTTCTCACCTAAAACACCGAGACGGTAATTTATTGTAACAACTATAACATTGCCAAAAGATGATAGGATGGATCCATCATAGACTGAACCAGAATTCCATTCATATGATTCACCATGAATAAACATAACAACCGGATGAAGGGGCGCCGGTTCTGTGATATGAAAAAGTTTAGATGAAACAAGATAATTAGAAAATGATTTGACAAAGTTGAACAGCAAATGAAAATTGAAATTTGGCTCAAAAATGTACTCAATGTTTAATTAGCGTTATTAAAAAATAATGAAACCATGAAAAAGTTGAAATAACGAGGAATGAAACTAAAGATTGACAATGAATTTGATTAAAGCGTTAACCAGCCATTAACTGTCAACTTTAATGGCATGAAATAAAAAAGAAGCTTAAATTTTCTTCTTTTCTGATTTCACTTTTCAATTGACAAATTTGACACCAGCAAAGTGTTTATCGTCTAATGGTCACCCTTTAACTGGACAGTTGAATATGATGGAAGTTGATTGTTGGACAGTGTGATAATAAATTATAAGTCTCAATGAGAACTGAGAAAATGTTTGAAAATGTAAATTGGTTCAAATTTCCTGTGAAAAGTATCTCGACATTTTCCAATTCAATATTTCATTTCCTTTGTAAAGTCAACAGCAATCATTATCAAGGGAATGAAATAATGAACATTGAAAGAGCAAAGAAACAAAACCTTTTCCAGTTTGAATCGAGATGACGAGTTGAAGACTAAAGAAGATGGAAAGAAGAAGAAAAGTTGAAGACAATTTCAGTTCTGATAAGTGAGCCTTAAAAGGGAATGATGATGCTGGGAGTTGAAGGAGGAAGTTGCCGATGGAAAGGCTGAGCACATGATGAAAGGCATCTGATGATGGATTCAAATGGATTGGAAATGAAAATGAATGATGATTAAAAGATGAATGTTTCAAAAATGATTGTTTATCATTTGGTTGACTCGAGCAATTCAATTGTTATGAACAATGGAAAGGCAAACCATGAGGCAAAAGCTCGCCACATCAGACTTGAAAAAAAGCACAGAACTTTAGTCAATGTTTATCATGATCAGACATTTTTTACAAATATTGAGAATCTCAATGTAACATTTATAATGAAACTGATATTTGATACAAAAGCATGAACAAAATCAACTTCCACTCCATTGAACTTGCAAATTCAATAGCATTTATAAGGACAAGTCAAGCACAGAGAGAAAAAATGTTTCCATGAAATGGTTCAAAAGAACATCTGATAGCAGAATGAGGAACAAGTAGAAAGGCTAGATTATTGTTGAAGGTTAAACTGAATGCAATATGAATTTACCCTTTGGAGACACAGCTTTTTGCTATTCATTACCAACCTATTTGCTTCAATTGGTTTCATCCCTTGTTTCAACTGGAAACATGAACAAATGTTTTCAAAAAGATAACTAATAAACACTGTGATCCCAATTTGTTTTCGCACATTTTCATCATCAGTATTCATCTGCAGTCAAATTTGCTTATCATTTTCAGCTTAATCAACATGCATTTCAATATCATTCAGGATCATCAGCTTCAAAAGGATCAAAATCTTCATCACCAAAGCACTGGTGACTCAGTATTTTCATCATTCGCATCTGATCATTTGAATCATCTGCTGCCAAACTAAGAACATTATCAAGGTTAGAATCTATCATTAGCAGGTGAATAACCTTCATCAAGATCAAGAATTCATTGAGATATTTTGTCACATAGTTCAAGAAGACAGAGACGGAAGCTTCTCAGTTCATTTTGATTAAATAGTGAAGACGAAACTCGCAAATTTTCGAACCATTTGAGTGCTTCAGTTTGATTGATTATCTTCAATTGAGGCCAACATTTTTCTTGATTCTCTCCGCTATTGGCACTTACTCTATTCTGTCCAAGTCCATGGTTTACATATCAGAGTCTTGCACCAATAGTTTCAAAGCTATGATGGCAAACAGACGCAATGTTTCTTATTCAACGACTAAAGTTAATTTGATTCTAGAAACGTTTCAATTGAAAGCTGAAAGCGAGTAAATTAATTAAAGTTAATCAACAGTAAAAGGTTTTCTTGAGTGAAAAAAGATCAAGATTATAAAGGCAAATCAAATGATGAATGAAACTGGTTAAATTGGAAACAAAAGTTATCCTTATTAATAAAAGAGTCAAGAGTCTGGACCCTTCTCAACACTGATATTCAGCAAAATGTCAACATATTATTTTGATGAATTGAACGAGCCTCTAATTTGATGACAAAATTAATTGAATTACAAGTTGATTACCTAATAATCGGTGCATTCAATGTTGCTATTTCACTTTTTGTTGTCATAACCTTTTGCACCAATGACAAGTTGTCATACAACCCTGTGATTTATCAGAATGATTTGCAGTCACAATTTAAGCATTCAAACGTTTCACGTGATAACAACTGTCCAACAACTTTAACAAGTTCAACCTTGATTAACTTATTGTTATCAAAAGACCCAACAATGACATGAATGGGTTAACATTTGTTTTTCAAATCCAATCACGACTTTCAAAAGGAAACATCTGAATTGTCCAACAGTTCAGATAACAGATAGTTCAATAAACCAGGCTTCCATGAATTGTGCAACTTGAAAAGAAATTTCAACTGCAATCACAAGTTTAGAAGATGAATTTTTTCCATTTTTCATGTTAACAGCTGATTAAATACAGATTCATTTTGTCATTTCTCTGAAAAGAATTTTTCATAATTTAAATTTTTTCGTTCCAAGAATTCAGAAAATTCATTCATTTCCAGTTGTCTTGAAGGTTGGATTGTTGCCATTTCAAACTGAACCTTGAAAGCATTTCGATTTGAAGATAATTATTATTCAATTATTGACTCAATAATATGATTCAAATGAATGTGAAACAATTGATAATGATCATGGAATGGAGACAAATTGATTTATTCTGAGTCAATTGAGTGGGAAGATGAAGATATCATCTTAAATTGAATGCAAATCAAATGTGTTTTTCAATCAAAACCGAGTTTATTATAATCATTTTGATAATTATCTTATTCATGAGAATTTTCAATTTTTTTCTCTGAATTTCTTTCCATTCCTAAAACAGTACAAGATTGATTAATCATGCTTTGAATGGGTTTCATTTTGATCAGTTTTTCAATCAATCAGGTAGGCAACTTTATATTCAATCATTTGAGGAGTAAAAAAATGAACTAAAAAACGATTTACTATTTATGTGCAGATGAGCTGTTCCACCTCGTCTTTATTCATCAGACTCTCAGCCTTGAAACTCATGGGAAAACAAATAATGGAACGAAACAGTTGAATAATATTAAAGGTCAATTCTGTCAATATATTGACCAAGATTTATGATTGTTATTTAATCATCTCTTCTGATTGCTCAAAGGTTAGTGTTAAATTATATTATCACATCGTTTGATTGGTTTTGCTTGCCAAGTAATCGGGTAAAAGTGATTGAGCTTGATCAACCATAGCATGCCATTGATCGTGTTTAATATGAATCACAAATGACTTACACCAATCCATGGATTCATCAGTCTTGACAGAATCATATTTTCCGGTCAAAATTAAACTTTCATTTTTTCGTTTTTCTCTGCAATCTTTGAGTTTGGCTTTTGGCCAAATCAAATTTATAAGAAAATCTAACGTTAATTGTTAGCATTTGCTGAAAAGTTCAATATTCCTTAATCAAGGTGGATCTTGTATTAATTTGGAAAAATATTGCTTCTTTTTAAAGATTGAAAATTTAATTAAATGAACATTAAAATCATGTTATATTTAGTTTTGGTGAATTTGCTTATAATTTTTGAATATTATAAGAGGATTAAAGGTTGAGTTCGGTGAACTTCTTGAGAATAAGAAACTCACTCTTCCTGAAGAAACAAAAAACAACAAAATTCCATGAAAGACTTTAGTTCAAAGACATTGCAGGGTTTTATGAAATTAGGCTGAGAGAATTGCTGTTCAGTCACATATAAACAACAAGCAAGATATTTTGTAAGGGCTGATAAAAATGGGACAAATTTTGATCAAATATTGCGAATAAAATTTTGGACTTAAAATTCTGATTTTGATATAACTTAATTATCGATTGCTGATCGTTAATGTCCATGTTTAGCAGCTTTTCTGACTTCGGCCCTGGTTCAGCTCTCCAGGCGTTCAAAGAAGTCAGAATCAAATAATGAAAGTTTTGATTGCTATTGACTATGATCATCAGCTTTCCATCAATATATTATACTTTTGCTTTAAGATGACGTTCAAAAAACGCTCAATCAGTCTAAGCTGAGGTACATTCGGCGGAATTTTGTTTTTTCAATGCAGCGAGAGTTGAGAGGGTATTTTTTGCATAAGCTGAAGCTCCATCAGACCAGAATAAATCTGCGTTATCTGGATGATTTTATCAAGCAATGGTTTCTGTCTCTTTTCAATGCATTCTTGAGCATATTTTTCTGGATTAAGTAGATGGAGTAGAAGTATCGCCAGTAATAAACTTTGAGTAAACTAGCGCTTTTCATTCTCTTCACTGTTAACATTAAACCTAATTTCTTGTTGCTCTGTGATGTTCAAGTTCAATTGTGACTGCAATCACGTTGTTAGCGGTGAACACTTCACGTTGTCCTAAAGCAGAAGCTTAAAGCTTCGGATTGTTTCTTGACCTCAGTATACACTCGATAAGATTACCACCTAAGTTTTTGCCTAGTCATTGATCGTAGTCATTTAATAATACAAAAGCATCAAAATATCTGTTTGGTAAAGACGTTGAGTCAACATTATTAACTGACGCCAACAGTCGATTAAAGCTCGTATAACGAATCTAAGCGGCTTATATTGTCGATACTAGTCTGAATTGAACATTTCTTTTGACGAAAAACCATTTAATGAACCTCATTCTGGAATGAAAGCAACGGAAATGAAATATGAAGGATAGTTGCTGATGGTCCGGATATGTTCAAGTGTTAGTTGTTCAGTTGACCAAAAATGAATATAAATATTACACACAGTTATTTGCCTTTTGTTTCAATCACTTCCTCTAATCATTTCATGATATTAATATATTTTTCAATGAAATTGCCTCTTCAATTCAATGAATCACAGCCTTTAATGCTTTCTTTTTGTGTGTTGCATTGGTGTCAAGTAATTTTACTTGCAATTTAAGGTTAACTTTCATATTCATTGTCAACCTGTGAATTGAAAGGATGATCAAATGAGATGAATAAAATGTGTAAAGTAATTCCAAGTTGAGAATGATGATGATAATAATGGTGAGCATGAAGTGAAAAGGTGAATAAAAGCGAAGATGAGTAAAGTTTATCATCCAGTTTGAGCATTGACTGATATAATGTCTACAATAATAATCAATGTCAAACTCAGTGGAGCAAAATTGTTTGAACGAGAAAGTAAAGTAAAAAAGATTTAGATGATGAAGAAGAAGAAGAAGATGAAGAAGATGAAGGCGAAGGAAAATCTTCTTCATCACTGGATTTTTCTTCATCAGACTCATCTTTCTTTTAATCTCTAAGTGACTTGTTCATACACAACTTTATCTTCAATGACCATTATCATCACAAGCATCTTGTTCAGTTTGTTCAGCCTTTCCAATCGTACACTTAATATTTGTTTCTGGATCAACGAGTTTAACCCTTTTCGCTTTTCCCCATTTATTATTTCATATTCTGGCTTGTTCATCAGACAATTTTCCTCCATCTTCATCTCCATCCAGACCGAATGATAACATGGCCATTTTACCATCTTTTTCTGAATATTTTCTCAGCTTCACATTTATTATCCAACCTTGATCAATATCATGTCAGATGAAAAGATGGAAGCCCGAAATTTCCACTCTTGTCTTCTTTTACCTTTTCAAAAGTTCAATACAAATGAATATAAATCAACATCAACTTTGTGACTATCCAAGGTTCATCTTATCAGTTGATCAGTAATATGATTCAGTGAGAAAATTTATTGACGATTCCATGACAGAAAAGGGCAAAACTATGAACTTGGAATAAAATGAAAATTTCAAATCAATTTTTTCTTCAAAACTTTACCAATTCAAATAGCCTTAAATTGACAAAATTCAGAATAATTTTGATCTGAAGTTCACAGTTTATCCTTAATTTTTGTAGCTGCTTTAGTTATCAAAGTTGAAAATAAACTTGTTTTTCATTTCACTTTCATCATTATTGATCAATTTTCCTGCTCATGGTTCAACCATAAGAATGAATAAAGATGAACACAAAAAACAAAAGTTTACCATAAACTTAAATACTTATTTATTGTATGATTAATGTCAGATGAAAAGCATTTAGATAATATCTATCAAGATCTGATGGTGAATAATTCATTGGTTAAATGCATCGCTATTTATGACTTTTTATTGAAATGTTATCAAATTCAAGATGTAAGAAGCTTTCTGTTTTGTTTTACCCTTTCCTTTCATCCCTTGTTTTAACCTCTTTTTAGTTGCATTTCAATGTATTTTTACATTGCATTTTAATCTTTTGTTAACAAAAAGAGGATTAACAATTTATTCAATATTGATTTGTTTCCTATTATTTTTTCATATCATTTTGCCTTCTGGTTTTATGCCCTTTCGCTGTAGCCTTTTAATAAGCTTATTGCCAATTTTATTACCATTAGTTTTATTAGATAGTGAAGCACAAAATTGAAATTAAACGTTTCAATATCATAATAACAAATTGATCAATTTATTGCATTCTGATATTTCCACACACTTTTAATCAAAATTTATCTCATGCAGGATTGCTAAACAAGTTGCTGAAGATTCACCATCAATCAGGAAAACAGTGAAACTTCTGTGTTCGCTGTTTTCTCTGGTATCTTCAATGCAGGACAGAATCTGTCTAGCAGAATGTTTTAGTTCTGCGCTATATCGCGGACTCTGGAGTAAAGCAAGGGAGGAATTTGAGTTTTAATATTTTATTGAATGCCTTTTATGATGACACAAAGCGTTTCTAAATAGCTTAATGTACGCCTCAAATGATTTCGTTTTTTGTCTTTCAGTGTCTTCTTGTACTTGCGTTTTTATCTTGTACACCATTTGCAGTCATAACTCATAACGGTTGGTGCTACAGACCTCAGATTCGAACTATGAGTTTGCACGGATTGAAGAAAAACAAGAGCGAACTCTCAAGGTCATTCAAGGTCACTCAGTTGTTTGACCTCTAACTAGCATTTGGAGGTCATTTTCTGTGAGAGCAAACATTTTCCAACTGGTTGATGTTTGTTACGGGCTTAAAACCTACGCGATTGGCAAGATAAACAAATTTCTCTCAAAACCAATTGATTAACTGAACGGTATGGAATCACTCACATCTTTTGGTCAGCACGTGTTGTTAGCATGTAACTAACAATGACTCGTTCCATAATATCTAATGCCTCTAGAAGTATTTATTCTTGAAGCATTTTCTTCGTCCACTTGCGTCCAGTCTTGTGAGTGTGTAACTTGCTCAGCACATAGCAGATTAAACTAGCAATCTCTCTACTGCTCGCCGAGTGTTGGACTTGCTCAGTCAAAGGTGTAGGCATCAACCTGCTGCTTATCCGCAATGGCTTGGGCTCTTCCACAAGCACTTAAACCCTTTTCAAGATAATTACTGGCTATTCCTGTATTCGACGAGAAAAATAAAATTTATTGTTCATTGAAGATCAATGAGAAACGTAATTTTGGGCTTTAAGTTTTGTGATTAGTTGAAACCTAAAAAGGACCGGTTCGCATTCCAATGATAATTTAATTTTTTTCTCAACGTAAAGTAAACAAGTAGCAAACCTATTTGGTGTCAAGTCAATTCGTAATTGAAACTGAAAAGCAATTTAAGGTAACAATTTAATTTTGTTTGTGGCTTGAAAAAAGTCGAAAAAATTTCACTTTCAAGAAAAGAAAAGCTGAAGATAATTGAATGTTGCAGGGAAAAAGAGTCGATTAAATTGTGTTGATTATGAACAATCTTATCAAGTTAAACAGTCTTCTGTTCAATTTGATTTGGTTCATGTTCAGTCGAGTTTGAGACCAAGAAAGTTGGCACAAAAGTGCGATCTGATTACAAAAGATGTTCATTGAAAGTAAAGGTGGGATTATTTGAGTTGATTAAATGAATCTAAATGGATATGAAGATGATGATGAGAAGAGTTAATAAAGTTTATCAAGATTGAAGTTTACTTAATTATCATCAGTGAAATCTATTTACCTAATTATGCTTTCATTTGAACAGTTAATCAAAAGTAAGAAAAGTTGACTCGATACGAACAAAGATAATGAGGTAAAAATTAAGTCAATTGGATTGAGGCGACGTTCAGTTTGACACTCAATTATCATAATCAGACTCGTGGAAAATATTGAATCTAATGATGATAACAGGGAAGGAAAATCATTATTCAAGCATCAACTTGACACCAACTGAACCCGATAATATGAGGACAATTTAACTTTCATTAAAGTGCAACAATCGAAGATAAAAATTTGGAAGAATCGATTGTTGATGAAAAGGTGAAAATGAATGAATTGGGCGACAATTAGATTATCAATAAAAGAAAAGGAAAAAAAGCATTTTGCGTTTCCACTTTCGACTTGATTCATTTCTCATTCACAAGTCAAATATTTTACCATGTTCTGGTTGATGAATAATCAAAGACAGAAGAGTGATGATGAATCATTACCAGGCTAAATCATAAATTAGTTCAATTCAAGATCATTATTCTCAGTTAACTTTGAAAAGTCAAAGGCAAATGTTAATTTACTCTTGCTTAAACTCATAATCATTAGGAACGCCAAGAATACAAAGAAAAGAAGAAAAAATTTCTTTCAATTCTTTATCTTTACCAGATTATCAACATTAAAAATATACTTTTAACAAGTTATTCACTTACTTCATCCTCATCATCATCAACAACATCATCTTATTCATGATTCAATACAAAAGAATCTAAAATTGGTGTGGAAAAAAGGAAAAGACAAAAAACATTGAAAGTTACCAGAATATTTATTTTCTCAGTTCAACTAAACTTGCATGAGGATTTAAGATGTTGAACAGAAGAACAGAAAACTGAAATTCTAACGATTATTACAACACCATTGCATCGATACTTCAAGTCTATTGCTGAACATCATCAGTTTCATGATCAATATTTTAATGTTTAATATTTAGCTCATTTCATGGTTTAATATTTTACTCTTTCGCCATTGAAACTTGTTCATTTGATCCAGTGATATTGAAATTGAGTAACAGTTTGATTGTTATTTTCTATCATGAATATTGATACATTTAGCAAAGTTGTGCTCGATGAAAGGCAAGGAGTGAAAAAAAGTAAATAACTATCTATTATAATAAACTCAATGTAACAATATCTTTTTTTGCTGCTCATTTTTATCATAATAAATATATACATTTTATCCTTCTTTTTTCCTCCTAAATCTTCAATCTTGTTACTGTAATCAAATCTTTCACCCGTTATGAGCCTTTCAGTTTTTTGTGATATCTTGAGATGCAACAAAAAAGATTCAAAAAAACACATTAGACTCTGGAAAAATGATGATGCTAGTGATGAAACGAATTGATCAAAAACAGTAAACAGTATAAATACAAGTTTTTGTCTTCTCATTCATATCTTCAATACAAGTTATTGAACTTATTTTAATTTTGCTAAACAAAGATGAAAAGTTCAAAGTTGGTATCCCTTGAAATCAGCTGGAATTTCTTGAGAATAAGAAAGGTTATTGAGTCACAAAGTGATGGTTAATCATCTAACATAATCTAAATCAACATTTTATGAGAAATACTTTTATTAGCACAATTAAAATCAAGACTGTTTGTGAGCGTCGCTAACAAAATCTTACTGAAGGAGATACACACAAGATTATCTGTTCGGCCTTGCAACTAAAACCAAGTAAATAATTGTCAGAATTTAAAGTAATTTCATTGAATTATGATTGAAATTGATTCATGAAAATTTTCAAAATCATGAATAGAATTTTGCGAGAAAATAATGCTAATTAGCTAAAATAAGCTATTTTGGGAGTTTTTTGATTAATATTTCACTAAAGAAAATTAGATTAAGTTAATTGAAAATTAAAGCAATCGAATTGAAATTTGACGAACTGCAAAAGTCGTTCTAACTCCTCCTAAAAAGGGGTTGTTAAAAAAAATAGTGTGCATTATCTGGTAGGTGCTTTAACTGGTGACTGTAAATTGAAAATTGAATTTAACTGACTTATATACAGTTTGAGAAAAGACAAAGGAAGAGAGAATATAATTGAGTTGGGCGATATTATCGAAATCGATGATGAATATCGATATTTTCGATCGAAATATCATCGATTTTAAAACGATACCGATATTTCAACCTATGCGAAACGCATTTTCATATGATACAAATCTAACTTTGCGTTTTGTTTTTACGTTTTTTCGATCTTTTTTTACATTCATCCAATAAACAAATATACTACCGGCTTTGTTATGGGATTATTTCAATGTGAACGATGTAAACATTGCAATACAATTGTGAAAATGTCTGGAAATACTTGCACCTTGAGATCTCATATTACCAATGAACATCCAGCTCTTTCTGAATCTTTTCCTTTAAATTCTGTTGATAAAATAGCTAAACATCATTGGATGAGCATGAGACAAAAATTTTTACAAAACTTCACTTATATTCTTAAAGCATTAAATTTTTGAAAATTTCGATTAGGAACTTTTGTTTATACTCAATGTTTCAATTTTATTATGTTGTGCTAGTAAGCTTAACGCTCGGTCAGATTACGTCGGCTCCAGGCTGACCTAGTATTTTGATGTTGAATTGAAAGCAAACAATTGAATTGATAATTGAATCAGTCTCGATGGTCTTTGTGGTTTGTCATCATAATAATAACCTTAAATTGCAAGTCTTTATTGGATCAAAGTTTATCATAATATTACAATTGACAGCACGACAGTTTACTCTCTCTCTCTCTCTCTCTCTGTGTTTCACACTCTTGAGTCTGAATTGTGTTGAACCTACAAGGTTTTGATTGCAACTACAGGTGAGAGATGAAAAGTGACAAGCAAATCGATGGCAACTAAACGCTCTCATCTAATGATACAGATAATAATGGATGCATGATAATTGATCATTAGTTAGTCAACATGTTGACTGATGATGATAATATTACTTGTACTTTTGTCCTCTCATGGTAATTTGACCTTTTCAATGGTCCTTCGAGTTTTGAAAGGTTAACAAATGAATCTTTTTCTCTTTCCTTTCTCTTCTTTCCCAATTGACAATATCATCATTATCATTATTATCATCATTGTTGTTATTGTGATACAGGGAATTTGTTTTCAGTCCAATATCAATTCGCTATTGATGATGGGAATGGTTGATGGAAGAAGAAGAAGAAGAAGAAGAAGAAGAAATTGTTCCTCTTGAAATATATTCAATGGAAAACAATATCGAATAAGATTCATTTTCGTTGGTTTATCTTTCTCTTTACCCTTTTCCCGTCATTTTTTCTTCTTACTCAAAGATTAATCTGATTTCTCTTGATGATTAGTTGAACGAAGAGAATCCGAGAGAAGAGAGGCAAGAAACAGAATAACTCAAGAGTAAACCATGAAGAGTTGCAAGGAAACTGTTGATAAAGTATCATGCTCGACTCATATCGATAAGCAACAAGAATTATCCAAAAAATGAAAAACAATTCAAAGAGAGACAATTGGATTCATGGAACATCAATAACCTCTTTACCTATTCTTGTGTCGTCGAGTTTCGAGATTTTATTGTTTCCATGTAACATCTTGTCATGGTACTTGTTTATGAATCTATTGTAAAACCTTGTCCAGTTCAATAATCAAAGCAACAACAGCATTTGTAATGGTTAATAACACTTTTCACAATTCATTGTTGAGTAACAATTGCCATTGTTGGTCCACAAATCCATCATTGGACAATCAATTTCCAACTCATGACAACCATTCCAATGAATATAACAAAATTTTCCTTCAAAAAAGTTCATCTAAAATTTCCATCCTGAAAACCAAGTCAAGATCAAATTATCGATTCGAAACTCGAAATTCCAATGAAAATTCAGAATCGATCTTGTAATCAACTTAGAAGTCAATGAATATTTGTAAACTCATGATCATTCGAATAGAAATGAAATAAAAAATGAAAATTGAGTTTATAAGTTGATCGATAAAGTTCATCAATTCATGTCACATTTGATTCATGGAGTTACAATTATCTAATAAGAACAGGAAACCCTTTTGAACTTGAATTTTTATCATGACTTTTATTGTTTTCCTTTTCAGCCTTTTTACAGTTTTCATGTTTCTGCTTCATGCTTCACAAGTACAGATTTTCATGTAAATTGTTGCATTTAACCATGAAAATTATCATCATTTTCATTGAGTCACGTAAACTTAATCAATAATGTGAATGAAAAACTGAACCAAAAGACTCTTCCTTTTCCTTAATTTTAATTACAATCAAACGGTTTGACCGGAGATAATGAATCTATGATTTAATCGTTGTAATCAGTGTTGCTAATAATTATAAAATAATTATGATCATGTTTCAATTAGAGGAAAACAGTTGTAAAATGAAGAAAAATCTGTGACGCATTCAACCACAATCATGCAAGTTGCAGATGAAAAAAGTCAATTCATTAGAACGGTTAATGATGTGAACTTTGTAAAGCCATTTACAAGTATTTGATAATTTATTGGCTTTTAAGTTGCCTAATGAAAGTGGATAAAAGGTTAGTTAAAGCAATTCAATTTGTCGGACTGATTTGATTGCAAAACGAGTCTCATCAACTTCATCATGATTGCTCTAGAATTGCTCATTTTGAACAATTCTGAAAAGATATTAATCTTTAAAAGAAACGATATTTACTTTGAATGTCATAAACAGTAAGATTCAGCCAAATGTGTCATGAATTTGAAAGGAAATGAAAAGGAACAAAATGAGTTATTACAATGTCAACCTGACTGGGAGTTAAGAAACTCCCAGTCGATTCACTCCATAATTTGATGTTTTAATTGAAGATAAACTTGTGAAACAATTTATTCAACTTCGATTTTGACGATTTTACCTTTTATATCGAAATTAAAATCGACTTTGTATCGTTGAAGTCAACCTTGATTTGTTTAGGAAATTATCATGATAATCATGATAATATGGTCGAGGGTTTAAGGTGAATCTTGAAAGGTCAGTTGAAACATGAAAAGCTTTTATTTGCTTTCTTCTTCCTTTTCTCAGACTGGAACATGATTTATGCTGCAAGTTCAATGGGTTCAATCTTTGATAATTTTGATCCAATATTATACTCAATGTATCCATATATTTATCTCTTTTTTCACCTAATCATAACTATCTTTGTATTCATCTCTCCTGAGCATTCCATTTGTTACTCACTTGATTCAGATCCTTTTTTCATTCATTTTTTGCACCTTTTATTCACCATTCAATGTTGCGATAATAAATGTACAGTTATCTTGAACAATCGTACAGTTGAACATTGGATGTCAACTTATAATGGTGAATGGGAAGCAATTGCACCATTCATGGGAAACTAGTTACTTTCAGATTCCATTAATACAAGATAATTGTCAAGAGTGAAAAAATATTTACGCAAAGATGATGTTCGCATTGATGGCGGGAGGAGCGAGCAAAAAGTTGATGAATAAACTTTTCTGTTTCCAGTGACATGATGAATTTTGTTTCATCTCAATGTGATGATTTTCAGTGTAAAGTCGTTGAATAAACAGAAAAGCGAAATGTTGAATAATGTCAGCTTTTTTTGGTTTAATGATGAAACAATACTTAGCTAATTAAATGATGAGATGAAATCAATCTTGTTGTTTCATGTTGATAACATTAGTTTCTGGTTACTTGATATTAGTATTTGCTTTCAATGGGCTGAAGAGTGAAACAATCAATCACAAATAAAGCGAGGAATGAGAGAAAAAACTAACACAAAAAGCATTTGTAAACATAAATCAGATTTGAAATGAGAAGCAAATTCTTAATTGAATGGAAATTAAAAACAAATTCAAAGCACTTGCAGCGGAATCTCATGAATAAGCAACAGATATATTCAACTCAATACAAAGCATATTCAATGGAAAAAAGTCCCAAAAATTGTCATTGCAAATCCAAGGCGACACGAAGTGTAGTTGCAGCATCAGCAAGATTAAAAGTGATTCTAACCTCGTGGAATTTAATGTGACTTCAGTGATGCCAGTAGGACATTACTTGCACCGCAGCGCAAGCAGTCAAGTTTCGCTCTTAGTGAACAGAGCTTTCTTGAGAGGTTATCTGGTCATCGGTTTGCTGGCTGGTTGGTGACGGGCTCGGAATGAATAGGAGTTGGTGAAGCGTATCTTATTACCAATGGAAATAGAAAGTTAAAACCGCGCTGACGTTGGCCAATGATAAGGCACTGAAATATCCAAAGGACCCTCTTCTTCTCAGTCAAGGCCCATCATGTCAACGCTACATTGTGATTGCAGTTGATGAGGCGAATGAAGAAAATGTCAATTGATTCAAACCCACGAGTTAAATGATAATCAGATTGAGCTGTGAAGCATTTTGATGCTGTTTTACATTGCCATTGCATTTCACGGAGTTACATTTGCTTGGGCAAATTTGTTTCCATAAACATATTCCCATCGAATTATGAAAATTGATAAAAAATACTGGGAGTGAAACTGGGAGGAATAATTATTTCTAGCTTCTTTTAGACTTCTAGACGAAACAATTTTTAAAGTCTCAATCTTAGACACAAATTAAATGCATCCTTTAAGGTGATTCAGTTTTAATGTGTTTAAATGTCGACGGAATAGAAGTGAAATTGAAGGGAAAATTAGCAATTTGAGTTGAAAGTAAAATTTTGTTTGACAAAGTTGCCATGCATTTGAGCTTTGCTCTAATACTCGAAGCAAACTCTCTTAATCTGTTCCCATTAAATGCGTAGTCAAATGTGCCTGATCCAATCAACATAATACCAGCAACAAACAAGCCTAACAAACAACATTTTCAATTCATCTTTTGATCTGCTAATTGGATTACGTTTCAAAGTTACCTTTTCTTGGTGTTTGCTGAGCAAAAGCAACTTACAGATATTTATCATAATCACTATAATCATGATGTAAATGTGATGGGAAAATAAAAAGTACACTTAAAGGGTTGAAGGATTTGCAGGGAAAAGGTTTCATGGAATGAAAGTGTTGAACTCGCTGCATTTTTCAACAAATAATTGAAATAAAGTAAATATTAACAAGATGAATAAAATAGCTACAAGTTAAATGTCTTGCAAAGCTAAGGACTTATACTTTTCATGTGAACTTTTACATTTTAGTTATGAAATGCTCAAGGCTTTTTAAATATTGACTCGGCAATCATGCTTCACCTTGCAATCAAAATCCTCTTATCATGAGTTTCATCAAAAATCAATCGAACACAAATTTCAATCGACTTTTGTTTTGCAGCAATTTATGTATTCCACCATTCCAGTGTTCATTTTTATGGCTCAATTGTATCAAAGTGGAAACATTCTCATCATGGATAATCAATTGATCAGGAGAAGTGAAAACTGAAGCAAGAAATGTCGAGAAAGAATTTTTGGAAATGTTTTCGGAATTAAACTGCACAATTCGCATTAGTTTTGATTAAACTTTAGGTCTCAATTCAAGTTCAATATTGAACTAAACAATTTGTGGTTGTTTAAAGGTCTGTAAAGAGTCACTAAATTTTGGACTATTAAAGTTTGGAAACAAACATGATGTTAATATCATGTAATAAAAGAACAGGAATAACAAAAGAAATAACAAAAGTTCAGTTTGAAAACTTTGATTGGTAAAGGTTCATCTTTACATGGTCTTTATGAAAATTCAATTCATGTAAAACATTGAATGAACTGAGATTTAGCAAGTGACATTTGGACAAGATTGTATCAATAATAGAGGTTAAGCAAACAAATGAAGCTCTGTACATCCTCATCTTATTACAGTTATTATCATTTGCAAATGTAAAAACTTGTTCAACAAGAGCAACTTATTGTAAACGTTGAGCAAATTAAATTAAGCCAAATGTGAACCAAATCAAGTTCAATCTTGAACCTGTTATGCCTTCACAAGAAATCAATTTTCATCTCTTCAGTCAGCTTCTCATTAACTTGAAATCTGCAGACTTTATAAGTAAACTATTCAAAGCGATTTTGTAATTCACATAATAAACAGCCATTCTTTCGAAGGTTCACTAGAACTATATTTTTCTGGCGCAACCGGCTCAAAATCCGCCGTTGTTTCAGAGAAATTATTCGTTTCATTATCTATTCATCTTTTGCAAGTGTTCAGAGTCGCACTTACCATATATGTGGCTAAGAATACTCAAGCAATCAGAAATTGAGTTTTCCGCATTTGCGAAAATTAAACGAATATAAAAGACAAAAGTAGCGATTGATCGAAGAGCAATGCAAGACAAGGTTCACATTTAACTCTGCAGTTTTCGAAGCTTCTTGTTGTTTTTGATTGTAATTCGAGCTCGAGTTTGATCCAGTTTAATTCAATTTTTATTAAAATAGGTTTTGAAGGGTTGAAAGAAAGAAGTCGCTTCAAGTTGATTAAATCCTTTTTCTTGGTTCATAATAAAATGGATTCATCAGAATTGTTGTTTTATGAAACACTCTTGGATCATTGAGTGCAGACTAAAAACTCTGAGCTAAAATTGAAAGACGCTAACTGTTCATTGGAAAGGGTGAAAGTAATTTTGGCAACTTAATTCACATCACAAATGATTAAATGAATGAGCATAACAAGTGACAAATAAAGGAAAATTGCTAGAGATTACAGCGAGTCACACTCAAGTGTCCACCTTAATTCATCATCATCATTGAACTCTTTTCTCCACATTTTCCTCATTTCTTTTCTGTGTGAACATTGATATAGCCTGTGCACAGTTGACTAAGCAAACTGGCCAACCATATAACTGACATGATGATGAATGACCTTCAAGGTCAAGTAGTGAACCAGCAAGTGTGTGTTATAAGACAGGTGAAGAGAAAACGAAGTAAATATTTGATCAAATAACATTCAACCTGATAATCTGCTCTTTACTGCAACTTTAATTCACTTGATTCACTTTTCAATCTAATTTCACGATGCAACCAAATTTAGTGTAAAAAACAGTTTTAACACCGTAAACCCATTTTACCTGAAAGTAAATCAAGTCAAACTGACCAATTAATCAAAGTGTTTGCCTTCTCACTCTTCATCTTTTGGCCATTAACTTGAAAAGCGAAAGAAAAAGTTAATCAGAGAAAAAAAGTTTCATTTTCATTCGATTTTTGCTGCAGCAATTCAAATGTCACTTAACATGCAATCAATTTGATGAATCAAATGTGCAAATCGTTTCCACTCATTTCTCGTTGTTTTCAAGTCAAATGAGCAACGGAAATGTAAATGTTGAGCATTAATATGAAAATGATTACCTAATGATGATAATTGCATAAATGTGCACAGTCTTTGATCAAACATTTGAATTCATCATTTTATAATCCTCCGGATAAACTTGCCAATTTCCTTCCGATTCAATCGTGAATTATCATCTCTCAACTTGGACACTCACAAATGATACAAATGTAACCAATAAAAGGACGTTCTTATTGATCGCAACCATTTCAGGTCAACATTGAAGATTGAATTTCAGTGAAGCTACAATTGCGTTTCAGGTGAAATTTAAACTCGCTTGATATTGATGACCCATTGACTTCCCTTTGACTCTGATAAATTGGTGTTTATCTGATTTATCATTTCAATTTACCTGAAAGTCAATCATGAAATCGATTAAAGCTGCTTCTCGGCTTCCATCAAGTTACAAGCAACGAAAATTTGTTCCAAGTTAAACGAAGTCAATTATTTTCCTGGAAAATTCCATTTATCATTTTACAGCGTTCCAAGATTTGAAAGACAAAAAAATAATGAGAAACTTTTCACTTTTTCCTTTTCTCAGAAACTGCAGCTAAGATGTTCAACTCAGAATCTTTTGAAAGATATTTCACAGTTGAGTCGAAATCAAGTTTCATGAAGATTTGAGGAAAGAAGTGAAACAAAACCGATTGATCTTTTCAAAGGCAGCATTCAGCAAGAAATCAGTTTTAAAGTCCTTTAAGCACTTGTTGCCAATCAGTTGATTGAGATAACAATGAACATTGAATTTGCATGGAAAAATTGCAAACCCAGAAACCTTTGATAAACTTGAGATAAAATAGAGTCTTTGGTTGAAAGTGAAATCCAGTCTTGGATTTAATCGGCAAAAAAGTTATTCAATTAATCTCATGTACTAAGCATCATTACATTTCTTGTGATTTTATTCAAAATGCTAATAAGGTTGAGCATGATAAACAGTAAAATGGTGAAATTGATTGTACAAAATTGAGGCTCTTTCGCCATTCATTTCTTCATCTGAATTAAATTGGTTAACATGGAACCAGGATTTCCGTATTATCAAACTATTCTCATCTTATTTTTTCCTCTCTTCATGATATTCTTACCTATTCCCCTCTTTCCCCTGAAAACTCTTTACTATCTCCTTCATCTTCCATGAACAAATCTTTTTTCTTCCTGATTCGCTATTTGCCTGATTTGCTTTTCTTGCAATTGTAAACTTTTCTCTGTTACTTTACTTTTTATCAGGTTAAACAAACTGTAATCAATTCTGTAAACAATTTTGTATACAATTGAATAAATGAAGAAAAGGTAAAGAATAATAAAAGCAAAGATTTTACTCTAAATTTTCGACTTCAATCTTGTTCTGAAAATGAAATTAATCAGAAAATTGGAATTTTAATGAATCAATTTTATCCAACATTTAAATCTCTTTTAATAACCTGGAACAATCGCATTTCGCATAAATGATTCAATCCAGAATTAGATTCATTTCTGTTCCTTTTTCCTCTCCCAATGCATTAAATGAATTGAATGGTTGCCCTTCCAATCAATACTCTTTCAATTATTATTGAATAATGAGCTTCATCATGAAAATTGACATTAACTTGAGTTAAATGCTAATTATCAAAGTTAACATTTGTATTTATTTGGATTTCACTTGCATTTTACTTTCAATTATTATGAGCATTTGAAGCTTGCTTCAAGTGAACCATTTCTGCCAGATAAACAACAGAATTAGCAAAACCAACTCGGATTTTTATTCCAATATCATGATGATGACGATAAGCTCATTTCTTTTGGTGTATAACAATGTTTTTTGCTTCTTCTTTCACTGCTGACTCATCAGTTTTGTTGGTAACAATAATCCTTGTAATCGATTGAATTACTATGTAATTACATTTATTTTTATTTAATGAAACCATTCAATACATAAACTGGGAAGGACGATAAACAGGGAAGGCAAAAATCCATAAAACATGATAATGATAATAGTAATAAGGAGAAATGGAATATTTGGATTTTTCGAAAACAAATTTTCTTTCGCTTTTCCCTTCGAACCAGATACACATGGTATCCTGAGCTAAGTAGTGCGAATTAAACGTAAAAGACTGAGTTTTTTTAAATGAATTTGACCCGTAATTATGTCAGAATACGAATGTAAATTTTCAGATTTATTCATTCATTCGTTTCTACAATGATTTTTTTCGATGAATTCATGAAAAGATGAGCGAGGTTTCGTTGAGCAAGGAGTCAAGTTGGTAAGTATTGAAGCAACCATTAAGCTAGAACTGCATCAATATTGCCAGAGTCGGATATTGATGTGAAAATAAGTTTAAGAATTTCATTAAAATTCTCGGGCGAGAAGCTGTTTTATCCTGAGATTCTTGTTGATAATCGAGTAATATTGTCTTGAACTTGTCTGTAACTTGAACTTATAAAATTACAAAGCAAACATGATAAACCAAAAGATAATATTTAATATCTGATACTTTTATTTAAACTGGGAATGACATTGTAAGTCGGTGTTATCTTTGAATTTTTGCTTTCCTTTTCCATGTTTCGGGTTTCCAGTGTAAACCTTGAGATTTGTTATGAAATGAGATTTTATCGAAATGTTTTCAAGCCTTGAATGGCGAAGAAAAGGCGTTCAGATTATTTCATGAAAGGCAACAAAAGTGGATTCTTGGATTTTGTTGCAGCTTTTTTTATTTGTTTGACTGTTTAACTTGATGTTTACACAAAATGGAAAGTTTCATGTTCAGTGTTGGTCAAGAATAGGGAGTAAATTTTCCATCCCTGAACTTTTTACAGATAATAACAATTAACTATTGATCAAAGACAAGAAAAGAAGGAAAAGAGAAAAATTGGTTTCAATTTTTTTCCAATTTTTCTGCTTTATAATTTTTCTTCAAATTATCTTCCACTTACTGTCCAACATTGAAACTCAATAAGGATAGCGAACAGAAGATGATGAAATTGCAAGAGAAAGGTTCAAGAATTGAACTGGAACTGAAAAAAACATGGAAGAAGAGGAAAAAAGAATTGAAAAGATTCTGTAAGTGAAGATGATTCGAGAGAAGATACATGATGAAAGGAAAGATAAGAATGAAATAAGTTAAAGGCTTTTCAAGGAAAGATCATCATAACAATCATCATCATCCTATTACGAGTTTCAATTTTTCGTTGTTTTTCTTCTTGATTTTCACTTGAACCTTTTTCATTCAAGTGAAACTATCGGAAGAAAGGAAAACATTGAGTAAAGATGAAACTTTGCAGTTATTAGCAGAGTGTTACCATGAGAAGAGAAGAAGGCAAAAAAGCGAAAAGAAAAATGTTGACCAGAATTTGCCATTAGCCATTCTCAACGATCTCAACAATAAACAGTTAAAGATGAACTAACATTTTGCCTGTTTTCAATGTAACACAAAGGGCAAAAGAGGTAAAAAGTCAGTTAACAATTAGATCTGAAAATAATCGATTCCCCTTGAGCTAAACTCTATTTTTTCATTTCTCATTCTTTTCTTAATATCACTGAACATTATCCAAGTTTACTTATTATAATGATAATAACGGCAATGATAATGATGATTATCATCTACACTTCATCTTCATTTTCATGTTTCGAGCGAAATAATTTTATACTTTCTTCGCCCAACTCTAATTATCTTCACCATTCAAATCCCAATAGCTTCAAGATGATAACATTTTCTTCATCATTTTCATTTTCAAACAATTCTCACAAGATTATTTACTTTTTTGTTTTCACTTTGCTCGCTGTTACCCAAGTCATCAGCAAAAAGTTGAATCGTCAGTTTACATTAAAAGTAATTCAATTTTCCAGTTACTCAGTTTCACCTTAGCTCATCTTTAGATCGTTTCAATGGACAGAGTTTGACGGTGAAAGAAACCATGATTCTGATGATAATGGAAAATCAACAGAAGAAGAGAAAAAAAAGTTAACCAAAAACGGTAAACATTAAGAATGAAAGGAATTGCAAGAGAAACATGAAAGTTCTGAGGATTCATTTAACCGTGATACCGGTTTCTTGCCATGATTCAAGCGATTCAAGTGACAAAGTTGATTAACTGAAAAGAGTTTGCATTTTCTTGCAAACCAAAAAAATGAACCGAAAATATTAATTTTACTTGAAATGTTAGATTCACTTTTTATCCAACCATTCATCTGTTAAATCTAAATGTTAATTTGCATAATTTAATCGCTTCGATATAAACATGTAAATGATGACAACTTTTTCTTTGTACTTTCCTCTCGACTTCTTACCTGGCAATTGATTACTGATGGCGATAATTTCATTTCAAACCCATTTATTCCGTGAAATTTCATTCAGTAAAGTCAGAATTGTCTGTTCATTCGTTCAAAAGTTGCATCTTGAAAAGGAATGTTAAATAACGGTAAAAATAGAAGAAAACATGTAAATTTCTCAATTAAATGAGATGAGAATGGAATCAAAGACCAGGTATATTGAACTAGTCAAGTCTTCCATGAATCAGGTTCATCTTCATTCATCGTCTGCCATCTCTGCCTTTTCTCATCATACTTCTTGACTTTATTATAAAACATTTTTCACTCTTGTTCAATTGAGACAATTGAATGAACATTTCACAAGTTTCATGGTGATGAGAGTTGAGAATTATTGTTAACTTTTTCTAACTTGCTTCGCGTTTGAACGTTTGTTTGTCCATTTCGTTAACTCAGTTAATGATTGATTATAAATGCAAACCTAATTTCCTATTCATTCCGGAAATAAATTGTGGTTTACTTTGGGTTCGTTTTAATGGATGTTTGTATTGTTTCGATGTTTAACTTTGATTAAAAGATTCAATTATTTGGCTTTTCTTGTTTTTTGCTGCCCTTCAATTGAATGAGAAAATAAAGAAAGTTCGAGCTTTTTTTCCTTTTCTTTGCCTTTTCTGTTCGTTGCAACGAAAAGATGTAACAATTATCTGTAAGTTGATTAATGATTGTTGTCGCTTTAATTGAATTATATAAAGTCAATCTAAAGCCAATTTAATGTTATCCAACTAATTATGCTGTTGAAGCATTATTTGATCCGTCAATGTTTACAAATCATCTTAACGATTGTTTATTCAGCAATAAAAAGAACCAGAATGTAAAAGTTGATAAATCTAACCGCAATCAAACTTTCGATTGGTTAGATTGTCATGGAAGCGATGAGAAACTTTTGATTTGTACATTAAACAGGATTGATTGAACAATTGACTTCAGTCAGAATATTTGGTAAGATGTTGTCCTTGTTCGGGACAAATTTCATTGAAAACAAAAAAGCTGAACAAGAAAATTTAGAGTCTGGAGAAACTGTTATTGAATGGTTTCAAAGATGAACATCGAACAGGGAAATTAGGTTAATAACTGGTTAATTGATCCACGGTTTATAATGTCAAATAACCATTCAAATCTGAAAAGTGGATCAATGAACAGAATGTGATTGGAGGAAAGGTAAGACGAGCAAAGCAGGACTTGACTTAGTGTTAGCGCAATCTGATATTTATTGAATAATCGATAAGTTTATGGTTTCAATTGAATTTGATTAGTCAAGATTGCAGCTTAATTTGATATGTCAAATGCTCGAAACTCATCAGAATGAAAGGATATGTTTTAACTTCAAGTTGAACACGAACTGAGCAGGAATAGAAAGTCCATTGAAAAGCTGGTCGAAACTCAATATCGAAGCAATCGTGTTTCCAGACGTGTTTCCAATCGAATCAGACTGAAAACTATTCCTAAGGTTCTTTAAAGCTGGAAATTATAAAGCAAAATCGATCAATTAGATTAAGGAATTCTTATGCTGATCGTTTAAATAAGCTAATCGTTTCTGTTGTTCAAATCTGCTCAGTTAATTTTGTTTAATCGATTATTTTCAGGTTAATTTAAACATCATTTAATTGGAGAGATGAATTTCAATTTGCTAAAATTGATTCATTGCTGCAAATTGGTTGATAAAAGGTTGTATTCGTGATTCTAGAGTCTCGAGCTTCTAATTCAATTGTTTTTGGATGATTGAAGTTTTATTTGTTTTCCATTTGTAAGTCAATTACCTTTAATAGCCATAAGGAATTGTTGTTTGAAAAATAATAATTTGAATAACAATTGGCTAGTTGGGAATAGATTGGGTAACAATACATGTTGAAATCTGATGAAACAATCAGTAAACCCTGAATATTGTAGTTTGGGACAAATTTGCTTCTCTTTTCTTTAAATAACGTTTGCAGTTATCAGTTGAAGCGAATGAATAAATTCAATGTGCTCAGGGTAAATAATTTAATCTTTTGTCCTAATTTAGTTTGACCAATGTCAAAATAATGTTAACAAAAGGAATGGACAAAGAGAAGGCTTTTTGGTAATGCAAATGAATGAGTACAAAGTGAAGAGAGGAGCAAAAAAGCAACTCAAAATTGTTTGCTTGGTTAAGATACAACAATGATACAAAGTTAATGTAAAATGATTGAACAAAGAGACTGAATGAAATTACAATTTTGTTCAAGAGTTCGACAAGATCGATTGAAATGCGGTGAAAATTTGTTCCTTTTTCAGTGACTCAACAATTGATGGGTAAAAAGGAAGAGTTGAAGTGTTGAGAAAATTGGTAACTTTCATATGGAACTCAGTTTTTCAACAGTTCAACTTAATTTATCTTCTAATAAGATTTAAAAGGGAAAGAAAGAGTTCGATTTTTTGGCTTTTGTTTTGTGTATTTCATGCTCAGGAAGCATGGATTGCCAGGACAAACTGAACAGTCAGAGGGAAAGAAAAGTTGATTAAGGAAACTACAAGAAATAAGAGGAAGAAAAGAAGAGAAGATTAATTATCATGTTTCAATCCAGCTTTGGTTTTGTCACTCACAACCTCTGAACAATCCATTATAACAATCATAAACATATTCAATTTCAATGATGGAACAATATTTTTGACAAAAATTCGAAATTTAGTGTTGTTTCACTGAAAAAGTTCAGGAACTTTCATGCATTAAATTCATAAAACGAAATCATTTGTCGATTTCAACGAATTGCGTTTAGCGACATTCATTTCTACTGTTGACAAGATTATACAAAATTACCAGCCTATTTGAGCTCTGATCAGTATTGAAATGTCATTTTCCGAAATGACAAGTTCAAGTTGTTGCGATTACATTTTCATTAATTTTAGCTTCTCAAAGTTGAGCGATTTCAACGAAAACTCAGCAAATATAAAAGAATTATTTCGAACCCGATCTCTCAATTGGTTTGATTATTTGATTTTCTTAGTTTTCTAACTCTTTGAACTAACTCAAACCACGGATTTCATGATCAGTTTTACCAATATTGAAATGAAATTTCATCGCTCATGTTTTCATTCTTAAACACAAAAGTCTTGGATTTAAATTGAACACAAGATTTGGAATGGTTGAGAAGAGAGTAAAATGTCAATCACGAAATAATAGTTACATGCTATTCTATTATCTTTTGTTCCTTCCCTCATCCTTGGTCAGACTATTTGCTCAAAAAATGAACAATATTTATCTATCATTAACATAATAGTAAGAAGGAGTTGATCGCATCTGGAATCCGTTTTCCGGTCACAATTTTTTTCCTCATTACCTTTGATGTGCACCATTTCTGGCCATTATCGTGATTGTTATTTATCAGCACTCTTATCAAATCAATTTTGTAACTTTCAATTTAAACAATTTTGTGTTGACCATAAAAAGAAGAGAAGAAAATCAATTCTCTTAAACAGGGAGTGAAAAAGGACGATAAACATAAAGGTGATGAGAAAAAGGTTGATGATGCTGATGAAACAAGAGAGAATCCAATATTTATCCAACAAATGGCTAATAATGATGAAAAGTGACCTCAAAAATCAATAAAAATTATTGATGATGAAAGTACGAGAGAAAAGTATTGACCAACATGAGAAAAAAAGTAATGATGAAGATAACGAGAACAGAGTTAATATGATCATTGATAAGTTTAATATGAAAACCACGTATCAATTGTTACTAACCTAACCAATCAACTTGAAATGTTATAACTTTTCTGGCCTCACTTTACCTTGATCAATGATTAACTCCTTTACTTTCAAAAATAGCATTAACACTTTCACCTCCCAGTTTCACTCCCAGTCGACTTTTGAATTCTCACCATTCCTTTATTTTCTCGATTCATCAATTTTTCCATCGAGTCTACTGGGATGGTCAAAGAGACAAGTTTATCTTCAAGCTAATGAGTCAATTGTTTCAAGTTTACTAATTACAATCCATTCTAATCAATTATCTGTTTTCCTCAAGGAATAATCAATACATGAATAGAGAATCAAAAGTTGACCGAAAACTTACATAAATTTACTGTTCCTCTTTCATTCAATTTAGCTTTTCACAAATGATTTTAGTGAAATAAAGGCTTCTAAATTATAATTGAGCATTTAAGGTTCAGTTCAAGATGCGATTCTGTAAATATTATTCAAATTTGGCACGATTCATGAGCTGGAAATCATAATGAATTTAATTTGCGATTCAATTTCATTTCCAAACATTTTGCTTTCAATCGATTTGTTTGTTCAATTTTCGTAATTGAATCAATTATCAATGAAAAGTTGACTTTTGTTTCTGATTATTTTCATTATTCTGACTCTTAATTATAATCTTGTTAATTGAAAGCTGAAAGTATCAATTTTGAAATTGAATAAAATGTCGACTAAAAAACAAAAGCTGCATTTTTCATTACCAAGCTTGTTATTACGCTTTTATTACACTGTTTTAACCCAAAGATTGTTTTTGTTTGCATTAAAAAAATGATTTTTTCAACTTTGAGGTTGATGTAGGAATTGTAATAACAAAATGTTTAACCAGTTATGATGCTGAAAGCAATGGCAAGAAACAACAATAATAATAGTGGAAAGAATGCCTTTTGTAATTCATGGCATTTCACTGAAGGCAAGGAAAGTGAAATTGTGAATAAAGGAAAAGAAGATTTAAGATGATAAAAATGATGTTAGTGAAGAGGAAGAGGAGAGAGGAGGAAAGGTTTCTTTTCGTTCTGATTAAGTTCAACTTTGAAATTTGATTCGCCAGATTTACATTATTTTGTAAACCATTAACATTTCATGTTAACAGCTAATTAATTGGCTTGTTATTTTTGAGTAATTATCTTTCAACTAACAGAAGCACAATATTTTTCCTGATCAACATGAGAAAATATCCACATGATGAGCAATCTGGCCAATAACCATGTGACTGACCATTGAATGATAATTTATCATCAGAATAATGAGTTTAAGTCACGTTAAAATTAAAATGATAAAGGTAAATAGAATGGAATAAAGATAAACTCGAATTAATAATTTGTTTGGAAATGCAATGGAAATACAATGGAAGAAGATCAATCAATCAATTTAACGATTCCGATGTTTAGATATTCGCTTTATAACTGCCATCCTGAATGGTTCTGATTTTAGTGGTGAATTCAGGTGAAGAACCGATTTCAGTTCAAACTTGTTTCAAATGAGAATCAAGTATCAATAATTTAATGGCAGGCAATGTAACTCAATCTTATTTGGAATCTATGGAAATTTCAGTTTAGATCTGATTTTAATGTGATGAGAAAAGTCTATGTAAAGGAAGTTGATATTTAATGATAAACTAAAAGTCAAAGGTTAATTGAAATTTAACTCTTAATAAAAGTATTGAACGAAAAGATGAAATACAAAATTGTTAGCAATTAGGATTTAAAAATGAAAGGAAACTCGGCTTTGCTCAATCAAAAGAGCTTCAATAGTTTTGAGTCTTTTCTTGTTTTTTATTCTCGTTTGTGATTCGTAAGTTTTGAAATGAGAAAAATTTCACTCGACTTGATTTTCTTTACATACCTGTTCATTTCACCTTTTCTGACCAACATTAAACTGAATCAACATGAAAAAATTACGGTTTATCTGAGTATTTATTTTATTCGGTTGGGCAGCTTCTTTGATGGAAGCTGCGAGTAAAGTTTAATTTTTGAAGAAAAGATGAAAAGTGAAAAGATGTCGGAGAAAAATTCAAGTCCGAAATTCCGTTAAACATGAGTTTTATTCATGGGAATAATAAAGTTGCTATTGTACTTCAATTTGCTTGCAATTCACGCATTTAACTTTTTATTCAATTGAATTCTCATTTACAGTTGAATGATTCATTATTTCATAAACGAGTTTAATTTTCTTATTTAATGTATAAATGGTTTTTCAGAAGATTTGATTGCAGAATCCAAACTATTATCAATTCATTTGGATTTGCAAACTCCGAACTGATCAACATTCATCATGATTGGACATAAAATTGAAATGTTTTTTCATTCATCATGTTGTGTCAATAAGTTGAAATAAGTTGGTAAAAAGTGTTTGTTAAAGCATATTTTATTGTCATTTCAGGCCATTCGTCATCTTTACCTTATCAACAGGATAAAAGGAATGATGAAAGACAGAATTGAGAAGTTTGTTAGGAAAGGCGAAGAACAGTGAAAATGTTTGACTTGATTCCAAGCCAAAGTCAATTGCATGAGCCTCTTGTGGGAGTTTTTCATCTTCACCCAAACTCATTTAGATTGAAAGGAAGAGCAAAAAATCTGCAACTGAACTGACAATCATGACAATTGGTTGAAAATAAAGGGTGACACTTGGATAAGGAAACAACTGAGTGAAGAAGAAAAGTTGAAAGAAATGTTTATCATTTGAAAGAAGGCAGAAAAGGTGAGCAAGAATAAAGTTGAACAAAAATGATGATCATCATGATAATAAAGATGAAAGAAGATAATTTTTTTGCTGAGAAAAAATCCACGAAAATGATTGCTCAAATTGATGATTTACTTTTTTGTATAAATTTTTCTCTTCCCTGTAATAATGATATAAGAAATGCGATCAATTGAATGGTGAAACTCAATTCTGGGAAAGAAAATGTTTTCCTAAAAATTGATGACAAAACCTGATTGATTGGATCGGCATTAATTGCTAATCACGGAATCATTTTAATCTCTAAATCTGCCTTAAACCTCGTAAACTGTAAATTGAATCTCTTTGAGTTTCACTGTTATACTTTTTCTGGCAATAAACTGGTTAATTTGGGTTTGAGGATACATTTTTATAATTAATGGTTGAATTGAAATAAAGTCAATTTGTAAGTTGATCTTTCTTAAGATGAATGTAATGATGGATTAATATGTAAATTGTATGCGTAATTTTGATCCACTTGAACACTTTCACTGTGTTTAATTAATGATGCTATTTGATTGAATCAGACAAAAAGATTAACGATTGATTACTATCACTGTGTATCCAGCTATTAGAAACACTTTGAGACTCAATTTTGATAACATTTTCTTTATTCGCATTATTATTATTTATACTATTTTCATCATTATTATTAACAGTTAATCATCAATATTAATAAAGGGAAGGAAAAGAAGAAGAAATTGTTGAAACAAAATATTAAGATGAACATGATGATGGAGGAGGAGAAGGAAAAAAATTGTTATTTTAATGAAATTAATATTCGAGTTTTGTTGTTTGTCGAGTGAAAAAAAAGTAACCTTAAATATTGAGTAAAATGAACAAGAAAAATTAATAGTCGAGCAAAATAATGAGACAA
The DNA here is from genome assembly GCA_036759885.1 of Tetranychus piercei. Classification (NCBI taxonomy): domain Eukaryota; kingdom Metazoa; phylum Arthropoda; class Arachnida; order Trombidiformes; family Tetranychidae; genus Tetranychus; species Tetranychus piercei. The sequence goes on from CM071877.1 coordinate 2,448,503, forward strand.
AACACACACAATTTATATGTTTAATTATCTTCGAGTGCTGATTATCACTTTACAAGTTTACATGCGAAGTTTGGTATTTCATTTTTGATTCAAATTTGTTTCCATTTTAATACTTTTACTCAAAATTGTAATTATTAAAAGTGTATTTGACTGAATTTGGATGAAACTAAATCAATAAAGTCTTGAGTCTGTTTCGTTTGCAAGGTAAACCTTTTCTCATCTTTCGATCTTCAATCACAACAATTTATTCCGTTTACAGGAAGGTTGGCCTGATAAAGCCCTGCAGATATTAATAGTAAATTCAATATTTATGAGTTCAATTTATCTTATAACATATTCAACGCAATTTTTATCATGAAATTGAGTCAATATTTTTCTTAAAAGGCGAAAGAGAAGAGTTTAAATCATAGTTTCCATTTACTTTTCATTGTCAAAATAAACTGTTCAACTCTTCATTTAAAGAACTGATTATCAGAATCCTTTTCATGCCAACAATTGCTCAATAGATGAACGTGGAAATTGGTCAATTTCAATAATTAAAGTTCACATAAAAATGAAAGGATAAACTTTTCATGGAATCTCAACATTTCCAGATTTTATTGTTTACTGTTTTCTTTGCAGTTCAAATGTCAGCTCAATTTGAACGTAAAAGTCAGTTGGTATTTCAACGTTGAAAGATACTAAATTGATGTCATTTGTTTTCATGGTTTCAAACAGAATGAAATATTAAATTTCAATTTGGCAAGTTAAACAGTTAATCAATTTTTGATCATTTCACACCATTCGAAAGACTAGTATTCTTGGAGAGAAACGATGAAAAGTTTGATTTATTTCATTTTGCAAACACTTTTTGTTTAACATGTTAAATGAACAGTAACTTTGTTGGTAAATCGTTTAAAAAATCACCAGAAGAGAGTTTCTTGAGCTTCTTTTTTCAGAATGGGTCAAGTTTGTTGTAATGATGATGATGACCATGATATTGTCTATTTTTTAAGAACATAAAGGTTATTCTTACACCTTTGAACAGCACCGATCAATAAATAGACAGGTTTATCTGAAAAGGTCCATTAAACTATGTAAGTTCAGTAGCTTTCTTTGAATTTTTTTCATCACCTTCATTGTGATGCTTTTTCGAGCTGCAAAAAGCTCATTATTTATCGGTCAAAAAGGGAAAGAAACTTTGAACAAAATGAACGGTTGAATATTCAGTTCTCTTTGGAGAATTAATTGTATCAACATTGATCATTTAATGACAAGCTGAGTAAAAATTGACTATTCATTGCTTCAGGGTAAACAGATAATAGGTTAAACAATATCCGTCGATTCTGGTTAAGGTGAGAATCATGATGTTCAAGTAAATAGAAATATAAGATTGCTAAAACCTCAACTTTTCCGTGTTTACCTTTGTAATAATAAATCCTAACAGGATTAAACTGTTATTGATTATCTGATGATTTTATCAAATTTCAACTCGATTTCAACTGTTCGATTTACTGAGACATACAGAAAGAGTCTTCACGTTGATTTATTTTCATCCTGATTTTGAGCCTGATTCCGCTCTGAACATCTAAATTAACTCTATCATCGCTTTATGATTATCAAAATGATAGAAAATTTTCGATGAAAAATTTGAATCAACGTAATTTAGCGAGCAATACAAGTACCTTCAACCCAGAAGAGTGACTCTTGCCCATCAAAAGAGACTCTTGAAGTGACTGTTTCACGGTCTGAAAACAGTTTATGCTCACTCTCATTATTCAGCCTGAAAACTATCATTGAAGCATTTACTTGATAAACTAAATTAATCAAACCATAAAATTGATTGATTCGACTGGAGCATTCAATGGTAAGAATAATCCGAATTTTGGATTAATAGTTGGATTTAAAGATATATTGCAAAGGTTGGCTTTCTTGATCTTTAACTGCATTCAATGCTTGGAGTTTTTTTGCATTCCCTTAAGTTGAATGGCTATTTGGATAATGCAAAAGAGTTTTGTTGATAGTGAATGGTGAAAGACTGGATTAGTATGAAAGGAGACAGAAAATGTTAATATCACAAAAATAGGTACAAATAGTATAATATTAGTATAATATGTCAAATATTTTCTGCTGATTCTAACCCAATATATTCCTGACCAAACGCTGTCTAAATACAGAGTTTATTAAAGATTAACTCACCAAGGAATTGTTTCCAAATATTAGATTAACTTACTTCTGATCAATATTATGCAACCACAAGTCAATTGGATAAAATGGAAGGAGAAGAGCATTTCGGTCAAAAGTTATTATGACCTTACGCTATTGCAGTGTTATAAATGATCAGCTATTCAGAGTTGACCATGTAATGCACCTTCATGAAGCCTTAGCAATTTTATCGATTCACTTTGATAATTGAAGTATCAAAAACTCATTGCTGTTGGAATGAAAAAATTGAATTTAATGATGAATAAAATTTGACTGATTCACATCATTAATAATTTGCTGCCAGTTTCCTAGACCATTGTAATGTCGAGTTGACTTTTTTATTTGAATAAATGATTTGACTTGATAATCCATTTATATAACAGCAAGTTGATCAATGGACTAAACTTACGGATATTTATATCCAATTGAGGTAACATTATGTTAGTCAAATCATTAATCAACAAACTATTTATAAGCAAGATCATTGTAGGAACCGGGAAGAAGGAGGATGATGATGATGGTGATGAAGTAGAGTCTTGAAGTAGATAGATAACCCAAGAGAGCCTGGAAATGTTCAATAACGAATGGACCTTGGTCATCTTTACCATGAGAGTAAAAAAGTATAGATAATGCATCATGAGAGACTTATCAAAGTATTGACCTTAATAATGATAATAATAATGTTGCAGTGAAAAGGTCAGTAAAATAAGAAGGTTTGCTTTTTTAAAAATAGCAAAGGACGAGAAGCAAGAGAATCGTTGGATGAGTTTCACCCTTTTCATGATCAACATGGACCTTTTCATTTGGTGAAAAAAGTACAAAAAACAAGTCACTTTTATGTTCGTTGGTCAATCTAATATGATACCATGACTCTGTTTATGTTAGTTCAATGGTGTTGCCTTCAGTTGACCAAAAAGGAGAACCTTAAAGCTTACAGTTGAAGATCTCATGAGAGATGAAAAAATGAAAAGAAATGTTCCTCATGATTATCGTTTCTATTATTTGCAATATTTTCCTCTTAACTTGTATTTGATCAAAAAGACAACAAAGCAATCGAACCAAATTGCCAAGAATTCATTCTTTCAGGGAAATCGTTATTAACTGTAACAAGTTGATTAACTTGTCAAAGATGAATCTTACAGCAAACTCACTCCTCTGTCCAAGTTACAGTTTGTACTTTACAATGAACCTTTAGCTTTCCTTTCCTAGTCTAACCTTAGTTCCCAAATCATTTGAATAAAATTCAATCTGTCATCATTGAACAATTAGGTTTTATGATCATTTGATTCTCTCCAAATCTTTCGCTTCATGATCTTCAACAATTGATCAATTCTGATCTGATCAAGAGCGACGTTCTTACCATCGCTGTCTTTGAGTAAAGTATTATACAATTTAAATATTATAAAAGTCTGAATAGTCATTTGTTCAGAGGTTTGAAAAATCACTCTACAACTGTATAACCTTACTCTACTTCGCCATCATCTTGATGAAAGTCGAGTCTGAATAACTTAATCAATTTTAGGATCTTTTAGTGATTATTCAATTAGATAATTTGAAGTTTCTTTTGAATACAAGTTGCATGCTGAATGAGAATTGAAATGTTCATTATAGCTTGAAATTTAATACAATGATTTAAAAATGTAAAAATGATTGAGAGTTTGCATTAAATTTTTCAATTTCATCTTATTCTGCATAATGAGCAGATTGAAAATTAATTATTATTCAGGTGGAATTGCAATTGAATTGATTGCTTCTCATGGGAACAATTTAACCAACAACATTGAGAAATACTAATTAAGCCTCTGTAGCTGTAGTTGGTCAACAATTTAAAATGTTACCATTTAATTAACCTAAAAACAGAAAAGTTGATCGCGAAACATTTTAATATTTTTGCTGATGAAACTTTTTAATGTTAATCTCAAATGAATTGTAAAAGGTAACTTTTTTAATGGTGAAAATTGAAATGAAAATAACGATTGAACGTGGAGTTTAAAGTGACAATAAAACAGGCTCATGATTGCGAGTATTCAATTGATAGTGAAAATTGTAATGATGATCAACTCATTTTTCACATCATTTCATTGTCATCAATTGCAGCTTCTTAATCATCAAATGGACCATTTTATTTGTTACTTTCACAATAGTCCATCATCATTATCATCACAGTTTTGCTTGAATAACGTACAATCTTTCATTTTTCCATGGACATTGAAATTCCAGGATCAAAGATTTAACAGGTTTTATTTCATGAAACTTTTTCTTTCACGCTGAGAGGTTGAATTGAAGATGCGGTTGATAATTGTGATGGAAAAATCAGAGTGAAAATATCGAGTGAAAGGCGTTCTAATTTTACATTGCAAATTTCAAGGCAGCTTTACGCTCTGTCAGGCCTTCAAGCCTCAAACCATATTCGGTTCCTTTCACTGTGTAATAGCGTGAGCTGATGCACTTTCATTCGATTCGAATTATGTTTTGCTCCAAATCACGAACAAGTAACAATGCTGTGGTCATATTTTCGAGTTGCATGGCAATAACCATAAATCAACAGAGAAACAAGCTTGACCAGATAAATTCAATATATTAATGGAACAAGATGATCGCATAAATCATCATTGAAAAGTTGATCAAACTCGGTGCTTATTAAGCTTGAAGAGTGTTATTTTTATTGAAATTTAATATTTAATTTGCAATGAAATTAATTGAAATTTATTTACTCAACTTTAAAATAACTCACAAGAGACTTGACCTTAATCATTGACACTATTGTACGGTTAAACAAAATGCTGTGAGATTTAATAATAAAATTTTTAGTTGCCAATAAAATCAACTAAAGGGTTTCAAATTGAAATGATCAGAACAGCAATGGTGATAAAACTCTGCTTGTAAAGGGATAGTTGAAGATGAATTTTACCGAATAGATAACAGAAAAAATTGAGAAAAGTAAAGAAAAAGTTCATGATAGTTGCTCAGTTAATATTAAGATAAACTACTTTGAAAGGTTCACATGAAATTAATGTAGCAACACGGAAATACTCAAATAAATATCATTTTGAACAAATTTTTCCCTTCAAAATATATCAAAGGAAGAAAGATTTTAAATATTAAATGAAATGATAGGCAACCAATTTAACAGTTAATTATTTATTGATATTGTTATCCAACAACATGACTGTAATTATTCACACTTTCATGACAATTTCATTTGTACCATGATTTGTTGAAATTACATCCAAGGGATCAATTTTACAGAAAAAGATGTGTCTCATGAATTGCTGTTTTTTATGTGTTCAACAAAACTGCAATAATATCGTTATGAATTGCAATTGCATTTTGATCAATCCTATTATTATTGCTGTTTCAAGAGACAATTAATTCATTTCCGACAGTTTAATAACCAAATTTGATCATCGCTTAAAGAGTTAATTGTATGCTTTGAAAAGCATCTTTAATTGCTTTTCATCAAATTTATAACCAAATATTATTCGAGAAATGAATTTTAAAGTTGACTGATGAAAATTATAAGTTAATGATAATGTTAATTATGAGAATTGGTGAAGATGTTATTGAATTGTGATGACAGACTTGCTGTTATTGGATTAGATAATGTTCAGCTTTTCGAGTAATTTCACCTTACTTTTCATAGTAACTCATGTTAATCACATTAAATAGTCATTTTATATGCACAAGGGAAAAGAGGAAGAAAAGTGAATGATAAATAAGGTAAGATCTTTAGATTGGATGCTAAGATTGTGATTTGATGTTATGAATGAAATGAGATGATGATCAAGAGAAGAAGGTAACTAATATTAATTTGTTCAGAGTTGATTAGCAGTTAATGGCCAGTCAAGATTACATTCAAGCATCAGAATATATCAAAATCCAAATTTTAAAACATCAAGTTCAAGATTCAATCATTTGTGGCAGCAAGTCCATGAAAGACTGTCCGTTGTGAGCCACCGATTTGATAGTAATAGACAAAGCAAAAAGGTTGCATGAATTTCCTGGAGTGGACTTAAGGCTGAGAAAAGCGTATACTTTCACTGAATAATGTTTAGCATTATTTGAGGTGTTTTTTCATGAAACTATTGAGCAGCTAGGCCTTCATGCCTTGGCTTTGCTCATTGTTTGAATACAAGTGTTATCAACATCAAGACTCATTCATAAGTCATTATGGTTTGCATTGAAAAGATTTGAATGAATGTTGATTGTGCTTAAATCATCGAAATAGCCATCAATATGTTTCGATGCCAATAATGTCTCGTACAATCGTCTGCATTTGATTTAATTATTGAGAATTTAATTCAATTCCAATCAAAATTTCATGAGATAATGGATTGACTCTGAAAATGTGGTTTCACTGAGGTTAAGCTTATCAATAATGAAAATCAGTTTTAAATGTTTTACAGATAAAATGAAATCTTTATTAGGATTGACTCCGCGTTACTTGCCAGAACTTCTGGTGTCACAGACTTGTTAAAGTAATCCAATGATTTTAATCTCAATGTGATAGATTGAAAGGTTGTTAACGTTTTTGTTGATCAACTGAATAGCATGCAAAGCATTTATAATAATTATAATTTGATAGGTAAGGTCAAATTAAATATGACAGCGAGTGAAATGTAAAGAAAGTGATGGTGAAATGGAAAGAAGTGAATGCAAAAAGGAAAATAAAAGTCAAAAGATGATGGAAATAGAATGAAAGACTCCAGAAATTCATGATGCATTTTGAGGATAAACTTCCAACAACAAGTTCTAAGCCATTGATCATGAATTCAGAAGGAATCGTCTCTACATTTATCCACACTTTATCTTTCTTTTTTGTCTATTTTCCTTCTTCTCCATTCATTGTATATTTTTAATCTGTTTGGCTTCCCTATTTCACTCTGCAATACAATTCAACATCTTCAAGAGATTTGTTTAGGAAATGCACCATTTCTCACTTAGATCAGGGAATCATTCACTGGATGTTCCATGATGGTCTGATCTTCATTAACCATGGAGAGAAAAGTTCATTAAACCAGACAATGGAAGAGAGAAAATGAAGAACAAGGAATAAAAAGAAGAAAAAATTACATGGAAATTGATAATGATTAAACCAAAGGTACATGTTAATATATTTAAATAATGATGGTTATCCATTAAATTACAAATCAGTTGATTGTTGCAAGAACTCAGTTCATTGTCTTGAAATGAGCAAAAATTTGAAGGAACAGTTCATGAGTTGAATGAAAAGCGAATGCATTTCAACGGCTTTTCATTAAGATTTGGTTATGCAAGTGAAAACGATAAGTCAAGGTGAATGGTTCATCATGCAAAACATGAAATGTGATAATTTAGACATTTTTTGCTTCTAATTTGAATGCTTGTTCACCTGAGGTGTCCTTTCACTCTGAAATGGTTTCACCAGATGGAACTTGACTTTTCCTTCTTGCAATCGAGGAAAGAACTTTCTGGTTTGATGAAAAAGTTCTGAGAGGAGAAAATTTCTTCAATATGATATCAAGGAAATACCTAACTTCCTGCCAATTCATCTTAACCTTATATTGCTGTAAATCCATCGATGAATCTGTCTGAATGGTGAAAATGAGAATCATTGGAATGATGATCATTACTATTATCAATCCATTAATAATGATAATATTAATATTTGTATTGAACCTTTTTTCACTCAAATTGTTTTGTTACAAGAAAATAATCATCAAACTTGTTCACAAATACGCATATTGCAAATAATGTAACAGGCAATGGTATCAGGCTGGTGTTGAAACTGTTTTACTCAGTATTTTGGTTCGTTTGTTATGCTTTGCTTTTTCATATTTCAAACATGATTATTGTATTGAGGTTTAACCATGTTGTTTGTAAAAGTACAAATGAAAGAGCAAAGGGAATACAATGAAGGAAAACCCACAAAACAAAAAATACAATAACAATTTTAAAGGTTTATCTTTATATTTTCATCATTTAATTTCTCTGTTCTCAGCATTTTCCCTTCTTCCAGAATCTGATATGTTTTTTTTTCGTTAGATTAAGCAACAACCAATATTCATATGTATCCAGCTATCAGCATCTGCATCATCATTATGTACGCTATCAGATCCATTATATGAAATATTTCTTAAAAATATATTTTTTTCTCCTTCTTTTCCTTCATCCGTTTCAGCTCATCTTCAATGAAAAGGGAAATAAACGGAATTATCTGAAAATAATATTGGAAAAATAAGATAAAACTGAAAGAAAACAAGGGATAAATGTTGTTTTACTTGGCTTTGGTGTTGTGACAAGGTGAATTTATCCAGCAGAATACAAAAAACAGATAGAACGAAGATAAAGAGTATTGATGGAAGCAAAAAGATGAAAAATCTTTTACGATGAAAAATATGTAACAGATAGATGATCACAATGATAGGAGGGATTGACTGGGATGAGAAAAATATAAAAGCAAAATAAAGATAATAACAAATGAACAGATTGACAGACTGCAAAATACATAAAGATATTATATAAACAATTGTAAAAACATGTATTGTACGCTTTTATTTGAAAACAAGTTCAATTTTCAATCACATTTTGATGAGATATTTCGAACAGGTTGAGGTGAGATTGAATGCACAGATAAAATTGTAAAATAATCATTTCTTGATATAAATTTGAATGGAAAATAATGTAATAATTAACAGTTAGTAAGAAAAGTTGCATTATAAAGTCACTAAGTGGAGGCGTTGAACAGTAAATATAGCGATTGATCTCTTTCAATTAAATAAACAAGCGGGCCTGCGATCATGACTGATCGCAAAATTGTTTTCAATTCTGAACACATTTAATGTTATCCAAAAAACTATAGCCAAAAACTTTGACTTTTTAGTTAAGAGTTGGGACTTTGAGGGTTTGTAGTGGTATAAAAACTGAGGCCATTTATGAAATAAAATTTTTATGATCAGTATTTTTCAATAAAATTGAGTCCAAAGTTGAAACTTCGAACTCCTTTTTAAAGTCGAAGCACCAGGTTATTTCACCAACTCTTAACTCTTTAATTGAAAAGCAGTTTAACATAAAATCCTAATCCAACAATAAACCTAAATATCCAAAGTTTTTCCCCTAAATACAATGCTATAAAATACGGATTCTGCATTTTTTCCCCCACACTGTTCAAACGTGAATTTCTCAGGAACCTGAATTCCGAGAAAGTCCTGACTATTTTTCGTGATTGTAGTTTAATCATGGCTTTCATTCTATGTAAAAATTTTATTTAGAACCCGCTCCGTTTGGGCACAATCTTCCCGCAAAAATTTCATGTTTTGACTTTATATATTGTATAGATTGCTGATAAAGTTGTAATTTAGTTAATGATCTTGAACATATACATACACAATTAACGTTAAATAAAGATGAAAAGGATAAGGATAGTTCAAAAGCGATCATAAATGCTCAGTCAATCATGAAATAAATTTAATTTCTTTGAAAGTTGAGATTCACGACAATGAGAGTTTTTATAACGATCGTTAGATGGCAGTAAATTTAATGTTTTTGATTTTTAAATGCTAAAAACGGTTAGTTTTTTATTTTGAAATTAAATCAACTGTTTACCTTCTAAGAAATTACAGACATACAATAAATATGTTTATATTGAGTGAATTTATTTATATTTTACTCCAATTTGTTAGATAATCTGTGTTTTAAATTGTGTTCGTCTTTAGAGACATTATTGGTCGTTTCAATGTATTTTAATTTCCTTACTTAATCTCACCTCAACTTTGGTTACAAGTTTAGACACCTTTCTCTGTCTTCAAGTTTTACCCTGAATATTGAACGTATAAGTAATTCTTAATGGCTCCTATCCTTTGAGATTTTGAACTTGATACTTAAAACCACAGCTTGACTGGATAATTAAATGAGACATTGAAATATTGAATATTGATCAAGAGACGGTTTGTCAATCAATAAGACATTAAGAGGAAAGTTTGTTAACTTGGAGAAAAATTTTACTTCCAGAACTGAGGATTTACTTTCTTTTCCAACTGACATTTAACCAACTAGACTTCAATTTAATTAAACTGTGAGTACATTTTTGACTTTAAAATTAAATAATTTCTAATTAAATTTATTCTCTTTTTTACCTTTAGTTGGAATATAAATGTTGAGGTATAAACAATCTTCACTTTGATTTTGAAGCAATGGAATCAGTCGCTTTAAATGTGTTAAACGATCTCGAGTCATCCTTCTAAGAGATTCAGCTTCATTGGTGATGTTGGGTAAATTTTGTGGGCAAACATGACCAAAGTTATCTGCCATTCTGATCCCATTCCAATGAGCTGGAGTTACTGGAGGCATGAATCTTAGTTTACCAGTTGGTGGACTTGCATATGGAATACCTTATGGCATTAAATGATTCAAGAACAATCGTTAAGATTCCTTTGATTACTGATAAAGCATAATTTGATTAATATGCAAGTTTCCTTTACGTGCACTATTTTAATCTATAGTTTGTTTCTAAAATTATTATGGCTAGTTAAGTATGAGTATTTTGTTTATTAATACAATTGATTGGATGCCAGGTGTTTAACATATCGGTTCAACATTTTGACATAAAATTACTCTGTTACTGAATAGAATTTGCAAATTAGATCTGAATCAGATTAGGTCTGTAAATATTTAACATTTTCTGCCTTTTTTCTTCGATTAACAGTTCTATTAGCTAAAGAGGAAACAATTGCAATCTCTACCTTTCAACCTACCTAAGAACATTTCAACCGGCTGTAAATTGTGCATTAAATTAACATGAACTCCTCTCAATGATCCATACTTGGTAGAAACTATCCTGGTAGATGGTCTTTTGTTTTGATTAAAATCGGCTAACACAGTTACACAGTTTAACCAAAAAACTAGTGAATTGGTAATCAACGAGATTATTAAGATGAATCTCACTTGGTGACTCACTTTGCATGATGTCAACGTTGATGAAAACAGTTCTGGTGATAATGTACAACTTAACTTGTTTTTATCCATATTCAAATTCAAGTTAAACTCCCTTGTTTATGTGCACAATTGATTATTACGATGTTTATGGTGATTGGACAATTTAATTACTAACAAAGCTAGAAATTTCAAGATCTAAAAACTATTTATCATCACAAAAGTAATTTGTTTTTAATCTGTCATAATAACTTGTCAATGGATACACTTAAGTTGGTATAAAATGATACTAGTCACTTTGATAGTTTCAATTTGCACTATTATAATTTAGTAAATGTTGATTGTAACCCGTTGAAAACAAACGAAAAATTATGATGGCTATTTGTTTCATCTTGAAAAAGTTTAATGTTGACTTGAGTAAAGATGCTTTCAGACTGACTCTGTTACCCTCCATGTTCAGTAAAATTCGTGCTCTCAGTCAATTCAGGGCATTCTCATATCAAATATAAACTTTTTAAATAAAATATTTTCTCATTTGTTTCCCTCGCCTTTTCAAATAATTGACTAGAATCTCGAGTTTATAAATTGTGAGATTAAATTTGACTGGGATTGTTTAAGACTAATTAGATTTCGTCTAATTTTCCGAGAGTTTATTTCATATATTTAGTCTATTTGACTTTGAATAAACTTCCCGAATATAACTCAAGTCAATTCATAACATTCAATCAATTTCAATTTCATTAAATTTAGCGAGAAAAGATGGGAATAATTTATCAATTGTCGCCATTAAATGCACAACCTTTAATCAAGAATCCAAATTGTCTCATAAGACGCATTGATTCACCCAAGTTTATGCTCCCATCTAGTGATCCTTATAGTAACCAAAGCCACTTCTTTCTGATCACTTGTCTCAATATAAATCTGTATGGATTTCGCTGTTCGCTAAAAATTTTAATATAGTTTAGTATATCAATTCATGGCACATTTAATGAATGTCAGTCAAAACTTTGCATTTGAATCAACCAACTTCCAGAGGAATGTTTGATCATCATTTTTGGTTTGATGAATGAACTGGATGATTTATTAAACTGCTATAAATTGTTTTAAAAAAATATTATCTAATGTAATTAAAACGGACAAAATAATGAAAGAGTATATTTATATATTAAATTCAATGATATAACATCTGAATGTGGATTATAAAAAGATGATGAAAATTATCATTTGACTTTTGAAGCATAATTGTTTTGTTCTGTTCGTTAAGACAATCGCATAATGTTAGAGCAAGTTATTAGATGCACTTATTAAGCAATTGCACCTTTGGAATTATTTCCTGAATGATTTCAAGCATTATGCACAGTACGCTATCTGTTGGCCTTTTCGATGTACCAGTTAAACCCGTTAACTGTCGTAGCAGATGCAACATATTGCTACACACAGAAGAACGCTAACCACGCTAAATCCTGAGAATTCAATCTCTGATATAAAGCTTAAAACTTATTCATACCATTTGTCATATGCTTTCCGAATGGTAGAATTCTTGAGTTTGTTTGTCCAATGTCTGCCTCTAATAATTATGCCACGATTTTACAGTTTAGTGATACTCCATTTGATGATCAATGGTGAAGTACGCAATTTCATTCAACCTGAAGACGTCTTTATAGCAGATTGTGATTTCCGAGATTGTATCGCTTCCGCTTTCGAGCAAAGAGGTTGTATTGTACATTTGCCAACTCCAACACGAGGGCGAAATCAACAATTAGTTATGCTAATCATACGCGAGGAGTTACCGAAGTTTGTTTGTTATTGAATGCATTAATGGTGCATTGAAGGGTGCACAGAAGCATTGCTAAAATATATTTAAAATGAACAAAAATTTGAAATATTATTTTCGTTTTAGTCATTAATTACATTTCACAATAGGGCAATACAGATTAGTTTGTGAAGTCTGGCAAAATCAAAATCAGAGCTTCATAAATTTAAGGTAGGTACTCTTACTCTTTGGTACTACAGTGGAGTGCCAGATAATGGTAATAGGTGGGAATAGCTTATTTTCACTATTCGTCGGGCACTCGAATCCATAATTTCCAATCTTGCTTAATAGATGGATTTCGACTGAAATTATCATTTCTAATTGAACTCTCGAGTTTTTTGAATAATATTTTACGAAAGAAAATTGAATTAAACTAATTAATAACTAGAAAAATCGAAATGAAAATTGGTACAATTCAAATTAGTTTATTAAAGCAAGAAGCAAACTTATTACAGTTTTGCCCGACAGAGGGTCGAGGTGGAAAAGATCGATCATAGAGCAATTCCATCTGATGTTATTACAAGAAATTAACACCGGTAGCGGTACATTCCACCGCTTTAAGTTTACAAAAAAGGCAATAATAAAGTTTAAATTAAATTATTGAATTACAATTATTATATATTTGTCCTGATTCTTCTATTAGTTTTAGTAATTTAATTATTTTATTTATTTTTTCCGATAGTTCTTTATGTTGTAAATTTGGTCCATGTTTTATGTTCAATTGTTTTCAGAATTGCTTTTGTTTCCATGATGTATGGAGATTCATTATTCATGAATTGAGCTATTTGGTGTGGAATCCATATATGAGGAATTATTAATCGATCTATGTTGTCTACTTGAGTCTTTATCAAAATCATGAATCCATAGTATTGGGATGTTTTATTGTAAATTATCTGTTTTTCTATGTTGTTTTTTTTGTTTTAATTTAATAATTATTATTGTTTTTGTTTGATACCAACGAACGACTGGTGGAGTGTTATTCTTTTTTTGCCATATAAATTTATCGTTGTAACAAATTGGTAGTAGGTGTATTCTTGTGGTTTGCAGTATTGTAAATATTCGTTGTTCATTTCATGTTTTATATATTCGTCTTGATTCTTCTATTAGTTTTAGTAATTTTGAATTAAATTATTATTGAAGTATTGTCGTTGCATTTATGGCCCATTTTTCTATTTCTTGTTATAATTTTGTATTTTAAATTATTTTATTTGATTCTTTTTTATTTAAATTTAAATTTTAATATAATCTTCTATTTTATTATAATTATTTAATCGGATAATTTGTTTTTGGTTAATAAAGGGTTGAGGGCTTAGTTAGGATGTTTTGTGGCTGGTTTCCGGATTCGTTGCATTGTTTAATTATTAAATTTTTGTCTATGATCTTACCTGGTCCTGGTTGAGGTCAGTCCAGTTTCACTTATATGAAAGGATATTTTAAAATTTTTAAATTATAATCAATTCACTGCATTTATTATAAATTAATTAATAAACGTGTGTGACCACACGTGAAGAATTAAATTTAACCCTTTTTCAATAGGGACCATTGAAAAAATTATTCCCATTATCTGGCACTTCACTGTACCTATTGATTGGTAAATAAACACATGCACACATTTATCTGCTGTCATCTTCAATACAAATATAAAATCTAATGAAAATAGCGAAATTTCAAATATCTTTTTGAAAAGATAGTACACTAGTTTCACGGACAAGTTAATTTTTAATCAGCGCTACCTATTGTATTACTTAAGGTAAAATTTATTCAAAACTGTAATACAGCAACCAGGCACACATGGCCAAGTGACTCAAGGTTCACCCCCTGGGCCATAAATAGCTTGGCAAGCTCTCAGAATACAAAGTACAGGGTGTATATTTTAAAACACTTGAAGAGCAAAATTAACACTAAATGTTATTGGGTTTTCACTAAATTATCAATAACAAATGAAGACAATTTTTGATAACGATTGGTCACAACACCATATCTTAGAAATTAAATTAAATATATTAATGGAGCCAAATTAAATATTACAATAAGTCTGAAAAATGTCCACCATTTTGCTCAATACAAATTTCCAAGCGGCGGTCAAAACTATTAATTACCCTGGACAACGTATTAATATCAATTTTAGATATTTCAATTTTTATATTATCTTTAAGTTCATTTGCGGTTTTAGTCTACTCATTTTAACTAACTTGTCTAAGTTACGCCACAATTAAAAATCAAGGGGATTAAGATCCGGTGAGCTTGCAGGCCACTCAATATTTGCACGTCGACTTATCACCCGATCATTAAAATAAACCTGCAACAGTTCAATTGTTTGGCTCGTACAGTGAGGGGACGCGCCATCTTGCTGGAACCAAAAATTATCTGGACCACCATATTGTTGCAATGCCGGAACAAACGCAAGATCGATCATTTTTTGGTACTCAAATTGGTCAATATTATTATTTTTCAAAAAACAAAGGACCAATAATAGCAGCTGAAGACAATGCACACCAAGTGTGGACGGATATTGGATGTGCTACCCGCTCATTAAAAAATGTTGGTCTCTCTTTCCGCCACCGTCTACAGTTTTGATGATTCAGTTTCCCAGAAAGGCAAAACATCTTCTCATCTGAGAACCATATCTTTTTGGAGTCAATATATGAACCAAGAAAACGAGTACAGAAGTCAAGCCTTCGATTCTTGTGAACCGCTGTCAATCTTTGGACTTCAACTGGTTTAAAAGCTTTGTATCCATTTTTTTCAACACTTTCAACACTGTGTCCTTCGAAATGTTCAGCCTCAGTGCAATTTCCCTACAAGAAAGTTCATCATCCTCCTCGATTAAATCAATGACTTGATGACTCACACTTGACTCTCCGTGGACACGTTTGGATGGACTAACTGAGCCAGTGTCGTCAAATCTCTTCACAATATTAGTGACAAAGCTGGAATGGACCCTAATGTTGAATTTTTGATTGATTTGTTCAACGACATGTTCCAACAGCTCCGATCTTGAATGAATAATTAGTTCATGTCGGAGAAACTCTTTTAAAGCAAATTTCCTGACCTCAATCGGATACACGGTACAAAAAAGTAAAAAAAGAAAAAAAAGACCGAAAAAGGAGCAGAAATGGCCAAAAATGACTGAGAAAGTGACCAAGAAACAGTAAACAAAGGTAAGTTCAGCAATATAAACAAAGGTAAACATCTGTCTATTGTTTTTGTTATAATTTAATTTAATTTCTAAGAGATAATGTTGTGACTAATCGTTATCAAAAATTGTCTTCATTTGTTATTGATAATTTAGTGAAAACCCAATAACATTTAGTGTTAATTTTGCTCTGCAAGTGTTTTAAAATATACACCCTGTACAGATACATCAAAGATTCAATTAATAAAATAAAAGGAAAGGTTATAGGGGATAGAAGAATGAATTTAATCAATGGTTAAGTCATCCATCGTCACCATCTGAATGGACCATCACTCGATCGTCTGAGGCAGTTTATCGGGTTTATCCATTGCAGTGCACAAAGGAGTGATACAACAATCGAGTCTAGATATCTATTTTCTATGTAGGTTCCTTAGGGCTTCTTTATTTAGCTAGTGAGAAGTTTTTTGTAATTATGCATATCAAAGGTGGGGTGTTAGGCCCTCTCTAAAGAAATGAACCCTGAAGTGAAGTTCAAATCGGTCAAGACTTACCTGTGTGTGGAGCACGTGGGAAGCAACAAGGCTCAGTAGAGGAATATGTGACAAAATAGTGAGAGATAAACAACAGGAAGGGGTGTCCGAGGACACGGCACAGGTTATATAAGCGTTCCATGACTAGAATAGGAAGAATTCACGCCGATAAGGCCAAGAACAGAACAGACGAAACTCATGAGAAACACTTTTAGTAAGACAAGGCTTAATTAAGCAGTAGAGGGTGCTTATAAAAATCAACTAAATTAAAACCGAAAAATCGCGTAATTTTAATTGAATTTGATGTGCATAAATGGAAATCTAAATCATTATTTTCAATAAGACCTTTTTCAAATTGAAAGAAAGAGGTGAAAAAATTAAAAATCTATTGAAATATTCTCAAAAAAAGACCAGATACGAAAACGCGAATGCTAAATAAAAATATTTATCTTGAATACTGTCGTAGGCTATACTATAACATGACTGAATACCGGAGAAAACCTGAGCAACTCACCCAATAATGATTATTCTTCTAACACATCATAAGATTTGTGTTTGAGTACCATTCGCCTTTAAAAGTCAAGTATCAATCCTGACAACATTGTAATACAATGCTATAACTTTTTTTTGTAGGAACTTTAATGATTTCATATTTCGCTATATTGTCACGCACTAAAAAGAAATGGGCTTCAACCAACTTTTTCGTAAAGTTTACTTTAATCTCTTAAGTAGGGAATAAGGTGAGGGAATCGCCTCGGGTTTAGGCGAGAAGGGTTTTAATAGAGGCTAGTGGTGTTTAGACCACTAGCCAATGAATACAGGGGACAAGGAGTCCTCGTTGTGGCCAACTTTCGAGGGTCATTATAATACCCGGGCCCCCAGTCAAAACTGACCACAGTTTACTCTTAACATTTTACAAATTATTAGTTTTTTTTTGTTTTTGAATATATCGTATGGCTATGGCCCGAACCAAGCAAACACTTAGACAAAACACACAACCTGGGCATTCCGCTTCCGGGCTACCTTATGACGTTCGTGGTACAATAATTGAAGAACTGCCAGCTGATGTTGAATCTGGACCCACTGTTGCTAAAACAGCACATTTTCCGGAACACGTCGAGTTCGACTACAAAGTCGTGGTAGGGGCTGGATATGTTGGACCTCCATGTAAGAAGAATTATCGATATGAAATATCTGCTGAGCAGGTACTTATTGCACCAGAGAAAGTAAACAATTGGGTGGAACCGATAACCTCGGTACTGAGCGCGGATTGGCGTAAACTGCAGGACTTGGAGAATCCAGAGCATCTAACATCTGCTATAACTCCATATGCTTGTCGGTGGTGTGGGACGAAATTTGGAGCCAAGAACAATCAGTACCGCCATGAGCGGAGCTGCAAAATAGCCGGTGCTCCTGGTCATACATGTAATGATATGTGTAAAAACAATCAATGTATTGGGAAAGGAACATGGACTCCCGATGTTGATCTACGGGTGGGCAATAAATTGAAAACATTAGGTCGGAAAAAGAAGAATAAATAATTGTAATAACTCTTTCATTAAATAAATGCCCTTTTTTTGTAAATTTTGTTTGTTTTTTTTCTTTTTTTTGGGTAATCCTATTTAGGATGTTTTGAATTACTATCAATGGTGGATCAATGATCCATCATTTTTGCGAATGGCCGCACATGCGCACAAAGAAGCGTTCAGTAATGGGTAAATGGTGGATCAATGGTGGATCAATGTAACAAACAGGAAGACCTGTTTTTTTGTGACGGAAGTATATAAAAAAATGGATCATAGTAATCTTGTTGTTTATAAAGAACAAAAGAACCTGGTTATCTTGGTCATTAACCCCTTTTTTTGTACTTTTCGTGTCTTTTTTTTATTTTATTTTATTGGTTTTATATTACTTTGGGTTGTTTGTATCTATTGATTATGCAAGCTCTTGATAAACTGAGAATCTGTTACGCAATTGTGGTCGTACGGTTAAGGCCACCGAATTTTTAGATAATTTTAGTCAACAGGATAGTGCGGACGTTTGTGTTTCCACTGAAGTTATAGCACGAGTCATAGCGGGGGCGGATACCGACGGTATCAACATTATTTCTTCGGCTAGCCAGAATGCCTCTTTAATAAAAGTTGTAGACAGCTCCTCACTCCAATTTATAACTTCACCTTCATTACCCTGCGATTTAATTAGTGTTGCATGTGTTAAGTGGAGTAACATGTCTTTAACACTTTTTTCCATTTATTTGACTGCTAACACTAATTTTGTTTCAACAGAAAGATTTGAGCGAATAGTGACAAAACTTTTGGACATAGCCCAGCATCTAGCTCGAACTCAGTTAGTATTAATTTCAGGTGATTTTAACGCGTATCATCCATCCTGGTCAACCGAAACATGTCGTAATGCTGCTAAACAGTGGCGAAATGATTTCCTTCGCAATTTGGTTCAGCAATCAGGACTGCATGTTATCAACGATTTACGTCGTGGATTCAACCCAACGTGGATGCGAGGAGACACTTTAACTGTAAATGATTTGTTTATTGGATGTGCGGCTATGGATGAATCTCTTCAATACATAAACCATGGGTTGTTGAATGGATCAGATCACCGGCTATTAACTTTGGATTTTGATGCACAAGCGGCTTTTTAAAATCTTGCGGGACGGGGTATCAGGATAGACGGCCTCACTTACGGAGATGGATATGTTTATTAGGTTTATGATGTGTTTATAAAGTTATTACGTGGTGTGGTTACTGCGTGAAGTTACTTATGCAACTAATAATTTTAATAGAAATGTGAATGATTGTCTTCCTTGTTTGTTAGCATAACGCATGGGTAAAAGTTAGAATGGTGGATCCATGATCCATCATTTTACAAATTAAATAGAAATCTTTTTTTATAAAAGTACAAGTAATGAATTGAAGTAAGAAAGACAATAAATATAAAAAATGTTTTTGTTTTTGTTTTTTTTTGTTCATTTTTTTTGTGCTTAGCATTATTATGCATTATTATCTTCAGGTTTCTTGACCGTTTTTCGAATAAGTGGTATCCTTTGCTTTCTCACCACATCTTTTTGTTTCTGCTCGTTAGGCGCAGGCATAATCCGATTTTGATTATTGCCGCATTTCAGTAAATACACTATCATTAAGGCAATTATCATCAAAAGCATACCAACTACACTTATTAAGATTAATGTCAACGTGTGACTTTGTACTGTTACCGTCTCCTTTGAATAGCTTAATTTTATTTCGTTTATCAGTTGTTCAGGTATCTCAATGTCAGGGTGTAAAGGTTCTAGAAGCTTGGAGTCGAAGTGTAAGTTAACCCTGAAGTTCCATTCCATTTTTTCGGCATTCCTTCGTATACATAATTTAAAATTTCATTCATAGACATGTTCGGATTAACATCTTTACAGAGACTCACTTTCTCATACACATACGATTGTATTTTCTCGAACCGGGCCAATTTTCTCATTCTCATCAAAGTTATCAACAGTAGTGGGCTCAAAACGTAGACTAAACCAATTTGCCGCGGGGCCAGCTAGATGATTTTTAAATCTTATTATTTTTTGTTCTTCATCCCACTTGAAATGATTCGCAACCGATTCAAACCTTTTCAACCACGCGGTACAATCTCCATTGTCTTCGCCTCGGAAGATTGGGATTGAGAGGAGATTGTTGCTAACTAAATTACTTGAAATCTGCATTCCCAGTTGGTGTAACTGTTGAACGTCAAAAATGTCTTCATTTTCAGACATTTTTTTGACTTAAGTATAAAGGACAAGGTATTCAATACTTATTTTACGTTAACAGCTGTTTCAAAGGAGACGATATTAGTAGTAAAATCTTACTTTACGTTAGCTAGTTCCTTTCTTTGTCCAAAAATTAAGCTATCGGTGACGGTTTTTCCTCGATGAAAGCGTATTTAGGTATCAAGAGCGGTTACCAGAGTAGGTGGACTGGGATTGGAATTTCACAACACGACAAAACGAACGGTCAATTTGATTTAGTAAAATATTAGGGCGAGTTTATAAGTTTATAAGTAAACGGATGAATAGGTAAACGGGATTCCTTGTTATAATCCAAAACGGTTAAGTGGTGATCTCACACACGGTCAAGTTGTCGAAAACACGATACGAATCTCTATAGATGAATAAAATCCCAAAGTTTCATAAACAACTTAAATTCTCCTTAAAAGGGTACACAACTTCAATACTTCTTCACTAAATCTTAAGTTGAACAACAAAAAAATGAGGATTTTATTAATACTAGATCCTGCCGTGGTCGCCAAAATGTCACGCACTAAAAAGAAATGGGCTTCAACCAACTTTTTCGTAAAGTTTACTTTAATCTCTTAAGTAGGGAATAAGGTAAGGGAATCGCCTCGGGTTTAGGCGAGAAGGGTTTTTATAGAGGCTAGTGGTGTTTAGACCACTAGCCAATGAATACAGGGGACAAGGAGTCCTCGTTGTGGCCAACTTTCGAGGGTCATTATAATATTATAGCCAACGACAGTATCTATTGATTAGTAAAAGAATGATGATCGTAGATGATAACGTTCTCGAAATATTGAGGTTCAAAGTTTTAAGGCCAATGGCCAAAATCTCGAGAACTGGCGATAAATTGAAAAAAGTGTTCGATCGTTGATGTGTAGCAACATTTTTTATCGATGAAAAATAAGTTTCAGACCTCTTACTCTTACGGTCACTTGAAGCGGCAGGTTTTAACCTAAAATCGAAGTGGTCTGTTGTACAGAAGACGAAAATTGCATTTCTCAAAATAAGTGCATTTTCTGGTTGGTCACCAAAAGTTGCCCCAGAAGAATGATGAGTTTGATGAAAAAATCTGGTTCAATAACTGTACAAAAAGCGATCGAAGTTTCAACTTTGACCTCGATTTTCTCGAGAACTGTCGATCGGAGAAATTGTTTAATATCACTAATAAACTCAGTTTTTATGCCCCTACAAACCCTGTAAATGGCAATCCTTAACTCGAAAGGAAAAGTTTTTGCGTTTACTCCTTTAATAATTAGTTTTGTCTTTGCCCTCTTTGTACCGCTATGGGTATCTTTTTATACAAACACCAGATGGAGTTGCTTTTTCATTCCTGTCCATGGATGCAAGGCAAAACTTTTCATTTTGCTTTAATAAAATTTAAACAAGCGTCACTTTTGTTAATTTTTTTCATTATTATATAGTTCAATTTTTCTTGATTATATGTTTATGCATAAATGAATGCTACTGAAGTTTATATTTGATGAGCATTTGAAGTTAATAGCATCTGTATAAAAAAGTGATTAGTTAGGTTTGATTGATTTTACAATGTTTATCAACCAACTTCCAGAGGAATGTTTGCTCATCATTTTCTACTCAATATGTGAACTGGATGATTTAATAAACTGCTTTAAAGGTAATTTTGTTTAAATCAAATTATGTTTTTTTTTGTATTAGATGATGAAATAGAAATCACAGTTTAACCATATTTTTAAAAATATAGTGAAACCTCGCTAAGGTTGTGAGTGGTCTCGCCGCCTAGCGATATTGTATTCAATTATGTTGTTTTGATAGTGAAGGCAATTACATAATCAGCCAACCAACCAACCAACAGAAAATTTAAACGAAAATTTCATTACAGTGTGTAGCAAATGGAGCCATTTAATTGCAGAGCGAACTAGGAAAGTTAAATATTTGCTTGGTAAGATTCAAATTTTTATCAATACTCATTATAATTGTTGAATTTCTCCATTTAAGCAATTTATATTTTCAGAACATCTTTATGTTGAGGAGTTTCCAAACAAATCGGTTGATTATGTTTATTATGGTGCAGAGGAACCAATTGATGGAACCTGTTTGAGCTCATTATTTCCAAATCTAATAGTTTGTTGAATTATTGAATTTCTATTATTTGCTTGATATTAATTTTCTTAAATAATTGTTGTTATTAGATTGCCGACCTTAGCTTTGTAGAGGGTAAAAAAGTATATTATGAAGATATCATTACATTGGTCAAAAGAACAAAATTAAAAGGATTGATTAATTTCTTTCATTCACAGTATGATGACAGCGATATATCGATTTACAAATATATTAATGAACTTGAAATGGTTGCCACTTATTACATTTCTAGATGCATCTCCGAAAATGGTGCCAGTATTAAACAATTGATCCTTGAGAGTGACCCTCTGATGTCATTCGGGTTTTATGCACATTGTTTTCCAAATCTTGAAAGACTAAAAGTCCAAGATTATGACGGTAATTTTAAATACTTTTAAAGAAATTTCAATTTCATTCATTTTTCATCTCCAGATTATCCTGATGAATCACATACCTACGAGGTCTACTACGATGGTCCCATGTTAAGAAAACTCAAAATAGTTGAATTGGCCTTGCATTGTAAAAGAAATATCATATTTCATGGTTTCAAGTTCATGGATTCGTGTCCAAATTTACAAAGTGCACATATTAACTTTATCTCTTATAATGAACAATCGTTAAGACTAGGTGATGAATCATTAGAACACAAATCTTTGCAAGACTTAGTGCTAAAGTTTGTAAGTATTAATTTGATTTAAAATGTAATGAAATGCTTAATTGTGAAATATTGTTGTTAATCATTTGCTAATCAAACACATTAAGAGGAATTATCGTGATGACATCGACTGGGATGATTTGAAACGTTTGTTTACGAAGTATCCAAATCTTAAACATCTTGCACTACGAGGCAGAATGAGCCTGGAGAATGAACATGTTGATCAATTGGTTCGCATGTTACCCAAGTTAATAATATTTGATGTTCGTGGATGTCCAAAAGTCACTCAAAATGCTTATAATTATGTGCAAGATTGTTGTGAACTATATGGACGATCAATCAAGTTTTATTTCGATGGGAATCACCATAATATTCAATCAGATTGGCCTCAACTATCCACTAAATGTGAAAAAATAAGTCAAGGTTTTGCTTTCATGAAACATTGTTTTTTCAAATATTGTGTTGCTCTTCCTACCTTCTTAATCCCTATTGAGGACTAATATTTGTGAAGTGACACTAATTCAATTGCCAACTTCAATTATTTTTATTTTTTAATTGCTTTGAATTTTTATGTACATTGATCAAAGGAGGGTGACAGCGAGTCTATGTAAAACTGCCCACGTGACGCCAGAGATCTGACAATGCCAATCGATAGAGGACATTTTGTTCAACAAAAGTCCCCATGTACATATTTTTCCTAGCGTGAACTTTAATTCAGAAAATGTGTTTGAAAGTCGAAAAAAATAAAAGTGAAATAGAGCTATAATAATAACTTTTTACGTTTTTTTGTCGATGTATTTAACTTAAGATAAACAAATCCTTCAGCAAAAGTATTAAATATCATTAATAAATGAAAAATCGAAAAACTGTTAAAAAATTGCTTATAGAGTCTGATGCCTTTTGTTAAACCTTTTGACGCCAGAGGTTTGACAACATTTTTATAAGTATTTTTTCATGCTCTATAAGATGAGCCTATTCACAAGATTCAGTTAGCGGACTTTTGTGTGTTTTCTCATTTTATTGTTTTTGCTTCAGAGTTACCTGTTATTAAACATTCTTACGCCTTATCTCTAACAACATTTTTCTAGGTTTTTTTCTATGCTCTATAAGATGGGTTTATTTATCAAATTGAAATTGTGAACTTTCATGTATTTTTGAAAGCTCACAATTTTCACCTCGGTGCTGCCCGTTCTTAAACCTTTTGACGCCAGATGTTTGACAACATTTTTATAAGTATTTTTTCATGCTCTATAAGATGAGCCTATTCACAAGATTCAGTTAGCGGACTTTTGTGTGTTATCTCATTTTATTGTTTTTGCTTCAGAGTTACCTGTTATTAAACATTCTTACGCCTTATCTCTAACAACATTTTTCTAGGTTTTTTTCTATGCTCTATAAGATGGGTTTATTTATCAAATTGAAATTGTGAACTTTCATGTATTTTTGAAAGCGCACAATTTTCACCTCGGTGCTGCCCGTTCTTAAACATTTTGACGCCAGAGGTTTGACAACATTTTTATAAGTATTTTTTCATGCTCTATAACATGAGCTTATTCCCAAGATTCAGTTAGCGGACTTTTGTGTGTTTTCTCATTTTCTTGTTTTTGCTTCAGAGTTACCTGTTATTAAACATTCTTACGCCTTATCTCTAACAACATTTTTCTAGGTTATTTTCGATGCTCTATAAGATAAGCCTATTCCGCAGCATGAGTTAGCAGACTTTTGTGTGTTTTCTCAGTATATTGATGTATTCAATTCATTGAGGACCAATGATACGAAAACCAGAGCTCCGTTAGCATAAACCAGCCATCACCACGTGGAGGAGGAGTTGGATTTTGATGACCACGACTTACACAAACAATATAATTGTTTGATGCGTAAGACTAAAGAATGCTTATGAGGTACTGAAATTGAGACTTAACTCGGCTGCTTCGCTCATAATCAAATCTTTAGTCTGCGTATTTCAGTTTATGAATACGCTCCCTTGGAGTCACAGGTTCTTTCAATGCCCCTTCAGCAACTTTGACTTCAATGGCAGAGGCCATCAATTTATCTGCCTCAGCTTCCAAGGATGTAGCTATTTCTTTAGCTACATTAGAAGCTTGAGGGTCAGATTTGAAGGTCTCTGCCTTCTTTTTGCATGTCGCATGCCTCATTTGGTATTTGTCCACAGGGCGACATTCACCCATCCGGCCTCCAGCAGCAAATCATTTAGATTCGTTCGCTCTGAGACTTGGTGGCGTGGATGAGAGAGATCCTGACTCTGATGTGTATCCATAAACTATCTCATGGGCGAAGCAGCCGAGTTAAATCTCAATTTCAGTACCCACATGAGATAGTTTATGTTACGCTCCACCGTGATGTTTTTACGCACGTTTGGATAAGTCGTGGTCATCAGAAATCCAACTCCTCCTCCTCGCGGTGATGGCTGGTTAATGCTAACGGAGCTCTGGTTCTTGAATCAACAGATTTTACAAAATGAAAATAAAAATGGGTAACAAGAACAAAAATCCTTGCATTACTTTTCATTTCATTCAAAAAGTATCTATTTATTAAACTTTCACATTGAAAATTGCTTAAATGCGATTTTTAACGATAAACTGGGAGATTATTATAAAAAAAAAGCTTTCTTGTACATTTTAACATATTTTCAGTCATAAAAAAATATTATTTTATCCAAAAAATAATTTTGAAAAATTGAAAAAATCGATTTTTGACCTCATTTTTTCGACCTTAAGTTCGCAATTTTCTGTAAGGTTTTGAACATTTCTTATACAATCAATAAGGCTCTATCGATTGGCACTGAAATTTTACTGGCGTCACAACGGGCAAAATCTGTCACTGTCCTCTATATGGTCATTTTAAATCACCATCTGTTCAAAATTAAACCATTTTCATTTTTATTCAAAGATTATTAGTAATGCTCAAAGATTTATGATCCGGAATATCAGTGTATGTATCATTATCAACAATAAGTCGATCACGGCGATCGCTCGTAGCTTGAGTTGATCCACCACAGCTTTCAATAATCAAATGATTGAATGGGATGAAATTCAAACTGGGTCCAAAAATAACTCTTTTGTCTAAATGCGATTTATGAAAAAATCTGGTTCCATAATTAAACAAAAGAGGAGCGAAGTTTCAACTAGCTTTTCTCGAGGATTGTCGATCAGAGAAATTTTTTATAGCACTATAGTATAATAGCACCATTATACACTGTTTTTGAGCCCCTACAAGCCCTCAAAGCCCCAACATTAAAGTTGAAAGTTGAACTTCTTAATATGGAAAGAAGAAGTGGGAAAAACTAAAACATGGATCCTGAGTCAATGAGAAGTTCAAGTATTATAAGTAATATAAGCAATAATTCAAGGCTTGAAATAAAAAGGTTTGTCTCAGGAAAAAGTTATAGCTTTAGATCATTAGAAAGACATCCAGAAAGCAGTAAATTAGCAAATTTAATGAAGAGAATCCCACGTTACCGCATAGTGACAAAAATAGAAATATTGAATCGAAATTAGAGCTACAAAGTTCTAAGTCATTTCAAGAAAGATTCTTGATTGGATTAACTCTCTTTTTGAAAATATCAAAAGAGACGGATTCCTGCAAAATGAGAGTAATGAAAGTCTTCTCGGGCAAGTAAGATAGGAGTTCGATTACAATATAGTTGATTTGAAGATTTTTGATGAAATTTTGATTTTGGGTGAGATTTTTATCAAGAAAAGGTTTATCATGTCAATATGTAAGTTTTTCGCTTTTTTCTTCGCAATTTCAACAAAAAGGAGGAGGACAGAAAGAATAGGGCAAAACGCCTGGAAATTAATTCTTTTCGCATCAATTTTTTTAAATGTAAAATTGTATGAGAAACAAGATGGTGCAAACCATTTTTCTAAATTCGAAGCCGTTTTCGTGCAAATGGCCTTTGAAAATATTTTCTTTATAACACAGTGATTTAGATTGATTTTATCGTGCTGATCATGAATATCAAATTGGTTTTTAAATATGACATTTAGTTACCGAGATAAAGCTGAAAATGCACTGAAATCGAAAGAAACGCTTAATTATGATCAATGGGAAACTGAATAAACTGGAACCACGAAGAAAACTAGTTCATCTCATGTACTTTTTGATTCTGAGTCTAATGCTAATATCAGGATTTGAATATCATCTGACTTAGACTGATTTAAATTGATTTAGATCTATTTTACCAAAGTAAAAACTTCAATTAATTATCTAGACACTCATTAAACTGGAACCACGATGAAACAGGTTTACCCAATGAAGTTTTGTATCCTAAATCTAAAGACACTGTCGAGATTAAAGAATCATCTGACTTAGACTGTTTTAAATTGGTTTTAAACTATTCTGCTTTCCTGCAAACTTCAATTAATTATCTAGACACTCGTTAAACTGGAACCACGATGAAACAAGGTTTACCCAATGCAGTTTTGTAGCTTGAATCTAATGGAACTATCGAGATTAAAGAATCATCTGACTTAGACTGTATTAATTTGATCCGGAGCTATTTATTGAAGCAAAAACTTCAATTGATTATCTGACTACGTCGTAAACTAAACCGTAAAACAGCCTAAGGAAGATGATTCTCAAATCTTAATAGACGCATTAGATTCAGGATCGAAAAATACATTGGGTAAACCATGTTTCAATATGGTTCCAGTTTACCGAGTGTGTAAAGAACCATTTAAAGTTTTTACTTGAGCATAATTGTTAAAACTCAATTTAAAACAGTCTAAGTCAGATGATCTTTAAATCTCGATAGTCACATTGCATTCAGAATCAAAAAGTACATGAAATGAACTAGTTTTCATCGTGGTTCCAGTTTACCGTGTTTCTAGATAATCAATTGAATTAATTACCTAAACCAAATAGTTTAAAATCAAACCAAAAACAGAAATTGACAATTTAGCTGCTCATTTTGGTCATAAAATTGTTAGATTACCTCCTTACTATTGTGAACTAAATCCTATCGAATTAGTATGGGCTTCAGCAAAGCAAATATTAAAAAGCACAATGTTTAAAATGCTAACGATATAAATGATTTAATTGTTCAAAGCGTATCGATTCTGAATACTGGTTAAGTTGTTTTGAACATTGTGACAAGTTAGCAAAAGAATATTGGCAATTTGATTATTTTATTGATGATTTAGTTGATAACTTTGGTCAATTGAGTGTTGATGCTGAAACCGATTGTTATGAGGACTGTAATGATGGATGTGACATTGACATTGACATGGATCTACTTGAACTACCAGATTTGCCTCCCATTGATGATTTTTGTATTTATTAAATTTAATTTTGACTAAGGTTTCTAAAAGCTTCATTATAAATAAATTTAATTTTCGATCTCATTTTTCTCATTTTTCTATTGGTTTTTCTTATATAACCTGATTACTTTCTTATCAAAAAAAGTATTCTTCTTATTTTGAATGCACTGTATATATTATAATAAAGTAAAAAAGGTTCAAGGCTAAAAGGAAGTTTATTTAGGGCTTTTTAAGAACAAAAGGGAATCAAGAGCATAAGGAGCTTAGCTCTTAAATAGGTTTACGAGGAGTTCTCTAACCAATCAGGTTAGAGCCAGATAGTCCTCGTTGAGGTCATTTTTAGAGTGACCACTACATATTCCGGGCCTCTCTCGTAAACTGACCACAGTTTCGAACTTCAAATTACCATTTGTCTTCAGTTCCCAAGCTTTTTTCGTTTGTTCCAATATCCTTTTTCTTTTTCTTTTTCTCTTTTTTCAACAAAATGTCCTATGTCAATTATTTTACTAAAGCAGCCACAAAAGCAACTCAAATTGAAGTGATCAATTCTGATGGCACGACCAGGCCTTATGAGCCTGCCAATATTTGCAACAGGGTTGATGAAGATGATAATTCTAGAAGTCCACGTATGACTATAATCTGTCCAGACGTG
Source organism: Tetranychus piercei (assembly GCA_036759885.1). Taxonomy (NCBI): domain Eukaryota; kingdom Metazoa; phylum Arthropoda; class Arachnida; order Trombidiformes; family Tetranychidae; genus Tetranychus; species Tetranychus piercei. Next base: position 2,477,546 of record CM071877.1, read on the forward strand.
GAATACGATTATGAATCAATCATAGGAGCGGGCTATGTTACGGATCATAGTGGTAACAGGTTTAGGTTTCCAGATTCACTGTGTGACCCATGGAGGGTTAAGAATGTACCTGATAACAATCCCATTGGTTTGGGTAACGACGCAGATAGATTGATGGACATGGACAACACAAAACATTTGCTGCCAGGTCCTTTAGCGCCATACCGGTGTAGGTGGTGCCAAAGTCCCTTTTCGAGGAAGGACAATCAGCATCGTCATGAAAGACAATGCAAGAAAACAGGAGCTCCTGGCCATGTGTGTGGTGCCGGGAAAACAATATGTGATCCTCCACCTCCTGCTGTATGCAAAAGAACAGGTGTTTCACCATGTCAGAAGATCTACGATATGGTAACAAATGTGGGACCCTTGTTAGGAAAAAGCAGATTATTGGGCTTTAAATTCTTTGTCAAACGCATAGTTCCTTTCAATAAAGTTTTTTTATCTGCTATTTTGTGTTTTCTCTTCTCTTCTCTTCTTTTCTTTTCTTTTTTTGACTTTGAAAGAAATGTATACTAATAAAAGGGAATGGTTACAGATTAGAGTGATAATTTTCCCCTTTCGTCTCAGAAAAAGGTTTGACAAGAAATGGTCACTCATAGGAGTGATCATTTTACATTTTGTTGTTTTATGATTTTGCACGGTTTAAAGTACATTTCGAGACACCAGATGGCTAAAGAAGCATAGAGAATAGGTTGGAAAAGAAGAAAAAGTCAAAAATAACAGACCGGGCCATCAAAAGAAATGGTCACTCATAGGAGGGATCTTATTTACATTTTGTTGTTAATGATTTTGGACGGTTTAAAGTATATTTTGAGACACCAGATGGCTAAAGAAGCATAGAGAAGCATTTTGTTGTTCATGATATTGCACGGTTTTAGTTACATTTTTTTTCGGCAAAAGATGGCTGTAGAAGCATGCAAAACCCTTTCGTGGTCGCCAAAATGTTAAGGGTGCGTTGGGAAAATAAAGTAAAAAAGGTTTAAGGCAAAAAGGAATTTTATTTAGGGCTTTTCAAGAACAAAAGGGGACCAAGAGCATAAGGAGCTTAGCTCTTAAATAAGTTTACGAGGAGTCTTTGCTTGGCTCAGACTAATCTTTACAAAATAAATTTTGCGTTTTGATAGTTACATAACGGTAAACCATACAAGTGATTTTAATAAATTTTGTACAAAGATAAAACACATAAGTAAGCAGTGCAAAAAAGAAACTTCCTCAGACTTGGAAGAAATCGTTTAACCCACTGTGCATCTTCAGTTAGGTCAGAAATTTGGGCATCCATTTCCAAGTGCCTCGTCTTCTAAGTCTGAGCTCCAAGATATTTATCAAAAAGAGGAATATCCAAAGGCAAATTTATGATTTGACTTTATCTTGACCTCTAATATCAATAGAAAAAATTTACGCAAAATGACCTTGTATGATCTTGACTTTGCAATATGACAATGCATATTTACCAAATTTGAATAAAAAATTATCTAGCCTCACGGGCACTCAGAGGCAGAATAAAAGCCATTTTAAACGGTAAAATTAGCTGAAATGCCCTCTACAAGGCTATTTAGCCTCATCTACTTTACGTTCCATGTGATATCTTACGAACCAATCATGTTGAGACTTTCATTTTTTGTTGTGTAGTCTTTTCAGAATAGAAAAATCATTATTCCAAAGTATCAAGGTAATTAAAGGTTATTCGGCTATTTGACCTCCAAACGACTTATAAAAGCCTTTTCTAATAGCAAACATTTTTTAATGTCAGAATGTGCTTGTCAGAAAGAATATAAGTTTGTCGATCAAAATTTACATAAGCTTCTTTGAAATCGCTTATAAAATGTGGTCACAATCGCACTCTAAAGTTTAAATATTTTTCAGTTACAGTCCAGTTGCGTCCCTGTCAGTTTTTTCCGGAGAAGAATCATTCAATCAATATCGATATTGAAGTAGAAGGTATGATTTATTAGGGACTCTAACGCAAAACGAACCAAGCTTCTTATTTTATTGAATTTGATCTGATGATCGTATTGAGATGAATATTGGTAGTCAACATCTTCCATTATTCACGTATTTTTTTGCAATTAACAAAAATTAAATATCTCAATTATTTTCAGAGATATTTAATTGTAATTAGAAGAAGAGAAAAAATGAAAACCAAGAAATGCTGTATTTTGAAAAATGGTCAAAGGGGGGACACTATGCATAAACTGTATTTTTGATTTAAATCAATGTTATTGAATAAGGCATGCAAATTTTTGCCATTTTTTTATTACAATTAAATATCTCTGAAACTAATTGAGATATTTAATTTTTGTTAATTGCAATAATAAGTGAATGATGAAAGATGTTGACTACCAATATTCATCTCAGTGCGATCATCAGATCAAATTCGATATAATAAGAAGCTTTGTTCGTATACCCCCTAATACATGCTGAAAGAGGAGGAGCCTATTTCGACCCATATATCACGCCGCTTTTTCAGGAGGAAGGGATTAGAAGGCAAAGAGAAAAAAATTAAACTTATTTTTGCTTTATTACCTTCGAATTGTGGGGAAAAGTTGTGAAACTTTTTGTCAAATGCTTTTCGCGTTGAAAATATACGTTTTCGTTAAAAAGTCTTACAACTCCACCTTAAAGTTTTTGCAAAATATGATGAAGATGAAGAAAGTGCAGATGAAGAAGGTGAAGTGAAGAGGAGAGAAACGGGTTAGAAAAGAAAGAAGGGAAAGAGTGCAAAGAAAGAAAATTAAGATGAAGATAAAGTAACGGAAGCAGCATTTTATTTTATTATTAATCAAAATTTATTAACATTCATTATTATTGTTATTACTGTTAACATTATTGTTATTATAAAATAACTGTCTCTATAACGATCTTTGGCGCTTGATAGCCCGACTGTTATTGTCATAGACACAGTTGGAGTTGACGCCACCCTCTTTATCAGCGTCAGTTTCGTCAGATTAACACCATGTGTTAACACGAGTGTGAATCTAATGAAATGGAGGATGAGGCTGTAGAAGAATATAGAACTTCTCATTCTCTATGACTAATTCAGAGGTAATGGGGTCAGCGTCAACTCTGACATCATCATTTCCATCAGCATCACAGTAACTATCAAGGTCATCGAAATTTTCATAGTGTTACCTTATGGAGGCTATACGCAGAAATTGTTTAGCTACTTCTGAAAGTAATAACGGTTGCTGCTCACAGTCACCATAAGGTAACTGACGAAGTGGCTTAAATCACAATAATATAAAACTTTATCGGTCGGGTTTGTAGCCACTGTCAACACTCATAGCTGTAGAGGATCGCTTGTTGTTGGGGAGTCGTTGGTAGGCGGCAGTGGCAAACACTTCCTCGGGAGGAAACTCCATACCACAACCCACCCTGATGGACGTAGTGGTACTCATGAGACTTGTTGGTGAGCTGTGGTAGATGAAAGTCGCAAGATCATTGGTGTTGATAGGGGAAAGGAGGACAGGGAAAACTACTGTGACTGGGTTAGGGGTAATGTTGAACTGAGGAAAACAAAACTTGAAATAATTCTCCCTGACCCCTCTTCACACTGACAGGTCTTTTTTCACAGTTAGATGTGAATTTAAACCCGTTCTCTCACTATCCAAGACCCAAAAAGTATTTCTAAGTCAGAGAAAAATGAACTGCGCATGCGAAGCACCATCTATGAATAAAATAATTAGAAACAATATACACAAGGATAACTTTAATAATACAACCATTTTTTGTTAAAATAGTATTATTTACATAGCTTGCAACCAAGAAATGTTTAAGAATAGTCAGGCATATTAGTATGACCCTAATAATGATGATTAAAATTTAACCAGAGCCATCATAGGAACTCAAAATGTATGAGATGTAACTGAACAATATCATAAAGTTGTAATATGTCTTTATATGACTATCACCCAGTAATAATCATCTTCCTTGTATGAAAAAGTAAACATTTCTTTTTGTCTTCGATGTAATATACAGAAGATATAACTCAGGGTTGTAAGTGAATATTTCAGGACATTTGAGAGCTGATTTAATCAGGTTTATTTTTGTTGCGAAATTTGCCGTACCAAACATATTAACTACTTACCGAAAGATTGTTAGATAGGGTATCTGCATCATTTTACAAAACGTTTTGATGCATTTTCACCTTGATTGATACTTTTCACTCCAACTACGTTTATCTTTCCATTTCTAAATATCGAAAAACAGCCACCGCATTTTTCAAAATAGCTCAATTGAACCTTCCTGATCTGTAATCAATTTTATGCATAACCTTTTTCAAATCAGTAAGTTCGCAAGGAAATTCATAGTGTTTGAAGACACAAAGGAAAAACTTAATTTGACTATTAGACTATTAGTCAATAGTTTTATATTAATTTTTGATTAATTATATTTTTACACAACAGAATATATTTGTTTCTCAATCATACATTGAACAAAATTTAAAAGTCTGTGTTACCCTCATTTCCCATCTAGCTAGAAATCCTATCAAATCAACCGAGCGCTAAACTTACGTTACAGGCTTGTCGAGTTTCCTATCGAAACTTTATGTACTGATAGCACTTAACGGGCTGAGTTCAAATACATAGGAATACATACAAATGGAATCGGAAGAAATCGAAATATTTGGATAAAAGCGCGTTCTCGTTATTTCATGCGAATAGACTATGATTTACGATAATGGTCAATCTAACTCAAGTGCAAATTTACCTGACTCTATTGAACATATTACCTGAAATATGTGATCGAATGATTTGCAAAAGGTGAAAAACTGGTTAAGCTTAAGTCGGTTGAATGTACCGTTATGGCCCATAGCCTATGGGTGTTATGTTATTATTTAACAATTTTGTATAACACCAGATGGAGTTCCCTAAGTGGTCCTTTCTGTCCTGACTAAAGAGTAATTACTAGACCTGATAAGATCGCTGTTTTTTAGGATCGATCCGAGGATCGGATCGTAAGAAAAAACTTCGATTCAGGATCGAGCTTTAATCGATCCCAAACGATCCTTTTTCAAAATTTTTGATTGGATTAAATTATATCAGAACTTCTATATTTAAGAGTAATAAATAAGTTTAATATTAATTTTATGATAATTAATAGATATTCAAAAAGTCTATGATCAGAGATGACCTTTCTGTGCTTATTTTTCTGTCCAAACTGAGTATCTAATTGAGGCGGCAAATTTTGAATAAAAATTGACAAAAAATTCCCCTTTTGATTTTTATTTAGCTCTAAATATAACATTAGGACACATTAGATTCAAATGCATGCTAATTGGTCAAAGATAAATCAAAAAAATTCATTTTGACATTTTCAAATAGTGCAAATAATGCTAAAAAAAATACACAAAAAAAGATCGATCCGTGCATTGATTAATCGCTCCAAAAAAAGATCGGATCAAGCTCGGATCGCTGCATGTAGGATCGATCCGGATCGATCTTTAATCGGATCGTTATCAGGTCTAGTAATTACTTGTTTTACTCTTTGGAAATAAGCTATTCACAGTATTATCATCTTGAATCTCACTGTAATTTGTTTTAATATGTTTAATAGTCCAATTTTCGTTGATGGTATGTTTTTTCATGAATAACTGATACTATATTTGTTGAAATCATTGACATCTCTATATCGGAGCATATGTATAAAAAAGTGATTAGCTAAGCTTAATCATCAGTTGATTTTACAATGTCTATCAATGAACTTCCAGAGGAATGTTTTCTCATCATTTTTGATTCAATTTGTGCACTGGAGGATTTAATAAACTGCTATAAAGGTAATTTTGTTTTAAAAATCAAGCTCTTTTTTATTATATCATACATAATTGTATAATTGTAGATACTGGACAAAATAATAGCTACATCTACAATAATAGGTATATCAATTAATTTCATTGCTATGAAATCTGAAAATGATCATAACAGGTTGATGAAAATTGTCATTTTGATGTTGAAGCATAATTATATTGTGATGTTAGTGAATGCAATTACATTCAAGCCAATAAACAAAAAAATCTAAATCTAAATTTAGTTATTTGAACAAATATTTCATTTCAGTGTGCAGAAAATGGAGCTATTTAATTGCAAAGCGAACTAGGAAAATTAAATATTTGGTTGGTAAGATACAAATTTTTATCTATACTTATTATCATTGTGAATGAATTTCTCATTTGAGTGATCTATATTTTCAGCACAGCAAGAATATTGGAATAAGGAGTTTTCAAACAAAACGATCCATTATTCTTATTTTAAATCAGAGGAACCAATTGATGGAAGCTGTTTGAGCACATTATTTCCAAATTTAATGGTTTATTGGATCATTCAACGTTTACTATTTGCTGAATATTCATTTTTTTTATTTATCTTATTATTCTAGATTGTCGGAATATCTGAAAAACTCTGTAAAAAAGTAAAACATGAAAATGTTGTTAATTTGGTCAAAAAAATGAAACCTTTTGGAGGAGTGATTTGTGATATCAAAGGTCAATCCATTCTCCAATACTGTAATGAGCTCGAAATGTTAGACACCAATTACATTGATCCATGCATGGAAAAGATTGGTGTCAGTGTTAAACAATTGTACCTCGAGGATTATATGCTGGATAAATTCAAGAATCATGCACATTATTTACCAAATCTTGAAAGATTACATATTGATAATAGAGGTGATTTTGAATAATTTTTGAAAAAACTTTCGATAATGGAAATTCATCTTTTATGTTCAGGCTTCCCAGATGGCCCCTACGATGGTCCCATATTGAGCAAACTAAAAATAGTTGAATTAGGTTTCTCTTCTATTGATGGAGAAGACATTTATTATGGTTTCCAGTTCATGGATTCGTGTCCAAATTTACAAAGTGCGCATATTTATCTGGACTCTAGTCAGATTTTTATTGATGAATCGTTAGAACACAAATCTTTGCAAGATTTATTAATACAATTTGTAAGTATTTGGAATGCATTTGCTCAATTGTGAAATATTCTTGAAATTTATCTAAATCAAACACATTTAGAGAGGTTCATCATAACAAAAGTATATAAATTTATATTAATTAAATAATCTGTATATTCGCAGACTTGTTCTCATGACTTAGTGGACTGGGATGAATTGAAAAGATTATTTATGAAGTATCCAAATCTCAAGCACCTTGCACTGCACTCAAAAAAGAGCCTGGAAAATGAACATGTTGAACAATTGGTCTGCATGTTACCCAAATTAGTGTTATTTGATGTGCGTGGATGCTCGAAAGTCACTCAAAATGCTGCCAATAATGTTCAAGATTATTGTCAACAACATGGACGATCAATCAAGTTTTATTTTAATGGAAATTACAATGAAGTTTACTCAGATTGGCCTCAATTATCCACTAAATCTGAATGTATTAGTCGAGGTTTTGATTTCATGAAACATTGTTTCCTCAAACGTTTTCGTTTTCTTCCAACTTTTTTAATCTCTAACGAGGACTAAATAACCAAATGCACATCATATTCTTTGTATCGCAAATATAAAATACATATTCATCATATTAAATAAAAAATGAGGAAAATTTCCATAACTTTTGGGAAACAACATTAATTCAATTGTCAAATTCAGGAAAAAGGGAAAATCACCGATTCATTTTGACTCTGTTTTTCCCGCTTTTTCTTCTTTCCTCCGTGCATACATTTGCGTGCCACATACGTCCATCTCCTCTCGTATGTCTCCCAAACGCACTCATTTTATTGTTCATCTCGTCTGCATTGTAACTCCTTTACTTGTGAAGTGACCCAATAACGGTTTTTTAAAAATATCGTTGTCTTTCAATTGAGTTCAGAGCATTAATCTTTGATTTAGCTTTAGTCATGTAAAAAAAGTTGATACAAATTAATGCAAATAATATTTCCAATTCATACTCCTCAAATTATAAATTTGAAATTCTTGTTGTATGTTAATGTTGTTGTCTATGACCATGAAGTAAACTATTTCAACTCAAGCGTCAACAAAATTTACAAAACTAACTAACTTAAAAACATAACTCAGTAAATCTTTGTGTACGTTCAATCCTGAAAATGCGCTTGAAACAATTGAAAAGAAATTTCAACTTTTCTTCTTTGAGTTCCAACCTGAACTAACTTTTATTTTTCAATCCTTTTACATTTTATCTGGTTACAATTCACCCTTCGATAGAGGCACACCCACGATCGATAGTATGTAAACTTAATCTTAAAGATTTGGGTGGGTTACACAATAAGATTGATTTTCCCAGTTTTTCATTGCACTGTTTTTGTGGCGGCATAAAATTGACATCTTGGCTCTAATATTTCAACTACCATGTTAGAATCAAAGAATAAAATAAGAAAATGCCTGATCATCTGTAGTTAACCAGCTAAAAACTGAATTTAGTTGTAAGCAATTCAGGCCATGTTCAAAGTTTTTGACTTTTTTGTGGAAACTTGAATAATATAATACATGTATTTCAGTGTAACTGAAATCTAATGATTAGTCAAAGAATGATTAATATGGATCAAATAAAACTCAAGTCAATTCTATTCAGTGAGAAAAGATGGGAATAATTTATCAATTGTCACCATTAAATGCACAACCTTTAATCAAGAATCCAAATTGTCTCATAAGACGCATTGATTCACCCAAGTTTATGCTTCCATCTAGTGATCCTTATAGTAACCAAAGCCACTTCTTTCTGATCACTTGTCTCAATATAAATCTGGTAACTTGCGTTCGAATCCACAATCGAATATAAAGTGAAAAAAAGTTTAACAATTAAGTAAGTGCAGCCATAAAGTTTTAATAAAACATAACACAATATTTGTTAATAAATTAATATGAATAATATGAAACAGAAACTGTCTTGAGTTGTTGTTAGTAAACATGACAACCGATTCAGATAAAAGATAACGAAATCAGGCATCAAAACTTACATTAGGTAAAGTATGAATGCATGTAGACGTGTATGGATTTGCGAGTTCGCTAAAATTCTAACATTATTCTCGATCAACTGTAATATTCAAAAATAATCGAGTTCTTTGAGTACTCACTTCCAGTTCTTAACCATTGTTTTATTCACAGTGTGTTACACTCTGCAGTTTTACCTCTCATTTGCCACTTTTGCTTTTTGTGTATACTAGTAGTTTCTTAGTGTCTGTTTAATAAATTATCAATTATTGTTGTTTTATTGTTTTACATTGCATTTTTGTTTTTTTGCAACTAAAATTTTCAACCTGATCGTCACCTTCGTTTAATTATTCAAACATAATCAGCATTGTGAAAGGTTGTAGTTATTCTTGTATTCAATGGATTTGGTTAGCATTCAACTTTTTTTTTCTCGTAAGTAAATCATCCTTGCTTTTCAAACTCCATCAAAATACTTGACTATTTTTTCACTCACCAACTTAAATTAGACTTTTTTATGACAATTAGTGTCTATTAGATTTACTCAGGTTTAAATAGATTTAGGTTGCATCAGTAAAATCAAAATATCAACAGTTGTGTTATATGAGAATATGAGTTTTACCTGATTCACTGCAGAACCTTTCAAAGGGCTTAACATGTTTTTGGCTTATTTTAACCATCATAATACAATTATTATGACAAATTAAATGCTTGTTTGGATAAATAAACACTTTAAAAATGAGCTAAATTATTCTAGGCATTATATTACTCATAACGTGAATATTTCCGTCTATTTTATTGTGTTGAATTGTTCCATTGTTAAATCATTGTGTTATACCATTGATCAATTGATTGCTCTCTACAGTTGCATTTCAACTCAATAGGCTCAATATTGCTGATAAATTATTGAAGAGTGATTGAGTCACTTTTCTAGTATTTCAGGATCGCCATTTTAGTTTATACATCAATGTCTTCATATGCACTAGGCTCGAAGCATTATTGTGGATCAACTTCAGTTGATAATTATAAGCATAATCAAGGGACCAGATCAAGCAAATCTTCAAAAAACTCTCTGATCTATTAGCCATTGAATCAACCGATTCATCTTACATGATCATAGAGATAAAACTTTGGTTAAAAACTGTTGTATTTGAGATACAAAACGATGAATGATTGATCTCTGGTCAAAAAGTTATTAGAAAAATGAACGGTTTCATAAAGCTTAGTGCAAAAGTATTAGGAAATGGACATTCATAAATTTTAGCCTCGAAATAAATAGATCACTCGACGATCATAATTTAATTTCGTAGTAGTTTAACTGAGGACTGATCTAAATATTATATCTTGCTTCCACTATAATACATTCATGATTCAGTTCATGGAAACTTGAAATTCATTTGTAGCTCTATTTTTTCAATGTTAATGATTTAAAATGACAATTGACTGATTAATAAAGAAATATCAATTTAGAAATTTAGAGATTTGTGTTTTTATTCAAAACCCTGATAAATAGTTAAATCGTCGTAATTCAGAATTAAAATGAATTTTCTCACAAATCAATACAAAGGGTACATACTTTTCCAGGTTACAGTAGCACAGCTATTAGCTAATAATTAGAAATAGCATCGCATATCTTTGTTGCATAATGTAATTTTGGTAATCGACAGTTCTATCTAGTAAAACATCCATGAATAATGAATTACTCCATGGTATCCAAAATAAACCGATAGCGTAAATTTACTTTTTGGTTTTTTAATTTCCATACAATATGAATATCCAATGAAGCTTTTTCTCTATCTAATCTCTCTGTACTCATTGGAAACTTAATCTGTATAATCATTTTATTCAGAATGAACTTAAATAACCATTGAAATTGAAACAGATTTAGGCAGAAAAATTCAACAAAGTTGATAAAAAGCGAACCAACTTATTGTTCTCTCTGTAAGTTTGAAAATGTTTAGACATTGAAACTCCTAAATTGTGAGTCAGTGTTATCTGAATGAGAGATTAGCCGTGTTTTAATCTGTTGCGATAATTCTGTGATGCTCTATTTCCAGATTCTATGCATTCATAGTTTCAATCAAAAGCGAGATTTTATGTTGATGGGTAATCTTTTCCCTTTCGTTTCTCTTTTTTTAATATAGCGACTTTCACTCTGATGTAAAGTAGCGCCACTTTGTAACAATTTTGTTGGTAATTTTTCCGGTGAAATAAATGGACTTTTCTTCGGTTTACCTTCATAGATAAAAGGTATGTAAAATGCATAGAAAGTGTAAAGTTCTGGTCATTTCTAATCCTACTTTTTATTTTCTCCTTTTTCCAGGTTGAAAAAATCCATTTGCTCCATAATTTGACTCCGCAAAATTTCAATTTTTTAACTTCACTTTTGGCTGTTTCTTATTTCCTGTCGAATTCTTTCTTACCTGTAACTGTGATCTTCCAGAAAAGTCCAACTGTGATCTACTGTATATCTGTTATATCGATTAAATTTCAATATGGCTCGATCAGAAACCTACAAAAGTGGTCGAAAAAAGATAGACCAGCAAGTCAAGATTATGCTCTGGAAATCATTGATTGTTCGTCGCAATCATCTTTACGAATCATTGTGCGAGTTTTTGATTCCACTAACGATTTCCATAATCTTTGTTATTGTTCTCATCCGTCTGGGGTCATTACCTTCCAGCACTCCTTCTCGCGTTCCAGCTGAAACCTTTCCGAACCCTTCGTTCAATTTTGACCCAAGTATTTTTGGTTTATCTAATATTCTCTATGTGCCTAATGATCAAACTACTGTTAATAGAATGGAAATGATCGAAAAAAAGCTGTCGCTTACTGGAATCCGACCAACGTTTGCCAATTTTTCTACATCGGAAGACCTTTATAGTGAATATCTTAAAATGATAGCCATTGACCCAAACGCTTTAATTTTTGGAATCATTTTTGAACAAGAAAAGACTAATGCTCCTGCATTTACGTATACTATTCGTTCCCGGATGCCTAGTTGGTTGAAAACGACTTTTTGTGTTAAACAAGATTCATATCCTTGCCTTGCAGCTCCTTACAACACATTTTCAAACCTACAAACTTTGGTCAATCTTGCCTATCTGACTGAAAAGTTTCCTGAACTTGAATTAGACATGACCAAAGTTTTATCCTCAGGATTGGTAAAAGGATATCACTTCCCATTTCCATCTCACACTACAGCTAGTGATAATCTTTCAGATTTAACTCCATGGGTACTAGTCTTTGGCTTCATTGTTACTTATGTTCTTACTATAAAGCGCATCACTGCTGAAAAGTCCAACCAAATCAGAGAAATGTACAGAATAACTGGACTCATGGATTGGATTTATTGGTTCGCTCATCTTGTTAATCATTATGCCATATTCTTGATTCAAGCTCTCATTATAACCGGACTCTTTACTGTGAAACTTATTAATGGAAATGCTTGCGTTTTTAATTACTCGTCCTATTCGCTCATTTTATTCATCATTGCTCTTTGGGGTTTGAATTTTACCCTGTCAGCTTTAGCTTTATCCATACCTTTCAATCGTCCAATTTCAGCTGTTGTTTTTGGTGCTTTATTTTGGACCCTCCAAATTGTTCCAGCTTATTATATTGATCCTGCTACCAATAAATTGGTTGATGTGATTGAAACCAGAGAGTTAAGATTTATTTCATGTTTCCTGCCGCATATGGCTTTAACTTTGGCGATAAGAGTTATTCAACAAAAAGAGATTTATGGTTATGGGGCAACTTGGTCCAATCTTTTCGAACCTGCCTCAGTTTTTGGTGAATTGTCATTGGGTATTATAATAATTATACTGTTTATGACGACTTTACTGTATATACCTTTAATATACTATTTGGAAAAAGTCGTTCCATCACAATATGGTATTTCGAAGCCATGGTTATTCCCTCTTTATGCTCTTTTCCGTTTTAAAAAAAACAAGCAAATCAAAAGAGAAGAGCCTTTAGACTGGGATCACGATAATTTTGAACCACTTGCTCCATCCGATGAGGTCAAAATTTCTATTAGAAAAGTTCTCAAAGAATTCGACACCAATAACCCACCGTCGATAGCAGTGAACAATTTATCTTTGGATATTCCTCATCGCCAGATAACCATGCTATTGGGGGAGAATGGAGCTGGAAAAACAACTTTAATGAGTATTATTATTGGACTTATTCCTCCCACCAGTGGCTCTGTTATCATTGATGGTCACGACATCCTCGAAGAAACTGCTGATGCTCGTCGCAACCTTAGCTTTTGTCCCCAAGCTAATGTCCTTCAACCTGAGCTAAGTGTTGAAAATCATTTATTCTTGTACGGTGCAATCAAAGGCGTTCCCATGTCGAAACTTGCCACCGATGTAACCCGTATAGCTGAAGACATAAAACTCAATGAATTTCGAGATCTAAAGCCTAATTCACTTTCTGGTGGGATGAGGCGTCGTCTCAATTTAGGTATTGCACTAATTGGTGATTCAGAAATTATCATTTTAGATGAACCTACAGCAGGATTAGATCCTGGATCTCGGCGTGATGTGTGGAACATTTTAAATGAAATTAAAAGTCGAAAAACTGTGATAATGACGACTCATTTCATTGAAGAAGCTGATGCAATTGGTGAAAGAGTAGCTATCATGAGGAAAGGTAAATTAGCCTGTTTCGGATCACCTATGTTCTTGAAGCGTCTTTTCGGAACTGGCTATGAATTAAGAGTAGCCAAATCTGATGAAAGCTCAATTCAAGATTTGACAGCAATAACGCAAACCCATTTTCCAGGAGCCAAAAGAAGTTATGCTGTCGAAGGTGAAGTTATTTATTCCTTGCCGCAAGAACTTGCCAGTTCAAATGTTTTCCACGATTTCTTCAAAGACCTTGAAAGTAGAAAAGATGATCTTAAAATCTCTTCTTGGGGTTTGAGTTACACCACATTAGAAGAAGTTTTTATTCGAGTTGTAGACACAGAAATAGCTCAACTTAACCGCAGTGGATCTCAATACTTAAAATCAAGCAAACAATCAAACTCTGAGGCAACGAATAGCTCGCCAGCGCAAACAAATAACGAAGAAATGAGTTCCAAAGATTATCTACATTCAACTACTTTCTTCGTCACTGGATTTTGTCTTTTTTTCCTTAGAATCAAAGCATTGCTCATAAAACGTTTCAACTATTCCAAGCGTTATTGGAAAGTAATATTATTTCAAATATTTATTCCTACTATAATGTTTGCTACAATCATGCTTTTGGATCAAAAGATTGTTGGAATGGTAACACTTTTCAAAAAAACCGTTGAGCTGAGTTTGCAACATCTCTACGGATACACTTATGCACTATACAGTAATCCGTCTGGTGATGCAGCTATTTTCGGTGAAAAATTCGGAGAAGTATTATCAGCTGAATATGCTACAATTACTTATCTCAATTCAACAGTATCGGTTGATGACTACATGCTCAAACGAGGTAAAATTTTATCAATCAATCAATACATTCACGATTACATCGTTAGCATGGAGTATACAGACAAAGAGTTGAAAATTTATTATAATACAGAAGCTCTCCATGCTCTTCCAATTGCCATAAATTTACTTTTTGATACAGTATATCGAAATTTAACCGATTTGAAGGCACTCTCAGTCTATACAGAACCTTTAAAGGCCACAGAATCCTCGGACGGCCCTTTATTTCGGTTTAAAACCTACAACTATCCATTTCCTTCTAAAGGTGATCTTCTTCAACCAATTATTTCTACAATCTTGCGACCTCATTTGTGGTCACTTTTGGTACAGATAACAATGCCCTTTCTTGCTGCTAGTCATATTCTTGTCCCTATCCATGAGCGAAGTTCAAAAGCCAAGTTACTCCAAATTATGACTGGTCTTCATCCCATAATGTATTGGATTTCACATTTTATTTTTGACATGATGATCCACATAATATGTACTTTATGTATTTTTACTGTTGTCCTTTCCTTAGACTTCCAACTTATCTTTCATAATGATATAAATATTCAAAGTAAGTTTTTTGATGCAGTCAAATCAAAAGGTTTATCACCATAACTCAATCATTAATAGCAATAATATACAATATCAAGAGGTAAACTCAAGCTTTGTTTAGATTTAAATTTTTAACTGATCGCATTTGCATTCATTTTCAGATACCAGAGGCTAATGAATTCTGATGGAGAAAAACCAATGCACAAGAAAAGGTTGAATACTGCAATAGTTGAGATTATCAATAGAAATTCATCAAAAATAAGTTAAATACTTGACAAGCCCCAAAAGAGGCATTAGGACTGGTAGACCAAGAAAATGACGATGAGAGAAGATATAAAGATCGTTGAGATGACAAAGTTTTGAACTTCTATGACAAGTGCTCCACAATTTATCTTGTTATTTATTGCTTGAAAGTTCGTGGTAAATTTCGTTACACGAGATGAACTTACCGTAAGAATTTTGAAAGGCTATTTAGGTCTTTTCAGTCGAGTTTGTTTTATTCTTACTTTGGTACGTCTTTTTTTAAAATTTATTCACTAATCGATTGTTCAAGTTCAATCATTGTTCAAAGATGAATTTTGATCATGGAAGTCGGTCAAATTTAGCTTTTGAGTTATGAGAAACTTCAATTGGTTAAAAGAAAAGCTTTAGGACTTACAAACTGAAGGTGGTTTAATATACTATTAATCAAGTTTAATTAGATTTGATTGCTTTGGTGCTATACTTTTGAATTGACTGTATTAGTTGTTGTGATTATTTGAGTTAAAAATCTTGGACTAATGAAAATTTTCTTTCAGTGGCTTTTTTATCGTCATTAATTGCCTCTGGAATTGCATCCATACCATTGGCTTATGTTTTTTCGTTTCTGTTCGATCGTCCTAGTATCGGTTACTCTTTTCTTGTGCTTCTTTTCCTCGTTTTTGGTGTCATGATGGCCATTATCAACTTCATTATTGAAAGCTTGGTTCCTAAAATAGTCTCACACTCTTTCAAACAAATGTTTGATTTCATTGTGGCCTTTTTCCCTCTTCATGCTATGACCACGGCAATTGTAAAAGCTTTCAGTATTGCCCTTGAATCAAAAGTTTGCAGTCAAGTTATGCCAAAACTTCTGGAAATTCAATGTGTCAATGCCACCTACTCAGAGACAGATTTGACTTATCGATGTTGTCCAAGTAAGTCTTATCATTTAATCATGCCATTTTCATTTGAATGTTAAATGACTCATCCTATTGTTCAACTTTTTCAATTAGAAATTTGTGAAAAGACTGATGACTGCTTTGAATACCGTGATGCATTGTCATGGAAATACGGTGTTTTACCAAGATTGATGCAACTCATTGGGGAAGCAATAGTCTTTGTGATAGTTCTACTTATTTTAGAGCTTTACTGTGATCGACTTGAATGGGTTAATGATATCAAAGAAGCTCTCTTGACCAAACTCTCGCTCCATACAAGTTATGCTGATGAAGATCCGAGAAGACAAAACATTGAGAGCGAAGATTCTGATGTAACTGCTGAAAGACATCGTGTATATGCCGAACGAAATGGAGCCTCTTCAGATCAAGATATTCTCAGTGTGATCGATTTAAAGAAGCAATATCGTAAATTTAGAGCTGTTGAAGGTTTGACTTTCGGTGTTCGGCAGAATGAATGTTTTGGCTTGTTAGGCATCAATGGAGCTGGAAAATCGACTACATTTAAGATGCTTGTAGGTGATATAAGGTCAACTGCAGGCAATGCTTATATTGGTGAGCTTGATATTACGCATAAAAAGCGAGGTTACCAACAAAGTATTGGTTATTGTCCTCAGTATGATGCTCTTATTGATCTTCTTACTGGACGTGAAATGTTATATCTTTTTGCTCGACTTCGAGGACTGGAAGAAGATTGTATTCCAACTGTTGTAAACCAATTAATTTTAGATGTTGATTTGCAATTTCATGCTGACAAAGTCACTGGTTGCTACAGTGGAGGAAACAAAAGAAAACTCAGTTTAGCTATGGCACTTGTGGGTGCACCTCGAGTTGTTTTTCTTGATGAACCATCTGCTGGTGTTGATGCTGCTAATCGTCGACGAATGTGGACCTTATTATCTACTGTAAGAGAACGAGGTTGCTGTTTAGTCTTAACTAGTCATTCGATGGAAGAATGTGAAACTCTTTGTTCTCGCATCGCTATCATGGTCAGTGGCGAGTTCAAGTGTTTGGGCAGTCTTCAACATTTAAGACATAAATTTGGTCAAGGGTTCAGTTTGTATATAAAGATCAAAGTGGATAAACTTATGGATCCAGATTATTTAGTGCAACTTCGCCAGGTAGTTGAATCTAGACTACATGCCGAGTTAAAGCAGCATCATTTTGTTAATTTATTTTATCACATTCCTGATAAATCATTGAAATGGTCTTATCTTTTTGAAACAATGGAAACAATTAAACAAAGCTATCAACTTGAAAACTTTATTATAAGTGATACTTCATTGGAACAGATATTTTTAGCGTTTTCGAGCAAACAAATTTCAACTGATTGATTGGCCATTTTCAGCTTGATTAATCGTCATTTTTATCCTTATTGATGCTCGCAAATAAATTTTGTACCTGTGTGCTCCATAATGATATTGTTATGGAAATTAATTTATGCTAATTCATATTTTATTTGTTAGTAATCAAAATTTTTAAATACTTAGTTACTTCTGATTTCTAAAAACATTTTTATACTAAAAGATATAAATTACAACAAAATAAATCCACTTAACTAACGTTTTCACTTTTAAACTGATTCGTTTTTTGTAAAGGCAGAGAAGGTTTCTTCTGGTTGTTCTGGAATCTAAACATATTTACATATTTTATAATGGGAAATGTTGCATTGATTTGTATGGGAAATGGGTAATTCTGAAAGGAGTCGGAACCCGAAGCTGGAACTTTTTTTGGTGAATCCCGACCTCATCAACAACATGTGTGTCAAGTTTCATGACGATCGGTTGGGTGGTCCTTTCGGAAGTTCAGCACTCGTTTAGCATGGACGATCAAGTTGAATCGCGGGCTATTTATGCCTCACAACCGTTCCTCTCACCACCGCCGCTATTGCCTATCTTCAACCCACCTACTGACGATCATTTAAAGCCGAAACACATGTACAGCCACTGTAAATCATGCAGTTGTTTTAATTCAAACGATTATGTAGAAAAAAACATACTATCCCAGGGATCGGTTACTTCCTGGTAGACGAAAAGTCCGAGAGACTCAGGTATTTTAAATTATTCCTTTCTTTTTGTCTGAGACTCATCATTCTAGTTTTATTTTTTATTTTTTAGTGTGCTATATTAAGACGTGCCTGTGATTACATTGAATTTATAATTGATGAGTACAATAGAGTTTCAGCTATAATTGAAGTGGAAGGCTTCAGCTCACAATCAACCGCAACTTCATCTCAAGGAAAGCTTGTAATCGACGAATCCTACAGAGAAGTTGAACAGGAAAGGTAAACGAGAACCCGTCAGCTTACTTTTTCATCTTCAAAGTCTCAGCTAGCTTGTATGAAAGTATCAGCGCTAAGAGCTAACATAATCTACGGCAGTTAAATCAAACCTGATTTAACCCTGTAACTATAAGTTTTTCATTCCAATGATTTAAAGATTTAAAAAAATCTTCCTGTTCTGGTTTCTTTGAATTTACTGTTCATCATTTGGTGGCTAAAATGAGAAAAGGTTTAATTGTTTGGTTATTTATTGCCATTTTATCCCTTTCTTGGCTGGATCATGTCAACACAGCTCATCAGAATAAGGATTCAAATGATGACGATGAAGATGACTCTGATGATGTTGAAACAGATTCCAATAACCGGCATATCCGTGGCCATGATGGAATGAAACAGCAATGAAATTATTAAATAGTTCAAAATCGGATAAACCGAGAGCTTATAACCTACCAATTTTTGGCCGATAAAGGTGATGTCCATGCTCAAGTTGGTCTAGGTCAGTTGCATTATCAAGGAGGAAGAGGTGTTGAACAGGATCATGCCAGAGCCTTAAATTATTTCTTACAAGCTGCTGAAGCTGGCAATGCAAATGCTATGGCTTTTTTAGGAAAGGTAATATTAGATTTGATATAAACTATTATCTTAATTAGTGTTGAAAAATTCTTAAAGAGTGTATTTATTTATAATTTTCCTTTTTATTGATGGATTTTAGATGTATTTGGAAGGAAGTTCAGTTGTTCAACAAAGTAATGAAACTGCATTGAAATATTTCAAAATGGCTGCTGATAAAGGTAACTCTGTGGGTCAAAGTGGTCTTGGAGTTATGTATTTATATGGCAAAGGTGTTGAAAAAGATTACCAAAAGGCCTTTAAATATTTTTCACAAGCAGCCAGTCAAGGCTGGGTTGATGGCCAGTTGCAATTAGGTATTATGTATTTTAATGGACTTGGTGTACCTAAAGATTATAAAACAGCAATCAAGTATTTTACCATGGCATCTCAATCAGGGCATGTGTTTGATTACGGGTACAGAACGGGTTGCTTTTTTAGCGCAAGCCCGTTGATAATATTGGGTAAAAATAGTTTACATAGTCGTTTAGGTTTTTGGAAGGTTGAGTAAGGATTGTTCAAAGGATTTTTGTTTTGTTAGTTTGGTTGTTGATTATTGGGTTTTCTAGGGTGGGATTGAAGTTTATCAATTTTTGGTAGAAGGTGAATAGTGAAAGCGGCTTCAAACAGTTTATAAAAGTGGTGAGTGTAGTCTGTTGTAATATAAGTTGAGATGATTTCCGATATATTTCAGCTAAGTTTCTAAGTTTATGCTTCCATCTAGTGATCTTTTTTATAGCCAAAGCATTCAGCTTCTCAAAAGTTTGGTTTTGTTTTGTCTTAACATTTCAACAAGTAACTGTCAAGTTTTGATCTGATCAATAATTTATCCACTTATCTCGATCGCAATATCAAGTTATTAATGAAGTGAAAATTGTTTTAAAATCATTTTCATCATCGTTTCAATATTCAAGAATTTACTGGTTCCTGTATCAAATCTTAATTAAATATTGTGAAATCAACGGTAAAGTTAAACGGGAACAAAAATTGCAGTTTTAAAAAGGTAAAACAAGAAATCAATGGAAACGGAAAGATTCAGGTAATAGTCATAGTATTGCAATATATTTATACTCTATTGTTAATGTGAAGAAAATAACAACCATAATTGTTTCCTTTGACTGTAATAAAACCAAAAAAGGCTTCAATAGCTGAAAAATAAAGGAATAGCTATGCTAGAGATTAATCAAAAAGATGAAAAAGAGACTAAAAAAGTTGAAACAATGAAATGAAAGAACAGAAAGAGTTGGAAGATGCAAAGGTAGAGGTGCTAGGAGGATAAGGGAGGAGAGAGTGAGCAAAAGATGATGGTTATGGTGTGAGGAATAAAAAGATTAGGTCAAAAATCGTAGGGTGAGAAAGTGTTGAGTTAGGCCTCAGAGAGAGAGAGAGAGAGAGAGGAAGAAAAATTAAAAAGAGAGTGAGTTAGCTTATGAAAGAAAGTGAAATGGATGATAAAAAGGAGAAAGAAGGAGAAACATTGGTCTCTATGGGAATATTGATAAGAAACATTTTTTTCTCATTTCTTCCAAAAGACGTTGAGTCAGATTGTTGTCAAGTGCAATCGTCTAAACTTTAATCATTACAGTTTCATTTTCTTCGCTGTCCTTTGTTTCTATATTTTTTGGGTTAACTTTCCGTTTCTATTCTCACAGTGTACATCAACTTGATCATCAACATCATCAACATTATTCTTCATCAATAACAAATTGACAATTGCATTTCTCTCTTGGTGTGTGAGTGTTTTGTCTCACATTTTGCCTTTTTTTATTGAAGTGATTGCTTCACTTTTGCTTTTTGTGTATAGTTTCTTGGTGTCTGTTTGATAAATTATTATTAATTATTGTTGTTTTATTGTTTTACATTGCAGTTTTGTTTTTTTCAACTAAAATTTTCAACCTGATCTGCACCTTCGTTTAATTATTGAAACACAATCATCATGGTAAAAGGTTGTAGTAATTCGTGTATTCAATGGATTTTGTTCACATTCAACTTTATTTTTGTCGTAAGTACATTATCCTTGCTTTTCAAACTCCATCAAAACACTTGAATGCATTTATTCAACTACTGATTACTTATTTTTTCACTCACCAACTTAAATTGGACTTTTTTTATATCAATTGGTGTCTATTAGATTTACTCAGGTTTAAATAGATTCAGGTTGCATCAGCAAAATCAAAATATCAACAGTTGTGTTATATGAGAATATGAGTTTTACCTGATTCATTGCAGAACCTTTCAAGGGTTTAACAAGTTTTTGGCTTATTTTAACCATCATAGTACAATGATTATGGCAGATAATAGCTTTTTTGGATAAATTCTCACATTAAACATGAGTTAGATTTATTCTAGTGATAACCAGATTACTCATAACATGAATATTTCCGTCTATTTTTTTAATGAATTGTTCCATTATCAACTAATAGCTTCTTTTTTGCGTGTTTGTTAAATCAAGGTGTTATACCATTGATCAATTGCTCTTTACAGTTGCATTTTAACTCAATGGGTTCAATATTAATGATACATTATCGAAAAATGATTGAGTCACTTAAATACTTTTTTGTATTTCTCTTTTTTGTGTATTAATAATAAATAAGCCATTTTGCCTTTTCTAGTACTTCTTTTGTTGATAGCAATCTAATTACAATACAAAAGGAATATTGAAAGGGAAAAGCTCAGTAGAAATTTTGTACATTCACAACAAAAAATTGATGTAATATTGTAGTGGTTAGTTATATGGGGAAGGTAAATAGTTGTCCAGGTAACAAATAACTGGTGAAAAAACAACTTTCATGATTGAATAAAAACTGGTAGATATTGACAATAGAACAAATTGTTGTCTTTCCTTACACTCATGTCCAACAGCTTTTTTGTTGAGCGTTTCCTTCTCACTCTTCCTGTACATTACCTCACCCTAAACTTGATGGATTTTTAATGCAAAGCTAGAAAGTAAAATGATTCCCAGAAAAAAAACAGTTTCTGGAATAATTTACAAGATGAACAAAAGTGTTAACAGTTCAATAACTCGGTGTCAGTTTAAAATCATAGAATATCTAACAACAAGCTAACACTAAACTTGCAAACGAAAAATTGAGGTTAACATAATCCCAATTATGCTTTAACTTGTTGATTTATCTTTAGCAATCAACATCGTTTCAACATGTACTTGTTTTTCTTTATAGAAATGAGGTTCTTCACATTTATTTTTTTCGCATGAGGCTTTTGATTCTTAAATGATTTTTTAATCGATTGTCCTTGGAAATCCCAAATCGTTACAAGCTTGATTACTTTCAAAATTGAATTTTTCATCAAAAAATAGGCAAAGTCGTTAAAAGTAAAAGAAAATCTTTCAAAATTTTTCTAAAAGTCAATCAGAGTAATATCAAAGTTACCAACTCATATATTATTGCCACTATTATCAGCAACAACGCAATCTTTGAGCAAACAGTTAACTAGAAAAAAATCATTTGTTTTATCTTTCAACTTCTTACTGTTGATTTTAGTGTCTCGACAAACGGTTTTTGCAACATTATTTTCATTTTGCCCAATTAATCATATGCTTATATGAATTCTTTGATTGAACTTTCCATTGCAAGGCAATTTAATAATACCGGTTAGTGTTCAAGGCTGCTAAGATAAGACAAGCTGGCGACGGATACAAATAGATAAAAATAATATTCTACTGAAATCTGTTTGAACTCTAACGTAATTTGACACTCACAGTTTATTTGCCTTACAAGATCTTTCTCTATTGGTCGGTTAGTTTGAGAGCCCTTTCCCTCTCTCTCTCTCTTGCGTGCAGTTTAAATAATTTTCAGTTTCAAATGATTTCTTTTTCTCATTAATTTCTATGAACTTTATTTAAATGTGAGATTCGGATGAAAAAAATAATTAACGAAAGTAATTAGTCGCCAACTACCAAAATTTCTTCATTCCGTTTCCTCTCTTCCTCTTGAATAAATCTTTTACTCTTAAACCTGTCCGAGGTTCATTCAATCAAACTTGTTGATCTTTGATCCTCAATTGGCGATTTACTTGCATTTCCATTAGTCATCGATAATCAACAATTTCTAGCCTTCTTAACCAATTTATTTATGCTTCAACATGTGCAAATTATTTGGAATAGTTTTCTAATATCTTTAATGATCAACCTGTTTATCAATATGCCTCCAAATAATACTTTGGTGTGATCATTAGTCTTTTATCGTGATAATTGGTGTCGATTGATCTCTCAATTAACAACTTACAATGATTAACCTTATTCTTGAGAAGACTAAATACGAATACTAAAGACGAATTAGCTTTTCAGTTTTAAATTAAAGCAATAATCATCTTAAAAAGTTCCAATTAAATCCTTGACCCAATACAGTAAACCCTTCCATCACTTTTCCCCCGATTAATTTAAAGATTAAATATCGATGTCACGCAATGAAGTCAGCCATCTTTATGATGCATTGTATTTCTAACTTGCTTTTGTCTTATTTATAAATACATGTAAGATATATCTCGTTTCCTATCTTCATAATCATAATCATAATTATCTTAAATTGGTGAACCTTTTGCAGTTTAATTTGGAAACTTTTTCTCCTTTCCGATTAATCATTCCACTCTCAATATATCTTAACCTGAATCCACCAACTCACTCAAGAAACCCATAGACGAAGAAAAAGCGAAAGCCTTGAATATTTTTATTGGTTGATTTTATTCCTTAATCATTACATTTACTTTTTGCTAACAAAAACTAACCCAGTTAAATTAAGGTTGAAACTAAATCTAGGTTCAATTATGCTAAATTACCTTTCAACTAAAAATAATTCAACCTATGATATTTTGAAAACTTAACCTTACATGACAAGCAGAAATGATCAATGTTCATTAACTTGATTAATAAATGGTCCAGTTATAAGCACTAATCAATGGTCAAGTTGCTTCGCATCAAGGCTTATCAATTTGTTTACTATATTTTCCCTAAAGTTTCACCTTGTAACTGATTTTCGCATGTCAATAATTTTGTCCTAAATTAGTTTAATTTGTACGCGACTTATAGCTTGATAGATATTTATCAACGTTTGCATTGTAAAGTCAGCTATCAAATTGCACGACTTGCTGAAAATATCTCCCAAGTACTCAAAGGAATAGACTTCATTATGTAGCACCTTTTAACTTGATGATCTTGAAACTTTACCATCATTATCATGAAAATACATATCTTGCTTAACTATTTTAACTATTCAATATTCATCTTCACTTTCTTGGTTTGCATGCTCAATACGACGTTATGGTTTGTTGACTGGATTTGCTATCGTCCATCGTTATTTAGCTCATAAAATTTTTGCCAACGTTTTAAATTTACCTGAAAATTACTTGATTCACACAAATTGTTGAACCAAACTTGAATCGTTAAGTGATTTATTGGTTTAACTCCTACATTTTAATTATATCTTTAAGATTATTACCTAAACAACTTTCAATAACCTTTCAGCATCTTTTCACTTTTAATAACTAGGTCAGTTTAAATCTATTTGCCATTCGATTGTCGAAACAATTGAATTTAACTTCAATTTAAACTGGTTTTACTCAACACAGCTAAATGATAAATCAGTTATCAAAGTATTTGCTCAATGGTTAGGCTTGATTTTATTTGCTGTTAAGTCGTGAAGCAATCGTGAAACTTGAAACAAAAAAAACTTGTTTCATTTATGGCTATAGATCACGCCAATAGACATTCACAGTTGTATTAGATTTGCATTGTTGATTCTCAATCACTTAATCATTATCTAATGTAAATCATAAAAAGTTTTATTGGTTGAAAAAAAGTCCATATGAATTGATTTAATTCTGAATGATAAACTTTACTTTCATGTTGGATCAATATTCAACTTGGTCAACTCATCATCAATCAAACAATATTTTGCCAATAGTTTTAGGTCGGTTGATTGATTGTAAAATCAATTTTTTACCTTAGAATCAAAATGTTATAATGTTTATAAAGTTGGAAAATTGAATAGTTGGTATACTTTTTTAAATTCAATATCATTCTCAAGTGATTAGATCTTGTTTTATCCTAATTCAGTTTAATCTAAGACTCAATACAAATAATTTGATCTGAATCTCATATTCAAAAGATTGACTTAACTGCTCAAAAAATAAACATGCGAATGAACACTAAGTAATGATGTTCATTGCAAGCTTTCTTATATTTGTATACAATTACATGTTTATGGTTAACCAGTAATAAAGGGTAATTTAACTAAAATTGTAATCTTCATTGACATGTACATTCTAATGTTGGTTGGAGGGCCTTATTTTGATTGTCACACTAAAATGCAAATTTTAAGCTTATATTTCACACTAATCAAGTTTAATTGACTTAATCTAATTGTCTTTTCCGTTTTGTTCCCCTCTCCAGTGCCTTGGTGCAGCAATTTCCGGATTGGGAATTTATTTCCTAGTTAAATCTATGGACTTTAAACAAATAATTGATACGCCGGACTTAGGAGCGATAATTGTTATTTTAACTGGTGTAGCTGTTTTCATTATCAGCTTCTTTGGTTGTTTCGGTGCTATTCGGGAAAATTCATGTATGCTGCGCACAGTAAGTTCAACAAGTCAATGTAACTTTGTCAACATTAAAAACTAATTTTGTTTTTCACTTTTTTTGCAGTATTGTTTCACGGTTGGAGTTTTAGCAATTCTTCTTATTGTTCCGGTTATAATATTCATTGTTTATAATTACAAGGTAAAATCGAGTTAGCTAATGCAGAAGTTTCCTGAGAAAATCATAAGACTCATCTATCACCTAGAAAAACTAGTAAATGAACGTAATTTAAGAGCAACTGTATACAAGCTGAATTAACCTTGTCTTTCAAAAAACGGTTTGAGAGTCAATTCATAACCATGGACGATCGATTGATCCACACTATGACTTTGCCATTTTATTGATCAAATTTTACATTTAGTTAGTGAAACAGGATGATCAAATTGAATCACTCTTGGTGATGTGTATTTTATAATGCAGCATACTTGCCTGGAATTGATGAAACAAAGCTGTAGAGAGCTTATGATTTTTTTATAACTCTCATCGCCCCCAATTTATTCATTTTTGACTCAGTGATTTGCATTTTCTCTTTAAATTAGATTGATGATGTTCTGGAAAAGCAACTTCAAACGGCTTTCAAAGAGTACCGAATAAATAGCTCTCAAAGAAGTTCGGTTTCAGCTGCTATTGACTCACTTCAATGGTCATTCAAATGCTGCGGTTACAGTGGCCCTTATTGGTGGTCAGCCAATTTACCAGAATTCAGTGATTCGACAGCGCCCGCCTCTTGCTGTTTAGAACCATCGCCAGGAAGTGTTCAAACTAAATGTTCACTTGATCAAGTCAAATTTCAAAAGGGTTGCGACGCCGAATTGCGTGATCTACTCAAGCTTTTCCTTAATGTAATGATTGCTATCCTTTTAATAATTGGGTTTACATTACTGATGGCTGCCTGTTTTGCTTGTGTCCTCGCCAATGCTGTTTAAATAACCATATAGCATTTGAATACTTATTATAAATGTAACAATAATAATTTGTACATGAAAAAAATAATTTGTATCTAATTGACGAAAAGCTCACCTTACTAGACTACGTCGACTACACATTTTCACCCGGCCACTTTTTCGTTAAAATCAAGACAACACTGGACATCAAGATTTGTTTAAGTCAAATGATCATGATTTCGAATGAAAAAAGAAGAACAATTTTTATAATTTTTGTCTATTAATAACGCAAATGGATACAAGCAGCAGTTTTATGAAAATACGGATTTCACTACGACCAATTATTTGATTGTCTTGCAATTCTTTGATCGATCTCATCCTATCAAATTCGCAACTTTCCTATTTCCATTTCAATTTTCAATGTTTTAAAAAGTCTATCAGTGTCCATTATGATCACTGAATTAGTTTTAATCTTGCCATTTGTTTAATACCTCGTCATTCCCCAATTGTTACCTTTTGTCAATAATTTGTCTCATATTTTAGATTTCAAAATCTTGTCATTAAAACATTGACCAATTTTTAAATTCAATGTGATTTAACACTCTCTTTGGTATCATGTAAAGCTGTATTAATTTACTCCTTGATATTAAAATATAAATTGCAACAATAATAATTTCATTCTTTAATCTTCGAACAGTCTGCATTAAAAAAGCTGATTCCATTTCAATATGCAGCTTATCGGTTCAAACTGGCTTACATGTGGATAATGATGTAACGAGAATAACAATTATCTCCAGTGGATTAGGATTGAACTCTAAACAACTTGATTAATCAAAAATAACTATCCAATTCCATCGAGAGTTTTAGTCAAGATTTCATTGATAACCAAGAAATCCGATCAAAGACCAGAATTAACTGCTAACTATTAACTATGCAACATTTACACTATGAATGTATTGAACACAAGAAAACTAGCAGAAGATTGATAAAAATTGAAATGTTGATATCTGGTTGTGACTCGTAGTTTAACTGACTTTCATTAGCGTTAATTAGGATATTACTGATAACTGAGTTTAGAGCTAACATTTTAGGAATGTTTATATTTTTGTTTACTCCTTTACTCTTCACCAATATTAGCCAATCAGTTGAAGAGACTCAATGTGATTGGTTGAAAAAAGGGTAAGCAATTTTTTGATGTCGTTTAAAAACCACTTTCATTTAAATTCATTTGTAAGTTTTCTTTTGTTTGTGAACTCTTTTTCTTGTACATTGTTTGGTGTTTGATGGTTTTTATTCTATTGTTGACCAATTTTTTGTTTTAATTTTAATTATTGTTCTTTATTAATTTTCATAAAAAATGAAATCTAAAGACAATGAAGTCACTAAAAAACTAAAACACAGAGAAGTTGAAAGGTAAGTTGCATTTTTTACATTTTTTCTTCTCTGAATGAATAAGTCAATGAGGATCATTGTATTTTTTTGTTTATTATTGTTGGGTTTAAATTTATTTTTTGTCGATTGAAATTACAGATTGAGACATCACAAGCTTCAAAAACTAATTCAACAACTCAATGAAGTTATTCCTGGTGAACGAAAAGTCCGAGAGACTCAGGTATTTTAAATTATTCCTTTCTTTTTGTCTGAGACTCAACATTCTAGTTTTATTTTTTATTTTTAGTGTGCTATATTAAGACGTGCCTGTGATTACATTGAATTTATAATTGATGAGTACAATAGAGTTTCAGCTATAATTGAAGTGGAAGGCTTCAGCTCACAATCAACCGCAACTTCATCTCAAGGAAAGCTTGTAATCGACGAATCCTACAGAGAAGTTGAACAGATAACAGTGGATCTAGATCCCATCGACGATCTTGATGAAGCAGAATCAAACTATCCTGCCCTACCTTCTTCCCTGTTGTCGCCTGAATCTTATTACGATTTTTCACCTGAACCTGAAAAATTCATTCCTCAACCATGGGACTCATTTAGCATGGACGATCAAGTTGAATCGCAGGCTATTTATGCCTCTCAACCGCTACTCTCACCACCGCCGCTATTGCCTATCTTCAACCCACCTACTGACGATCATTTAAAGCCGAAACACATGTACAGCCACTGCAGATCATGCAGTTGTTTTAATTCAAACGATTATGTAGAAAAAAAAACATACTATCCCAGGGATCGGTTACTCACTGATACCATGGATTATCCTGATCTCGATTTGACTAATTACGGCGATATTGAATTTTGAGTTTTCATCAAAATTTTCAGTTATTTAATCTTGTAAAGCTTTTACAAATAGTTTTCCAAGAAAGTGCTTCATAGGTGGCAGAACCTCTGCTTTCTGCTTTCATATCTTCTATTTTCAAATAACGTGTCTTTACAAAAATAATCATTATTTTTTTCAATTTACTGTTCAATTTTTCTTGTTTTTGATATTTTGTTTGTATTTATGGATAATTGTTCAATACATTATTTGATGAATTAAATTTTGTTACAATATAAACATGTTCAGCTGTATTTGTCATCTCTGCTGCATTGACTTCTTTAACTAAACCTCAACATAAACAACAGTGACTGTGTAACATCATCAAGTAATATCCTTATCAATCTGTATCACATGTCTGTTAATTTTTCATTTTGCTTCTAATATGATCACTGTGATTATTTTACTATAATCGAAGAAAACCAACTCATTTAATACTTTCCCAACCCTGTAACTACAAGGTTTTCATTCCAATGATTTAAAGATTTAAAAAAATCTTCCTGTTCTGGTTTCTTTGAATTTACTGTTCATCATTTGGTGGCTAAAATGAGAAAAGGTTTAATTGTTTGGTTATTTATTGCCATTTTATCCCTTTCTTGGCTGGATCATGTCAACACAGCTCATCAGAATAAGGATTCAAATGATGACGATGAAGATGACTCTGATGATGTTGAAACAGATTCCAATAACCGGCATATCCGTGGCCATGATGGAAGTAATCAAGTGAAACTTAAAGAAGTCAAAGATAAACAATCTACAAAATCTAACCTTAAAGATACTGATTCGTTAACTATGTCATTGGATGATAACCCACCTTTATCTTCGACCTCAGTACCCTCACTGTCTCTTGCACCTTCATTGGCTGATGAAGCTTCTGATGTATCTGATGAACATCAAAATAATGTTCTCAATGAGATAGAAAGCTCACCAGCTGAAGAAACTGAAGAAGAAAAAAGAGCAAATATTTTT
The DNA here is from genome assembly GCA_036759885.1 of Tetranychus piercei. NCBI lineage: Eukaryota > Metazoa > Arthropoda > Arachnida > Trombidiformes > Tetranychidae > Tetranychus > Tetranychus piercei. The sequence goes on from CM071877.1 coordinate 2,507,273, forward strand.
TATGAAACAGCAATGAAATTATTAAATAGTTCAAAATCGGATAAACCGAGAGCTTATAACCTTCTGCTCGATTCGGCAAAATTAAATAACACTAAAGCTATGGAAATGGTCTCACAAGCGTTAATTTTTGGTGATAATCTTCCCATTAATTTACCTCTCGCCATAAATTTTCTTACTATTCTCTCTGAACAAGGCAATACCAAGGCTCAAATGGTAAGATATTCAGATTCAACAACGTAAACATGGTTGATTCTAATAGCTTTATTCTAGAAGACTTTGTGTTGCAGATATCTCATATTATTTCTCCTATCTGTCAACCTTTTATCAATTTATCGTCTGTGTTCATATGATTCGATTTTAATTATTTATCCATTTTTCTAGCTTTTAGGTTTCTTATATGCAAGTGGACTTGGAGTAAATGCTAGTCAAGCAAAAGCACTCTTGTATTACACTTTTGCTGCCACTGGAGGTAATCCAGTTGCTCAAATGGCCATCGGATATCGACATTGGGCTGGTATATCTGTGATTCCGAGTTGCGAATCAGCACTCAATTACTATAAAAAAGTTGCCAAAAAGGTTGAAGAGGAGGTTTCATTCTCCGGAGGAACAGCCATTCAAAGAGTTCGTCTTCTTGATGAATTGGAAAATCCAGGATCATATACTGGAATTTTAGACGACGATCTTTTACAATACTACCAATTTTTGGCCGATAAAGGTGATGTCCATGCTCAAGTTGGTCTAGGTCAGTTGCATTATCAAGGAGGAAGAGGTGTTGAACAGGATCATGCCAGAGCCTTAAATTATTTCTTACAAGCTGCTGAAGCTGGCAATGCAAATGCTATGGCTTTTTTAGGAAAGGTAATATTAGATTTGATATAAACTATTATCTTAATTAGTGTTGAAAAATTCTTAAAGAGTGTATTTATTTATAATTTTCCTTTTTATTGATGGATTTTAGATGTATTTGGAAGGAAGTTCAGTTGTTCAACAAAGTAATGAAACTGCATTGAAATATTTCAAAATGGCTGCTGATAAAGGTAACTCTGTGGGTCAAAGTGGTCTTGGAGTTATGTATTTATATGGCAAAGGTGTTGAAAAAGATTACCAAAAGGCCTTTAAATATTTTTCACAAGCAGCCAGTCAAGGCTGGGTTGATGGCCAGTTGCAATTAGGTATTATGTATTTTAATGGACTTGGTGTACCTAAAGATTATAAAACAGCAATCAAGTATTTTACCATGGCATCTCAATCAGGGCATGTGCTTGGATTTTACAATTTAGCCCAAATACATGCCTCTGGAACTGGAATCTTGCGTTCATGTTCAACAGCTGTCGAGCTGTTTAAAAATGTAGCTGAAAGAGGTAATTGGGGAACAACATTGATGAGTGCTCACACTGATTACAAAGAAGGTCGAATCGCCGAAGCTTTCATCAAATACAGTTTTATGGCAGAACTTGGTTACGAACAAGCTCAAAGTAATGCAGCTTTCATTCTGGACCGAGGAGAGATTGATTTCTTTGCCAAAAACGAGTCTCTTGCTCGGGCCCTCATGTATTGGTCAAGATCCGCTGCTCAGGGCTATTCAATTGCCCGTGTTAAACTCGGAGATTACTATTATTACGGTTATGGCACGGATGTTGACTATAAAACTGCAGCAGCGCAATACAGAATGGCTTCAGATTTACAATCAAATGCACAGGCTTTATTTAATTTAGGTTATATGCACGAACAAGGATTAGGATTGAAAAAAGATTTCCATTTAGCTAAAAGATATTATGATATGGCTGCTGATTCATCAGCTGATGCACATGTACCTGTTGCTTTCGCGCGTCTCAAATTGGCGATTGTTTATGGTCTTGAGTCCTTTAAAAAGTACAACTGGGCTCGATTAGCTTCCCATGTTAATGCCACTAAAATATTAGGCCCTGATTGGGATTTATATTTAATGACTGCATTAGCTTTACTCTTAGGTCTTGTTGTTTATATACGTCGGATGCCTCAACCATGAAGACTTGTTTCAATCTGAATAACACCAATAGTCTTGATTTTTACCCTCTTTTTAACTGTTTAATCATCGCTAACGAATGATTCTGTGAAAATGTTAAAATCGGTGAAACAAAAGATACGAACTCTGAAGCAAATATTTTGAACAACTTGATATTATTCAGAGTTGTTAATATTATATGTATTACTTTTGTTTAAATTGCAAAAAAATTTTGTAACGAAAAAGTACATCGTAACTATTAAATTTCTATATTTTCATAGATATATATCATGATCTTAAGAATATAAATCCTTTCAGTTTCATCCAATTAAATAAGCTCTAAGTGAATACAATTATGAATAAATAAAATTGACAAAACATATGATTCATTGAAAAATATAAAACCGCATTAGTCCCTAAACGAGTTGCTAGATGGAGCCCTGCATTCCTCAAATGATTTTCGCGGTTTGTTTCATATGTTTGTTTTGAATTCATAAACTGTTTAATTTTTCATCTCTGTTAACCTTTTTTTATGAATCTCGTTACAACTATCATTACTGAATTTATTGTTCAATAACTTATTGTTGTGAAAATGACAGAGCTCAACGATTACATCAAAACATTGAAAGAATATGACTCTTTAAAAGACGAGTTAAGATCTTTACATTTGGTGGATACACTAAATAAAGAGAAAGCTTTGCTTGTGAACAAAGCACCAACCAGGGAAATTCGTGAATTAACTGAACTTTTATCAAAGTGTAACTGTGAAATCGATCTGGTTAACCTGATTCTAAATGATGATATGGATATTGGTGATGACACTGTCAAAATTAGAGTTAAAAGTCAATCAGACCTGGTGAATGTAGCTAAAAAAGCCCGTGAACTCTTGAATCTTGTCGATAAGAGCCAAATGAAGTTTCCAGATATCAACAAGTTCAAACAAGAGCTCCAAGATGCTAATAATTTGCGAAAAAATTGTCTCAGTTTGTGTAATGAATTGAACAACATTCTGTATGAGATTAAAAAAAATGACAATTAACACGTAATGAGATGTTTAAATTCATGTTTTAACTTTTGTCAGCTATAAAAATAAAAGTGTTTTTACGTGAAATTTGGCTTAAACTGAATATTTTTGTTTTGGATTCATTTTTCTACTCGAATTTATTCAGACAGTTACCAAATTAATCAACCAAACAGTCCAACCCGTCGCCGTGTTTCAACGGTTTCAATCTTAAATCAATCTCAAATCATTTTTGAATAAATTTATTTTAATTAGCCACAATTTTGATTTGCTTCGAGGTTTTAAATGAATTTCATCATTCAAATCATCAGGAAATAGTGAATTTTGAATAATCGATGAGAAAGAAAAAAGGAAAAGTGTTCCTAAAAAAGACCTAAAACCAAAAGTTTGGATTCCAGTATTTTGTTACAATTTCATCTTTACATCAGCTACAAACTTTATAATGATTATTATTTCCTAATTTATGGTTATTATACAACTTATTATCACCATTATTATACATCAAATATTCAAAATGGTTTCAGTCTCACCCATTTCAAGTTAATCCAATCTAATCTCATTTCAAAGTAAAACAAAAAAGCTCAAATTTCTTTGGACTCTTCAGTAACAAATTTGGAATAGCAAATTGGTTTTTTATTTGGTGATGAACAAAAAAGACTAATTACTAATCATGAATCTTTCTTCGTAAGTTGATAGTTTCAACTTGCTTCAAGCATATATACCAATGATCTAGCTGATCTAGTTTTGATCTGATCAGACTGAAAGTATAACAATTTAATGTGATAATATGCAAACAAAATTGTAAGGTCGATTATTACATTAACAAAGTTAACCAAATTATTGAGTCAGCGAAATGGGAGTAAAAGCCGATCCCTTTATACTTGATATTAGTATTAATAGCTGTTGCATTGTTGACCAAAGAGTAGGATAATGGACCACAGCCCATCATCATCATCATCATCGACATCATAAATATAATCATCATTTTCTCTCAACTTTCTCTTAACCTTTTCTCATACGATAATTGTTATAATCATTTTTATTTGATTATCGTTTCACTTTAAATGATAATCTTTCAATATGATACTTAACTAATCATTTTGAAGCAAACATTCAATGGATTCTTGATTCACTTTAATTCATTGTTATTGATATTTTGTTGTTTGAAGATTGTTGGCCATTAAAGCTTCTTTAATCTCTTTTAAGTTGATTTAGCCTGATCAAGGTTAGATTATCCATGAATTAGTATATTATTGAACAGCCTTGAATGATTATTCAAAAACACTGTAAATTGTTGATAAAAGGAAAGGTGAAAATCAAACCATTCCTTTGATTGATTATCTTACAATCTTACAACAATTAAAAAATTGCTATTATGATGGTTTTTATTGAATCATTATTTTGATGATCAATCAGAAAGCTCAAAGCTTTTACTTCATTTATTATCCAATTATCGAAGTGATTTGTCAGCAAATGTTGTATCACTGTTGAAATTTATGCACAATTTGTTTGATCATTTTGACCTTAAAGGTAATGTCCAAGTAACAATTAAGTCAACATTTCACCTCAATTTGAATTTAACTGTACAATCAACTGATCACACCTTATCCTCATTTTTCAGCTCATTGGAGTTGCAATCATTTTGCTTCAGCTAAGAATCATTTTATCAGCCAAAATTTTCTTCAAATTTCACAAACCAAATTGTAAAACATAACATGATTATCAGCTTTTCATGTTGAACCTTTTTTTGTTTTATCAACATCATCACTTTCAAAATGTATTAATCACCAATTCTGACGTAACCTGTAAAGAAATGTTCAGAATGACCATTGAAATGAAAAATTAGGTTAAAAATACTAATTGATATTTCTATACAAATTATCATGATTACAGCCAATTGAATGAACCAATTTTCATTCTACAAACCATTTTCCTTTCATTCAGTTTTGGTTAGATTCAAGTTCAGAGGATAATTGTTCAGCATAACGAAACTCATCATTATCTTTTAATTTACAAGACAATTGATTGAATTTCCTGACTGGAATCCAACCAACTGTTTGCGTTTAATGGTGAACAACATGATGAAATTCGTGATTCTCATAAGTCAAGAATTCAATGAACTGTTATGAGAAATCAATGTAATCGATGGAGTCATTCAGTTTTCCATTCATAAACTGTTCTTGATTGTTTCTTCGACCAACACCTTAGACTTCCAGGTTAACCATTTTCATCGATTCCAGGCCATCCATAATTCAGTCAGTCATGAACAGATATTCAAGTTTCATCGACATCTCACCTGAGTTTTTACCCATTGTAAGAGGTTCCAGAACAACTGATGGCATTGCAAGGCCAAATGCTTTAAAGAATGATTGTTTTGATTAAATGAAAGTTCATAGTTCCAGATTAGAAACGGGTTTTGATCAAGTGAAAATTCTGTAAATTGTTAGTATTAAAGCAAATTCACTAAACATTAATCGGTTTCATGGTCAACAAAGCTTGTTTTAAAGTAAACAATCAACTTTAATTTAGTCAGTCAAAGTAAACCAAATTCAAAGTATTTTTGAGGTTAGATGATCTGATGATTGCAATACAATCAAGAAATCAATTGACTTAATCAATAAACACACTTTTAAATTTTAGTCTAAAGTTTGACGTTTAAAAACAGAAACAAAAGCAAGTACTAAATTGTAATAAAAAACAGGAGAAATGCAAAATTGGGTGAAAATAAAAAGTCAACCTAAATAAACAGACGGCTAGATTGAACCTTATTTAGCTTAGCCAATCAAATTACCATAATGTTACAATGTTGATTAACAATTCATCATCAATCACCAAACGATTGGTATTGTCAATGAGAGAGTAAAATTGTAAATACATTTTGGTTCTTCTGTTTCAACCAACTTTTTGGAAGAAAGGTAAACAAGCAATAACAGACTGAAACAATGAGGTATCCAAAGTTAAATCAAATTAAAGGTTGAAATTTATGTTTGGATTTAACTGATTAAAGAAACACCAATAATGGATATCCATCAAGATTAAGAGTTAAGGTGGCAATTGTGATGAAAAATGTTGGTTAACGATTTGATTCCTTGATTTATTTTGCTGGTCATTTATAAATGATTGTGTGTGAGTGTACAGTTTTAGCATACAATCGAGGCTCTGACAGAGTTCAACTTTTATGATGGTCACTTATATGGCGATAAAGGAGAATTGAATCAAGAAGTTGATTGAAGTAAATTATTGTTAAACTTGAAACACTAAATCAGGTTGATATGCATTGATTCATTGTTGGTGTCTCTAACCATTTTAAAGCCTTAATTGTCCTTACAAAATGATTTTACTTCATTTTGTTTCTGCCTTTGTTTGCTCAGTATCATGCAATATAATCTTGATAATTTAGAGTTTCATTTTGTTTGCTTTTTCCGTCAGCACGTTCAGGTGAGATAAAAGAAACTAAATGAAAATAATGATTTACCAAACACATGATGAAGCAGCAAAATAAAAATTGTGAGAAAATCTGAAAAAAAGAAAAAGAAAAGTTAATAATATCAGAGAAATGGTTGAAAGTTATAAAGGGGAAAAAGAAAGCTTTTAAAAGTCAAATAATACTGATGATGAGCTTCACACTTTCGCCATGTAAATATTGAATTCACTTTTCGATATTCGATTATGATTGCAAGTTAACAGATCGAATAATGTATTTATTATTTTATAGCCAGAATAACAAATTTAACAATCAGTTAATCAAAAATTCAGGTGAACTTAAAGTGGATCGCGAGGGCAAATGTTTGATATTGATTTTGAACTAAATAATGAATTTTTTCAAAATGTTATTAATATAAAGTTCAATTTCACTCAGCAGCTTCCAATATCACCTTTTCATCAAAATTCATATTCTCATGAGGAAGCTAAGATAAAAAAGGAATAAGAAAAATTTAAAACATTAATTGTATTCTGGGTTAAGAGTGACTCTTCTTGATCCATTACAATCAAACTCTTTGTTCTTCATCACTTGAACAGTTATCCATTCACTTTTTTTTACCTCATCTCCATCTTTATTTATTTTATCAACAAGTTGTTATCCATCTTTATAAGTAACATTTTGTTTCTTTTCCATTATTTTAAATAAAATTATGATTATCATCTTCATTATTGAACTCGTTTTGTTTTTTCCTTCTCTTTCCAGTTCAACTTTCTTCCTCCAAGTTATGGTAACATGAAAAGTTCTTATTCTGTAATAACAATAATAAAATGAAATATTAATATTAGAAAATATTAGAAAATAATATTAAGTAGTTGGCAAATTGCAAACAGATTTGAGGTTTACCATTGATAAGGATCATCATCATTTAACTAACCGGAAGGCCTTTTAATATTTAACTAACAACCAATTAAGATGAAGATGATTATGATGAAGAGCTGTTTAAATGTTGTATAATAACCAGATTGATTTAATTTTGTTTCCAATTGTTAGGGAGAAAACCAAGACATTAATAATGCTGTAAATGAGTGTAAAAGAAAGCGTTAGACATTTAATAGATTTTGATGATACACTGCGCTCCATAAAGATAAAGACAGTATCATCTTGAGAGCTCAATAGCATTCATACCTTTTCATCAATTTAATAAAGGGCAAAAATATCCGTTAATTATTCTTTTCAAGTAATAATTAATGAAGTATTTCAAAAAATTCAATTCTATCTTTATATTTACAAGATGGTACAATAAGAATTTTTGATTTTGTTGAAGAATTATGACTAAAAACTTACTGCTTTTATCTTTATGGAACGCAGTGAAGAATAATGAAAGAAGAAGAAGATGAATTAGAACAAAATAATAAAGTAATATTAATAGAGAAAACAACGTTAAACAAATTAATTAAAGTGAATTGTAATACTAACCGGACTGTTGTTGCCGCCGAATGGGTTAGTGACAGGATCCAGTTAACAGGTTGATGGATAAAACCAAGCATAATTAACCTTTTCACTCTTATTTTAGCACTATAATCAGCTTCATCTTAATCCTGGCAGCATCCATAATTGGTGTTAAATTAATTTATAACTAAACAATGGACAGATTTGTCAAAATTAAACTGAAGAGAAGGATAAAGCTAGAAGTCAATTTTAATCCATATTTAATGTTAACACGTTTCCCGGCTGTTTTCTGGTTGCGCATCAAGACCACCAGGACTTAACCGTTAATCTTTCTTTGATTGTTTTAATTAGATTCATTCATTATTTTCACTTTTTCATTTCTTCCTATTCATTCATCATTTACATCCTCATCTTCCATTTATCATTATTGTCATCATCATTATCATTGACATGATACAAACGATTATCATTGTTTTTTGAAATTCTCAATTATGAATCGCTCCCTATCTCTTCTCTGTAAAGACTTTATTTTGTTTGCACTTGCCTTAATAAAGTGTTTAGTCTCCTTCGCGTTTGTGTCTAATATTTCTTTCATGATTCAGTTTCCTCCTTATTTTGTCAGAATTTAATTCATACACACTCACACTCACACTCAAACTCACTATCTTTCACAACATTAATCATGATTTAATTACAAATGAATAAAACAACAACAAGGGAAAGTACGTAAGGTAGGTACAACAGCAAACAAGTTGGAGCAAAAAAATGAGACCAGAAAATGTAAATGTGATGATAATCAACAGGTTGAATAAAAAATCTTATTAATATGTAACTTTTCTTTACAATTTCAATCGAAACAGCGAAAGTGTTTGTTACATTCAATTAATTTCACTGTTGGTGTTTTCATTTCTCATTGTTTCATGTTGTGCTATGATAATGGATAAATGAACATTTCTCTTCATTATGAGAAAGCAAAAAATACTTGTTAACCCCAAAACTTGATCCTGCTTTTGTTTTTTGTACCATTTTTGTTTCAATTTTATCAGACCTTTACGTACGTATTTTGGCATTTACCGGGATTCAACTGATCATATTTGTCCATCTAATGATTAAGCTTTTCTTAAATAATTATCCTAATCAAATTAATCAAGAAATTCTGACTGATTCTATCTTTTAAATCCTTCTCTTCCCAACAGTTCAAGATGTAAAACAAAGAAAAGCAGAGGTCAACACAAATTCACAGGAATTCATTCACCTCAATCTAAATACACTATTTATCTTTGGAAAATGGCTTAGAAATTATCATCAAACTCATCATCGTCAAGTTCAAATATGAATGCAAGAAAAAGAAGAGAAATATTCAAAAAATTTAATTAACCTGTCACCCGGACATTAGCAACATTGATCAAGCTGCTGTTAAAACTTAACCTGCCAATGATTTAACCGAGTCAGCAAAGTCTACTTTTAGTACAAAGATTTGTCAACACCAAAAGCAACAACTATCATGTCCTAATTGTCCAATAACGAGTGATAATCGTCATCATTACGACCGTCTATTATATGAAATATTAGGCCAATTAGTCGAAGCAAATGTCTACTTCTTTCATTAATGCATATTTGCCTGATTTTAACCATTTTTGTCTGCCACTTTAGACGAAAGTTTACCAGAAAGGTTAAATTAATTTAATTAATACATTAAAACATTTTGGATATGAAATATTGCTGATTATCATTTAAAATGATGCTAAATAGTTAATCAAAAAAGTCAACAACCATGTAAAATTCAACTTGACACGGCTTGGTTTGCATTTCAGCAACCATTTATACCAAGTTATCCGGTTGAGATTAGTTTGAATTATAATTTCTCATTTAATATTTTACCATTTACTGCAAATTATTGTGTGTATACAATTCACCAAATTCATACTTATAAATGTTATCATGTTAACCGTGAGTTTATGAAAATTACTATTTAATTATAAACATTAATTAGAGTTAATTAGCGTTACTTTATTAAACTGTGTATGTGTGTTTGCCCATTTCATTGCTAATACAATATGAAGAATATATTTAAGAGATTGAAATGAAAATGAAATAGATTAACAAGATTAAATTAAATATGGATTAACAAGCAATCTTAATCAAAGTGAAATAATGAAAATATCTAGCAAGTTATAATAAAATGTTGAACTATCACGAATCTAATTTGAGTGTAACAATGAAAATATTGCCTTAACACGAAAATGTTTGCTTTTTCAACTCATCTTGTTGCAATATTTTCATATATAATTAGTAAATCAACTGCCACAACTGTATCAATCATATCTACTTATTAACCTACTAATGATAATTTGTATTGGTCTTAGATTCAATTGGAAATTGCTCGTTGAAATAAATGCAAATTGTTAATCAAGAAGTCCCTGGATTCAAACCATAATTTTAATTAATATGATCAATAAAAGAACGAAACTGAATGGAATTATCAGCCAAAAATATATAAACCTGAAACAATTTCATCAACATTAGCATAAACATTTAATTAACTGCTTAAAATCAATCACTTGCTTTTTCATCACTAATTTTCAACAATTTTCAGGTCAATTTAACTCTTTTGTCGTCCATTAATCTTTCAATCTAATGTAATATTTATATAAATTTTAAATTGACTTTTCACTTTTTGCAAATGTTTGCATAAATAATTGTATAATAATGATAGTTGATAGTTGGACTTTCAATTGAAGCTCAAATACTATCAAGTTAAATTATAAGCTCAATTATTCATCATCAACCATCAAATGATCAACTTTATCGTGACTGCAGTTATTATTAACAATTTGTTGTATTCAAACCAATTTAAGGAAATAATTAGGCGAAATATTTAACAGAATAAAATTAGACTTCATCAGAAACATTGGGTGTAAGATATAATAAATTCAGTGTGTTTCTTAAATCCTGAGATGTATTAATCAGTTTATCCTTGATGGTATTTTGAATGAGTTTGACTCTTTGATTAGATTAATATTTGGATTGCAAGACTTTCATTCAACAGTTTGATTGGATCACCTTTTGTAATATATAGCATATTGGTCAGTGGATTAGTTGATTGTTTCAAAACTTCTAACTCTTCAACTGTTAAACAAATGGCTCATTAATTGTGCATTTAACCCATTCAAATCAAAAAACAAGACATGAAAAATTAACAGCTCAACAAACTGTTGATTACAGTTTAACCTTACCTTTACCCAAACTGTAACCCCATCAAGTAAAGAGTCACATTAAACATTAATTATGATATTGTCTCTAAAGGAAAATGTAGACATAATTTCACACATTAGATAAACATAATGATTAACACTTTACAATCAACACACAACCTGGCATAACAATTTCCCAGGTAAGACTGATTTTAAAACTAATCGTTCTGATAAACATTGAAAAGGGTAAAATTAGCCAAGTAAATGTCTAATATAGAGATGATTAGTCTTTGCTTTTTTACACAAATTTAATGTTGCACCAACGATAATCACTAAATTGTTTGCCATCTCAATTAGGAAATGATGAGGTTGATGAGATGTGATTGTATGATGGTATGATGAGTTTAAAATTAATGTTTCACAAAATTGAATAATGATGAGTTTAAACTAAAATTAGATTAACATACAAATAAATTTATCTTCATTTATTGAGTTGTTTTAGGCCAAGCTTAAAATGACCAGAGAAGTTGATGTTAACAGCTGATTTTGTTGCCATTTTAAGATTAGTCTATTTTTGTTGATTGTTATTTATAAATTGCTTTTTTCATTTAATTTTATAGCATGTTTGATAACAAATTAATTGATTTTGTTTTCACACTTTCAGTATTTACCTAATAATAATCATCTTTTTGATAAGGTTGATGAAAAACTCAATGAACTCAATGTTTTTGGAAGATATACTAACAAACAAATTGAAAGCTTGAGGGTGAAAAATTGCAAGTGAAAAAGAGTGAAATTAAAATTTTTCATGAATATAACCCTAAAGGTTTTTTATTGGCCATCTAACATTCAAATAAAAAGGTAAAAAGGCTCAAATATCGGAAAACACATTTGGAATGGGTAAGTTTAATTTGATCAAAAGATTTGATTGAATAATAAGTATCAGCAATACATTGAACAGTTTGGCAATTTGAAGAGGATCCAGAAGATGAAAACGTATTCAAATATTGCATTAATACATTTCAATAATTGTTATTATTATATTACTATTATCATTTGTTCCCTCCAGATAGAGATTACATTCCCAATATAGTTGTAAATGAATGAAATGAACCATCTTTCAACTTGATTGGAATTAATCGCCACTCTTATTATCATCCATCTTGATCTTCAGTTCTTTAAAAGTATTTATTTTGGCAGAAAAAAGAATTCCTTTTCTTCCCTTTGCTTGCTTTGCGATTCATTAGCATGAGCCGTTTTTTGGTAATAAATTGTTTGTAAACAGCAGTTTTGTATTACCTCTTTGAAACAAAATTGTTAATGATGAATATAATTTGTGAAGTTGTCAGCGAACTTAAATTGTAACATTTTTTGAGGTTATCTTCAAGTTAGATTTTTTGTGCTTGCTCTTGGTTCAGAGGTAAAGTTGATCAAGAATTCAGGATTAAATAGAAGATGTATTTTCATCAAAATGAGCCCCTCTCATTATTTGACCAACATTAGAATCATGATCGTCATGAAATTTTACATCCTGATGGAGATAATCATGTTGATGATGGAGGAGGAGGAGGAAAGGATAAATGAAAAAATGAACCTCTATTAACATGTCATCTCAATCTCATCATTTCATGAGAAAAAAAAGCGTCAAAAAAGATTAAGACATTTTCCAATTCCAAATGGTTAACCATTTTTTCCTTTGAATTTTGCTTTTCCCATCTTGATTGTGATGATAAGCTAAAAAAGAAGACAATATAAATAAAATGATTTTTATTAGATAATCAAACAGATTAGTGTTTTGGCTTAACTTGATAAATCAGTGAATGTATTAGCAATATATATACATAAAAAACAAAAAATAATCTCATTTTGTAGCTTTTAATACTTACTTCTTGATTCAGTATTAATACATTTGGATGCTTAATAACGGAAGTGATGATGGTGATAATGATAAAATTAATAATGATTAATAAACAAGCAACTGAATCTCAATTATATCATAATACGACGAAACACAACCAGGAAAGTGACGAGTCGAATTGAATTAACATCCTTGCATAACTCCATTTCATCCGATACAACCAAATTGAACTGTCTTCATGCATGCGATGTTGCTTTTGTGATACTGTATTTGTAGTGAATGGTGATGATTATTGATTTTTCATTCCATTTTAATTACTAGAGTCAGGAAATTAAGAGTAAAATTTTCCATGGTTGAAGAGACAATTCAATAACGGTGTTGAAGAAAAGAAGAAGAGTTGATCAATTGATAATGATTTACATGATTGAGTTTCCCGGAACTAACAACAAATTGACAAAATAACTGATCAAGATGATAATGAACATCATGATGACCCATTTCAATCTTCATCATCATTGGATCCACAATTGAGCTTCATCTAAACTCTTTAGCTGATCAAGTGTTGGTGTTATTTTTGCACTTATATCACAAAGAGGATTCAAACTGGTTAAATTGGCATCAACATGGTGGGCTGGTTAAGGTTATGACCTTCTCACAAAGGGAAAAGGTACATAAAAGGTCCAATTAATTTACGGAATCACCATGACAAAGTTGGTGATTTGAGGTAAACAAAATTGATAATACAATTAAGCAATAAGGATTGAGCAATTCATCAATCTTCCGTTCCTATCTCTTTGTATTTGTAACATGACTTTGTATATCCACAAGCCAAAACTAACAAATGAAAAACAACTGAAAGAAAAAATTGAGAGAAAACTGTTAGCATTCAATAGTTATTTAATCAATTGTTTATTTACCTGATTCACTTGATTTACACTTCCAACAATTAGATATATTAACAGTAATATTAAAACAATCAAAAGCAATTTGGATGACAATGTAAACAAATAAATTGATCAAGACAAAAGGATTTAATCACCCGAGGTTTGGTTAGATAACCGTTGATCGCTATGTAACTTATGCAAAGTAACTGTTAAGTAACCGTTGAGTAACCAGTCAGGTAAACTTGGGTTAAGACCCTTGACCTTAGCTTTCTTTTTCTTCTTCTTCTGAATTCACTTTCGCAATTAACTTTGTCTGAATTGGCTGTTATTTTTATCAATTAATTACTGTTAATCAATCGGTTGTTCATAACTTGAAGTTAACATCATGATCTTCAATATCATCTTCAACACCAACTCAACAGTATTTATAAACATGATTTGAACTTAAAGGCGATTTACTAATAGCTTTTTCTTTATCATTCACTAATTATAAAAAAGTCCATCATTATTATTATTATTATTCCATTATTCAGTTGATTATATATTTTTCCAAGAATAAGTCTTAAATTGGATTTACATGAGAAGCCAATCGTCCAAAGTTCAAGCCAGGTTGGAGGTTAATACAAAAATAATCACCAGTGTTAAGTGATCAAAATGTACATTTCAATGCATTGGTTTAAGACTTTTAAAAACATAATAACATTAATAAACTGAAAACCATGTTAAACCATAAAAAGTATCAAGATTATAATTTTATTTAATTTCTTGATGAGTCTTTAATTTACGGTACATTTGGATTCACATAAATCCTAAACATTGATATTTTATTACAACCCAAAAAGTAAAGCAATTTAAAGGGTCAACTAGATAAACCCAAAACCATAGTTTAGTAACAAAGTTAAGTAAGTAAACATAAAATGATGAAGGATTAAGATTAAGGAAGAATCAGTGAAATATTGTAAAAGTTAATTTGTATTTCAAGGTGTATATCAACTAAGTATTAACTACTAATCAATTTAAATTCACGGTTAGAAGAGTAAGAAATAAATGCAAAATAAAACCCAAAGAGACACAAAATTAACATCTTGATTAATAGGTAATACCAAATCTAAACCGTTAAATACACAGTTTCAAGCTAAATAGACATTAAGTTAAGGTTAAACACTTATTGACCATCAACCTGATTTGTATTAATGATAAAACAGTTGAACCAATTCCAAGTGAAAATAATGTATCTTGAATTTGAATCATTTTTCTGGTTCCAAATAACCAAGTTCAAGGAGATAAATTGATTTGTGAGAAACTAATAACTTTTAATTGGTCCAGCATTGATTTCAATCAATCGAGTGAAGGTTAAAATGGTAAGCTAATTAATTACGGTAATAATAATTACAGTTGATGTGGTAATGTATGTTTATGAATAAAGTAATGGTTTAAGCAGCAAATAGTAATAGAAATGATTTTTGTTTGCCTTTTCACTTAATATTTACAAATGATTAAACTGGTTAACACCAATAATAAACCAATTGTTAGGTTTCAGGTTAAAAGTTGAGTGAAGGTAACAGCTAAATAGATTGATTAACCTTGATTAACGCTGACAGTTGATATAATAGGAACAATTGATCAACCTGAGAACAAAAATGTCTCTTCCGAATCACCTTTGAACCGTTGAAAGATTGGAATCAAATGAGTTATTTGTAAAGGCAATGGTGAATTAG
The DNA here is from genome assembly GCA_036759885.1 of Tetranychus piercei. Taxonomy (NCBI): domain Eukaryota; kingdom Metazoa; phylum Arthropoda; class Arachnida; order Trombidiformes; family Tetranychidae; genus Tetranychus; species Tetranychus piercei. Next base: position 2,522,805 of record CM071877.1, read on the forward strand.
CATGTTGTTCAATTATGTTTAACCAACAAGAAGATTGATGATGATAAACCAATTGAACAATCAAGAAGCCCGTTTCCAATTGGTAAACATCTTTAACATCAATTGTTGAGCAAATTAAAAGTGTCTTCACTTGTCATTGGACTTGATGATCAGGAAAGAGATTTCAATATGAGTAACAATCATGTGTTGAAATTGAGTCAAAATGTTATTGTTTTTTTGTCTTTTCCAGGTTCATTGATGGTTCCTTCAAAGTTCATGACTTAAATATATTGAACCATTGTTTATAATGAGTCTGATAATTATGGCGAAAAATGAAACTAAAAAATTTACTATTTTCTTGGTTTTCATCATCTTTTTACATAACAGTTTACATTGTTTGTTGAACACGAAAAATCAGCGTGATTTTTAGGATGAAGATGATTATTATGAAGACAGGGAAGAACAGGTTAACATCTTCATCTTGTATTTACCTTGACAAAGTCGGATAACAATAAATGTTATTGGATTTGTTATAAGAAAAGATGTTTTCCATCAAAAATTCAACAATTCAAACCATTGATACATCATTTTTTGTTCAACCGAGAAGGAAAAATGATTCCCAGATTGATCCGGAAGTTTTTTTCAATCTTTACCTTTTGTTGACTTATTGTACTTTTCATTTCTCATGTTTACAATTTCACCGATTCCAGGTTAACTTTGAAATTATTAATCTTAATTAGCTCTTCAATTTACCTAAATATTATCAGCCTTTCGGATAAACCAACTTTTCCATTGAAAAAAGTCAAAGATGAAAAGACACTCTAAGACTAACAATTTGTAAGTTAAGACTGTTTTATGTTTTAAGTTTTCAGCTAAATTATCATGAACTGGATTTTTGTAGCTTGGAAATTCATTTCAAGTTAATTGATATGATTACCTTGATTCGTTCAATGAAGACATGAAGATAGAGAGAGAATCGATGGACTACATAGAAGTAAATGACTTTTTTTCTTCATCAAATGGAGATGAAAATTTGAGAAGAAAATGTTGAAACTGGTTTACGTCCTTGGATTGAACGAAGGATAATCAGATAATATTGAGAAAAGTGAAATTCATGGATAACAACGGACATCACCTTGTAAAGATGAAGATTAAAGAAAGAAAAAGAAATTGAAAAAAGAAGAAGAAAAAAGGTGGAATAAATTGGAAAATGTTGATGAAGTTTGATGAAACCTTGATAGTTGATGTTTCCCTTTTAGTTTCTCTTCTCTACCTTTGCTTTTTTTCATGGGAACAACAAGTTTAAAGGTTAGTCCTGTGATCTTTTGCACTTTGATGAACACCAGTTTCACCATTCAACATGGTCATTGGACTTTCAATTGAACCTTGACCTGGTTTTTGGCTTTCTTTTCTTTCCTTCTTTCCGCTCAATTTTGCTTTCTCAAAATACCTGTTGCCTGTATTTACCTGAACAAACAGACAAACAAAAAGAAAAAAAATTCAAGTTTCTGCTTCTCTTAGCTTCTTCATCATAACTATGATACTTTTGTCGTTTTTGTCTGTCGTTAAGATTGCATTACAGTGCTTTGGCATAAAAAAGATTTGGTTATTTGAAAGTCAATAAATATCAGGTAAGAATTAAAATGTAAGAGAAAGGGAAATTTAGGCAAATCAGGTAAAACGAAAAATTAGACTTGATTGAGGCAGAACAAGTACAATGTTGTTTGCTGTTGGTATTAATGGCTTGGAAATAAGAGTTTCAAATATGTACTAATGCTTTACATGTTTATGGCTCTTTTTTGGTTCATTACTTACTCAGATAAGTAACTGTTTTTTAATATTTAATTGTTTTTAGTTTAATTAATGAGGAAAATAAAAAAAGAGAAAATCTGCTGAACCATTTCAAGAGTTCAATTTAAGTGTTTAATTGTAGTTTAATGCTAATTAAGATAACATTTTATTGCCTTTACAAGCCCCTTGTGAGAATGAACTGCTTTGAAAATCCAATGGGAAGCTCAGTTCAATGCAATTAATATGGTTATCTAACGGGAAAAAGAGCTGAAACCGATTAGAAACTGAATTGAATATTTCACCTTTCAAGTCTAATTATCGAATATTATTTTACTAGGAAATATTGTAAACAGAGGAATGATGTAGCTTCAGTTATTAAACAGAGATTGACAATCGACTTCTTATTTTTCTGGTTCAAGATATTAATATATTCAACTGTTTAGTCAAATTTACATTCAGTGCTATTTTAACTGTTTAATTGTGAGTTGTTAGTCCGATCTAGTTTTATTGTATAGTATTTTTTAGTCCAATCCACGGAATTGACAAAGCTTTTTGCATTGATTGGACTTGGACATTATGGTTTTTGATTCCTTTTGTGGTCATCCATTTTGGGTAACTTTATATTTTTTTACTTTCCTTTTTTATGGTTTCGTTCACAAGTTACCTTTATTTTAACCTTTTCTTGTTTAATTAGGACACAGAAACATCATGGAACTCACCTCAGCCAGTATTTTCGCCCTGTCTCACTGAAACTGCCGCTCTTTGGGCTAGCTCAGGATTTTTATGGATCCTGACTCCGTTTTCCATTTATTTTACTCTTAAAGAGCCCAGACCATGTTTACCTCTTACTTTCAAGCTTTATATCAAATTGGTTAGTAACTCAGTCTTTTTACTCGGAATAATTCAACCAAAGCGTTTTTAATGTCCACAGCTATTCGCAAGATAGTTGTTCAACACAAAAATATTTGATGTTGATTGATTTATTTATTTCGCCGTTTTTCTTCATTCCAGGCATTCAATTTGATTCTTTGTCTGGTGACAATTTATGAATTAGTAAACGTTATTCTTGAAGCTAAAAGCTCTGTCGTATATCCATATCAATATGTTTCGCCCATCATCAGACTTATTTCATTTGTAAGTATTACTTGGCAATTTTTTCCTATTTGTATCAGCATTTCAGATTAGATTGAGTGGATTTAGAGAAATAGACAGTAATTATACTTGTAAACAGCATGATTTAGAAAGTAAAATGTCAATCAGATAAATAGTAATTAAAGTGAAAGGAATAGAAAATAAAAATTACGAAAAGTATAATATAATGAAACATGTATAGAGTGAAGAGTGACTTAAGTCAAGATGTAAAAACTTCGGATCGATTCTGAATTACTATTTTCTCAATGAAATATTGGACTTATTTGAATAGCTAATGGTAATATAACGTTCAATTATGTCTTTATCCTTGCTCTAACAGATAATTGCTACATCTTTGCTGATTTTATTCCGACGCAAAGGAGTTCATACTTCAGGTTTACTTTTCCTTTATTGGCTTCTTATGGGTATAACAACAGCTTTCAATTATTGGACCTTGATAGATGACAAAAACAACCCAGTACGTGCACAATAATATTTGATAAAATTTCAGGTTCTATTGAATGCTTCTTAATTTATACAGGATCTGAGATTATGGACGTTCAATAAGAAAGATATGGTCATCAAGACACTACAATTATGTTCAGTTTGGATATTGTTGATTTTCAATTGTTTTGCCGATGCAAAACAAAAACCAAGCAAATTTAAAGACATCAACGAAGTATATTTTAATTCAATTAATTTTAGTTTTAGGTTATTTTTCTAATGATAATTTGAGGGTTAATTATTCTTTCACCATTTTAGTATGAATGTCCATATGTAACCTCGTCATTTTTGAGTCGATTATTGTTCGTCTGGTATGATTCAATGGCTCTTCTCGGTTTTAGAAAAACGTTGACTCAGGCCGATATGTGGGATTTACCTGAAGAAGACCGAACTCAACTGATTCAGGATAAATTTGCTCGCCTTGTGACAGCTGGAACCAAATATTTAGGGGTTTCAAGTAAATCAGGATCAGTTATGAATGGAGAGGCTAAAAGAAGTGGCGTTAAAAAACGAAAAACAATGAAAATTTCGCTTTTGACCATTTTGCTCAAAGGATTTTGGCCTTGGATGCTCGCTTGTGGTCTCTTTAAATTAGTATCTTCAGTTCTTGTCTTTGCAAGTCCACAATTGATGGACAGTTTACTGACATTTATAGCTTCTGATGCACCAATGTGGCAAGGAGCAATCCTGGCTTTGGGAATATTTTTATCAACTCTGATTCAATCCATGTTTGACTCTCAGTATGAGTTTTGGATTCAGACAACATCAATGAGAATGAGATCAGCACTAATTGCTTGCGTCTATCAAAAGGTAAAAATACTAACATTAATATTTAAAACAATAATATTATTATAAACACATTAAATGTATTTTTAACTCAACTCTTTCATTCAACCAGAGTTTACGTTTGTCTAGCTCAGGACGACATGCTTTTACTACCGGTGAAATTATTAACCTAATGGCTGTTGATATTCAACGTATTGTTGAATATATCAACATTGTAAACTTTGTTTGGTCATCACCGGTACAATTGGTTGTAACTGTAGTTCTTTTATGGAAACAATTAGGAGTCGCATCACTTGCTGGTTTATCAGTCATGATTGCTTTGATCCCGTTCAATGGATTCATAACAACTCATCTTCAATCATTACAGAAGAAAGTAATGACTGAGAAAGATAGACGATCCCGAATGATGTCGGAAATCTTGAATGGAATGAAAGTCTTAAAATTGTACGCTTGGGAAGGTGCTTTTGGTGATAAAGTTGCTGCTATTCGAGCTCAAGAAATTAAATATCTAAGATATCAAGCTATCTGGTCAACTGGAGTTGCTTTTGCCTTTGCTTGCGCTCCATTTTTGGTAATTATTTATAATAGATAATTGGACTTGAAATGCTTCTGGTTGAGTTTGAAATATAATTTGTAATTTGTAATTTCTTGTTTATAACAGGTCACATTGGTCAGCTTTATGACTTATATTTTGGTGGATTCGTCAAATGTTTTAGACGCAAATAAAGCTTTCGTTACCATTTCTTTGATCAACATTTTACGAGGACCTCTTGCTTTCTTACCAATGGTTGTAACGTTTGGAGCAAATGTAAGTTGATTTCAAGTTTAATCTTTCAATTTTTATTGTGATTTTAACTTTTCTTTTTGAACAGTTCATAATTTCAATTCGTCGTATCAACAAATACCTTCAAAGTGATGAATTGGATCTGAATACTGTTACACATGATCCTAATTATGAGGTGCCTATTTCAATTAAAAACGGAACCTTCTGTTGGTCTTATGATGACCAACCGGTACTTAAAAATATTGATATGCATGTTAAGCGAAACAAATTGGTTGCTGTTGTAGGAACCATTGGAAGTGGAAAATCATCTCTCCTGGCAGCCATTTTAGGTGATTTATACAAACAAGAAGGCTCTGTCAATGTGTACGGTCGAGTTGCTTATGTACCTCAATCGGCTTGGATTCAAAATGCAACAGTTCGGGATAACATATTGTTTGGTGAGCCTTTTTCAAAAACAAAATATGATAGTGTAATTGATGCTTGTGCATTAACTACCGATCTGAAAATCTTAACTGGTGGTGATCAGACAGAAATTGGTGAAAAAGGAATTAATGTTTCTGGTGGACAAAAGCAACGTATATCTATTGCTAGAGCTGTCTATTCAAACTCAGACTTGTATTTGCTCGATGATCCTTTATCAGCTGTTGATGCTCATGTTGCTTCGCATCTTTTTGAAAAAGTTATTGGACCGAAAGGAGTTTTAAGGCATAAAACAAGAGTTTTAGTGACACACAGAATTACATTTTTACCTTTAGTAGATGAGATCATTGTAATGAAAGATGGAAAAATACATGAATCAGGAACTTTCAGTGAATTGATGGATAAAAAAGGTTCATTCTCTGATTTTATTATTCAATATCTTGCTGAGGCTGGTGATGATGAGTTACCTGCTGAAGATGCTAATGTTGTTGAAAAAATGAAAGAGGTTATCGGTGAAGAAGAGGTTGCAAAGAGAAGAGAAACATTGAGGAAAATGGATTCCATCATTTCGATTGGTGAATTGAGCAAGCTAGTTAGAACCCAATCATCTATTCGAAACCGATCAAAAATGGAAAAAACTTCACAGAATCAAGAAGAAGACCTGAAAACCGATATGGTAGGAGAAATAGCAGCCAATCAGAATAGCCAAGTTTTCAAATTGGTTGAAGTGGAAGGAGCTGAAACAGGATCTGTAAAGGCTAGAGTTTATTTAGACTATTTTTCAGCTATTGGTTGGTTAGCAGTCTTTAGCGCTATCGCCTTTTACGTTGGCTCTTCTGCCTTTAACTTTGGTACTAATTCTTGGTTGACTGTATGGGCTGATGACTCCTTGATTCCCGAGAACGCCAATAACACTGCTTTGAGAAATAAACGTCTTGGCATTTACGCTGCTCTAGGATTAAGTGAATCAGCTTTGATATTGGGTAACTCAGCTATTAGTAACTTAGCTGTTTTGACGGGTTCAGCCTGGATTCACGATCAAATGTTATACCGTGTGATACGAGCTCCAATGTCCTTCTTTGATACAACACCTTTGGGACGTGTTCTCAATCGATTCACCAAAGATATCGATACAGCTGATAACACAATAGGATTCAATCTTAGATTCTTCACAGCACAATTTTTCAGAGCGATTGTTTGTGTTGTTGGTATTTGTACTGCTTCTGGTTATCTTGTCATTGTTATGATTGTACTAGGCATTGCTTATATACTTGTCCAGGTAAGAATGATTAATTATTGAAAATGATTTATTATTATTAATTGTTATCATCATTTTTGATAAATAATTAGTGCATAATTTGGTAGATTTTTTAAAAAGTTATTTATTTATTTCTCGATAGAAATTCTATATTGCTTCATCAAGACAATTACGTCGAATTGAATCAGTTACTCGATCACCAATTTATAATCATTTCTCCGAAACTGTGAGTGGTTCTACATCAATCCGAGCTTATAATGCATCAGATCGTTTCATCCAAGAATGTTATCGACGGGTTGATATCAACAATAGCTCATTCTTCCCAAATCTTGGCGCTAGTCGTTGGCTTGCTGTTAGACTGGAATTTCTTGGTAATCTTGTTGTAACCATTTCAGCTATTTTTGCTATTGCCTCGCGTAACTCGTTAAGTCCTGGCTCAACTGGATTAGCGATAAGTTATTCAATGCAAATCACAATGATTCTCAATATGATGGTCAGAGCAATATCTGACATTGAAACAAACGTTGTATCTATTGAAAGATGTATGGAGTTCACAAGAATTGGTATTGAGGTAAGTTGGTTAATTATAGTTGTTAAACTTAAAATTGAATTTATCTTATTTAAACTTCTGTATTTATTCAGGCTGACTGGGTTAATGAACGTCATAGACCAAGGCCTGAATGGCCAGATAATGGCGAGATTGCATTCAAAGAATACAGTACACGGTATAGACCAGGACTTGATTTGGTCCTTAAAAAGATTGGTTTCGTTATAAATCCCAATGAAAAGGTTGGAATAGTAGGTCGAACTGGTGCTGGTAAATCTTCGTTGACTTTGGCTCTGTTCCGTTTAATTGAACCTGCTCATGGAGTTATAAGCATTGATGGTGAAGATATTACTAAATTCGGTTTACATGATTTACGATCTAGATTAACTGTAATCCCACAAGACCCAGTATTATTTTCATCATCATTCCGTATGAACTTTGATCCAATCAACAAGTATTCAGATGCAGAAATATGGAAAGCATTGGGACAATCAAATTTAAAAGAGTTTGTGCAATCACTTGAAGAGGGACTTGATTATGAGATTGCTGAAGGTGGTGAGAATCTTAGTGTTGGTCAGCGGCAATTAGTTTGCTTAACTCGGGCTCTTTTACGTAAAACTAAAGTTTTAGTTCTTGATGAAGCCACAGCTGCAGTTGATGTTGAAACAGATGAACTTATCCAAGAAACAATTAGACGAGAATTCGCAGATTGTACAATTGTAACCATTGCCCATCGATTAAATACAATAATGGATTATGACAAGATTATGGTGATGGATAAAGGAAATATAATTGAATACGATTCGCCAAGCAATCTATTAGCTAATGATAAGACTGAATTTTATTCAATGGCAAAAGATGCCAAACTTGTTTAGTCAAAGCATCAAGTTTTAATATCAACTGTACTTTAAATTTATCCTTGTACCACTCAGTTGCGATTAAATGGTATTAAATCAAAATGATATTTTGTTCAACCATATATTTAACAAGCGGACCTCCGATCATGACTGATCGGAATTTTTTTTCTGAGCACAATGCATACACTCCACATATAAAAAGCTTAAATTATTTATGAACTAACCATCGTCAAAATGAGAAAAGCTTAAAATTAAAATGAAATCTGATTCTACAACTTAACAAAATACAATCGAAGCTTGAAATTCGAAAGCGATTTTTTTAATTTTTTGAGAGGCATTTTTTAACTGCGCAAATAGGCTCAGGCCTTATTTCCTGGAAAGTCTATCATCTCTCGACTGAAATTTTTTGCACTTATTAATCAGCAGCAAGAAACCATAACGTAATCAAACCAAAAAAAATTTTACCCTTTTAAATTGCATTTAAAATATAGATTCTGTTTTTTCCTACACCATGAACATGGTTTTCTCCAGAACCTGAATTCCGAAAAGTTCGATTTATTTTTCGTTGCTAAAGTCTAATCGTGCTCATCACCTGTCAACAATTTGTTTTAGAACCCTTTCCATTCAGCCCCAATTTTAGGGCCAAAATTTATTGCATTTGCTTTTTATTGTATTAATACAGATAAGAAAAGTTTCAATGAACAGTTATTCTTAATTTTACAGATCTAAGATAAGTAGATCCAATCCTTGTTAGACTTGCAACAGTTTTTTCAATTAACAATCAACTCCATGTTGAAACAAACAATTGTTAGGTTGCAACACTTGTTAACCTTTGATGAGCCAAATAAAAAATTAAACATCACTGGGGCTTCTTCATTATTGCTTTATCAATTTAATTGACAAACAGGTGATTGGGACTCCTAGAAGTTATAAGTTGTAGGAAGAAAAAGATTGATCAGCAGAATTTAGTGAGACAACCATAATCAAATCAATGGATCATTGTAATCATTAATATTATCATCTTTTATCTTCTTCCTATTGCTTTCTGGGTCATTTGCACACATAACATCAGCATTTTTCTATTTATTTACCATGATGAGAATGATGATTATCGTTTGATTGTTCATATTCAATATGGCTTCAATGAGGTTAGACTTGTTTACGGGTATGTAATAGCAGTTGAATGTTGATAATTTGAACCTTGTCTTGTTAAATTTCAATAGCCATTTTAAATTCTTTCATCATGTAACATCAACAAATCAAATAGCAAACAAGAGGAAATTGATGAAATCGGAGAAATAACCTGTAATGGTAAAAGAAGAGAGAAAAGTTAATGTTACAGAAAAAAATAGGAAAAGGAAGAGGAAAAGGGCAAGGGCAAAGATGATTATTAAAATACCGATGATGATTATGATGAGTCTTTTACTGGTTGTTATTTGAGTAAACTATGGAAGAAGCCAACAAAGATTAACTTTAACCATTCAACTATGTCAGGTAGTCAAAGGTGTCAAGTAGGTTAAAGCGGTTAAAAAGGAATGCAAACAGAGTCAAAGAAACTGGATTTAAGAAAAGAAGAAGACATTAAAACATACCTAACGTGACAATAGACTAGACCTGTGAGATTAAGACAAAGAGTAAAAATAAACAGATTAGTAATTTGCACAGAAACTTGGATTTGAAAAAAACCAGAAAAAACGGTTGAAGATAAAAATGCAAAAAGAGGGAAATAAAGGGGAAAGTAATATGAGATATTATGGCGCGTAATAGTTTATGTTGATGGCTTTGTTGATTTTTTGGCTTCAACTTGCGAGTAACAGTTTGTTACTAACAAAGTTTATCAACATTTATCCAAGCAAGTTTACAATTACATATACATTGGAACCTGCAAATTGAGTCCAAACGATAATGATACAGCAGAAAAAGTGAATTCTGATAAAGGAGAAAGGAAGATAAGAAAAATACTAAGGTAAGTTAACAAGAATCGTTACAGTTTATAAATGTTTTCAATGTACTTTTCATTTTTGTTTGATTTTTCTACTTATGTGACTATTTGTGTGCTTGTTTATCAACAGAAATTGTTGCCAGCTTGGCAAACGAATTGAATGATTTTAAATTTTGTGAACGATATAGATGACGATGAAAAAAGACGAGAAGAGGAAGAAAAATAAGAAAAAAGGCAACAGAATGGCAAGGTGATGCTGATGAGAAAAAGCATCAGACAGGGAAGCAACGGGCAAAAAGCTGAAGAAGAAAATCTTAGGCGGAGTCAGAATTTTGTGGGTGAAAGAGAAGAAAGAGAGAAAAAGAAAGAAAAGAAAGAGATAAAAGAAAGAGAAAGAAGGAAAATGGCGGAGGAAGAAAGAGAGGGAAGGAAGGAGAGAGAGGGAAACGAGTTTTTTTGCTCTCTCTTCTTCTTCTCTCAGTTTTCTCACTTTGTATCTCATTTTCTTCATTTCAGTTCAAAGAGAAAGTAATGATGGTTCGCGTTCATGACTGTGTTCAGTAGTTCAGTACTTCAGCATGTGCCTTCCAATCGGATAATTTTTGTGTCTAATGGATAATGAAAATACTTATTTCATCTTTATTTAATTAATCTTTATCTGACCTCTCTTTTGTTCATCAATCTTCTTTTTTAATGGGTAAAACCATGTTGACGCTTTTTTCAAAGCAATTAACCAAAGCTATCGATGAGTGTAAATCATCTGCTGTGATGGCAAAAAAATTTGTTGGTAACATTGAAACAAGAAAATGGTCCATCAAGAAGAAAAACAAAATGAGAGGTGAGTATAAAGTTGAAAGCTTGACCGTTTAACCTGACCTTTGTTTCTTGGATTTGTTATACTTTAAATTGTACCGTGTTTAGATTAATTGTTCATTTGATTAATCTTGTTGATCAAATTTGTGTGTTCTGTGGCAACCTTTAGTGGATACTACACCCAATCGATTTGTGTTTGACCAGTGAATTCTTTTCCTTATTTGTATTTCTTAATTTCCCTCCTCTATACATTGCTTTATGTGGTATTTTTGCTTTTACTTATTCTGGATTTGCTTTGCCTGTTTTTTTTTCTTCATCTTTCTCGTTTTTCCTCTGCCTCCTTGTTTGTAATTTATCATCATCACTGTTTGTTGGTTTGTTTGTGTATGTTGCCCAATTTATAAATGCAATTTCATCGTCAAACTCAACATAATTTGACCCAATAGTTAGCTTTATCTAAAATAAATAGCCTTAACTACTTTTTTCCCGTAACCTTCAATCAGTTTTTACTCGATTTGTTTTTCATAAATATGGGTACCTCGTTAAGACTTGATATCTCCTACACTTATAAAAACTTGCCATTGCGATCAAATTGATTAATTATTCGCCTTGTTTAATTTAACGCTCGGTGTGGATTGAAAGGAAAGTTTCGGTGCACCCATTTAAAGTTGCAATTATTCTTTGATTACGTTTAATTTCGAAACAAATGTAAATCATGATCCATTTTTTATTCGAGATTGTAAGATATATTTTTATATTTCATTTGGTATAGCTTTTCAAGTTACAGCAGATGAAGACGATGAATACGTTAGCTGGGGATCTGATTTTGATGAATCTTGTTCCGATGATGGTGCCGATGGACGAAATAGTCGAACAAACGATGACTGTGATAATAACGACGACGATGTGGACGAGGAAGAGGATGAAGAAGACGAAGATGATGATCGGTTAACAGGGCGATGTGGAAGCTATGCTTTGAGTGAAACTGAAAGATCGTCGTGTCAATTAAGAAGCATCAAGTGTGCATCAACCTTTGATAATACTTATGAAGCCATTTCGGAAACTCCGTCAACATCAAGTTATTGTGGATCTTCTGAAAATAGTTCAACATTTTATGAAACTCCACCAGAAAGGAGAAGAGGATCGTGTCCAAGTGAAAAATCATCGTCCGGCATAGGTGAAATGAATGGTTCCACTCGATCGAACAGTGGAGATGATCGAAGTGAGCTAAGTGAACATTGTTCTGTTTATGATTATTCAACAAATGAAAAAAAGCGAGTTTCTCAGCATCCTCATCAACTTTCCATTGAAGTTAGCTCAGAGTATATTATGAGAGAATTGAACCGAAAGAAAAGGTCATTCCTTAACGGATGTGAAGCCTCATCGGAAGCCTCATCTGGTCAATGTTCAGAGCCAAGTCCAAAAGCCCGAATCCGTCCATTAGTTAAACCAGCAATCCCACCAAAGCCTAACTTGTAAGTTGCAACTTTTTTGGCCCTACTTTCCTACTCATGCCTTGTTTTTTACGTTAGCTTTTTTTCAAAATTTTAAATTGTTCTCAAGAATCAAGTGTATGGTCCATGAATTAAATTGATTATTGTTATTCAAATACTCAACCAAGTCAATCAAACAGAGCAATCAACTGATTACTAACTGTCAGAACTAGTTACCTTATAAACAGACAATATTCATTATTTCATTCTTTTTTTTTGCAGTTGTTAATCAAATTGATCATCACGAGCCTACCCTTTAGCTATATGAAGCTATTTTTTGTTGATCAGTATATCAACAATTATCTTCCCATAATTTCACTTCTCTCTCAATTTTTATGTATATTTACATAATCATTTTCATTTATTCCCGTTTGCTGGTTAATATCTTTACAACATTGTGTTAAACTAATCGTAACCTTGTCTATTAATGATTTAATTTGAACCATCAGGAAGTTATATTTGAATGTGATTTTGACCGCAACTCTTTTTCCCGATTATTACATTGATGATAAGCTTCCGTGTATCCTGAAGACATTCAAATAAGAAACAACCATTATCATTATTATTATTTTGCATAGCAAATAATCAAGCTGCAATCAATGAAATTCATATATACTTCAACTGATTAGTGTTCAATAACCAGTCATCATCATAATTATAATTATCAACCTTACCTTCATTTGTTTCTAAACTGTTTAATTAACTCGAAATATCCACATTTGCTTAATGTGGATTTTTGGTCGATTAATTTTGCTCGTATTCTGTGCTTTCAGTGTAAGTGATCAACTACCAATTTTCAATTTGTCTACTGGAAAATTAGTTCTCCAAATTAGCTTTCATTAGCTACCAAACCTCTAAATTATCGATTTGTTATCCTTCAGAGTGTCCACTGTTTACTCATTGAGACAATCATGGGACTCAATTGTAGATTACAATTAATCTTAATTGTCGCAATCATCTTTCAAGAATATGATCAACTCCTGTTAGATTGAGCATTTGTTTGTATCCCATCAACCTATTTATGCATTGTTTGATGATCTTGACTCTGCAAAAATATAATTAATCTTATTTATCTACAAATTGAATCTGGTTCATTACAATTTATATCATTATCATCATCATTGGAATGTAATCCTGTGTCCAAAAACATTTTGATTGAGGGTCAGCACAATTTAATTTATCTAAATGTTAATCAACCTTTAAGCCACGGAAACGTATTTTTACTCTTTTTAATTGTTACTTGAAACCATTAACAATCGGCCAATTTCAAAGGTAAATCATAAAAATGATGATACCAGCAACCAAGTCGATTATTTGTCTTTAAATTAAGACAAACATTGCCAAGTGATTCTCTTTGCAATGTTTACAATTTATTAGCTATTATTCAATCCAGTGATGATCATTAAATATGAAAATAATGAAATAGCCGAGTCAAGATTTCACTCCGAATTATCCTAAATTTATCATTCTTTATTTACATGATCATTACAGAACGATGATTAAACGACAGAACAAAGTAACATCAAGTTAAACTCTAAAAATACATCTCGTATTTTAAAGTGAATTAAAAATTAACATTCAAAACTAAAATGTCATCATAATCTAGACTGTAATTTAGATGCTAAGTTAATCATTTTAAATCTGTTTTTTTCAAGTCTCTCTTTTTTCCCTTATATATACATATAAATGTATATAAAATAATAACTACAATATAATATCAAATGAATTAACCTCCGTCATAAACTGCAACAACAAAATTGTTGATAGTCTAATGATGTTTATTTTATTTTATGAAATGATAATCATTATTACGATGATGATAATGATATGAGATTGAAATACATTTCTGTATGTATAACAGATAGTCAATCTGTAAAACCTTACTTGGTTTTACGCTCTTTTTCAACCCACTTTACCGTTAATTTTTGTTGATTGCTAATTATTTTAACTATTCATGATTTTACTCACTGCTTATTTTTTGCGTAACTTTATAGCCAATCTTTGCAATCAATTTAATAGCTTGATGAAGAGTCACAACAAGTTAACCTGAGTTAATTTTAAGCCTTTATTTTATGCACAAACTGAAGTGTAAGAAAAAAAGTTGAACTTGTGATGATAATCATAATCCTGAGTTTAACAGCTTTTTTGGCGCTCTTGTTGATGTTTGTTGTGAATCTGTTTGTTCACAGCCATTTTTGCATTATTAATGAACAAAATGTGTCATTTCACTCACGATTGTAACTCAGATACTAACGATAATAAGCTATTATTTGAATACATGCTTCAACTATCGCCATTATCAGTCACTATACCTTTTTTGATCAATCTTTTCATCATCATCTTTTAACCCTTCACTAATTGTCACTTAGATGTAAAATTATCTTGGATAATCTGTTTTACCTTCTTCCCTTACCTGTTGATTTGTCTCAAATTCAAGAAAACAATGGATTTTCATTGAGATCCGGTTTCACTTTAACTTTTTGTCACAATCATATCACAAGATTACTGTTAAGATTAGTTGAAACAACTCGTTTCAACGACAAAGTGTTTGTTACACCACGAAATTGGGTGAACCTTAATTTTTAACACAATCATTCTTGATGTCATTAAAATTTGTACTTGCACTTTTCTTTATGCTAATCAATTGTTGGTAACAGTTAATTGCTCTGTGTGTGTTTTTGCTGAGATGCTTTAATTCTTCCCATGTTTTATTCAGTAATTTCATCACTTTTATTCATTTTTATTCATGCTACTTGACTACTTTCAATTGTTTCACTTTATTCATTACATGTTTTTTGTTTCATTTGTTGATTGTTCATTTACAGAACACAGTTCAACCCATCCAAGCCTGGTAGCCCTGGAACTCGTCGGAAAGTTAGACGCAAAATTGTAAGACCCACTGGGGAACCTCCGCCACCCCCAGTACCTAAATCACCGCCTCCAATCTCACCCGCATCGTCTAAACTTTCACTAACCGATCGCCTTGCTGAGTTAACCTTGGACGATTTGAATGAAGTTTTGGGCGTTCAATTATCATCTGACCCGGAAGATAATGATTTTGCTTCTGAAAATGGTGATTGTGTTACATCTGGATCAACTGTAACATTAACTGCATCTAATATTGAAAAAGTAACTGCAGCAGCAGAAGCAGCCGCAGCCGCAGCCACAGGAACTAAATCATCATCATCATCATTAATAGTTAAATCTAACTGTAATAATGAAGCCACCTCTTTAAAGAACGTGTTAAATCAAAGAGATCAGCATAAACAGTCGATTGGAAACCATAATTTAACCAAGAGTGATCAGCTGAACCAGGAAAAAATGGGACAGATCAATGATAAGATTAGCAAAATTTATCATCACAATCAAAAGAATAGTAGTAAACAAAAAAAGAGTAATAAAGGTGATTGTAATTACAATCATGAAGAAATGTTCTCTTCTGTTGCTACCGATGTTACCTGTATAGTAAATGATGTTGATGATGAGGATTTTGGAGATTATGAGACACCATTAAACTTTAAATATCCAATGTCACAAAATTTAAATAATAACGGTGACTCTCGGACTAATACCACCGCATCTAATAGTGCCCATAGTGGTTCATCATCGACATGTACTCGATTGGTGTCCCGATCATCTTCCGTTGCTTCAGGATCTTATGTACCTGATTCAGGATTTTCTGATTGTACCGGAATATCACCTTATCCAATCTCACCGCCACCTCCTTTTGATGATAATTACTGCTGCTCTTGTCGTAGATTGATGAAAAGTGTTGGATCAACGCCAAATTTGCACGCCATCAGGCCATCAAGTAGATCTGACCTTTCCCTTTCAATGGTCACTTCAACAACACCATTATCATCATCCCTGTCCTCATCTTCATCAATGAAAAATCAATCAAATACAGTTGGTACTTCATCTAATACACTAACCACAACACCAACCTTTGACAATGATAGTCACCACTCGTCATCATCTCATCATCATCAACATCACCATCACCATTATCATCATAATCACCATCATCATAATAATAATAATCACCATCACCATCAACATTCGCATTCACATTCAACGTCAAACCTTTCACTGTTAACCGTTGATCGACCCAAATTACCAAGAAGTAAACCCGATTGTAGTAACAGTAATAGCAATAATAACAATAACAATAATAGTAATAATAGTCTTACTAATGGTAATCATAGTAACAACAGCAATAATAATTCATCAGGAATTAGCTTTAAAGCTGAGATTGCAGCCAAGTTTGCAGAGAAAGCGGCTTTTGCCAAAAAAATTATCAACTCACGGCCTCCATTTAAAACCTTTGAATCCATTTATGCAACCGGAAAATCGTTTGGTTTCTCATCATCTTCTTCATCAGCCAACAACAACTCATCATCGTCATCCGTTAATCATAATAACAATATTAATCGATCAGGATCAACCTGTAACCTTGCTCAAAGACCACTTCCACCATTACCGGATGATGTTATGCCTATTGAAAAGTACTCATGGTTTCATGGACTAGAAAGAGACTCAGCAACCGCTGTGCTCAAAGATCTTGGTACAGAAGGAGCTTACCTTGTAAGGCCTAGTAAACGAGCTGGACAGTCCAACCCGTTGACCCTTAGTATTTTACACGAAGGAAAAGTTTTCCATTTGAATGTTCGTCGTCGATCTGATGGACTTTACTGCCTAGGAAAAGAGAAGGACAAAGAAAGAGTATGTTTATCTAACTACTAATCAATCAATCAACTTGAAATCAAATCATGACTTGTAAACATAAACTGAAAATCAACAGAGATAGTTATACTGCATCGAGAAGTTATGAGATATTGTGGTTAAACTGATTTAGACCAATATGTAATTTAATCTTAACACTTTTTCATTAACGCAGTCAAAACAATATTTTGTCTTCACTTTAGGCTCTCATTTTAGGTTTTTGTTCATCTTCATTTTGATTTTGATACTGACTTTTTCCAGATCTTATTACTTTCTTTATCATTGTCTTCTGAGTCAATTGTGCTCAGTTAGTTAACAGTGTTAATTGACTATTGCGTTAACCAATTTCAAAACAGTTCCAGTTAAAACAATTTAACCGTTTGATTAAATACTGGTTGCCTTCAACATAGTGGTTTAAATAACAATCACTGTCAGGCTAAGCATTTCAGAATATTTTACATTTCCTTTTAAAGCAATTTTATACAGATGAGTACAGAATAAAAGTTAAAAATGAACTCAAAATGAGAGGAAATGCATGCTAACGATTAGATAATAATAATAATGATAATATAAATTGTTTTTTAAAGGTTTAATTCAAGTTTCTATTATGAAAAGACTGATTCATTGATTGAAAATTTGAAACGTCGATAAAAGATTAAACTTTGTTTACATTCAAAAGCAGCAAGCCAACAAATTTTAAATTACAGTTTAGTATTGATATTTAAACTGTTGATGATCGTTGTTTGAGATATTTAACTTTAATATTTTAATAATCTTTCTTTTTATTTTACAGTCAGAAATATTGATTAAAATGATATCATCAATGAAAATTAGAGATGAATGATAATTGCTGAGGTCAAAATGTATTGTTATGCACAATAACAACGAAGTAAAGTTGATTATGGTTCAGAAGCAATGTATTTTAGTGTGTATTTAGGATCAGTTTACTCATTACCGGGCGTATTTTTATGTACATACGATAGTTGATATCTTCAGATGAAAAGGAGAGATGAAAGATGAAACAAAATGATAAATACAAAATGAAAGATGAAATATGAATGAAAATGCAATGATGTTGAAGGTAAAAAAAGCATAATAAGACCCGGTTTTTAGAGTATAATTACTGTTGTTCAATTGTATCTAAAAATTGATGTTACTTTATATTATTATAAAACTGTGTTTAGTTTATTTTGGTTAGTTTTTCCCTTGATGTTGATATTACTCCTTTACTTTTCAGGTCAACTCGTGTAAACCGTGATTTTGAACGGTAAAAAACACATCTTCTTACCTGTAACCTTGATCAAGCTTATTATGTTTTGATATACGAAAAGTTAGAAGAGCAAGAAAAAGTAAGAAGAGGTCAACAAAAGAAAGTAATATAATACAAATTAACAAATTGAAGAAGAAACTTCATTTTTCTCAGCATTTCTATCTTCATCTTCATTTCCATCTTCATTTATAAGCATCTTTTAAGCTCAGGTTTTTTTTTGTTTCTGAAACAAAAGCAAAGTTGACCGTCTTGAATGTTGAATTTCATTACCTTGAAGACAACATCAAGTAGTCATCATCATGAATCTCATCTTTCTCATCATTTTGCTTATCAGTCCAGATTCACATGAAGCCTTGACCCGATAAACACTATCAACACCGCTTGTTTAACAATGAAAGTTAACATTAAATAATCAATTGCAGTTTCTAAATTGTCCCTTCTCATAGTTAATTGAAATTTACTACCACTTTTTGCCTTCACTAACCAAAGCTTCACTTTTGCTGTACTTTTACAATTCCTGTTAACCTGATGAAGCTGTTTTTACAATTGAAAACAATCAACTGTTAACATTTTTTTCTTCCCCTTCAAACCATCGAATTTTAATTGTCAATTATTGTTGATAAAATTAATCAACTTGTTTCTTCTCTTCATTTTCAATGTTAATGCTTTTTCCAAGATTCAAGTCTCTTTTCAGGCCAATCATTTTTTTGCATTTACCAAGCTTAACGTTATTTTGTCGTTCACATTACCCTTGATCACTTGAATTGAAATTAATTAACTTTTGAGCTATTTAAAGATTACTCAGCATTATCATACATTTTCATTTCATCCGCTTGGTTCAGTCTCTTTGTGTGTGAAGTCAATCTTTTTTTGCATAATTAAAACTTTGATAGTTGCAAATTTACAATCATTCATCATATTTTGTATACCTAATTGTTGACACAAGATTGATGGATTATACTGGAATTTTGTTTTTGCTGATTCTGGTTAAGTTTAAATTATTGTTAATTCAAATTTTCCTACAAACTGTTGATAGTTTAATTTGGGTTTAAATTTTTCATTAATTTTTCTTCTTTAAATTTAGGACCCAATTTACTCAATCAACAGCTTGAAAATAGTCAATGAAAATGTTCCTAAGATTGTAAGATTGCCTGTTTACGGATAAAAATCAATTTAATTTGAATCTTAAATTATCTACCAATTAATTGACAATTTGCGTTAATCAGAAACTAAATGATCTGATCCTCTTTAGTCTTCAATTATTGTGGGATTCAAAATGGCAAAAAAACCCTGAAAATCTTGAATTAATCTGTAAATCTAAGCATCGATTCATAACATGATTTGCAAAAAGAAATTAAAATTTGATTCCTTCCTGATCAGCCTAACCATATTAACTAAGATTATTGATTGTGTGACTCTTTGATTATCATTTAAACAACCAGTTATCCACAGATTGTTAACTTAATTGTGAGAAAAGCTTTGAAATTTAATGGCGTTAACTTTTCAATTTTCAAATTGTCTATCATGATTACTTTTAATCACATTCTGCACTTCTTTTCCCATTTAATTGCAATTCACTGAAAAACAGATTATCTGGTTCAATTGACGATTACGAATTATAAAGATGATTAAGATGAAAATAAAGCGAACCCTTGTTGGTTAAGATTGTTTTTTGCACGCTTTTGTTCTGAATTTCATTTCATTGAGCATTTCCAATTTCATCCTGATTCATTTTTTTAATCAACATCATGTCAATGGTTTGAAGAAAAATTGATAACTCAAGTTAAAAAGGAAGTTTTTTGTTATTAAATTGTTTCACTGTTTCTGTTAAATTAATATTCTGCTCAGATTTTTCTCACTTCATTGTTGTCCGAGATTCCAGGTTTTCAATGTAAAAGGTTGAGTAGAGTTGATAAATGAAATTGAAATTCAGGTTATTGGTCATTTAGAACCATTAAAATGGTACAATTTTGATTGATAAGCAAAGCTAAACTTCAACATTTCCACCTTGAATTACCAAGACAAAGAAATAATGAAATCAATTCAAATTAATAATCG
This sequence comes from Tetranychus piercei, assembly GCA_036759885.1. Classification (NCBI taxonomy): domain Eukaryota; kingdom Metazoa; phylum Arthropoda; class Arachnida; order Trombidiformes; family Tetranychidae; genus Tetranychus; species Tetranychus piercei. Next base: position 2,543,160 of record CM071877.1, read on the forward strand.
ACTCGATTGTGTTTGAAAATAATTTTTCAAAAACAAATTATTTCTCCTTTTGTTTGATCAACAACAACTTACATAATGCAAACCAATTGATTAATATTAACCTTTGAAAACAATTGATTGGTCAAAATCAATCCTTAAAGGTTAATTAGTTTGCCACTTCTATCAACTAATTTAACTAACAATTTATTTACTTATCAATCAGTCTATCTCTGTTGGTTTTCCTTGTCGCAGTTATGATTTGAATTTCGATTGTATTTTTTTGCTCTGATTGTTTACTAATTGTTTTTATTTCTTACAGACTTTTGAATCTGTTCCTGCTTTGATACGTTTTCACCAGAAAGAGCCAATCTTGTTGACCACAAAAGGGGAATCCGCCGGAATCACCAAATTGATGGTCACTCCAATTTCATCTTCATCAATTTCAAGCTCAACATGATAATTACAATCGTCGATCATGTTTATTGTCCAACTAAATCCTCTTTTTGTCCCGATCTTTTGTCCTCTCATTTTGTCTCTCCTCTTTTTAAACCCTCCTTACCTGATAGATCTTGTTACCTTTTCCCGTTTCTTACCTTAAATTCTTGTTCCTAAACCTATCAAACCATTTCAATGTTTTCCTCCTTCCATCCACTCTTTTTGATAATCAAATCCCTAGTCATGAGCTTAATCAATTGCAATTGAAATAATTATTCCTCTTTTTTACAATAACAATAACAAATCATAATGCTAATGCTTTTGTCTGAATTTCTTCGGCCTTTTTCAACTTCGTAACCATCATTTACCGTTATCTTTTTGACCATGACCAAATAGAGTCATGAAAAGACCACCACAATCATGTTCAACATAATCATTAGGTAATTCAATGACATGGAAAAAAGTTAAACAGGAAAATTAATGTTCGGCTAAATAAGGAATTACAATATAAAGAGACAATTTTAATGGTTACAATTATAAAAGTCTTACCCATTTGATGATCAACATGCTCATTTAGTGTGGAGTCAATAGATTTGAAGCAAATTAACCGGGAATAAAAAAAATTATGTCCACAATAAGTAGTAACAGTTTTACTAGTTTGATTTAGTAAAATTCAAATTAGTGCAAGTTTTGTTTGTCAATGTTTATTCTGGTTGACTGTCTTAAATTTCAACAAATTAGTCAACATTAAGGTTTTACTTGAGTCGAGAAAAGGCCTTGATTTAGATTGACAAACTGATTGTTTTATTCAGGTTAAAAAAGATGTAACCACTTATGAAGGTGGCTTCTTTAATTGTGTTCATTTGTCATCGTAACATATTTTTAAGTTGACTTCAAATGGTTGACCAATACTTGCTTTAAAATAGATCACTTAATTTCCAAGTAAAATTTTGATTTTATTTTCTAACATCAACATTTGTCCATTTACATTTGCATTTAAAATTATAAATACTTGAAAACTATTGTGAACTTATAATTGTATTCAGTAAAAGGATACTTCTTGTCAGGGCTGAATGTCTCATTTAGATTTGACATTAGATCACTATTCAAGCTATATCCTATTTTAAAATCAGTACTAATGTTCAAAATTAGATTTTTTAGTTTTGTAATACATTCAAAATGCTTTTACTGGAAGATGGTAGATCAAATCTTCAATAGACCGAATAGATTGTCGCGATCTTAGGAATGAATCAAATTAGATCATATCATTAAATACCTTGCATAGATAAGGAAACAATCACAATCTTTATTTTATACGATATCTTATTAAAGACACAAATATACAGGGCTTTTAAATTAAATAGCTATTTTGAATCATTACCGTCTCCGTGCGTATAATGTCACGGTGTTCCATATTGTGCCGCTCAATTTAAGAGCACCCTTGTTGCCCGGCTCGTGGCTTAGAGACTATAGTTTAAGGTTTTCTGTTCTGAGTTGACGTAAGCTCAGTTAAACAAAAGCTATTGGGTACAATATTGCTCGAATCGAAACGGTCGCAATGTGCACAATCTCAGACTTTCAATCTCGAGTCAACTCATGAACAGGTTGAGCACATTGTTTGATTCACTAGGTAAGTGTCCCAAGTCGACAAAATAAAAATCAACATTAATTGATGAGTGATTCTCTCAAATTTTTTCGATTCGAAATGAAAGTAAACTAGAAAAAGTACCAAAACCGTTACGATTATTGATGTTTTGCAAACGGTCTCTTCATTTTTGAATAACAATAGCGAGATAGTGAAATCATCGTAATCTTTGCACTCATGCATGAAAAGAGCAATTTGATCAACTTCTTGGTAAGAGCAACATTCGCAAATCTTAATGAAAACAGTGCAACTTGTTGCACCTCAAATGAAATGTTATTTGAAACAATAATGTCAGGAAGAATGATTTATGAAAAATGGCATTCATAGTTGCCCGTTGTCTCTGCAAAGATAAACATCACATTTTTAAATACCAAACAACATATGTGATTAGTTAATGAAGCAACAAACGCATATAGAAAGTGAATTAGGGTAATTTCTGCACAATTTAACATACAATTTTTAAGCTTATTCCCGAATTGCTTGGTTGATTGCCTCGAATGCAGCTGCAAATTTTTGAAAAAATCGAAGAATTTCGATAATTTAAAACAAATTGAATTGCTGAAATATTACTTTATATTGAAAATCGATAGATAATTGTATATCAGTGGAAATAACAGCCTAAACAGCACAATATGCACTAAATATTCTGATGATATGAAATGAATCATATGAAACTGAAATGATAAATTCAGTGACTGTTCACATCTCAATGAGAATCTCTGAGAATGAGATCAGATGTCTCAGGACATGTCTGTCCTCAGCATCCAGGTGATTGTCCTAGCCTTGGACACCTCTGTAGGTACCCTCCTGATTGTCCGGGACCGTGTGTTTGAACCCCAGATCGGGAGAACGATAAACGCAAAAATAATAGTCGAGGGATAGTCGCTAGGAAGCGACAGCCATGTGTAATGATGTGTAATGCGTGCAATGATGTATTGTATTTCAATGAAAGAAGCTTTTATTGAAGTTTTTTTCTGATTAACCGGTCAAAAAGGAGCTCAACGTGATCATAAGCGATTAAGCTTATGAATCGCTAAAGTTTGGTGGAATTTATTGTGTTAAATTATATTTAAATTTCTGCGTCTTCTGTTTCTTATCTCCTAGTATGCTTCAATAGTTATTGCCTATTTCTAGTATGCTAAATATGTTGGCCCAGTTTTGCGAAAAATCGTTGTCCGAAAGTTGAAAGGTTTAAAGGCTAAACCTTAAATAATTTAAGTTAAATTGTTTGGGTTAAAATTGGGTTTAAATGTGTTTCTCGATCAAAGAACTACCAGATCCATCTATTGTGCTTATTCAACATTTCATTTGAACTTATTTAAGCGCGATTTTTGGATTTTATGGTTGCAGTATTTTTTGAATTAACTCGATAATTTATATCGGACAAGCTGATTCCTAATGGCTGAAAATCAATTGCAGACAATAGGACAATAAAGTTTAGCAATTATCGCGAACCTTAAATAGCTACTGAAACATTTTATGTTGATGCCGAAACAAATGAATGCTAAAACATTATCAAGGTTGGTGATTAAACACTGAAAGCGAAAAAAAATAACAATTAAAGGTAATTCAACCAATCTTAGTGAAATTCAATGATAACATAACTTAATGCCAAATAGCTTCAACAGTAAAGTTTTATCATTAAAAGGTTAATAGGGAATATTATTGACACCAAACCAATAATTGGCATTAATAAGCCACTGGGCTATTGTTTTGTTTATGAGTTTATTTACGTTTTTAGCATACTTTAGATTTAAAATATATAATTTATTATCATCGTTTTAGGTGGAATGTTAAAATGTGTTACATTAAGCACATTAATTGTTCATAAAATAAATTTGAAACAATGAGAACAGAAAATGAAAATCACCCAAGGCAATTAAATTGTATGAGCAGTAATTAGGGTTCATCACTTGTTTTGTTGCTGTTATACACACCAAATTTGTAATCTGATCTTAGAAAGTGAGTCAATATTTGTAACACAATAACTAATTGGCTTTAAAAATTGATTGATTGTCCCTTGTGGCTTGAAATTGATTGTCCTCAATTAAATAACAATGTCACCTAAAAAACTAATAATAATAATTTAGTGATTAAAATAAAGAAAGTCAAAATTGAGCAAGAATCTGATAACCGGAAAAATAAGTAAAATTGTGTTTTTATTAGACACCCAAGCTAGTCGATGTAGTCATTATTTGGTGCAAGTATGTTGCCAACTTCGCACTGAGCTTGGAAGGGCTGAGTGGCTCTATGTCCATCCCTGATAGCCATATCATGTTGAGCTGAAGATACGCAATTATGTGTCTAGTTCTTGTAATTAGATTGTATATGTTTAGTTTATCTGTGTGTCATTGAGTTCACTGTATTTATTTATCTGTTCCGATGCGCAGTGTTATTTATTTTTTGATGATTTGAATTTTAAATGAGTGAAAATGATCAGTCTGAGTTGTTCATCATATTTATCATATTGTCTGGTCTACGCATACATTCGTACATGTACGGTCTTCATTCATTTTATAAAAAGACAAAGTCTGTCCCAAAATTTCATAATTAAAGACATAGTGTAGCTCGATGTCGATTATGTTATAAAAAATAATATCCATATTTATCGATATTTCATCTTGAATAGATTAACGATATTTTCCTAGCGGTTTGATAAATAGTTTCAACAGTCAATCAGAGTTTAAATTATTGAATTTTTCAAATAAAGACTAAAAAAATGAAAATGAATCGATTTAGTTGATCCGTATTCAGCCGGTTGCTCAAAATACTGTTATTTATGTTTACCTTATGAGAGACACTTGGTTATTATGTTGAAATATAGATGTCAGCATAAACGATAAAGATTGGGCGGAGATTTCCAAGTGACTGTTTCTGTTGAGACTTGAACAACCGTTGAGAGAGAGAGAGAAGCAAGTAATTTAAAAAACTTTTCTTCTGCATTATCACAATATCTTAATATAATTTAACATCATTCTGATCATCATTTAATCAGTGTACTTCAAATCAACAATTAACTCTATCTTCTCCCCATTCATGATTATGTTTGCCATAGTAAATGAACATTAATCATCAACACAACTGAACACCATAATTCAACAACATTATTCTTTGTTTTCGTCTCAACCATTTTTGTTAACCTTCTCACTTGTTGAACATCACCAGTTTTTATATTGTGATCACTGTTTTTTGGAGGACCAACAACTGCACCAACAACCAACATCAACATCACATACTATCATTTACCTTAACTTTTTATGTGTTACCAGCGAAGGTTTCTTGTTCCTCTCTTTGCCTACCTTTTTTTTCCTTCTTACATTAATTGGTTTTGATGTATTTTGTTGTTTTTTGCTTCTCATTCTTCTAATTTTGGATTTGCCTTTTTCCCTCTCTTATCCACATTTCTCTCTCCCTCTCCTTTTCTTCCTCTCTTTCCTTTTCTCTATCAACTTTCTTTTATATAATTTCCTCTTCTTTTTATTCATTTTCATCATCACCATCACCAACATCATCATCTTTAATAATATCAACATCACCTGTTAAAACGTTCAACTTAATATATCTCAATTATCAAATAGTTTTTCTTTGTTGTCGTTCAATTAAGTATGGGCCCGTTAATCAAACAAAATCAACAGACTAAAGGATTTATCAGTGAGGATAATTTCCCTGTGAACATTGTAATCTGCCAAGAGCCACTTGAATCAGTTTATCAAGTTGATCCTCGACCATTTGCTAGGTAAGCCTGAAAAATGTTTCCAATGGTCTTCTAAATATTCTACCTGAAAATCAGTTTATCATCGAATTTTGTGCATAAGAATACATTTGAATACATTTTCAGTTACACAATAAACTTTGCAACAACTCAACATAACTGATAACAACCAGAATTATCAATTTATTTCTCTTTACCGAGACTAATGGGTGAACCCAAATGTGTTGATGATAAACTAATTTCAGCTGTATAACTGTTTAATGTTTTTTCTCATTGTGTTTTTGTCTTTTAATTGTTTACTTGTTTACCCACTCAATTGATCTGATTTCATTCTCTAAATCAATCGGTTGGAACCAAAAGAGAGAAAAAGGGAAAGAAAAAAAGAAAGAAGAGAGAGAGAGAGAGAGAGAGAGAGAGAGAGAGAGAGAGAGAGAGAGAGAGTAAAAGCAGATAATAAGCAAGTGAGAAAAAAATGTTAACCTTGAACTGAAGCTTGATCTCATTGACTGCTGATTTTTTTCCTGTTTATATCTGTTACATTAACGCAATTGACTCAATTCACTTTTTTTCGTACCATTTAATTGCGATTTCTTCTCTTCTTTCTTCCTTATTTTCTAAATTTGTAGAGGCAAATTTGCACAAGTCAAAAGATGTCTCCATAGGCAAACAGGCATTGAATATGCTGGTAAATCAATTAAAAAGCGTCGACGATCAACTGATGTTCGACATGAAATTATGCATGAAATTGGCGTACTTTTGCTATCTCAAAACAACAATGGAATTGTACGATTGCATGAAGTTTATGAGACACCAACGGAATTCATATTAATATTAGAAATGTAAGGGTTTACTTTTGTCTCTCCAGGATCAACATGAAAAGCGGAAAAAGCGTCACCAATCATAAAATGTGAAGTAACAATCAGAGCCATAAAATGCAATCGCCTACCATAATATATCAATCATTGATTAACCAGGAACCTGATACAGTTAAAAAATTTGCCAACTTTAATTGACTTAGCCGTTTTAAATATTGTATTAGGCTTAAAACGAGCGATTCCATAAACTAAACATTAAATGCAATGGCAAAATGAAATGCTACTTGCACCAGTCAAAATCTAATTATAGATATTGATTAAAGCTGCATTTTTGGCTATCAGTTCTGATTGTTATTTATTACTCTATATTTTTGTTAATTTTTTGTTACATTAATTAATTTTTTATTCTATCTCCTTATTGCGCATATTACAGGGTAAAAGGTGGTGAATTACAAAGAGTCTTGGATGAAGAAGATACCGTTCCAGAGAAAGATGTTATCAGACTTTTACGTCAAATTTTGAAAGCTTTACAATTTTTACACAGCAATAACATCGCTCATCTCGACATCAAGGTAGGACTCGTTTTAAATCCTAACCCTAAACTAAAACCAGTGATGCACCTTACAAACTCATTGTTAACTCAACACATTTTCAAAGTTCACTTTTCTCTAAAACGTTGTAACACATATACTGAACAAACTCCCGTCTTTATCTTTATTGCTATTTAAGATGAAAGGATTACTCATTTGTATTTTGCTCTATAGACCTTTGTTCACTAGACTAAGCATAAAAATACACAATCAATTGATTCTTTCCGATTGTAACAAAGATTATCGAAACTTCACCAATAACTAGATATCATTTCAAGTTCAGTTATTTAAATGCGCATCATTAGCTGCATGATATAACTGAACATATAATTTACTTAATATTTTCATTCATTATTTTTCTTGCTCTTTATGTTTCCATTTTTTAGCGTTTTTCACTTTTTTCTCTATTTTTATATTTAAGATTTAAATGCTATTTCCGCACGCATTAATATTTATTTAGCTGTTGCTAAAAACGATTCTGGATTCAATATTTCGTTTAAATTATTCTCATTTTTTATTTCTTCATTGTTCCATTAGAAGCTAAACTTTCCAAGAAACTTTACGAAAAAAAATTCAAAATTACTTAAATTAATTGCAAAGCAATTCTACAAGTTAGTGAAAAAATATCACATCTACAATAAGCTGACTGATCCTGTGAATTTATTTACTGACATTATCCTGATTCATAAATAATTTTTTGAAATCAATTTCATTTTTATGCTCTCTCCTTAACTATCCAAATGCAAAATAATCAGCCTTTCCAATTACCGAAACGGCAATTTTATTTCTCATTGCAATATAAATTTTATGCTATTATTTGCAAATTATATAATTTTTACTCTCATTGCCATTTTCTAGTCATTTAATTAATAATCAAGTTGTTTTATGCTGTTTATCAACACTTATGCAAAAAAACTTGTAAAGGGTGTAACACTTAAAAAGGCACAGATGAAGGAGGTAACAAGAAAGCATATCTTACCTTTATCAAAAATTTGGTGACATTGATTATGACGATAATGAAGCAACAGAGGCAACGGAACCAAAATCAAATCTGTTGCTTCATAATCTTCATTCTTATCTTGACCAATGTGACCAAATTTTGTGATAAAGGTAAGATATACTTTCTTGTTACCTCCTTCATCTGTGCCTTTTTAAGTGTTACACCCTTTATTTTCATTGCTTTCTACATTTAAATACTTTTTGTATGCAAAGCTTTTCTCTCATCTTTATTTACTTTCTCAATTATCTGTTTCTAGCACCTTTTCCTCATCTTGTGTTTCACTTGAAACGGAGGTTCTGATTAAGCTCATTTCAGTGATTCGCCATATCATCTGCTCAATTTATCACTTGATCCCTTTTTTTCTTACCCTTGCTTTGCTCCTTTTTTTCCTTATAATTATTTATCACTACTCTTTCATCATCATGATCATCAAAAACAACAACTTTAAATCTTAAGAGATCCTTCACAATTACAGCCTGAGGAAACCTGAGGACACCATGAATAAGTGACCTCCAAGACAATCGTACAAGCGAAATCATGTTATGAGCTTGATGATGATGAAGATGAAGATGATGATGAAGGTTAAGTTTAAGCACCTATCCAGTGAACGGAATATAAGGAAAAGAAAGTTAGATTGATATTCAGATTAAGATTGGGGCGAGATAAATACAGATACTTATATCCGTTTGAGTTTCAAATTATGCTTCAATGATGGTGATCATGTTGACTGATTAAAACTAATTTTGAGTAATGATAGAACCAATTTAATTTGATCAAGAGTCAAACCTTTTTTTATCTAAATAGTCACTGATTAATTTTTCTTCATTTACGTGGCAGTTATCTTGACTATTATCATGCTATTTGAAACACGAATGTAAAACAGGTAAAACTAATTGATTTATGTCAATTTGTTTCTTTTTTTGTTTTTTTGTTCAAAATAATGTTAATAATAATAAGGTTAATAATATTATACTATGAAAAATTGGTTTTGATTATTAAGATGAAATATTTAAATTGTTCAAGATCGATAAGATGTACGCCAACCTGAAGATCCAGCTTCAGCTGACCAATCATTATATTTACCATTGGATTCTCTGTTATCCTTTTTCCTGTTGTTTGGTTCAACCTTCCTTGAATCTTTATCATCGATTGACTCATTCTCATCAAAACCATTAACGTTGCTACTGTTATCATTATTTTGAAAGTTATCCTTAACATTGTTGTTATTGTGATCCAGGTGCATTGATTTGTTTTCATCTTCTCTGTAATAAGCTGGTCGGTCAGAGTATTTAAGCGGCCTTTTATCCGTGTATAACGGTCTTCGTCGATCCCTTCGTCTACTTATCCAAGGAATTTCCGTTTTCATGCCATGAGTTTCAATTTCCGACTCTTCCTTTCCAATGTTGTTCCATTTTTTCTCTTTCCAAAGTTCTTCCACTTTTTGTTCAAATAATCGATGTTTTGATCTTTCATAACCTTTGTCAAATGTTTTACGATCACTTTTGGTTAAACTTGTTTCTTGTGATGTTGTCTTGGAATCTTCGGGATTAACTTTTATTTCATCTGATGTTGGATAGATTGAAATGTGTGATTTTATTGATGGTATTGAAGATGAGGAAGATGAAGTTGATAAAGGTGAAGATGATGACGAGGGTGAGGATGGTGATGATGTTGACATTGAACTTGATGGCCGAGGTCGTGGTTTGGTTAATGGCAATCTTGACCTTGGTATCTTGGGTCCATCTAATGGAAATCTGTATTCCATTCCTTTAGGATCTGAAGCAGCTGATTTTGAATCTTCATCCAGTTCATTGTAATCATGACCTCGATGGGGTACAGATGAGTATGACGGGAATGATGAAAAAGGTCGATCCGATGAAATGTCCAAATTATCAGCTAAATCATCGATATCGGAAGATAGTGAATCTGGTGTTGGCATTGTAAACCGATAATTGTCAGTTTCTTCTGAATTTTCGTATTCCATTGCTGAACTTGGATCTGTATGATGACGATAATTGTGAACTGTTTGTCGTTTTTTAGCTGTTGCAAGGGATCGAGCCGATTCCCTTTCAATAGCTAAAACATGAGAAGAAGGTCGAACTGGTGGCCTCTTTCGTGGCGCTGGTTCTGCTTTAATATCATTTGAACTTGAAGTTAAAGTTAAAGCTGTTATTGTCGCAGTTGGTTTGTTAGACTCGTAAGTACTACGAAGTGGCACTTGTTGTTCTTGTGGTTGAGACTGTTGTTGTTGATACTGTTGCTGTTGCTGTTGCTGTTGCTGCTGCGGCTGTTGTTGTTGTTGATTAGTTGTAGGTGGTGACTGTGTTGTTTGAGATGATCTAACCTCATAAGAAGAAGGGTTAGGAATGAAAATTGGGAACAATTGATTTTTTGGAACTTTAGTTAAATCTGGATCGTTGGGTTGATAAAAAATTATCGGTGGATTTTGTTGATTGAATTCAGGTTTTCTTTCATTATTTTGAACTTGATCTTTGGTTAAAAGTTGGGGTTGATTTCTTTGAGAGTTTTGTTGGTGCATTGATGGCTGAGAGACTTGATTTTGAACTGGAACATTTGCCATCATTGGTACTGGTACGGGAACACGAATAATTGCAGTTGCCGTATTTGTTGTATTCATTTTGGCTGGCATTGGAATCAGATTAGGATTACATGGAATCATTGGATGAATTATGGGCTTGTTTTCTGATCCACTGAAAACTGGTCTCACATCAGGTACATGATGAGTAATCGATTGAATAACAGGAGAACGATTACTATTCGTATTGTGGACTAAACCTTGTTGCCGTTGACCATTTTGATTCGGTAAAATGAGTCGATTTGCTACTTGAGCCATTCCAATTGAAGCCATTTGAGGTTTAGCTTGTGACTGAGTTGATGAAGTTAATGGTGATGGAGATAAATTTTGATGACTTTGAAGCTCGTAAAATTGTACTGGTTGATAATTGGGTTTAATTTTCCATAAACGAAGCTCATCTTCACTACCATCAGTAGTAATAGCAACTGGTTGTAAAAGACCAGAATTTTTAAGATAGGCTGTAGCGTCTGAATGGTCATTTCCAGAGACCGTTAAAGTCTCAGGATAGGTTCCATCTGAAAAAGGTTGATCATGGCCAGGACCATGATAGCCATTAAGTCCCTGAATATCGACTAGTTGATAGTTTTGTGCTGTACCTGGATTGTTGTTTTTATTTTGGTGTGAATTCAATGAATTTGATGAACCTTTAAGGTTCAACTGTAGTGCGTGATGCGGAGCTTCCAATATGAGTCCAGCTGATGCAGCTGATGTAAAATGTGGTATCGATTTCAGGAAACTGGTCAACTCAATGGGTTTCACTTCAATTGTGTTTTCCTTTGGCCAGCGAAACAATTTGGTCCTCAATGAACCGTCAATCACTTCACCAAATTTAGGCAACAGTCGAATCGGTGTTTTAGGCACAAAAATACCATGAGTTTTAAGCACATTACCAAAAATTGAACGACGAGAACCCAGGCCAGAAGAGATGACAAGGAAACTTGATTGGTATGGAATCATTGAATTGATTATATAAATTGTCCATAAAAGTTGAATCAATCGATGAAACATTATCACACTTTCAATTTATGAAAAGCTGAAAAAACACACTCAACGATTTATTAGATTATTTTGTTTCTTAAGTGTTGCAGATTAATTTGTTTTCAAATTAATTTAACTTGGTTTGAAGAGTTTGAAAGATGAAAGTTTCACTAAGTATTGAAATACATAAATGGCGATACACTGTGATTTAAGGTTTCCAATTCAATATCAAGTGTTTACTGGTTTAGCAAAAATGAAAAGTCAAAGTGTATTGACTTGATTAAAGTGCCGATTGTGTTGAATCGGACAAACTGATCTATCTTGCGGTCTAACGGGACAATTGAGCTCCCGTTCGGAGCCAAGTGTGTCAAAAATGATGATCGATAAACTGTTTGATTGATTAAAATTAAAAATCAGATGATTCATGTTATGAAAAAAGTATTAAATCTGGAAAAGTGTTACAAATATCAAAATATTGTGAATTTGTGTGTGACTGTGTCTACTTGTTATGGGCCTGAATGAAAATAGTATCAATTGTTTTCAGATGATTCTGAACACATGAAAAAGGTTAACTCGGAAACAGGTTAACTTGTAAAAAATATGAGCAAAAAATGTCAAACAAAAGCAACAAATGATGATAATAAGGGTAAAGATCTGTAGTTTATAACTCTTTTTTTAATTCATTGCTTTTTATTTGTTTTTTTATATCATGAAAAGTGTTTGCAATAAAAAATCAAAAAATGAAATGAAGCGTCAAAAATTCAGTTACATGATGAAAATGAGTTAAATTGAATGAAAAGATGTCTATGTCAAGTGCCAAATGTAGTGAAAGAAATGAGAAAAGTTTCAATTTTCTCTCCTTTTCGTTATTATCTTTCATGATGATGATGATGATGAATTCTTGACTGATAGAGATGATACTGAATGCTATTATTAGCCCAATTTGAAACTGTTATCAGCATCTGTGTTTTTTGCGCGCATTTATGTGTGCGTTTTGATTCTCATTCATTTTGCTCAAGTTTATTGTTAATGTGATTTATTGAAGCGAGGATAACCTTTCTCTTTTTTTGTCTAAAATTAAAAAGGCTAATATACAAAAACAATGGAAACCATTTAAGATAAACTTGGTCAATTGTTTACTTGCTCTTATTTAGCCACTTATTTAGACTCGTTTTAGAAATATTGGACCAAATTTTGATCGATTGATTCGACTTTTGATTACAACCTTTCAACAGTTTCCATTTTCATTTCAAATCCAGTTGCAAAGCTTCAATTCATATCCTTTCGATTTGATTATTTATAACGTCGACTAAACTTATCAACGGTTTCAGATTAACTAATTTGTTTGCTCATACCTTTTACCATAGGCTTAATTGCCTTTTTTCATTATTGCCATGAAAAATTGATTAAACTCGTGATGCAGCAACTGCAATGATTACACTTTGATTAATTATAGCTGACTTAATTCTGGTATATTCAATGACAATGGAAAATTTAGTGTTTATTGATAAAATTTGTTAAAAATATGAATATTTTTAATTACAACATCAATTTCAATTGAAAATTATGGACTTAATAGTTAAATACTGAATAGTTCAGGGCTGAAATCTGGATGAAATTCAAGTGACTCTTTGAACATATTAACTATTACTTAACCTTTTTGGTAAACTCAATTGAAAGGGTAAAAATCTTTCATCAAGCCTGATGTATCATCATGATAAACAACTTTTTGTTTCTAATGAATTTTTTCACTCATTTAGCGTATATTTTCAAACAATAATGTATTTAACAATGTTTACTTGAATATTGCATTCCATTAGCCATTCGTGTCTATCAATTGATTCATCATTGATCAAAGTTTGTGCATTACTTGATTAACTAATCATATGATTTACCAATTTTTATGATTGACCTGTAAATGATTAAACTTGGTAAAATAAATTCAGTTAATTTCATTTTAATACTTGAAATAAAGTCTTTTAAAATCATTTAATTGTATTAACTGTTTGAAACTGTTTAAAAAAAGTTAATGCATTCAATAAAATAATCAAGGTACAAGCTAACTAGTGATCATTAATGTCCAATTATGCAAACTGTCTGCATCTATTTAAATATCTTTGCGGTCATCTTGAGTTAAGTGCAAAAGATTATCATTTTACTTGGACAATTTTTTCCCATTAATAAAAAACACTGAATTTTGTCACCTCAAGATAGATCTACCTGTTGGTTAATATTTGTGAATTTACCTTTTACTATTTAAACATTAACCAAGAATCAGTTCAATGAACCAGCTTCTGATCATTAAGTTTTTTAGATTAAAATTAATCATGTTATCATTAAAATTTGACCATTCACTTTCAGTTCATGATAAATGTAGGGAAAAACAAGATGATCTTTAATTGATCAGAATAATAACTGCTAACTGACATTAATCTACCTTCAAGATGATAATTTTCATCAACGTTCTCATCACCACTCTTTGTATTATCATTAACTAGAAGCAAAAATGATCTGCTCAATTTTCATGACCATGATAACTAGGAATAACCTTGAACAATGATTATGATGATGATGAAACAAAAGTGAAAACTGAATCTATTTGAATTTGTAAATATAAAATGTTAGCCAAACATGGTTATCAATTTGTTAATCACAGGTTGCAAGTTTCATTATAGTTTCAATTATAACATGGGAATCTTTAATAACAACCCAAATTGTTAATCATTATACAAATGAATTGCTCCATGTTGCTTTGATAATTTACTTACTCACACATTTTATCATCAATTTCATCTTCACTTATTCATTCACAAATGTATTTACATATATTGGTTAATGTGGGTTTACACTCACTCAAAATACAATTGCCAGGATCAATTTTGGTTGTTGGCATTAAGATATTTTAACCTTGCAGCTTGATTAGTTTGTCAGTCACAATTTATCTCAACAGTAATTTTGCATGAATACCAGAATGTATCATGCAAAGGTTCATCTAAATTATAAGTGAATAGTTGTGTTATCCTTTTATTTTGTGATTTTATCTCATGTCTCCAGCTCACAGAATCCATTTATGAATACATTTCACTTTACGATCGTTTGTTGAACAATTGAATTGCAAAATGAAACAAAAAGCAAACAATGATGGCGATGATTCTTATAAAACTGGGTACAATTGATGGTTTGATGAATGTTATGTCAGTATATGAATATTAATTGTTGAATATTGATTGTTGCATATCCAGTGATTTTAGTGTTGATATGGTTGTAAAATAAAGTTTCAAAATCAAGGTTAAGGAAGTAACTCATTTCCAACCATTCAAGGTATTATTCATTGTATCAACAAGAGAATTGAAAACTGCTATAAAAGGGTTTAAGCCTTTTTATTTCTCAACTTTTCGCCAAAAAATAACTTTTTTGAATTTTATCTATGAACTTATCAGTTATCAATTGCATCTCGGCTTATTCAACCAACTCATATAAAGGATGATTTGTTTTTAAAATGAAGCAACTTTCAATCGACTTTGAAGCAGCTTGAAAATAACTCTGAGCTCACCTTGAATCAACTCTAAACTCCACTGAATTCAACTCTGAAATTAGTAGAGTTTCTAAATATTTTGCTAACTTTCCATGGGTTCTGTCTGAATTTATTGTCTCCTGTTTCAAGGATTCGTCAAATTTTAAGCATTCTTGGTGTGCATTCAGTGCACTCTCAGTTTGAACAATCTTGATTCTTAATTGTTGACACATTCCGTGAGTTTGTTTGTTGCTAAGTTGAGTCGACAGTTGTGAACGTTATCTGTTGATGTCGATGACAGAATTATCATTATCACACTGGATCCACAGCTGAATACTAACATGCACAATGATATAGAAGATGACAGTGAAAGTCAATAACGATGAGACAAATTAACTAGATTATTACTGTATTATTGGATCAAGTTTAGTTAAATTTTGTGTCTTGTTATTTACAGTCATTTAATTTAATGGAAACAGCTGAAGTATGAAAAACAAAATGAGCTTAACTTTTGTTTCACACCAACTTACGTACCTTTTAAAGATGCACATTGAGCTGAACAATAGTTATTTTGATTACCAAGCAACATAATTAATTTGTAACCTTGATTAACAATCCACTCTGCTCATTAACTTTTGATTAAACTTTCCTCTGATAATCATTATGCTTATTGTTGTTATCTTTATATTGAATCGATAATTGTTCAATAATGAATTTCACTTTTGTTTCAATCCTTTTATCCCATTGCTTACAAACTGAGAAATTATTTCACAGATGAATTTAACTTGCAGCTTTTTATTCAAAAATTATACAATTGCTAATCAAGCATGATCAAAATTAAGAATTAAAATAGTTATGATTGAAGGAAATGAATTGCTCAATTTAAATGTTACTTCAATTCATAGACTTGTATTTATGATTTTGCTGAATTAATTCAATTGTTCAGTCTGTTTGTTTAAATACGATCAAAGTTGATCATTGAATGCTTGATCATGCAATAACCGAATCGATATCAACTTAATTTTGAACCTTTTTCCCAATCATTTTCAACCTTTACTCGATTCAAATCAAGGATTATCAAATTGCAACAATTTTTTGATATTTATCCAATCAAATCATTCCAATTAATTTAAATTGAATATATATATTTATATATTGAGATTTACGGTCAAGGTTCATGAATTGAACATAAGTGAACACAAAAAAAACAGTTGAATAGTTAAAGCAGGTACGAATTAAATTGGACAATTGGTGAGAATGAAATGAAAACGAGTTAAAAAATCATGATCATACTTTAATGGTGCTTTTAAATTTATCATTGAATTGGATGAATTAAACTGTAAAATCAACCTCGAACTCGAAAAGAAAGAGAAAGAGAAAGTAAATTACTGAAATGATATAATAATGAAAAAGTGCTGAAACGAAACGCATTGATACGCAGGAAAAAGAAACTAATTGTTGATGAAAATGAAACTAAATTTTTGTTGACTAACATAGATTTGATTTGTGAACAATAGTGAAAATTGAGGTTTCCAAAAGTATCATTATTCTTATTATCATTAGCAGCAATTTATGTTTATTATATTTATTATGATTAACGTTAGATTTGATAATAATTGTAACGATTCTCTACAATTGATTTTATTCAATTTTCCAAGTCAATTATCGATATTTAATTGTTAACCAATCTAGGTTACATGAAGATAATGAGAGTTGATGAGTTGCAAATTGTTACAGTTAATTTGTTAATTGTCATGATGACGATTAACATTATTTAATAACAATGATTATTGAACGATTTGCGTACGAATGCAAGTTAATTGTTGAAAATTGACTACCAACTTGACATCAATAGTAAGAACAGTAAAAAGATGGAAATCAAAAAATGCAACAAAAAAGTAAATTGAACAATTTTAATTATTTCCAATTGAATTTACCTGCAATCATTTAAGTTAACAAATGTTTTAATTTGTTAACATTGAATGTTGATTTAAGTTGAAATATTTTGTTTAATGAAAAGGCTTTGAAATTGATTTTGCAAATATCATCATCTATCATCATATTGCTTGTAATCAGATTGAAATAATTTGCTTCTCTCACTTTTTTCATCTTACTTTCTTCATTGAGACTGAATGAGCCATTAACCTCAATTTTGTCATCATCATTGGTCACCAATTGTTAACTAATCATCTAATTGGTCACACAATTTATTTGATTCATTTTGTTTCACTTTGATAGCTTGATTCTCATTTTTGCTTTCAACTCGTTCAATATGAAGGTAAAACTAAAAATTAAGGTTAATGCAATGAATATGTCACACTAAAAAAGGTAGATAAAAGGTGAAGATGAAAGGATGATCAAAATGATCAAGATGATGATAAAGATGAAAAGAATGATGAAAAGCTGAGAAAAGATTGAGAAATGGTTGAGATTGAATAGCCCAGGAGCAAAATTTTGGTTCATCTTTTATTACTTTTCCCATTCAATCCATTTTGTTAACATTTACAATATAATTTTTGCTAAATATTATTGATTTAAATAATTTCACAATTTAATATCTATTTATTGGCATTTTGTTGATTGTTAACCTTTTGCAAGTTTATCACTGGTTTCTCCTCGTTTTTGTTTCCATTTCAATATTAACCTGAAAAACCTGTAAAACTGTCATTTACAGTTGGTGTTTCTGTTTACTTGTTTTCCGTTATTTTAAATTTACTCTAACCTTTGTATTTGATTGTATTATTATTCAGCCTCAAAATCTGTTGTTAACGGGTCCTTTACCTGATGGGGAAGTTAAATTGTGTGATTTTGGTATTTCAAGATTAATCACTGAAGGAGTTGAACTCCGAGAAATTGTTGGTACACCTGATTATGTTGGTAAGTTATTATTCAATTTACCTTTTGTTTTCAATTTGCCATTTTTACACAACATTCAGGGAAATGCATTTTTGCAAAATTCATTTTCAATTTCATTGAATATAAATTTCAAATTTGAAATGGAAATTTTTACAATCCAAAAATTTGAGTCTTTTTATGGCAATCATTATTAAGGCCGTTTTCAGACTGAAACTTGTTTCTCGACTAATTTGACAGATTTTCTCAAGCTCATATTTATTGATTTGTATTAAATTTGATTGTTAAATTATTGCAAATTTATGCTATTTCAAAAGCTAAGAAAATTGGCTCATAACTTTTAGATTCAGCTACATGTTAAGATATTAAGAAATTTTGCACTTCTTAATGACATTTCCAATGTTGATGTTTCCAGATGATTCAGATTAAATAATCAGCTCAATTTCGTATATAATTTGCGTTTTCTTGTCTCATGTATTGAATATCTTTTTCTGCTCATCCATTCCAGCACCTGAAATATTGCATTATGAAGCTATCAGATTGGAAACCGATATGTGGTAAGTTTTCATTTTTGCCTTTTTTCTTGCCTTTTTTCTTCTCTTCTCAATTTGTTTATTTCTTTCTTTGCTCTCTTTTTCGGACTTACTTTTTGTTACCATGAAATGAATACTGAATATCTCCTTCAGCCTTATCATTATCATCTGCTTCTTCTTATTCTTATTCTTTGATCTGTTTGTCTGTCTTGTCAGATTAATTGATGTCTGATAATTTTTCAAGTGATTAGAGTGATTTAGCCAAGAAAAAGAATGAAAAAGAAGGCTACTTTTTTTCTTACGAACTAGTTTTTTAAGAGCATCTCAAAGCCTCAGGATATTTGCTTGTAGCATAAAATGAACAGTAGCAACAAGATTGAAGATGATAACAAATTTAAGATGAATCTAGAATAAGCCTGATTGGTAGATGATAGAGGGTAAGAAAAGAAAGAAAAGAAAGCCCAAAATTTGAAGATGAAGACCTTTAAATTACCTTTCTATCTTTCACTTGCTAACTAGTAACATTATAACATGATGCTATATGCTACATTATTTACCTGTATTTGCGTCCAGGTCACTCATTAACTCTTCCGTTCTCCTCCTCAATGGTTTTTTATACTCTGCTTTTCTTCTGTAAACTTACCTGTTGATTCTCACCTTATTTTCCTCCCTTCCTACCTTCTTTCCTGTACCCACCTTGCATCCTGTCTTTGTTTCACTCTTCAACTTTCTTCTCACCAATAACTTTGGGCTTTGTGTGATGGCCATGATAAAAGTCGCCGAACCTTGTTTCCTTTGCTTTTGCTGTTGCTAAAAAAACAGAAAACCTCACACAGTTACCTTTTCTTCCTCGTCATCTTCATCTTCTTTCTGCATCTTATGTTTTTCTTGACTCATTTTAACGAGTCACTGTTATACATCAATGGTACGGAAACAGCCTACCTTTTATTGCAACCTTAAACTTCATTGTGTTTTAGTTGAATGGATCAATGAACTTGTCCAGGTTTAACTTTTGCTAACCTGTGAACGTTGAAGATGTACTTAGTATTTTTATGATAACAACAGATAACATAGGTCTTGAAAAAAGTGCCAAAACTCATAAAATCGTATTTTTGTTTCCATTTATACCTTAATATTAGCGCTCTTTTTAAGTTTTTAGTTGAATGGACAATCATCATTATACACCATTTTTAGATATTTTCAGCTATCGTTTACAGTATACATTATTACCTGATATTATTAGGCATGTTATGCTTGAATAATCCTCAAGTGTAAAGATCAAAATCAAACTAGACTTTGAAATCTATCCAATAGTAATTTATTCATTATCATTTCTTCATCACATTTTTTGTCTGTTTACTTTTCGCCTTGTTTCACTCATTTTTGTATTGACAACTGTTTACCATTGCAATTTGCTGGAGCGCCAAAAAAGCTGTGAAAAATAGACGCCAATTTGCATAAAACATCTCAATTATTTACTCTTTTTGTCATTAATTACAACCCATTCAGACTGGTGTTGACTTTTGCCAATTTCATTCACACTTTTAATAAATTGTTGAATATGATGATTTTTCACCACCACTTTACCCACTGTTTACTTATTATTTTATTTACCCTTCCAGGAGCATCGGAGTTTTGACCTATGTCCTTCTCACTGGTTACAGTCCATTTTCAGGAGACACCAAACAAGAAACCTATTCAAACATTACTAATAGTAAACTCGAGTTTGGACCTGAGTTTGAAGGAGTCTCTGAGAATGCTATTGACTTTATTAAAAGTTTACTCGTTAAAGATCCAAAGTAATTAACTTAATTGTCAATTGTCAATCGATTGTCATTTTCTGTTTACGTTCACAGTTTTAACCATTTTTCATTTTATCTTTTTTTGCTTCTCTTCCTTTTTCACTTCTACTTCTTACTTTTCATCCTGTGATTGCTGACAATAATAATAATTAACTTTATGACGATGGTGATGATTTTGCGATGATTTTGATACCAGGAAACGACCTACTGCCAAAGAGTGTTTACAGCATGTTTGGTTGAAGGAAGATGTCGATGATCTGGTTGGGGTTAATGGAAATTCAAATAACGGTTCATTCGAGGTTTTACCCAAAGTAGTCATTGAAAGTAATAAAGAGAATCAATCAATGGAAGATGACATTAATAATTACATTCACATTAATGGAAATAACAATGTTAACGATGTTAAAGTGAAAGACAAAAATCGAGACTATTTTATCCTTAAGATGACCTCCCATTCAAATTCAAGTGAAAGTAAATCGGTTCCAAATACTCCGTCCTGTAAACGATTTATGATCAGCGAGGAATCATCAACATTGGTCAGATCAGCGTCAACTGAACGGAGAAACCTTTCAACCAGTTCAGAAAAGTCGACAAGCTCTTCAACCATATTGTTTGAATCTAATTCATCAATTACCTCATTTTCATCATCTACAGCAAGTTACGAGTCACCATATCATTTAGTCTTCCGAGAAGATATCAGAGATGAAAGGGTCAGCTTTATTTATTGAAAAACATCCATTAAAATATAAATATATATAATAACACACCAAACACACACAAAAACAGGACCTCTGCACAGCTATAAAGGTATAGCCATGAAGATGAAATACTTGAACAGATAATCTTGATGTGTTATCCTGAAATTTGGCAAAGGACAGAGTGAAACAAGATCTCTACATAATTAAAAACTAAACTGGGAAAAGTTTACATTGTAAAAATACCGTAACTTCTTTTCATCCCTTCTTTTGAGTTATTATTTCACCATTACTATATATCTTTGCACCTTTTCACATTTACCTTTAATTTTGAAATTGTGATCAAAAACACAAATTTTTTCCCTTCCTTCCCTTGTGCGTACATTTTGTTCCTGCTTTCAATGGACTGACCATTAAATAGTAGCAACTACCAGCTGACTCATCATAAACTTGGCCTATGCAAACAAATAAAAGCAAACATAAAGTTATTCCTTAACTATTACCACCTACATGCACACAAAGCATTGATTTACCTTGAATATTATCTTGCATGCACCAAGAATCATCAGTCAAATCACTTTTTTTGAAATGGATAGCAATGATTGGCAAAGGAAAAATTAAATTTAAATCAAGCAATCAAAGTGACTCAATTTTTTTCTTCTCAATGGCTTGATTCACATTCAACGACTCCTTGTGACTCTCAAAGTGCCTGTTGATCATTAATTGATTACTGTTTAACCACGCATTTCCAAGCTTTTACATTGTATCTTTGTGATCTCCGTCTCTTCACTTTGGTAGCTATAAACTTGAAAAGCCAACGTTTTTGTGAAGCTGTTTTACCCATATCTACATCGTCAATCGCAATCTGACCATCTTTTTTATCGGTACCAAACCTGATCATAGTCTGATGATATATAAATTAATATTGTGTGTTAAAAGAGCAAATTCGAAAAAACTTGGCTAATTATTCTTCTAATTACATTACACATTGCATTTCAATCATGGTGACCAAATCTTGATTATCATCGTTTACGTCCAATTTATTCGTGCCTTTTATACATACAATCACACAAACATATATATAACTATATTTATGATAATCTATTATCAATCGGTGTTGTCACCAGACAAATAAAACCATGTAACAAGACGTAAATCAACAATCAATATATTTAATTTAAACAGCAACAATCAACGTCCAATTTGAAACTTTTTCTGTCCAAAATAGTTATAACAATAAAATATCCAATTCAATTCAAAAAATGGTTTCCCTTATTCACCGCTGATTTACATTTAATGTGGTCGACCTCTCGATTTTTCGAAGTTACAGATTCTTGGTTATTTTCTCTAATAGAAACTTGGAATCAACCTGTAATTTGAATTAAGAAAATCTGTCAATAAAGATGAATGAAAATACAGTCAATATGCCCAATGGTCATTTTAGTTTTCATTAATTTCGACAAAATTTTGATTAGAAAATTCTGAATAAAGCTTTTTTCGGTGACATCAAGTGCAAA
This sequence comes from Tetranychus piercei, assembly GCA_036759885.1. Classification (NCBI taxonomy): domain Eukaryota; kingdom Metazoa; phylum Arthropoda; class Arachnida; order Trombidiformes; family Tetranychidae; genus Tetranychus; species Tetranychus piercei. Next base: position 2,565,824 of record CM071877.1, read on the forward strand.
TAGCAAATGGCTAATCCCAAGACGTGATATTTTGGGCATACTGACCGTATATGTTATTGAATATGAGGGAAAAAATGATTGAACTAGTGAATACAAAATGTAAAATTGATCAATAATTATATACTTTTACATTTAAGGCAAGAATGATAATGATAAACCGATGTTTAATAGTTTAGTTATAATCATTAGCTTCCAAATAAATTTAAATATTATGTTGACCCAACTCAGGAATAACCTTAAATGTTTAACCTCTCATTTTCATTTTCATCATTATCATTATTTCTTCCTTGTCACTGTTTTACCACTTATCCCATTTATAAACAGTATTTATTTATAACATTTGCTACCAACCCACAAATTGTTCATTTCAACATCTATTAACATGATTGAAAACAACAGCAACAATTAGGTGAAAGTTGAAACAGGTATCTTAATCACTTTCTTCAATCCTTTTTCCCACATCAGTCGACCTTTTGGTGATATAGTTCAAGGCAAACCTTTGAAAGCAAGTAATACATATAATTTTGATTGGCGTTATGTTGAGATTTCATGAGATTACAGGTTAAACAGCACCACCGTTGATCACATCATTTTGTTAATTAGTAAATCCTAAACACAGTTTTCGCAGTATTTCCTGAGCTTTAACAATCAACAAGTGGTGTCATCAAATCAGCATAGTTCATTGTACTTGAAAAAAAGTTGTCATCTGTTGAAAGACTGACAGTGAACACGTTTAACAGTAAATCCCTATTTACATTGAAAATGGTGAGGCAAGCAACAAAATAACAAGGACATGAAATGGAAGATAAACAAGATGACTAAAGATGATTAAAAATGACGGAAGATTACAATGAAAACAATTAAGATTGCCAATTATAAACATAAAATACTAGCATAACTCACTCCCATTTTTGCCAATGAACTTTAATTCATCATCTTTCATTGCCATCTATTGTTTTAATCGTTAACCTTTTAATCACTAATTATAACCCTTTTATGCGAGATAAATTAGCCTTAAACCTTAAATTAATTCACCAACTTGATCAATCTCGGGTTAAAAGATTCAACAATCAAAAAATAGATATAAATGTGACTTAAATTGAACGCCAACGAGTTTTGATCAAGTCAAATTTAGGTTTACTACAAAAGGCACATTTATATCAAGCTTGTTACCTTGGTTATTGTTTAAGCCTAAACCAAAAATCTTGCAATTTTTGTAAAATTTCATTTCAACTTAATCGTTCAACTTGAAACCGTTTAGCTTAACAATGATAATGATGCCTGTAAACATTGAAGGTAAGTTGACTCATTAAGATTTGTAATCATCATGATTAATATTTTATTTGTAAAGCTTATGAAGAAACACGAAAGAGCAAGAAAAGGCTGGAATACAGTTTTACTGGTAATCAACCCAATCATCATTAAAATGATTTGATGGTTTGTATTGTTTATTAATAAACCTCCAATCAGCAAGGTCAGATAAACATGAATCTGTCAATGATTTTTGGAAACTGTTCATCACTTATCATCTCCTTTATAAGACCTTATGCAAGTTTTGTGATTCAATCTCATAATCATCTATATTTTTCATAATAAACAGCAATTTTGGCAGCTCATTCATTTAACATGGATAATTTCAAATGCACTCATCTCTTTCCTCACAACTGCAAAATCATCATCATCTTCTTCATCTTTATCTTCATTTCTGTACTACACTCTGAAATATTTGAAATAGTCTTTTAACCATTGCATGGTTGCTCATCATCATTTGTTCATCTCTTAATTTTCCTAGTGAAGCTCATTCACACTCAAACTCACACTCATCGTCCTCATCAAGTTTCCGTACCTCGACATCAGTATCAATAACAGCACTTAACTGCAGAGAGGTTATGATTAGAAATACTTTACAGCTTTGCTCTCAATTTTTCAAATGTCCCATTTGTGTTTAACAACCGTTTTTGGTTGATAAAGCAAAATTCATGAAATATTTCTAGCTACAATATAACTTGAATATTATCAATCAATGGTTTATTCAAACTGAATAAATATTCAAGAATAGGAATCCAGAAAATTAGACTAAATTGATTTTAAAAATTACTTTAAATGATTTGATTTTCCCTCCATTAACACGGACGCGCTTTTTTTCATTGTTGTTGTTGGGTAAGATTGTAGTTTTGTTTTGTTACGGTTAAAACCAAAATACTAAATTAATTATTTGAATTTACTGAATCTTGGGTAAGATTAATGTTTAATTTTGATTAAATCCTTAAAATAGATGTTGTTATACTGTTCACTCAATACCTTGTGTTTAATTGCTCATCTCTTTTAGGTTATTAGTTGATCTCTTTTTTCGATCTTGGTTTCTTTTGGCTTTTCAACTTTTCACAACAAGCTAAAATAACAGTCAACGACATGAAATGAAACAATTTACAGAATCAAATGGAATGTGTTTTCTAGGAATTTAGTTGATTGAACAATGGCCAAACCTGATTATGCCAAATGAGTTTAATACATAAAAAGCAAATTTTTCCAATCCAAGCTGTTGTTTTCACGATTGTTTTTTGGTTATGATGGTTTTTTGAAGCTGATTCCTGTATGATTATCATGGTTTACTGTTTTCTTTTTACCAGGAAACAAGAATTTTTAGCATTTCTTCGGAGCTTGCAAATTGCTTGTTGATATAACGGTTACAAGTATTTAAGATTGATTAGGAGAAAGAGGATAATCTATTTATATTCATGGTGATGATCAACAACAACATTTCTATTCAACTATCAAAGTCAAATTTTATTCCCATCTACACACAACTCTTCACAAGTAATACATGAAGCTAACGCAGTTTCATCTTTTCACCTAATCAATATCAAAAGTTGTACATTCAAAGAGTAATTAGTCAATTAGTCAAGATTGATAATTGATTTGTTGTTGAGCGCTGTGATAAGATCGAATCTTTAACGGATCCATTTGATTTCAAGCATCTATCATTAAAAAGAGACAAGTAACAAAATTGCCTTCTTTTTCGATCATTTTAAGTGTAATTGAGAACAGATCTGGTTAATTTAGATTTCTCTTTCTTACCTTTCTTTTACGTCATTTACGTGGCTTAATTATCAATTGAATAGGTTAGAATCTAACCTTCTTCATCACTTTGCTCACTTCTCATTCTGATTTCATTGAACTTAAATCAAAAACGATTAAACAGTTTCAAGGTTATGTTTAAATTTACCATTAATCAGATGGGAGAAATAAAAAAAATAAAATGATCAAATTGATTCTTTATTAAATTATAAAAAGAAAAGAAAAGCAAGCTCAATTAGCTTATTTGATCATCATTTGAACTCAAATACTAGAAATTTCGTTGAAACGCAAGAAACCATCTATTTAAGCAACAATTAAGATGATATGAGGCTGATATCATCTGGTTATTAGGTTGGTTCTGGTGCAATTTGAACCTGTCAATCGTGAACAATCAAAAATTAAAACTTGTCATTCATACAAATGAATCATCCAAACAATTATCTTAACAATCATCATTACAACTAGGCCTTGAATTTTTACTCAAAATTTAACTCCAAAACCGAGTGGGTTAAGGCATTTGTTACCATTCAGTATAAAAAACTCGATATTTTTTCGTCAAAGTAAATTAACTCTAAATGATCAGCAAACTCATCAAAACAAGAGATTTATTATTTGTTATTTTTTCAATAAACGATTAAGTATTCTGGGTATGCTTAAACCAAAGCTTTCATCCAGATTCAACAGCTTTAACAAGCTTCAATAATAACACAAAAGAAATTAATAACTAATCCATCTAAAAACACCACTTGAGGCTTCAAAAACTAAAATCTCCTTTTTTTCCGAAAAAATTCATGTTCTGTTACAAATAAATTGAAAAATTAGTAAATTGGTTAAGACAAATTAAGCAAAAAAAACCTGATCAATACACACACTTCCATCTAACGAATGAAAAAGCAATCAAAAGATTAACGCGAATTGAAATTCGATAAATTTAATTAGAATCGAACCAATTTAGCACTTGAGAGATAAATGGTTAAAATCTGTAAAATTAACAGCTAGAAATTTAAAATTGTCAAATTCACTGAATTAAAATCTAGAGGTATTTGACTATCAATGAAATACACTAGACTAAACCCGAATTACAAGATCCGGCGTTGTCTAGTGGTTAGGATACCTGGCTCTCACCCAGGAGGCCCGGGTTCAATTCCCGGCGTCGGAATTCTATTTTGAATTTTTAACCAGAATATGATTCATTTATTGATTAGATTACAAATATTTTGTTTATTTAAAAATATGATTATTATTTTTGTTAGCATTGTTTATCCTTGCAAATGCTTTGGACACAATGAAATAGCATAATGAATAGAAAATAAAACTTGTAACTCTGTTTTGGGTGCTTTACTAATTTGTACCCGTATAATTCAATTAAAATTAGGATAGATTTGTAAGTCTTTGATAAAACTGAAGTCAATTGTTTTATTTCATTATTTATTTCATTTATTTCGCATTTTTGGGTTCGTTTTTGCTTGGTTTTCTTGGTTTTCTTGGTCTTTTCGGTTCTCACTCTTAGCTTCTTTTTCTTTTATTATTTGTCAACAGTCCCTTTAAGTGATCAGGTGATTTTTCATCACGTTAAAATGTAGATATTTGTAGTGAAATATTTTAATCTGATTTAAATATTTTTTTGTTTTGTTCATTTATCGATAAGCTGATTAATCTGAAAATGTGATAGAGCGAAATTAAGTTCTTGAATTGCTAGGCCGGGTAAGTATTTTTTAATCCGTTTATTGTATCTTAAATGGCTTAAAATTTCCTTTAAAAACATTGCTTTCCAGTGAAAATTTTTCACTCGCTCTTTGCAACTCTAGTCAATCATTGTTCTTAAGTTATTCATTCATTTGCTTTCTTATCCATCTAGTTCAATCACCATAACTGATATCACCAGAGGATCTTTGAAAGTTTGCCTGTTTTTTGGTGCCCATTCTACATTTACACAGTTCTTTTTGTTTCCATATCTTTTGCTACAAGTGTACACTTTGTGACCATTAATCATTCATCATGGAGAGTAAACACAACGAAAGATATTTTTTTATCGATACCAACCCTACAAATCAACATCTTCCAATCCAGGATAATAAGGGTTATGAAAGTGATATAATCGACGAGGAGATAGAACAGAGACTCTATTCCCTGGTTCATCATTCATCTGAAGCTGTCCCCAATAGTAATGCTCCAAAACGAATTGATACTGCTAAATCAGTTAATAACCCTTCCAAACCTGTGAAAAAGCAAAGAGCAGATGACTTGGATGTTTCCAATACAAAAAAGAGAAAAACCTCTCCAAGTGTGTTAAAGAAAGCCAATACCATTGCTCCTTCAACTTCTTCATCGTCTTCCACTGCTCATTTTCAATCACAAGTGGACAGAAATTTTAATTCGACCATCTACTTGTCTGATTCAGATGAAGACAATGGAGATGAAGTAGATATAGTTGACGAAAAGCGAGATCTATGGCATATAGACTATAAAGATATCTTGATTAGTAATCCTATACACGGAAAGTTTTACCGTCCCAAGATTTGGTGTTCAAGATGTCGTAAAGAAGGAAATCATCCTGTTAAGCTATGTCACTTGCCTAAGAATAAGATTTGTTATATATGTGGAGAGATCGGTCACTTAGGCCAACATTGTAAAAACCAACATTGTAAACGTTGTATGGATTTTCATCCTACATCAAAGTGTAGTTTAAATGTGCGGGATTTCCAATGTCGCATTTGCAGTAAGAATGGTCACTTAGATGACAACTGTCCCAACCACTGGAGGAAGTTTTTTAACGTCACCGATCCTCAAGTAGATCCAGATTCATTAGATAATAAAATCCTTAAAAACAAGAAGAAAAGTTGTTCCATTTGTGGACGTCATCAACATTATTCTTTCGTTAGTGATTCAATCATATACCCATGCATATGTGCGAGATAATCAATTTTCTTTTTTTATTGTATTTTATTTAGGAATGTGATAGATTACGCCAACGAAACATCGAGATTAGTTCACCATATGATGTCAACACTACATTTGGCGGAAATTTTCATCCCAATAAACCTAAATCTCATGGCTCATCACATCAACCGTTTCAACAATCACCAGAGCTACTATCATCACGCCGCAAATATCGACGGCCACGCTATTTCAGCTCTAACAATCGAGATGTAGCAACGGACCCTGGTAAAATTCCACAAATATCTACCAAAAACAATCGTAAAAAATCCAAAAGTGAGAAGAAAAACAAAAAAAAGAAAGCCGGGCAACATTTGGACGACTCTGTTCAAATTATTAATGGACCATCAGTCCGTTCTGGTCGTGTGGATAAGAGTAAAACAAGACAACAGCAAAGGAGAAGAAATCGTAGAGCTGGTAAAAATAGTAAACCTTCACATTATGATCCGATAAATCTTGGAAACTCTGACTTTATGATTGGATTCAGGCGTTAAATCTGTAAATTAAAAAAATCACTATATACAGCTAATCTTTCCTGTCAATTGTAATACAAACATTAGAGGGTTACTGTGCAAACCTCAATATTGCCTCAATAAACTATTCAACTTTCAAAAATGTTTCCAAAAGATTTTTCATTCTCTTATCAATTTTCTTTATAAAAATCAAATAGATATTTCATTTCGGGTATAAAAAACTAAACATTTTGAACAATCAAACATAAGTTGAACATTATTTGCATAGCTTAAATCAATGTTGATAAAGAATTGTTTTTGTGAATACAAAGAAAGATATTTATTGGATATACGAGAAAAAGTTATGCAAAGCTCCCTGATAAATCATTCTGATAAATCAATAACTATTTCCAAATCATTGTACTATCATTATAATAATTTTCCTTTGAAATTCTCAACGAGTCACTGATTCAATGGCTGTAGCTGTAGATCCTTTCACCTCGAGATTGATTAGTTCAATCGGAAACAAGAATGATTGAAAGATGAATAGAAAGATAGTTGAATCGATTACACAAGAATTTCTCAATCAAATTGGAATAATAATGGCGAGCCATTGATGTGTAACTGTAACTTTATCCGACTAAAAGTATGCTTTTTATCAGAGATGAAAAAGTTTGAATGAAATACCAAAATATGATGAGAACATTGAATTCATTGAAGGTTAACATACAAATCAATTTACAACTAAAAACACAAACTAAAAAGTGAAAGATGATTAGCTTTTGCTAATTGATAGTAAAATGTTATTCAATTTCAACTTGAATTGTTCTGAATTGAACTTCTAATTGAATAAAATTGTTGCAACAACTTTGATTATGATCATTGATCACTGAGCCTAAAATCGCTTTGAACTACTCTTTAAATAGATTTCATTCATCATTTCTTTCTTCAGGCGAGTAGAATAGCAATCCTTAATTTAAAACAATAGGTTGAGTTTTTAATTTCTTGGTTAAATTGCTACAACATCAATTAGATGGGAACATGAAAGTCTGTAGTATTCCAATGGTTAAGGAAAAGGTTTGTTTCAAATTGAAATAGCATGAAGGAAACTCATTAGACTTGCTTTAAAGTAAATACAGTTCAATGTTTATTATTTACCAAGTAAAGGTAATTTTCATTTAATTGGCTTCATTAAACCTAATTGTAATCAAATAAATTAGCTAATGGCAGACTTGACTTCAAGTATGAAAGTTCATGAAAATGCTTCTTGTAAGTAGACTTATAAATTTTATTGTATATTTTACGAGTTAATTTTAGACCTTGCTTTGATTAACACAATCTATATTATGATCATTAGGAATGATATGGTGAACGAAGTGTACATATTTTGATTAGTAAATAAATACTTTTACAAAAAGTGGTGCAAGAAGCATGGATTTAATTGCGATATTATGAAGAAGAGGAAAGATGAAAAATCAGTAAAAGTCATGCTCAACATGGTTACAGAAGCCATAGAAGCTATGTTAACTAGAACGGAAGATGGAGAAGATGATGAACTGAAAATGAAAGAAAGTAATCGATGAAAAGAAACCTCAGAGAAGACAGAGAAGATAGGAAATGTTAATTTTGGTCTTTCTGTTTCTCTTGAAAGCTGTGCGAATGGATGTTTCTACATAAAGACACATTAATGTACATACATATACAGATTCATACCAGAAAAGATCTTATTTTATCAAGTGTGGTAATACACCAGAAGATAGAGTGAAAGGAAGGAGAAGACGAACAAGAAGAAAGCTGTTAATCCACCGAAAGTGACCTTCCCTTCAGTTTGTTAACTAGTACCTTTAAAATTATTAATCAAATTGTTTAGGTGGTCAATAATTAATTAAATAAATCTAGTTTTTCTTGTGTTTCTAGTCCACATTGTTTAAACTCGACTTTTTTTTCTCAATCTATTTCTAAACCTCTTTGCTCCTCTGACTCGCCATTATTTAAACAACCTGCAACATAAACAAAAATACATTTCATCATGAAACTGTGATTTTGTTACAACTACTTTTAGATGTTTGGTGTTAATTTTCAATTATTGTTACCATCATTATACAATTTCAATTTTACCAATGTTCCGTTTGACATACTCATGTGAAACTAGCCAGTTAATATGATGTTAATGTGATCCGCGTTTACACTCCTTTGGTTGTTCAGTGTTACTCTCATTTAGTGATCTGTTTTCTTCTTTTCACCCAAATCTATTCATCAACCGCCATTAACTTGAATCTTTCTTTTATCCCTATTCATTATTAACTCAAAGATTCTTTGTTTTCACCATCATTTCGATCAGTGTCTTCTAGTTAAACCTAAGCCGGTGAAAGCATTGTTGTATAACCTAAGTCATCTAAATCTCCTTTCTCGTCTTGTTATACCTTTTTTACTGTTACTCCAGTGCAATAGATTAACTTAATTGAGATGCTTACATTTTTAATGCTTAATAGTTTTGTAAAATTTATATAATTTAACACATATTAAATAACCTTGAATGACAATAATATAATAAATTGTTACATAAGCTAGACAAGCTAAACTTGGGAAAAATTATACTGCCAACACTTTCAAGCCCTCAAATCTTGACAAAACTCCACAGACGTAATGTTACAATTTCCTCGACAAATGCTACACCAATCATTGCCATTCTAACAACAATTCCTACAGTTATTTGTTTAATTGTATTTTTTCAATCGGAAAGCCGATTACTCGTCACTTACCACTTATCACTTCTGCATGGTCAACAAGCCAGCAACTCAAACCAACGACAACCCAAATCCAACATACCTTTCTTGCTGCCATACTTATTTTGCTGTCTCCTGATAATGGCTAGAATAAGGTAACTCTATATGACGTTAATTTGATTGAGTTTATCAATAACCTGACAAATGATTGTGAGACAAATGATTTCATTGCGGTACGATGTTGATTTAGCTGTTAATATTCACTGGATGATTATGGCGGTTATCCCTTTCAAAATTATAATTGATTTTTTTATCGTATGTAATAATTCGTTGCTTTTTTGCCTGCAGCTCGGTCCAATCCCTTCCTAATATATTTTACATTCAGTCATCCTTTTGCATCATCCTTCCCACTCATCATCTCAAACTACTTCACCTCTATCTTCATTATTGAAGATCAAGTCAGGAGAGAGAAAGAAAATGAAAGGAAAATTAGGAAAACCAACACTTCTCCTGTTAATCACTTGATCAGTTATACTTTTAAAATTAAATAACCTTTAAAAACGTTTGGAACGCATTTTCAAGTCAACAAACCATCAAGCCATCTTAAAGTTCATCATGGCCTTTAAAAAAAGCACGGAACTAGCCTGAAGCAGACTCTTAATAATCAAAGTTAGGAAAAGATTGGAAAAACCGGAAGAAAGAAAGATCTATCATATCACAATCATGACTGACCTAACATATTTATGTATGGAAACAAACTGACCTCTATTTTCAATGATGTCTTGGTTCACTTTTACTACTTTCATGTGAATTACTGAATTAATCAGCATACATGACACGCCATTACAACTACCCTTCACCTTTATCCCTTTAAAAAGATCTGCAATCATTCAAACCATCAAACGAACAATATTGATATCATCAATTGAAATTGATGGTTTGAATTGAATTGCATTGAGAAAAAAAGTGAAAATATTTTTCTGATCAATCCATTTCATTTAGAGTAAGATAACAATGGTGAAAATAAGGTATTATATAATTTATCCATGATTACCTTTGACTTGATGATTATAATGACCACTTTTATACATATAGAAGGAGGTAAGAAAAAAGTATAAAAAAAATCATCAAAAACAAACTTATTGGCCTAACAGATTCAATTTGATGATTATTATTATTATTTTCATTATTGTAATCTTCAATGAACCGTACATTAGCATGTTATTATCATTTGCAAATCACAATATTATACAATATCAACACAAAAAAGAAATCATTTTCGTCATTACTTTCACTACTATCATTGATATATAATGTTTACTAATATCTTTCTTCTCTCTCCTTTTTTTCAGGTGACCTGGTAAAGAAAGTGAAAGGCGTTTGACCAGGAATTGCCAAGAAAACCAAAGCTCAGTGAATCTATCAGAACATCTTGAACAGACAGAAACCATCATCACCTCAGTTATAGTCATCATCACAATCTTCAACCACAACAACATCTTTCAACTTCATTAACTTTCACTCAATTTACATCATAAACTACCTATCATCATCCATCGTCACCATCACTCCCTCCCTTCCTCTCACTCTTTCTCTCTTCCAATCTCACTCTTCCTGATATTTTTTCCCGTCATCATAATTCTTATTATCATCAGTTGTTTCATCGAAACGGCAATTTACATTTTAAACAGTTAACAGTACATGAATATTGACTTAAACTATCATCGATCCATCCAATATTGATATTTAGTGTCATTGAGACACTTTTTGTTTCTTATTCAAAACCATCACCACGGAGTTTTGTCAACACAATTATATTAGCTGTGATATCAAAAAAGCAGTTAATTTTAAACCCATAACAATTGTATTGTCACTGACAGTTCATAAAAATTAATCCATTGCTTTCGTTATCTGGGATTCCATTCATCAAATAAACTACGGACCATTAAAATGTTACCTCGAAATGAGTCTCAGATTGGCAATTTTTTCAATGACCGGAGTGTTTTCATTACCGGTGCCACAGGATTCATGGGAAAGGTGTGAAAATCCATTCTTTTTATCCCAATTAAAATCGATCAACAATTAATGACCTATTGTTTTGCGTAATTTTTCCTTTCCATACTTTCCTTGAAATACCTTTCAATGTTCATTGTCCGGTAATTGATTTTAACTCTTCTTTCATCTTTCTCTTTGTTGTTTCAGGTTCTGGTTGAGAAGCTTCTTCGTTCCTGTTCAGGTGTGAAAAACATTTACGTTTTGCTTCGAAACAAAAAAGGACTCAATACTCATCAACGTTTGGATGAACTCATGGATGCAAAGGTGTGATTATCAATTATTTATATTCATTTAATTTAATTTTCCGCTCTCGCCATAATTCCCATGTTAACTTATCTAATCTCAGAAATTTCTGGTTCAACTTTTTAACCAAATCTTTTACAATTGCAAGAAATAACCCAAAACATTGTTAATAGCGGCAAAAAGACACTTTTATTAATTTACCATGGTAAAGTCAATTATTCAGCTTTTCACATCTTCAAAGCTACTTCAAACCAGAAACCTTCATCTTCTTTTTATCACATCTTTATTGTTATTATCGACTATTATTATTATGCTTATTATTGTAACAATATATCGAAACTGTTGCTTAGTTAGCAACTTTATTTCCTGTGATATTCTTGACATCAATAATGTTTCAATATTGACCCTGATTCTAATCTTTTTGGCTTCTTTTCTATTTACATGATCATTACCTTGGTCTTAACCGTCACCATGAACATCGATCGATCGTCTTCTACCACAACTATTGGAAATCAAATTAGATTTTTGACCGGTTAAAAGAGGAAAATCCGAAAGCATTGAATAAAGTGATTGGAATTTCTGGTGATATTTCACTCGATGGATTAGGATTATCTGACAATGATCTGAAAATGTTAATCAAAGAGATTTCAGTTGTCTTTCATTCAGCAGCAACAGTAAAGTTTGATGAACCATTAAGGTAAGACAATTTATGATTTCTGTCAACATTATCATTGTAACAATACTTTCAACTGTTCATTACCGTCGATCCATCAAATGTCTCGAAAAACCTTTTTGCAACACTTATTCAATTGAGTTAATTTGAGTTAATTCGTTGATATTCACCTTTAATCAGCAAATGAGGAACTTAATTTTTCCAGAAAGAAAAATTAAATGAGTCACAATCACATTAACGATGTGCTGTTTTAATGTTGCTCTTGATTCATCGACCTTAACTGCCCTTGACCGTTATCATTAACAAATATTAGTAATATTAGTGAAAGTTGATTTAATTTACTTGAAAATGACGGAAATTTATATTATCTTGATTATTCCGTGACGATAATCGTGAGGATGTTGATGATTATTTTGTTTTATTCTGGGTCAATGAAATGGTTGAATAAAAAACTATTAACTCAACTTAACTCACTTTTAAGAACTGGTTATCATCATCAAATATTTGGTTTCACTTTCTGCTTGATTGTGATTTTATAAACCTAAAATCCCATCATACGATAATCAACATTTTTCTCTCTCAATTATCAGCAATTTCATTCTTTCATATTAAACCTCGTTGACATTACTTTTAATCAGGTTAACATTCAGTTCCAATAATCATATTCCATTCTCTCAACATTGAGAAAATAGTAAAAATTGTAATTTAGAGATTTTAATGTTGATTGGTATTTACTTCATCTTTTCAGCTTTTCTCAATTTTTAATTCATTTTCATGAAAAGTTGTTCTTGTATTATCTTGAAATCCTAAAGGATTGTGATACTCAATTAATGGTCAAAGGCAAGCTGATGATCAACTTGATAAAGTGTTTGGTGTTGACCTCGTTATAAGCTGTAAACAAGATAAACTTTAAAATGTATTCTCATGAGTTTAATTAGCGATCTACATCAATATATAATTATACAAATGAGCTTTTTGGGTAAAGATTTTCGGTACTTCTGGTGATTCCATGAAAAGACAATTTTTTATTGACTTACTCCAATTGATACCTTAACTTGAAATCAAATTGAAGCTCTGATCGATACTTTGTTTGCAAAATCTAAATAATAAAAGAAGTTATTTAGTATTAATTAATATTTACAATTTTAAAGTAAAATTTCGCAAAATTATTTCATCTATCGATCAGCTTGAGGCCAAAATTGGTTAATATTAATTTGTGTTGTCAATGCTTAAATTCACACAAACATAATGATTAAATTTGACATCTATTAATTTGATTAATGTCAAAGAAGAATCAATTTTACTTCCATTCAAACTATGTGTTTGTACAATTTCAATCGAAGGTAATTTGAACACTTGAGCAGTTTACCTTCATTCATTTATTCATTATTAATGAATAAATATTCAAATGCATTCACAAAACTTACATCAATCATTCTCGTTGTTGAATTGATAACCATTTATTGATCAAACCTAATTCTTGCTTTTACACTTTCCTAATCTTGACCATCTATAGAGCTTCCATTGAGTTCAATGTTCTTGGAACCAGAAGAGTGATCCAATTTTGCCATAAGCTGAATAAACTGATGGTAAGTTATCAACTTATAGTTACAGTGAATATTGAAACTAAAACAACTCTTTGTTTCAATTTGAATTTAATTTTCTAATAAAACCTTTTTTCTTTCTTCCTTTCTTTCTTTATTACAGGCTTTGGTTCATGTTTCAACTGCTTATGCCAACTGCAACCGTTTTGAAATTGATGAAGTATTTTATGAATCACCAATTAAACCACAACAAGTTGTCGATGCAATGGAATGGATGTCAGATGATATAATTAATGAAATTACACCTAAACTAGTCGGTGATCGTCCCAATACTTACACTTACACCAAAGCTTTAGCAGAAACTTTACTCACACAAGAGTGCGGTTCATTGCCGGTTGCTATTGTACGACCATCCATAGTGACGGCTGCTGCCAGGGAACCTTGTGCCGGTTGGGTTGACAACATGAATGGACCAACGGGATTGGTTTTAGCTTCTTCAAAAGGAATCCTTCGAACCATGTTAATTGACTCAAAAGCCACAGCTGACCTTATCCCAGTAGACACAGTGATTAACCTGATGATCACCGTGGCCTGGTATACAGCAACCCGTCAACAGAACAACATAATGATTTACAATTGTACATCGGGATTGCTCAATCCAATTACATGGGGTGACATTGAACGAATCGCATTTCCCATTCTCTTGAAATATCCATCTTCTGAAATGTTCCGTTATCCCGGTGGTTACTTCAAGAACAACAAGCTTGCCAATGAAATTTCCGTCTTTTTTGAACATTTCATACCTTCCTACTTGGCTGACTTTTTAAGTGCCCTAACAGGCGGTCAAAGAGGGTAAGACTTTAAATAATCTATCGTCCTTTGGGTTAGGTTTACTATTTGTTAATTTGATCAATATTATGGATAAATCAGACTGATTTATTGGTTTATGATTAACACAAAAAGAGTGAAAACAAGAAACAATGGCAAATTGAAAAGGAAATTTAATCTATTGCTCCAAAACCCTTTTCATCTTTAATTCCTTTCTTCACCTTCTAGCATCAAGTCTGTGCCTGATTTACCTGTCTTACCTTTTTTCTCTGATTTTACATTTTTGGCTTCAGTTGACTTCAGTTGAAACAACTGTAATTAATTATTGATGTTACTTGGCCGTAACCTTAGTCTACAGACACAATCCTTTTTCATTTACCTCCTTTTTCATTTGTTATATGCTATATTGATTGTTTTCTTGGCTCATTAATCTTTCAAATCTTACAATTTACTTTTCTTCTGTTCATAATTGATCAAACAAACATTTATTCATCAAACTATGAATTCAATTAATTGATTAACCCTTGTCTCTTGATTCCAGGAAAATGGTTAAAATTTACGAGAAACTTCATCGAGCCAGTAAAGCACTAGAATTTTTCACAACAAGACAATGGCGATTTAAGGTTGATAATGTTCTTATGCTGTGTGATCAGCTTCGAGGAGTAGATAAACAGGTAAACAATTGGTTTAACTGACTATTTGCATCTGAACAAATAATTCAATCTCAGATTAACGCATTTTAATTAAAGCAATATGAATGTTTTATACAATCAAAAAAACTCAGCTCATCATTTCAATTCAGAAATTGATACATAACTCTCAAGCTATGATTATCGATAGTTTTATTAAAAACAGCTTATCTTTTGCTGGATTCAGGGTGAAACTGATTTTCTGAAATGTTGAACAATATTTGCTCATCGTTATTCACTGTGTTTACCTTTGATTGACTTGATTATTCCCACAATACAGTTCTTCATAAACAATATAAATCAATAAGCAATTTTGTATTGACTTATTTAGCTACTAAATTTAACGATACATTTCAAAATGTTTGCGTGATTTAATTCATTAACATTAACAGACTTTGACAAATGTTAAAATATTGCTATCCACTTATTTTTCAATTCATTTCTAAGTCATTTTCCTGTCTTTATTTACCTTATTTTCACAATTCCCTGTTCAAAGTCACAAATTTTGAATAATCTGGAAAATAAGTTGTAATTCGATTGAAATTGCGTGTAAAATGAGAAACTAAATTTGACAATTTCAAGTAGTTTTATTACTTGTTAAAATATTTGCTTGGCATTGATTTTCAACAAACGTGTATTTCATTGTAAATTGAAACAATGTAACTAAAAAGTCTACGAGTAAAGTCAATGGAAAACTAATCAATGTTCACTAAACTAATCACTAATTTAATAATTATTGTTTAATTTATTCCTCTCTGCAGTTATTTCACTTCGATATTCGGGACCTTCATTGGCCAACATATTGGGAAGATTACATTCTCGGTATAAGAAAATATGTCCTCAAAGAGGAAAACAGCACTTTACCATCGGCGAGGAAAAACTTGCAACGGTAAGTGTTTTGTCTTTTGCCGTCGAAATCGACTTCAAAAAATGTAAATGAATTCTTTTAATGACTGTTCACCGGAGAAAATCATCATTGACCAAGTCATATTTAAAATAATTTGCGAATACTTTTACTAATGAAAAAAGCGAATGCATAGTTAAGTTAATTTGTATGCAACTACTCTTTGATTCTCATATCAAGAAGTTAATCACTACCTTTAGATTCAGACATTAATCCTTATTGTGTAGGTATAATCAACTTTATTGCTTGGTTGAGTTGAAAGCAAATTGATGCATCACTCGGCTCAAAATGATGCCAATTGTTGCAGTTCAATTTTCAACCCTTTTATTATATCATAAGCTGTCATAGTATAGCGGTTAGTACTTCGCGTTGTGGCCGCGACGACCCAGGTTCGACTCCTGGTGACAGCAATTGATTAATTATTTTGACGTGTTTGTCCACAATTTAAGGTCCATTTTTCAACCCTTAATCACTTCATAATAATATACAAGTTAAACTTTATTTTAACTATTTCTTAATAGTATTTTATGCTACAACAACTTTGCAAAATCACTTTTTGCTTATCGATTATTACATTTCATCGGTGAATTCAATCAAATTTGAATATAATTTCACAAATCTATCAGTTAAATCGCACGCAAGATGCGCTTTTTTAAAATATTGTTGCATTGATTTACTAGCTTCATAAATGCTCCGCAATACGAAACAATAAAGCTTTGAAACATCATTAATCATATATGATTAGAAGAGTTGAATAATCTAACATTCCCATTTACAAAATTTTGACCAAATTATTAATTCCCAGTTTATTTCTCTATCTACAGGTTATATTATCTGAATAGGATTATTGATCTTTTTTTAATTCTTGGGATTTGGAACATATTTTTACGACGAACGCGAACTGCAAGAGTTATTTGGTTATTTTTCACCAATCTATCTAAATCTATAATGTTTTAGACAACAATCCAACAACATTGGCTCTGAGTGACCACCCAACAATCAGTGCCGAAACAACCAAAACTATAAATATAAATATATATATAAATATGCTAAATTATATAAACCTGATGCTATTATAAATTATACAGTTTAATAATTGTATAACGCTTATGCAGCCAAGAAAATTGCAATTTAAATTGCATTAAATACATAACTAAAACTAAAAGCCTTTCAATCTATTGTTTTTTAAAGATCGAGTCATCATCATCTTGTATTATTAGATTGTACAACAAAAAACATATGTTAATATTAAATTCAAGCCAATTTGTAATGGTACAGTAGATGATTATAATCAATGATGGTTCATTGTAAGAGTTAATTTTGAATTCACCAAACTCATATAAATTGCAATTTTCTTGGTTGAATGTATAAAATTAATTGAAAATAAATAAAAATCAAATCCAACTAGTTTTGGCCAGAAAATAAAATTAATTACTTGATCAAGTTTCTAACAAAATAACCGATACTAATTTACACTAAGCTCTTGATAGTCAGACACAATATTATTCAGTAATTGTACAACTAAACTATGCATAGCTTGTCCTGATTAATGTAAACAATTTCAAATGAAAGCAGTGAAAGTATTAGAAATCAGTAAACAATTTAAAAACCAGGAGATGGCGTAGTTTTGAATAAAGCAAATAAAATTAAGTTTTTAAATCAACTACAAAGATTGAATCAAATAGTTCAATGAGGGAAATAACTTCAATCGGAATTATCCGTTCATCTTTAGCTATCGTGACTAAAGCAAGAACTGAAATTGAACCTAAATTGGATTCGTTAGACTGAAAGGGACGGAAATCTGAGTGCACTTGGACAATTTGAAACTGTCTGCATCAAAACATTAAATATTATCTAAAGCCAAAATCTTAATATCTGTGATTTGTCGTAATGGTTAAAAGCAAAAATAATATCAATCGAAAAGTTATACTCTGATTTACCAGTGTCATCAATTGTTTATTGGATTGGTTAAACAGTCAACAGAACAAATTGTAAATTTAATTCATCGCTGAATCTTATAATATCTTGGTGTAATAGTTGCCCTGGTAAAATCATCTACTTTTACAGATGGTTAAGAACAGAGAAGACTACAATGAAGATGATGAGTTGGTTGAATATTGTTGGGTTTCCTTTAATAAGATTATCATTCGATTGGCTTCGATTTTGCGACGACTCGATTTTAATATGGACTTAATATTTCTATTAAATCATATCTTCAATTTTGTTCACCTAAAACTAAGAGTTTGTACTTTTCCTACTTGCACTTGATTACCCACTACACTTAACAATCAACTTGTGTTTGAAGCTTTCGTCAAGAATGTTTACTTTTTTGTTTTCTACTTTTCTAATGTTATTTCATTTTTTAATTAAATAAAATTAAATTTAAAAA
This sequence comes from Tetranychus piercei, assembly GCA_036759885.1. Taxonomy (NCBI): domain Eukaryota; kingdom Metazoa; phylum Arthropoda; class Arachnida; order Trombidiformes; family Tetranychidae; genus Tetranychus; species Tetranychus piercei. The sequence continues at coordinate 2,584,342 of CM071877.1, forward strand.
ATTTAAGTGATTACACTTTATCTGTGCGTACGATGTCAAGTCCAACAAGTCCAACTACAATCCATGGTTTGCTCAGAGGACGAGATAGAGGTTTAACTGTTTATGATAAAAAATTTCTGCTTTGTGCTGAGCGAGGCGATGTTGTTTCAGTTAAAAAGTAAGTATGAAAAAAAGATAATTGTTCATTGTTTATTAATGATTGATCATCTAAATTTCACGATTTTGAATTGAAAGATTGTTACAACAACATTGTAAACCTGATTCAAAGGGATCTAGTAAATTGAACATTAACTGTACCGATCCGTTGGGTCGAACTGCCCTTATACTAGCGATTGAAAATGAAAATTTGGAACTGTTGGAAGTTTTATTGAAATATAACATCGATCCCGGTGACTCCTTGCTCCATGCAATTAGTGAAGAATATGTTGAAGCTGTTGAAATTTTGTTACAACATGAGGAAAAGATTCATCAGCCTGGAACTCCTTACGTAAGTGGTTAACTCAACTAGATAAAATATAATTGTGACTTGAATTAAAGGGCCCCTGAGAAATACTCGGAATGAATTCAAATTCAAAAACAGTTCTTTGCAGGGATTTCAAAAAAAAATTAGTTGCAAAATGAAATAATGTGCTTGTTTGCGCTTTAAATACAAAGATAATTTGTTTGATCGAAACGAAGATCAAGGTCTTATAAGGAGTCAAAAAATTCGCAATTGCACTAATGTATTATAACCCAAGAACCACAAACGTATCTGTTTCAACTTGGCATTGTAGGTAGGATCGAGACGCAGGTCTGAAATAAAGATAGTTTTGATTCGATAACAGGCGCCTCAGAAAACTGTGATACAGTTTTGAAAACCAGTTTTTGACCCAAAGATGAAAACTGTCCAAATTTACACCTAGCTCGAGTTATTGAGGTGCTCTGGAAACTATGTTACGCTAAATAAGCTAAGAATCTAGCTTCGAATATCTCTGATTCTAGAAAAATCAGGGTGAAATTATCGAAGTAGCTTGTCGTTCTGTACTCAATCTTTTGAAAAGTGTTCGGTCGAAATTTTTTAAGACTTAAAACTGGTGTATTTAGTGTCTAGTCAAGATTGCGTGTTCTATTTATCTGTTTAGTAATAACTTTCTCTAAAATTCTGTTTCTTCTTGTATTTTTATGGATCCTTATATACATTTTTGTATTTATTAATGTTTCATTATTACATCTAGTGATATTAATAGTTTAATGTTTAACCAAATTGATTTAATTGAATTTGCTATGAGGTAATGCAATAGGTCATGCTAATTGTTCTTAGACACGAAAAACAGAAGACATTATTTGTCGATTTGTAGTTCAATCAAGTGTTGAAAAAAAGTGATTTATCAATTGTTTTCACGGTCAAAGTGAGGCTAAGTATTTATCTCGCCTAGTCTTCGTTTATAAAAATCAAAAAACATCAAGTCAACAATTGAGTCAAATGTCTAATGATGTAATCTCGTATTTGAAATTGATTATTGTTGCTTCTACCGTATTGATCAATTGTTCAAACAGAGTTGGGAAAAGGTTGATCATGAAACAAGCGCATATACTCGTGATATAACACCGTTAATCTTAGCTGCTCATAAAGACAATTATGAAATATTAAAAATCCTCTTGGACCGTGGAGCAGAACTGCCTCTTCCACATGATGTTAAATGTTCCTGCTATGAGTGTATTACATCCATTTCTGCTGACTGTCTTCGCCATTCTCGATCACGAATCAACGCTTACAAAGCATTATGTTCACCTTCATTAATTTCATTATCAAGTCGAGATCCAATATTGACTGCTTTTCAATTGAGCTGGGAGCTTCGGCGTCTATCTAAGATTGAAAAAGAGTTTGCTCTTGATTACAAAGAATTACGGTGTAATGTTCAAAATTTTGCTGTTGCTTTGTTAGATCATGTACGTAATACTCATGAGTTAAGGATTATCATGAATTTTAGTACTGACGTGACCATCTCTGAAGAAGAAGAGATGAAATTGGAACGCCTAAAACTAGCCATCGATTATAAACAAAAAAGTTTCGTTGCACATCCAAACGTTCAGCAATTATTGGGCACAGTTTGGTTTGAAGGAATGCCTGGTTATCGACGGAAAGGTCCAATTAAACAAGCGTTAACGGTTATCAACATAGCGATGAAATTTCCACTTTATGCATTAGCAACCCTCTATTTACCGAACACTAAATTAGCCCGGATTGCTAAAAGATCTTTCATTAAATTTATAAGCCATTCTGCGTCTTACCTTTTTTTTCTCTGTAAGTTCAACTTGATGCTCTAATTCAATCACACTTTGCCTAGTCTCACTTTACACACAATTAGAATAAAAACAATTAGTGATTTGAAATAATCAATTTAAGAATTAAACGACTAAAATCTCCAAAATATAATAATAACAAATGAGCTATAAAATAAAATGAGATTATGTTTGATAACTTGAACCCTTACCCTAATATTTGAGTCTTAACTCTCTTTTTTCACAACAGTATTACTAGTTCTTGCTTCTCAAAGAGTTGAATTTTTGGTTGTCTCATATCTCGAGGAAAACAGTATAACATCATGGTTAAAAGAATCGTACATCCGAGAACGAGGTCGACCACCAAATTTAACCGAATGGGCCATCATTGTCTACATAATTAGCTTTATATGGCAAGAAACGAGTGAGCTTTACTCTCTTGGACTATATGCTTACATATCTGATCTTTGGAATATAGTCGACGCTCTATCAAACATAATTTACATTAACTGGTTTGGGTTAAGGTTTGTTTCTTATCTGCAAGTTCAACTGGAATTGGCTTCATCTACACCTGAATTACCATTCGAAAATAAATCTCGTGAAGATTGGGATCCTTACGACCCCATGTTGCTTTCAGAGGGAATGTTTGGAGCTGCATCGATTTGCTCCTTTCTTAAGCTTGTTCACATCTTTTCAGTTCATCCTCATCTAGGTCCACTTCAAATTTCACTCGGTCGAATGGTTTATGATATTTTAAAATTTTTTTTCATCTTTATTCTGGTCGTGTTTGCCTTTGGAACTGGATTGAATCAATTACTTTGGTATTATGCTGAAAAAGAGTGGGAAAGGTGCAAATGGGGACCGAGTAATAATCTTCACCCTTTAGAAATCGATCATGCATGTGAAATTTGGAGACGGTTTGCTAATTTATTTGAAACTTCTCAAACTCTTTTTTGGGCTTCTTTTGGTTTAATTGATTTATACAATTTTGAACTAGCGGGTATCAAAGAGTTTACTCGTTTCTGGGGACTTTTAATGTTCGGCTGTTATTCTGTGATCAATGTGGTCGTCCTATTGAACCTACTTATTGCCATGATGTCTAATTCATACAATTTAATCTCCGAACGAGCAGATACTGAATGGAAATTTGCTCGCTCCAAATTGTGGATCAGTTATTTTGATGAAACCTTATCTGTACCTGCTCCATTCAATTTGCTTCCTCCTCTGGGTAAACTTTGGTCTAAAAGTGGACCTGGTTTGAAAAGGTTTCCCTCTTCTTCGTCTGGATCAGTCTTAAAAGAGACTTACTCTAATGTTATGAGATGCTTGGTTCGTCGTTATGTGACGAGGGAACAGCGAAAGGCTGAAGAGACTGGCCTAGTAACGGAAGATGATGTTAATGAGATAAAACAAGATATTGGAAGTTTCCGTTATGAATTGATTGATATGCTCAAAAAGAATGGAATGAAATACGATTCAACATTAAGTCATGATGATTGTAAGTATAATACTTATTGTATCTTGTATTCTAACTTTGGAAAAATTTTTACTTCAAATGGAAAGGGATTTAAATATAAATTGGATGAGGTTATCAAGCCCAAATAAACTGAAGGTGTAATCTGAATAGACGATTGATTCATCACAAAACTTGATATTCAGAGAAATAGCTTTAGAAACCTGAAATAGTGACTTTAACAACAGAAGAAACCTAATTGATTTAGATTGACTCAGAGCTTTCACTTTTGGTGACAGTTATCATTTGGGTAAAAATATGGGGTGACGATCTTGAATAAGATTAAATCGATTATTATCTTTGGATTAATCTCCGACCCATATGTTTATTATGCAAAATCTAACACAAGTTTTTTCCTGTTTCATTTCTCTAATTTCTTAATCATCACTCTCTTCATCTGTGATCACAAAACCTCAACATGGAACTGAAAGGCTTCGGTAAACGTGAGCGAATCCGAGAAAGGCGATTACTGAAAGGTTTCAATATTGGTTTGATAAACAGTGGGACAAGTGGGACTAATAGTGGTGGAGGTCCTTTAAGGGAAGGAGATTATCCAGATGGTTCAACTGGTTTGTTGAATTTAATTACAACTAGAGGAAGCTTTAAGAAGCGTCAAATGGCCAGAGAACGATGGACAACTGCAGTTACAGCTATTCTTAGAAACCAAGGTAATCAAATTGGTACTACACCTAGAAGAGCAAGTAGCTTACGGGACTTAAGGGACGAGGTCTTAAGAGAAAGAGAATCTTTAACAACAGAAGAATCATTTGAGGAGATTGAAGATATTCATGTTTATGACCGTCTTAAGGATAGAGGTAAGATTTACTCAAGTTTATCTAGTTACAGCTTGGTAATTGTATGTATTTACTATTGTATTACAGAAAGAGTTGAAGTAATTGATGAAGTCAATGAGAATAAAAAATCGGTATCGCTGGAAACGAAAGGTATTTAGATATTTTAAGAACGAAACTACGTGACAATTATTTAGCAACAAATCAATAAATGAATTGACAATTTTTATTCCATTTTCTTGACAGATTTGCTTTTAGAGACTGATACTATTGATCAAAGTGTACAAGATCAACCGATTGAATCAAATTTAAAGCTCTCATCACTTTCACAAACGCCACTGATACCAGCAAGTCCATCAGAAACAAGTCCTTTGATTCCCATACTTTCTGAAACTCCAACACTTCCTCCTTCTTTATCTGCACCTGTAACTTATCCAAAATCATCAGAAGTATTATCGACTGAGCCAGTCATTGCAAAAACTGAACCTTTTACCGACCAACAAAAACAGCTTTTGTCTACAAACAAACCTGTTTCATCCTCAGTTACTCTTTCACCTCACTCTTTAGCTTCATCTCCTCATTCGGAGTCGCTCAGTATTCAACACACTTCTTCGTCTTTATCAGGTCAAATTAATAGAGGTTATCAGTCAAGTGATTCTGATGATAATGGAGAAGAAACAAAACCTAAAAGTAAAGATGATTCACAAAAGATGAGGAAAAGACTCGCGGCGGGCCGAGCGGTAACTAAGGAACCAGAAAAGAGACGAAAATCGGAAACTAGAGTTGATTTAAGTGGATGGATTTGAGATTGTATCAGTTAAGACGGTTATCACACTAAAAGAATTTAAAATAAAATATTGACCATTAAAGTCACGATTGCAAGATGCAAGTAAAATTAAAGTTGATTGAAAAATTTGACTAGAAAACAGAAATTGTATTTAAGTGATTTTATGTCATCATTAAAGTTGAAAATAAGAGATAAAAACATAAGAATTTTTCATTTGAAATCGAAAGACAATTAAAAACAATCCAAATTAAAAAGGTTATCAAATTATAAACAAATTAGATTACACATTTACAATGTCTATTTACATAAATGACTGTTTTTTTTTAAGTTTATGTACAAGTATGACTCAAAAGCTATTTGTCCTTTTAGTTTCAACGTCTAGCTTGCAATATTACAAAAATACACATAACAATTAAACACGCGAGCATAAGCCAATTAATCAAAGGATTTGTCTGTTCAACTGTAGGTTCATCATCATTACGGTCAATTATTTTGTAGCTATTCAGACGTGAGATTGGTTCCATTCGAGCAATTAAAGATTCATCTCTACGAAGTAGATTTACGCGACTTCTAATTTGATGATGATTTTCATAGCTACTTGAAATCCTAGAATTATTGACTCGTTCAATTTGGTATCCATGAGCTTTTAACAAGTCAATTATTGAACCATTTCCGATAAAATGAGCTGATAAATAAAATAGAAAAGGAATGCAGAAAATTAAGTATAATTAAAGATTTAAAACCATTTTGACAAAACTAAACTTACCGACACCAAAAGCAAAAAAGTAAGCTTCACTGGGATTTTCTTTCAGTAGTGACATGATCCTTTTGACCATTTTGGGATTTCGATTTTTTATGAACTTTTCTCGAAAATATTCTTCGATTTGCCCGGACATTAATGCATCATCTTTAGACTGAACAAAACAAAAATAGAAAAAATTATTATCTAATTTGAAAGGTTCAAGTAGACTAATAAAGGGACATATAACAATTAAAGGATTAGCCTATGGCAAAAGTTATTGGACAAAATTGCTCTACTTCTCAAGGACAGGCTTTTCAAAGATTTTAAACACAGTTGCTGCACAATAAGATAGAGATTAGAGAAAACTGGAATGACAACTTACGGGCATTTGTTCTTGAGACATAAGTATATCGATGTTGCCACACTTGTACTTCTCGAGTAAAGCCTCGTACCTTTGAGTTTCAAGGACCAAACCACGGCGAATACTTTCATGATTGAAAAGTGACATGTTGAGAGCGAATATAACATGAGAAAGATTAAGATTATTCAAAGGTTCACATTGATCTTCAACGTTTTCCACTGCTCCAGTTTTTTTACCCATCCTCTGAGCTTCTTGCGCAAGATAGTAGTCAAGAGTTGGTGTACCATGAGATCGAATCTGTGATTCTGTCAAGGAATCGATCATTAACAATGTCCAAATAGCGTGTTTTCTTTTCCATTGAGAAGTTTTAGCGCGATATAAACTAGATGCCTCGTCACGAGAATGACGATTTTTTGGCAATATCCATTTAGGCATCATGAAACGAACATGTTTTAAATGATCAACTAATCTTAAATAAAGATCACGAGGTAAAATACTTGATAACTGTTGTCCATGAGGCAAATATTTACAATCGTCCATTCCATTTGATACACTGGGTTCGAGTAGATCGAGTTCAAAAAAGACATTATCACTTTCACGAAATTTTTGTTTCACAATAGGAGGAATATAATCCCAAACTCGAGTATACGCAACATGTAGCGTACCAAATAGGTAAGCAGGTTTATTCAACCCATTACCGGTAACTTTCCAAAGGAAAGGAGTGGACATACTATCACTACTAGCATTATTGTTGGAAGAGTTACAATTAAGAGCAAAAGAGAGTCCAGATGAAAGGCAGTGAATAAAGAAGAAGGATAAAGATAATCGTAAATGGAATGATGTTGCTAGTGATGGAAGTGTTGAGAATGATAAACGCAAAGCGTGATAAATTCTATGCATTTTCGTCTGAAACTAAGGTTTACTGGAGGTACAAACACAAGGTTAGCAAAAACAAAAAAAATAACAATATACAGGTAAGAAAGGTATTCTCGACAGACACTTCATCGGTAGATGGACCAAAAATAAAAAAGACTTTGTGTTACCAGAGAAACCAGAGAAACCCTAACGAGTTAAACAGTAACTACAAATGGTTACCCAGATAATTTTTTGTGAGGTCAACAAGTGAAAAATGCAGGTGCAGATATTTTTTTAAATATAATAAACTAATTACTTTCTATACGGTTATTTATCAGCATTTGCATGCTCTTTACTGGAATGTGTTGCATTTCTATCTTTTGCTTGCAAATCGAGGCAGAACAGTACCAAAATATGCTTTTGGGTGAACTTGTCCTGAATGATAGTTAAAAAGGAAGTTTACTTTGTGAACCCTTTTCTTGAAATGGAAATGAAATAAAAGAACAAGAAATATAACTGAGAGATGAATCATGCAAAAATCAAAAAATTAAAGAATTCATTTTTTATCTAATTTGAGTGGGGAGAATGTTGACAGCAGAATGTTTACCTTAACTCTGGTCAAATCTAGGTTAACAGTTTGTCTAACATCTGAAGATGAAACAAAAGACTTATTAAAAGCTAAATCATGCATATCTAAAGCATTTATCAACAAATGATTATATTCAACAAATCTATGATTTATTCTTCTCGTTGCAAGTTTAAGAATGGCTGAGTCACTTGAGTGGTCAGATTAATTCTGTTATCATTGGTAATCAACATATAATTTACTTGGTAGATATTTATTCACTTCAATAAGTAGCATCGATTCTTTTAAAATGTTGAAATATCGAAAAATATTTGGAAGTATATTTAATATCTTAATCTTATTGCCATTTCACGATAAACCGTGAAGTCAGTAAAAAGCGTCTTAATCCCACTATGTTAGTGGAATCTAACTCATGTCTACACTGTTTCGAGACTGCTTTGGTGAGAATTATGGTGCTTTGAGTACCGGCAAAAACGCAAAAATAATAATCGCTTGAGAACAAAAATAAAGGTCATAATAAACTGGAAAATGACGGTAAAGTTCAGCACATAAATACAAATTTTTATGACACTTAAATTGACAGTCAATATTCTTTATTTACTTTTTAGTACAATATATATATTCTTTTATGAGTTGATAATTCTGCTTAATTAATTGAAGTAGATTCATTGCCAACAAATGTAGATATTTTACAATCCATGCCCAACAAGAAAAAAGGGGAAAGAAAGCTTTGATTGAACATCTAAGTGCATGACAAAATTATCATCACTAATAATTTTACATTTAAAAGTTAATAATTGTATACATGAAGATCACTACGGACATACGGTAATTTTTATTTTTCGTTGTTCATCCTATTATTTCTTCCCTCGTCAAGTGATTGAGATGAAAGTTCGATGGGGAATTTTCAAAAAAAAGCAAAATCAGTCCAATTTTTATTTTGCAATTCAAGTTTCATCATTTAAATAGACTTCATTGAAATTGTCTAATTCTGTTGATAAAAAGCTGGCTTTGTTTTTTAATGTACGAGAACTATTAGCAATCTCTTCCAATTGGCGAATCTCAGCATCCAGTTTGTTGATTTCTTGTTGAATGTCTTTCATATTTGAGTCAATCATGTGACATAGACGGGCGAAAGTTGCGGTCAGTTCCCTACGAAAAAATGGCAAAAGTATTAATTAGATACTAATTTATCACAATTTTGTTCAATTTTTTTTATAATGAAATTTTGTCTTACTAACAGTCTTGTAAGTTGCTTGATCAGTAGTAATAGCTTATAACTTAAATCAACTTATTAGTTTTAACTCTTAGTTATAGTACATGTATTAAGAGAAATAGACATAAACTAGCTTAGATTAAACAAGATTTTTTGCAATAAATAGATCGCTTATGACAAATTTGTGTATATCAATAAAAAATAAGTAACTTACTGCTGAACTTGGTGAGAACAGTTTGCGCTGGTTAAATCAACAATCAACTTTAATTTTCGAGTAGCATGGTTAACGTATTGTTTCTTGAAAGCTTTTTCTTTAGCCTTGTTAGTCCAAGTAAACCTTTCGTAAAAATATAGGAAAGTATACACTCCAAGAGTGACTGCTATCACTCGCCAACCGATTGTTCTAACCATAAATCCACCGAGAGCAAGAGCTCCAATTGTTGTTTGTGATTGGGTTCCACTGAGGAAAGATATTTTCTCAATAATAGGTAACAGATCAGCATCAGCAGATATACTTGAATTATGGTGAATTGACTTATAATCATTACTTGGCGTCTGTGGTGCCGTTGAAGGTACCGATCGAGGAATCGAGTTTCCTTTGGAGAAAAAGTTTCCATTTCTGAAACGTCGAATCATTGACAAAACACCAAAAGAAAAGCGAAATTCTAGATCTTCTTGAAAATCGGCACATAAAGATTCACAATTTATTCGATATAAAATCTCAAAGCTTTGTCTCGATCTAAATGTTAAAAAGTCAATTTTTTTAGCTTGTTCCTCTGGAATCAACTGCGTTACTCGTTCAATCATTTCTTTTTGAGCTGATTCAACACAACATGATAATTCAGTTGATAAACGTGCTCTCATATTTGAATCTAAACCTTTTTCCACGTGTGAATGAAGTTCTTTCTTATAAGTCTGTATATAGTTTGGGTCATCTGTAAAAGGTCTTTCAAAATCACTAACCAAAAGTGATAAGCGACGAATTTCTTCCTTCAAGGCCAAATTAACCTTTTGCTCAGTTTGCTCGACTATGTAAATTATTTTGTGCTTGACTTCATTGGTCAACATACTCATCTTTTGATTGGTCATCTCTAGACGATTTGATTCCCCTTTGCGATCACTCGATTTTTTTATTCTTAGATTAGTTGAATTTTTGTGAATTGTGTCCAGTAAATGACTCAAATCAACAATTATACTGTAGCCACGTCTCGCGTGTTGGTCAAATTTGGTTTTAATCGAAGATTTGGAGAGACATTCCTCAAATTTTCTCTCAAAATTTTCAAACTCAAAGTAACGATGCTGGAACCCTTCAGGAAATGTTGGAGTAATACTATCTGGGGATTCTTGGGTACGCCAGAGTAAAACTTCTTTAGCTGAAATGAAGAAAACTCTCTCTGGAGCTTCACTGCGGGGCACAACTTTTAATTCGTCAGCAAGAAAAGATATGCTTCGATCAGTATGCTGTTTCCGAACACGGTCCAGATTTTCTGGTTCACTAGCAGCAGCATCCCAACGATTATTCAGGATGAAAATATTTGGCTTAGAAATTTTTTCACTGACTTTATGAAAGAAAGCTTTCTCTGTCCGCATTAAAGTTGACTCTGAATTGGAAACTAGGACAAAAAGGTCAGCATCTAGACAATGTTTATCAATCCATTCATCAAGATTAGGAGATACATCAATTCCTGGACTATCAACAAGGACAACATCATCCCTAAGAAGAGAGCACTTATTTTTAGGCCAAAATATTCGAACCAACGTAGCATCACCTAATTTCTCTGAATTGAGAGCATTTGCTAGGTGAGAAACTGATTCAACGTTTAACTTTTCATCGGGAGCATTTTCCAAAACTAAATATGCTTCATCAGTATCTGAGCCTTCAACTTGAAGAAAACAATTGGTAGTATGACCCATCCCAGAGGGTAATATTTTACGTCCCAAAACAGAGTTGATAACAGTGCTTTTACCGTTACTTGTACGACCAAAGAAAGCAACTTTCATATGATCTCTTCGAAGAACCTCTCGAATGTTGGAGACCCTTTCAGCAAGATTGACCACTTTACTGAATGCGTCTGGCTCCAAAACATCTTCACGACAAGCTTCTAAAAATATTTTACTCTCTTCGACATAACTTTCAATAGCAACAAAGATATTGTTGATTTTTCTCTTGGCAAGAACAAATATCTTCAACGGTGAATCAATGGGTTCGATTACACCTGATACAACGCCTAAGTTAGTTCCATTAGATTTTAAACAATGATTAGTGTCTACCATTAGACTATTCCTCAGTAAATTCGCCATTCACAAGATATCATAAAATTTGCACACATTCACTGATAACACAAAAAAATTAAATATTAAAAAATCATCTAAATAAGTTTACACAATAAATCCAAAAAACCAAAAATGTCAGCTGTTGACATGTGAAAGATTGTGAGCGCCATCTATTGATTTATCATTTACTCATTTAAAGTTAATCACTATGGTTATGGTGCAAATAGAATGTGCTACCCTCTATTAACTGTATATATCGATGCAAACGGGCAAATTCAATTCTTATTCAACATTAAAATACATTCTATTAATTAACTGCTATTTTGGCTTTTTTATTTCTTCAATCAACCATCAGTTAGCTTAATTTACTTACCAACAATACATTTGTTTCGCATGTTGCCCGATTGGACTAATTAGTGAGAACGTCATTGAAACATTAAGGTTGTGTTTACATTATGGCTGGACATCTAAACAAAAGTGATACTTCCTTATGGCTTCACAATAAATTAGGTAATGCCAATGATTTGTGGTCAAATGGTTCAATTTGTTCCCAGTTAAATGCTGATGTCCTAAAAAATATTCGAGATTGTTTTACTGATCTTCAATCACTGGTCAAATTAAAATTACTTCTATCCTTCCTTCATTTACCTAGAAGGAATGTTGAATTGGTATGTTTTCATTGTTTTTGTTCGTATTCTGCTTGTTTATTGTTGACTTTTATTTTCAATTTTTCACGCTTTTTGCGTTAGGCTGTGTTCACTCGAGTCTAGGGTATATCATTAAATCATCATGATTGAATTCAAAGCATTCATTCAGGCATTGTATAAATAGTCTATATTATCTGTTCCAAGAACTGTTTAATTTTCCAAAGTTGGGCTGGTTTGACTTGACACTTTTTTTGATTTATGATTCATTGTTTATGATTCATTGCTTATGATTTATTTATCCATTCATTTATAATTATAATATAATATAAATACTGGCTTTAAAGAATTAGATGTATGCTAGAGAAATTTTATCTGGATAGATCAATTTTTGAATTATTACTGATTTAGTGTTCCTTTACAAAATTTCTTATTGTTATTTGTAGTGGCGATCCGAATTAGAAGAGATTTTGGAAGTGGCTTCCATTGATAGTGACCAATGGGTGTCAATGGTTGCTGAACTATTGAAATCTTTTCCTGAAACTGGAACAATCAACTTCAACGTTGAAGAAAATGCCGCTGTTTTTACTGATCTAATAACAGATTTGAAAAAATCAGGTGAGATACAATTTTCTATTATTATGTTAACTATATTATTGATTTGTTTTTTCTTTATTGCAGTTCGTAAACATTCAGACCAAGGAATACTTCCAATCGAGTCTTTATACCTGAATAAAAATGCCTTTACCGCTCAAATAGGCGCTCAACCTCAACCAGTAAAACATTTTACCCTCCGGAGGAAACCAAAATCGGCTGCTCTCAGAGCTGAGCTTTTACAAAAATGTGATTATATTTTATTTTCTACCCACCTTTATTATTTTGACAGGTACTATCTTGACTTTGTTTTAACAACCAAACCCCACAATTATTAGTCTAACTAACTGCTTAAATGACTCTACCTAAAAGGTAAAATATTATGCTTTTGTTTGCCTGAAAAGATGGACTTAAAGACAGCCGACTAATCCTTTCCTTTAGATCCTCATAAGATTTAGTGCAGCTGGTCATTCTTTCGCTCTCACTTAGAAAATTTAGTATGTCAACTTTCATCATTGAACTTAGCTATTTTTTAGAAAATTTATTTTAGCCCAACATTATAAAACAAAATTATTATTAAGCTAACTCAACTCTAAACTATAAATGAATACATTCTCTGACTTAAATTGTATTCAAGAAAATAAGAAAGTGAACATCTGCAGTAAATCCTTTATTAACTACGTTTGAAGGACTAGTCGGCTTCAGTTTGAGTTTTGGAGTAGATGTGTTGATTGAGCCCTTCTCCTCGTCTTTAGACAGACAAACGGATTATTTCCTAACTAGTCTCGCAGTTTGAAAATTATTTGAACAAATATGCTTAAGTCTTAATTGACAAGTCTCAGTATCAAAACAAAGTCAAAATTTCATTTGTCCGACTGACGGCACCGACGAGTAATCTTTATGCCTCGAAATTCTCTAATTTTATTCCTTATTTTTTACAGCTATCGATGTCGCCTCAAGTGCAAAGAAAAATATGACAGCTCCTGCTGCTCCTGCTAGGTATAGAGGATTATCGAAAGAGTTGAATGATAACAGTAAGTTTTTCATTGATATTTTAAAAGTTGACTTTTTACATACCATATCTTATTGTTATATATATTTTCAGCTCCTTTAAAAGGTATTCCGAGTCGCAACTCCCTTGGGTCGTCCATCTCGACGTTCAAAACGCCTAATCCTGCAAATAGAAGTGCGGGAAGTATACGTAATCCTACCAGACCGACAATACCTGGAGTTCGTCGAGATGGAGGTATTAAACTTTTAGATATCGGTGAACAACCATTAGGAAGAGATGCTAAACGTAAAAAGCGTAACCAAGAAGAAACCGAAACTAAACAAAAGGAAAATGACAAGACTAATGGACAAGATTCTTCAGCAACACCCGATTACGCTTTGGGTCTTACATCAATGGTACCTCCAAGTCCAGCTCCTGCTTACTCAGTTCCTCAAACACCTGGTCCTTATGTTAGTGAAACTACAACACCTAAAAAGGAATCACCTTCAGTTAGTAAAACACCGCAAGCAAATAGTCTTATAAAAATGAAATCTCCTAGCGATGAAGAACAATCACAATCTACTGAAATGTCATCTCCTTCAATTGCTTCTTCATCGACTCCAAAAATCACATCACCCATTTCTGGATCATCTGTTATCACAACTTCACCACAGAAAACCATCCAATCAAATCCAGTTCAAGTTAACTCTCAAGTTACTCAAATAACAATTGTACCTAAGCAGCAAACAAAACAACCATCTGATACTACGGTAAGTTCCCTCTAAATCTCAAAAGAATTTTAAAACTGTGAAAATGTAATAACTCATTAAAATTTAATTCTTCTAGCAATCTCAACCCCAACAACAGGGATCACAACAGTACAATCAACAAGCACCAGTGCCTCAACAACCTGTGCAACCAACAACCACAACACCTCGTTTACAACTATCTCAAAAACAGATTATGGAAGCACAAGAATTGTTCAAGAATTCTAATAGCGTTGGTAAAGTCGAAAAGGCTTTGATTTTAAGTTTTATGGGTGGATCTCGAGAAAATCCATGTCCTCATCTAGGAGATATAGTTACTATTAAATTAAGCGAAAAAGAGGAACAAATCAGACAACCCGATGGAACAACTATCAATGTTATCGCAGAGAACCATTATCAAATGAATTATAGCACTGGAGAAGCCAAACAGATAAAAAAATTGCGACGTCTGTAAAGTGTTTTATTGATTATTTTTAAAAAACTGATTTTTTATGCAATAAAATATTGGACATTATGCGAGAAGATTTTCTCGGTTTTCTGTTTAATACGATAAAAAGAAACCACGCAATAAATGATGTTAATATTGCAACCACAGTCGAGGAATAGATCAAGGCAATTTTTGAAACAGCTTGTTTAAACATAGTATCAAAAAAGTGACCCATCGAGGCAACATCCTCGTGGATTCCATCCAAATTTTCAAACTTCTTTATTGCTGAGCAGTGAGTATTCGACTTGAGGCAGCCTCCTTGACCAATCATCACATCCAAAAGCATTTTAGTTAATCCTATCGGTTCATGAGAAGACCCCAACAATGTGGATACACTGTTACTTATTTTTGCGCTGATAGCGGGAAAATCAGACGCCATTGATGCGCCAGCACGACAGATAAGTGCTTCTTGACATTCTGGTGATAAACCTACCCAAGACAGAAGGTGATCGAAATATTTAGTAAATTGCTCCAAAAGATCAGCAGGACCACCAAATTTAAACGCTGTTGTTTCATTCATCCGTTCAATGATCAATCTAGCAAAAGGAGAGGCGAAACTTTTTTCAAATAAAATATTAACACTATGAATTAGCAGAATGACGACCAAGTAAAATGAAACACTCAGCAAAAGCGCTACTTGTTTTAAGCTTGGTACTTTATTCAAAGCAGATCCTAATGATGTCATCATCTCGTCCGTAATTTCAGTGGAATTAAAAAGTCCAAACCCGTTCATGATGGCCACAAAAACAAACTTGGAAGAGTCTTATTACAATTGCACTAGTTATGGTGAACGATGGATTGAATATGAGTAATAGGAAAGTAAAAGTGAGCTAAAATTAAACCGATTAACGAAAACATTTGATTTGTTGGTTTACCAATTTTAAGCCGTTTATCCCGAAACTTTCAACAAATATTCTCATGTATTGACAATCTCACCTACCATAGAATCTATGGCATTTATTGTTCAAAGGTATCGATAAGAAAGTATCGATATAAAGAAAATCTCGATTTTTACTAATAGATGGAGCTGTGAACCACCGCCTGTTCATCAAAATCAAGTGTTTTTAAAATTTGCTCGGTCTGTTTCTTTCTGATCAATTGTTAGGTTTAAGCTAAATTCCAACTAATTTTAATTTTTGTTTGAATTAAAAATATTATCTCGCTATAAATCATGGAGAATAAGGAAGCTCCTGTGATTAAATTGCCTATGGTTTATATATGTGCTGGTAAGTATCATGGTGTTTTGAATGGATTTTTATCATCGTTAACTTTCCTATCTCTCTTTGATTAATTTATTTTTGGATTATTAGAGTGTCATAAAGAAAACGAAATCAAGCCGAGAGATCCTATCAGATGTAGGGAATGTGGTTATCGTATAATGTACAAAAAGCGAACTAAAAGATGTAAGTTTCTTGCAAGGTTTAACAATTCAAAATTTTGCAAAATTTCATGACCACTTAATGGATTTTATAAACTCATCTTTGTCTTCCTATCGTTTTCTCTCATTTCATAGTGATTGTATTTGATGCCAGATAATTCGTATTCACTGACCGTCTCGATTTTCGCTAAGATGATTCATTTCAGTTCAAATCAATTTCAGAAAAAACAGTTTTGGCTGATGTTGTCGACTGTGGTAGTTCGGACATCATATCTGTAACTTGCTGTAAATATAAAGAAAATCGCAATTAAAACCTCTTTTTCATCAAATTTGCTACCAATGCACTTACTTTGCGAACATTTGTTTTGGTCATATCTTCTCGAAGATTAAGCAGTGCTGTCAAATGATCTGCTGAAATATCAGGATATTTTTTTATCAGGCCCTATTCAAGAAACAAAAGTTCAATTTCAGTAACAGAAGCTTCTAGCATACATTTAATATGTTCATCTTACCGAAACTTCTAGAAATAGCATTGACAAATCTTTCAGTCTCAAAAATTCGGCCAAAAGAGGAAGTGAATCGAACGGTGATGTTTTCTAGAAAAGAATGAGAAGCATGAAAATCAAGCATAAAAGGGTTTATGAAAGAAATGTGAATAAGAATCTACCAACCTTTTGTTCTAGTTTTAGTGTGTTGTAGTTCGATAATTTACCAATCGCAATTTTGAGAACTTCACCTTCTTTTATAAACTTTCGTCCAAATGCCTCTCTCTGTGTATGATCTTTAAACGTCATTTTCCTGGTGGAAATGATCGTTAATAAAATTTTCTTTAATTATCAGGAGTACTTACTTTTTCAAAATCGACGTTATGTAACTTTTCGCCAATTTAGTTTCGAGGGCAACTTTCAGGGCATCAAAGTTTCTTTCTTTGAGATGATTATAATCACGAACATAATCTTCTAGAGTTAGGCAAACATTTTCAATTACACTGAACTTTCCTTCCAACCATTCTCGAGTTCCAACCTTGACCAATTCTTTGTCCAAGTCCAAAAATAGCTCATGAAGTAAAAATTTGATTCTGTAAAATTTATAATGTGAAATTACCAAAACAAGAATGAGCAGACATTTGTATAATTTATTAACTTACGTGTCCTCTCTTAATTTTTCAAATGAATTTAAAACATTTTCGAATGCTTGATCTGTACTTGCATTTGAAACAGATGGATATTTTTTACGAAATTTCCAGGCAATATCAACGAAACTAACACAATTGTTGGCAACCGCAATCTAAAACGAAAGAAGTTCAAGCATCAATCTAAGCGCTGTATGTTAATATTGGTTATTACCATGTAAGGAGTAAACGAGCTAAATTGTCCTCTATCCTCGAAATGAGAGTCACAATACTTGTGGACGGCATCTTTATATTGTTTAGCAAAAGTTGCTAAATGATCTAGACTTAAAATTAATACTCTCGTTGTTAACTTCTGATCCACAGTTTTAGCGACTTGTAGCTAGATTTAAATGAAAAAATAATTATTAAATAGATCAATAAATCAATTAATAAATCAATTTACATGTTGATCAATCATTTGGAAAACAATAACTGGCGTTGTTGTCTGATAATGCCCAGAATCATCGGTCTCTGGTGGATTTGTACTGCTCCAATCTTTCCATTCACGATTAATTGTGTTGTTCATCCATTCCTTATAATTACGCTCAATAGTTTGCAAATACTTGTTAGTTAATTCATCAATCAATTGTTTAGGTAACAACGGAGATAATCCTTCTTCTTTCAGATCAAAATCGAGGTCTGGATGGGTCATCAAATCAGGTCCCTCATACTTTTGAATCCAATTCAAAAGAGTTACGTACTCATTTCCCTCCAGTTGAAGAGCCAATTCTTGAAGATGAGTACTCAAACATCGGTGATAAATACTTAACATCTGTTTAACAATGTTGTACTCAGGTGGGAAACAAGGTACAGCGGCAACTTTTACAACCTTTAAATCTTTAAGGAAGAGTTGTCGAGTAATCTCCAAGTGTCGCACCAGCCACATTTTGTTTTGAGCTCGTTCTTCAATTTGGTTACCAACAATTCGCTCATAGACAGCTTCTTCAAGAATTTTGAAGACCATATTCCTCCATTGTTTAGGCCTACCAGGCGGCATAAAATCAGTTGATTCTTTTCTTTTTAAGGCTGCCGCATCATATCTTTCTTCTCTTTCAATTATCCTCAATGCAGTTACAATGATAGAGGGTTCTTTCCTTACAGAGTTTAATGTTAATCTTATAATCAACCAAAGTTGTTTACCCAATTCTTCCGACAATTTTTCAACTTCAGAAAAATAGTTTCTAAGCATACTTTTATCTTGTGAATTGGCTGACGATAATCTGTGTATTTCGTAAAGCAAATCATCTCTGGAATTTTCCAATTCTGTTAAACATTGATGAGCTAATAATAATTTACTTTCCGAAATGTAATATCTTGTCTTGGATACATTTTCTGGGACATTAAAGATATGTTTAAGATTTTCTTTAGCTGCTGCTAATTGCGTATGCTTCATACTCTCATCTCGAACTCCTTTAAGCTTTTCCACCAAACTGGGAATAATTGCTAACTCGTGTTCAATCTCTTTAATTAACCCACGAATCGAATGGGCGTGTGTAGATGATGTTTGCAAATGAATCAAACCCTTACGAACATCGTCCAACTGGGTTTGCATCGCTGTTCTCAACATAGCTTCACCAGCAGCCTAGCGCAGTAATTATAGTATAAAATTATATAATATTTTTCTTGAATTTCGATGCAAGATTACATAGAGAACTTAAATTTATCAAATGTAAAGGCTCACCTCTTTGTTGAGTCGGAGTTTTTTACTCTGTCTGATTTGCTCCAAATTGTTAGTTCTTTGAAGATTACTTGATACCAATTTAGCAGCATTTTGCTTAGCTTCCCGTTCGAGCTCTTTATCCATTTTATGAAGAATAAAAAAGCTCAAAAATTACAATAATTGAGTGATCACCTCTTTTAACTGTCAAAACTGTTTACAGCTGATTTCTTTTCGTGTAAACAGTAATGTGGTAGGTTCTCTTTAAATTTCTCAACGATCCCTATAGAAATCAGGTGATTGACAACACTCAAACTGAAATGTTATAGCAAATTATGGATCGTTTCTTGTTTCTAATCTAATTAATCTGATTGATTCAAGGTTGCCAACTAATCAACACTAATGTATCGACTTGTTTTATCATTACAATAATAATTGCTTAACAATAATTTTTATCGCCTTAAGCCAAAATTAACATCGACCTTACTCTTTCCTCCTTCCAGCTTGAATTTTGTTTACAATTGTTCGCTTAGTATAAATTTAATGATTACAATAATTCAGTTTCAGCCTCCTTTTCAGGGTTAACTTTCTATTATGGAGCTGATTGGGGCAGTTTTATTTTGCATTTCCTTATTATGGTTATTCTAAAAAACTTTTTTTACCTGCTCTTAGAAATCAATAGGAATTACATATAATTCTGGTTCATGTTGTAATTGAATTGATTTTCTTCTAATTGCTTTGAGCAATAAAATAGTTTTTCAAAATGACAAAATCGTTTTATTTGATAACAACCAACTTTTTTTTGATTAACAAGATTAAAGTTAAGAGTATTTTTTCGTTCAAAAGTCTACTTTTAATTGGAATGAAGACCATGAAATCATCTGGTCTCTGAATTAGTTTGATAGGTTAAAGCTGATAGATTATTGAAACTAATTAAGTTATTCTTGGAGATTTTCATTCTTGCCGTGCATGACTTAATATTCTCACACTTTTGATAAGTCTATATTAACTCGAGTGTTTCAACCAGAGTTACATGCAAAGTAAATGAAGTCAACTATCATGAATTGTCGAGATTATACTTGTTTCTTCTAATCACAGACTTACTAATCATTTTGGAACAACATTTACTCATTGGTAATCATCACATAATGATAATAGAATGAAAAGACATAAATTAAACTAGATTGATTAGTCAAATGAGACAAAATTGCACAAACACATCGCCAGCAAAAAGAATATCATTCCAGAGCCAATATTTATAAATAATGTATTTGCTCTTTTTTTATTCAAAATATTTTCACTTTTGCGAAAAAGACTCGATACCAGGCTCAATTAACTTATATTTCAGTAGGAACTTCATTTTGAAAACGCAAATCTACGAATACCAGCAAGGGTTGACTTGATGATTTGTTTTGTTCCCTCCAATTTTTACTCATCGCCTCCTCTTCCTCTGATTTGGTTTTGTTGACGAAGCTGAAAAAACATGTAAACGTATAGAGGAAATATATTAAGATTAATCGTAATGCTAATGAATTGACATGAGATTATTCAACAAACCTCATTAAGCTCTCTTTTTGTATCTTCTTCTATTGCTCGAATATCATCGATTGTTAGACCATACCACCTATCAATCCAACAGAATAACTGTCGATGGAAGGTTAAAAATAACCTTCGTTCTGTCTGTATTTTTATCAAAAGGACAAAATAGAGTGTTAAATCAAGATACGAATCAAAATATAATCTAATTTGATTGCATGATATATATTGAAATTTAACTATTGTCATCTATTAAGTTACATGTATTGGAACAATAAATTAAATTTATGTTATCACATTATTGTCTAAACTTGTTATTAACACAATAAATGTGACACAATAAAAACTGTTTGGTTGAAATGAATGAAGGAAATGACGATCTGCTCAAAAAAAGCATATGAAAAAAATGAAATGCTTCATGAACATTAGTTACTTAATCATTTATATTGCAACCTAGATTTACTAGATTCCATCACAATCCTACTTATGATGAATAAGACCAAACAGGTCAGATAACAAAGAAGGATGAGGTAAACCGAAATGATTGTAACTTCTATACACTAATTAATTTCTAAAAATTAAGTAAAGCTTTGATCTAATCAAGATGTCATTCGGGGAACAGATTTTGTGGATAGAATTTCCCTTCATTCATTCTGAGTGCAAACAGTCGGTTTACATTAAATGCTAATCATTAGACCATAGATTGCTTACCTGATGTATAAATGATTCTATTCGATTTTGAAGACCACGCCATTTAAATTCAACAGTCACAAGCTTATAACAACACATTACTGGTTCAGATTTTTTCTATAAAATTAAAAGAATCGTACCGTTAATGAAATTTAATTCCGGAATCATATTACCAGAAATACTTACGATCCAATCTTTTGCTAACGGTCCTCGTCCAGTTTTGGTTGACTTAAATTTAGTTGGATCTTCACTTTCTTTGTAATCCTTTATTAAAAGAGGATAAAAAAACAATGAGCAACATTACTATCAAATTGTTTTCGGGTGAACGATCACAAAATGTGAGATTGTACTGGAAAATTGCAACTTTAATGCATGTAGACATGAAAACGATAGCCTGGTAATAGGATACCCTAAATTAATTGACCTGATCATGTATTTTCAGATGTATTAAATTATAAGCTAGCTGACCATTGTTCTTAATTAGATAGATGATCAGACAGAAAATTATTCGTAACAAAAGTTAAAATTAAATGGTAGATTGAGTAAAATCGATTCCCAAAACATAAAACCAACATTGAGACTGTTAGGCGTAGCCATGCTACAACACCCTATCATTAAAATAATAAAATAGCAAAACTATAGCTCGAAAAAAATATGGTGAGAGGAAATGACAAAGAAATAATAGTTATAGATTAGGTAAAAGTGATAAACGAAGAGAAAATGTACTTGAAGAATTACTTACTTTGCTACTAACTGGATCATTGGCGATATCGATGATTTGCACTTCTCGGTTTTTCAATTTATTGGGAGGAAGTTGATGCACATTTTCTTGTTCACCATTATCTGGAAGATGTAAAGACTCAATTGTGATGTGGAAACCATCCTTCATATAATTAGGATTAGTGATAATTGTTTTACAATAGGGATATGCATTCCAAGCTTCCTCATGAATTTCAAGGGATCCTTTGGGGGCAAGAAATTTCACAAAACCGGGAACTTTGCTTTGTAAATGATAAATTTTGAATGTATACTGTCCTTCACTATATTTACCATCCAATAAAGGATGATTGGTGAAAGGTTCATTTTTAACCACTTCGACTCCTTCTCCACCTCCGGTTTCACTTTTACTTGCCTCAGCCACCGAATACAATTGACCAATTTTATATTCCTCAACCGATATTGGAAGAACCACACGATATTCTTTAATTTGAACCATTTGACCGGCTTTTTATTTAAATTGATATTAAATTATCAACAATAACAGTAACTCAAACAAGTGGACAGACAGCATTAAAGTTAAATGGTCAAAAAACAAAAAATAAACATAAGACCGATCCCATTACACTCAAAATTGAATCAAACTAAGATAAAAGTGACTGCAAGAGTAAGGTCTTTCATACACACAAATATCGATCAAAGATTCAATCTTTATACAGTCAAGCCTCTCAAAATGAGACTGAGTAAGGATAACCAGAAGACTATTTTAACTAATAATGAGTATGAATAGCTGTTATAATCAACATACAGTCACAGTTTAAGTTAGTTTTTCAAATTTAATCAACAATTTAGGTGATTTTAAACTCCTAATTAAACTATTAAATATCCTGTTAATTAATTAACCCGATCTAAACATCTAATAATAGTTTTTTAAATTAACAAAAATTGTCTTTTAAAATTTTAATAATTCCGCACTACGTTGCCTTGACAGCATCATTTTAAATCTGTGTATGACTACAAAACTATATTTCAGTAGGTAAATTGAATCGTTGTAAACTGTTTTGTTTGGAATTGTAGATGAATCTATTAACAATGAATCTCGGCGGTTGAGTTATTGAAATGATTCTTTAACAGGTATGTACCGTTTTAAATGATCAATTAAAACTTGAGATTTCTTTCAGCTGTAGACAGTTTTTTGAGCTGTCAAAAAACTGTCAAATAGCTTTTAACTCAAACTCATTTTAGATTTATTATAGAACTAATAGTTATTTTATTTCTCATTTAAATTGATTGTCTTTTGTTTATACCCTCTGAACTTTAGTTGGATTATTCGATCATAATAATGTTGGCTGGTTACCTATTTTTGTGAACCCGATTATTGGTTGTTGATGTGAAATATAGTTTTCATTGGTAATTAATTGTTGTTACATTTACACCTTTTTATATTTTATATGATATATTAAATTTCACGAACGATTCCTGACTCTGTGCACATTATGCTGTTATTTGGATTTAAACTCCCAACTATTTAAAGATCTCTATTTATTTGCTTGTTTACTTGAAAACATGACCTCTTGGAAAGATTGGAAACATTGTTCATGTTTAAGACCCTGTTTTGTTTACTGTTTGAAGCCTTGTTTCTCGTCATTAGGAGAAGAATATGGCTTCAAAGACTGTAAACATCTAGATTTTAGCCATTGCAATCTTAAAGAAGTGCCGGACGAAGTGTTTTCACTTGAAAGAACTTTGGAAGAACTGTTACTTGATGTTAATTCTATCCGTGATTTACCCAGAGTTGTTTTCCATTGTTCTGGATTAAAAAAATTATCAATTTCTGACAACGAGATTGAAACGTTACCAAACGCCATATCATCTTTGGTTTATTTAGAATATCTTAACTTAAGTCGAAACAGTCTTTTAGTTATTCCTGATGGTATCAAGTGTTGCAAGTGCCTTACTGTCCTAGATTGCAGTGTTAATCCTCTGGGTAAAGTTCCTGACTCGTTAACGCAGTTAATCAATCTACAAGAGCTTTATCTGAACGATACATTTTTGGAATACTTGCCAGCCAATTTTGGAAGGTTATCACGTTTACGGATTGTTGAGTTGAGAGAAAATCATATAAAAATTTTACCTAAATCGTTTCAACGTTTAATCAATTTGGAAAGGTTGGATATCGGTCAAAACGAATTAGCTGAATTTCCCGAGGTGTTGTGCAATTTGACTAATCTTCAAGAACTCTGGATCGATGGTAATCGTATTTCATCTCTACCCGAGACAATTGGAAATTTAACTAACTTGACTTATTTAGACGCCAGTGAAAATCGAATAGTAGCTGTAGCATCCAACATAGCTGCATGTCATAAATTGACTGACCTGCTACTTTCAGGTAACAAAATTGTTGATCTTCCTGAGACTTTGGGTAGCTTGAAATATCTTACTTACCTAAGATTAGATGATAATAAATTAACCAGTTTACCGCAATCTATTGGAGGACTTTCTTCTCTGCAAGAATTTGTGATGAGTAATAATTATATTCAATCCCTTCCCAAGAATATTGGTTTCTTGCGGAATTTGCACAGTCTTATAATGGACTGCAATAAATTCAAAACACTACCAGATACCATTTGTAGTTGCAGTAAATTAAGACTACTTTCAGTTGCTAGCAATGATCTGTCAGAACTTCCTGATGATATTGGTCGTTTAAGTAATCTTAGAGTATTAAACCTGCGGAACAACCAGCTTAAATTTTTGCCTTACAGTTTTGCTAATATTACCAACTTACGTACACTTTGGCTGTCAGATAATCAACAAAAGCCGATTATGAAATTGCAAACTGATACCGATGAGATTACCGGTAAAAAGGTGTTGACTTGTTTTCTTCTTCCTCAGCAATCGCCTTTTAATCCCGATGAAGCTTATTTGAGTGATCATGATGATCCTTCATCATCATCTAAAGGTGAATCAAAAATGTACAACTCAGAAAGCAGAATTAAATTCTACTCTGCCAATGGAGAAATTGATGAGAAAGATGACCAATTTATTAGCAAACTAGTTCGTAATCCCACACCTTATCCGAAAGAACTTAAAGCTCATGCTAGGCATGCAAGGAACTTGGCATTGAAACGTCGAGATTCATTTGGTAATGGAGAGGATGATGATTTTCGACCTAAAGAAACTTTATTTCAACAACAATCGAACTCATCTAAAGGACCAGATAGAGCTAGTCATACAGAAATTAAAGAGGCGAAATTAACTAAAGCCTCAAAATGTGACCGAGAATCATCAGTTCCAAAGAGTGAATTAAATTATGAAAGTCAGCAAACATCTGATCAATATAATCAATACCCTTATATGAATCAAGATGAACAAACAAATATTTTAAAAAAATCAAATTCACCAGTAACTTTTGAGAATCGTGATTCTCCCTCACTTAATATTGGGACTCAAAATCGAAACACAGCCAATCCACCAATCATCACCGCCCATTCTAATCCAATTGTTGAAAGTAAAATTAATTTTTATCAACAATTTCCATTATCGGCAAATGAATGTTATTCAATGGTTGTTGATCAACAAAATCGACCAGTGACAATTTACAATAATAAACCAGTCGAGAATTTGCTTTCAAATTATCGAGTTAACCTACTTAGCCAAGAAAATTCTCGATCTAATCATCCATCGCCACCATCATCTGTGTCACCACCATCATGTACTCAACATCAAACTTCGTTGGAAAAACAATTACTTATGAGAACAGCAGGTTATTCTGTACAAAGAGAAACACCACCATCTCATCACGCTCCATACTTCAAAGATAATTCTTCATCAAGTAATCCATTAATTGGATTAAATGAGGCTAATCGTTCATCAATTAAAAATCTTTCCTCGCTCAGTAATGTCAGTGGTTCTGTTGGTGGTGAAAATAATGGAACCCATATATTAAACTTTTCCGGGACAGAAAACAAGGTTTCGTATCGTAATCATGATTTACAACAAACTTTCTCTCAAAATCAAAACTCACCAATCTCGTCAGAAGAGGCCAAAAGGATTCATAGTTTGTCAACCACCAACCCATCCACTAGTCAAATTGTTCACCAATCTTTACGACATTTATCCAATGATGCCATAAACAATCAATTATCAAAGATAATGCTGAAAACGTCCACATCATCAACACCTAATAAAATAACACCATTCAATGAGAGCGATAAATTTTTTGATAAAAAATTTACTTGTTTACCACCAACGGCCACTTCTACCAATCAATATAGATACATTAGTTCCCCAGCCCAAGTAATTTATCAACAATTCTCTATGGGTCTTGATCAATTGCCAACCAATCACAAAAACCATACCCTTTACCACCAAAATAATTCACCAACAGCAATGAATCCAACGTCAACCACAAATCAACAAAGTCATCTTTATAATCAATATAAATCTTCAAGAAATGAAAACTCACTCATCAGTGATCAAGAATCATTCATTCCCATATCTCCTCAACCAACCGATAGCTTGTTGACAACAACAACTAATTCCAGTGGAAGTTAATGATCTTTCATTCAAATAACGCTATTAATTGTGCTTAAAATTTCATCTTGCATTTATTATATTATATTTTCATTTCGCCTCTCATTCCTTTCGATTCTACTTAATGAACAGAAATGTCCAGTTATGATTTATCCTATTAATTTATTTTGATATTATTTTTTACTGTTTTGTTTAAAATTTCCCTCCAACATTTGTACCCAGTAAATTATGTTTATTTAACATCGAGATTTTTTTTCATTATCTAAAAATAAGTTAATCACTGCACTTTTGTGAATTGATCATTACATTTTCACTTAAACAAAAAAGATCAAAACACTCCTATATTCTAATCAAAAAATTGATAATCAGCAAATTGAATTTGCAAGAAAAATTCATCTTCTATCATTGTGATTGACTTTAATTCCACGGTTAATTGATCGATTAATAAAATAAGTCAACGAAGAAAAAAAATAATCTATTCAATTTGATGTTATAATTCGATTTTATCACACTTTAAATAAATGTTGATTAAGCTAAACTTGACTTTGTGTCTATAAAACACTCAAAATTCTGATGTCAAATGCTGAAAACTAATAGTATTTCAAAAAGTTTTGTGTTTCATCAATAAAATCAATGATTATGATAGATGTAAAAAATTTCAAGACCAAAAACAGGAATTTCCGAAGATAAAATTTATTAACATCATAAATTGACATAAATTAATAGAAAAATATCACAATTAAAAGAATTGCTAATGTAAGCTTGCAAGATTGATAATTTTGGTCTAATCAAGGCCAATAGTTTAATAGAAGCTGGATTAAACCAACAATCATGGTAAATATTTGAAATCCATATTGATGTTGCATTAAGTGATTAAATAAATATACAATTTAAGTGGAGTAAAAGTAAACCTTTACCATGTAACTAGATCTTCATCTTTAGGAGTTGGCATTAAATTCATTTTTGGAACACTACCGAAGAAATCAGTCAGGGGTACTTGAGCTGGGTCACGATGGAAAAGGTCTTTACGAACAGTTACAGTAGAGATGCAATATTTTTTAGGACAAACCTCGAGAAATGATGATAGTTTTTTGGAACTATTACTATGAACCGTCTCCAGGAATTCCAGGGCATAATAAGTGTAACGATCGATAACATAAACTCCGATTGTAGGGTCACCATGATGAGAAAGTGAATCTTCACCAATTTTTGAGCTACCAATTCCTATTATATTGGGAGAGTACAATTGCTGTGCCATAGACTCTGCTTGGCAGGTTTCTGTTATAAGTAAAATCTCATTGTATCTTTGTTTTTGCCACATTTGTTCAAATGCATCAGCCAATTCAACGCTAGTAATTTCCTCAGAGTCTTGAAACTTCAGGAAACCATCCCCTCCGTGTCCAGTTAAGTAGATAAGAATATTGCTTGATTCATCAGTTAATAATTGTTTCGACCTAGGCGTGCCATCTTCAACTCGACCTGTCAATAAACGGATAAAATTTTTAACAGTCACTTCATACCCTCGGTAATCAACTTCAACATCATCTCCGTAGACATTTAATTGATGGTGAGCGTTATTGAAGACAGTTCCGGGTCGCGTATTACGAGGATTACAGGCCATGTCATCAGCTAACATTAAAATTATTCGGCTATCAGGGATACCAAGTCTTTTGACACTGCGATAAATTGACAAAACATTAGCAACATGGCGATAATTGAACCAATACCGAGAAGAACAAACTAGGACAGCCCAATTATTTGTATGTTTACTCTTTGAGAAGAAATTATCCACCTTATCTTCATTACTTCCGTAACACCTGGTAATAGATGAAAAACAAACAATCAAACAAATTAATGAAAACATAATCAGAATGATAATTCAAATGATACTGTTTAACATAAGACTGATTTAATATGAAAGCAACCGACAAACAGCCGGTCTGTATTATCGCGCGCTTTTCAACCAGTAATTTTGGTCGTTTTAATTAAAATCAAAATTGTTAATTTTATGGTGATTATTATAGTTATTTTTGTTTTTGATAAAAACTGATAAAAGAAAAGCTTGCCCACATGATTTCTAAACGTTAAAAGCATCAGAATATTCAATTATAGATCCGATTTCAAAATATTGGAGAAATAATTGATAATTTTTAGTTTTTATGCGAAATTAAATTAGCGAAAATGTTTAAAAGGAGTAACCTAATTTCATAAGCTACAGTCTGAGATTCTATTGAAACAGATTTATTCGAGGTTTTTATTAACAAACATTGAAACAGAAACAAAAGCCGAGAGGATTTTATGTTATAATTCAAATTGAAGCTAAAGTTTTGTAATGTTTCGATTAATTGTAATTGTTTTGAAAGAGCTGACATCAATTAGAAACAGTGGTATTGATTTTACAAAAAGACTTAATAAGTTTGACTTATTAAAATTTATTACTTTGCAAATTATGAAAAATTGGTTTTCAGTAAGATTTAATGAATGGCTATCATTTTTTTTATTGTTCAACAGATTTAATGATACCTTGGGAGTCAATAAGCTGTAAGTCAGAGTTGGTTTAACAAATCTTGATATAAAAAATATGAACATTAAGAAACACAGGACATTTCAAGAGCTTAATCCGAATCAGATCCAGAACCGCTGGATAAACTTTTCATTTCTTCATCGCTTCCACTTGCTGATGGAGAGCCTCCTTTTTTACTAATTTTAGGCTTACGATCTTCATCTGAACTTGAATCATCTTCACTAATATACTCTTTGGACTTGAACGATCCACTTTTGATTGGTGAAACAGTTTTCTTTTTAGCAGAATCTGATTTACTGGATTTACTTTTAGATGAAGGTTTACTCTTAGATTTGGAAGATTCGCCGGCACCACTTCCTCCTCCACTTGATTTGTACGCAGCCATGTCAACTTCATATTTTTTCTTTGCTTCTTGAGATTGTTTTTCCCATTTAGATTTATCACCGACACTAGTTTTCCAAATTTCAGCAGCTTTCTTGGTCAATTCAGTTAAACTGAGGCCTGGATGTTCTTTCTTCAGCCTTTCACGGTTCTCATTAAGCCACAAGAAGTATGCCGTCATTGGTTTCTTTGGTCTATCTCCATCTTTATCCTTTTTGCTCTTCTTCTCGGTCTTTTTCTCTTTGGGTTTGCTCTTACTTTTGCTTTTAGCCTTTTCTTTCTCTTTCTTTCTCTCTTTTTCAGCCTTCTTTTCTTTTTTACGTCTTTCGGCACCAGACGAGGCATCTGAGTCCCCTTCTGAGGAGGAACTTTCAGATGCATTCGAATCAAATTCTTCTGCGACATCACCCTCGCTGCCACTGCCATCTGCATCAGGATTAAATGATTCATCCGACTCGTCTGAATCGCCTTCTTCCTCTCTCACTTTTCCTTCATGTTTCACTCGGGCCAGGTACGCATCAGGTTCTTCTTCTTCATCTGAATCGATAAGATCATCTTCAACAGTTGTTTTAGTTGGTCCAGTAGCAGTATTTTTAACACGAAGTTTTTTGTTGGTAACAAAGTCATATAGCTTTGAATATTCTTCCTTCTCAATAGAGCTAAAAGTATGAACAACTCCTGATTTTGTTTCAACTTCAAAATCAAAAGACCTAGTTGACCCTCCGGAACGAGCAAAGTTGATGGATGCAATTTCGTCAAATCTGATATGAACAGGAGGTTTATGAATGTAAATAAAACCTCTTTCGAGAGGATACAGAAGACCAGCTCCGGCGCGGTAAGAACAAGAAATAGCTGGATTATGAGCGCCTGGGCCAGTGATCCCAGGATTGGTTATTTTTCTTTGGACTAAAACTTTCATTATCTGTCCAAGGACATCATAAGTAGGACCACTCATATCTTTCTCAAGTTTACCTTCATACTTTTCGGCAAGTTCTCGATCTGTCATACTCAATTCAACGCTCGTTTCATCGTCTTTATTAAAAAGTAAGATCAAAAAGTGATATCGAGTTTGACCTTGCTTGATTGGAGGATCCAAACTGAAAACAAAGAATATTTGACGACCATCTTTGTGGGGTAAGCGGAAGAGTCTGAGAACAGTGGTGAGAGGAATTTTGTAGTCAAAAGTTTTACCATGCAATTGAATGAAAGTAGGAAAAATTTTTATGTCGTAACGACCACGAGGAGTGAGACATTGTAGTTCAGTGAAGGTAACAATTGCATCACCAGTAGCTTGGATAATGTTAGCCTTAGATAATACTGCATCGGTAAAAGCTTGAACTCGGTCATCCATAGTATCAGCTTGAGAAGGTAAATGAAAACGAAGCTCCATAAGAGATACAGAAGCTGCATCGTTTTGATGAAATTCGAGAGTTACTTCGTTTTTAGTTGAAGTACAGTGTGAAACATAGTTCAATGGAATTTCAAATGCTGTTAGAGAAAGAAAAATACAAGTTATTAATGGAAAAAAAGGGACACATAATCAGATATCACGGCAACATACCCGATTTTTCATCGATATCGAAGGACAAGACAGTTCCTTTGAAGTTAGCAGTACCCCAATTCCAGCCTTTAAGGCATAATTCTTTGGGGCTAAGGTCTAAATCGAGATTGTGATCAATTGACTTTTTGAGTTTATCGTAATCATTTTCTTGAAAACCCATGAATCTGAACAAGCTTCCGTTGTTCAGAACAACCCGCAAACTATAGTTGGAAGGTAACCTTTGCCAATCTATCTCACTAACATCCCCTTTAGGAAAATGCTCGACTTTACCAGTCTTATGACTTTTAAATATAATGCTCTGATTGACAATTTTCATACGACCAATATTCTAAATCAGACGATACAAAATATAGGTGAAAGTGTAAAGAAAGCAACAAGATATATGAAAGCAATTAGCTAGACTTACCATGGCTCCCCGGTCTTCTTTATAAATATCATTATATTCCAAGGCATCGTCCATCTTGATACTTTCCAAATAGATCAAAGAGTAAAGGGAGAAGGGCTGCAATTGAATTAGCTTTCTAACCGAAGAGTAATAGCAAGAGAGCACGGCAATGAGAGCTATAGATAATAGCGATAAGAAGTTAAAAGGAGCAGGAAAAGGTAAGCAGCGAGAAAGAGAAAAGAAAAGAGACGAAAAAATGACAAAAAAATAAATGTAAACAATTTTTTTGATGAAAAAAAGTTCAAAAAATCAAAGAAAAAATAAAAGGATTATTAGTGGCGCCATCGCGTTCTGCTCCTTTTCCCTCCTTACCGATGGCTACACAGCCGCCGGCTGATACGGCAGCTTGAAACGCGCCATATTCAAATTAAAATATATTGATTAAAAAGCGAAATATTATAAATAACAATTTATTCAAAATATTATCAAATTAAATTCTGTTTTGTGAACTAAATTTGCGATAATAACAAATAAAATTTGAATTGGATAAAAATACAAATTTAATGCTTTTGAATGCGTACAGTCTTAATTTCCATAATTTCAATCCCAGATAGATTCTCAGACTAACTCCCACCAGTTTGAAGGAATGAAATTTATTTCATGTGAATTCAAATGTTTCCAATTACGAGAAAAATTTTTAGCAAGATAAATAGATTAAAATTATAAAAATCAATCAATTTTGCTTTACTATTGCAAAAGACCTCTAAAGTAATCTAATCTTGTGTATACAAAAGAAAGGCTAACATTGAAAAGCTGGACGATTATGATCATTGTTAACTTTCAACTATCTCATTTTTACCATGGTAACAATTATATGAGAGTTTGAACTAATACAATAAACATAATTGAATAATATTAATGTAACTGTTTAATAATAAGTTGCAAAAAGATGAACTTATGGCTACTCCATTCAGGGTTGTTGGGTTAAAACTCTGTCTTACCCCATTATTGTTGGACTAACTCATTTCCATTTTAATCTCCATTAACGTTATATTAGTATTATGATTAGGTGAATTTGTACAAGCGCATTCTCAATGTTGTTATCAATGTTAACCAGAATCCAGGAGAGAGGAAAAAATATAATAAAAAACAGGCTTCGCAGAAGCTAAACTGGATAAAAGATCACATGTAATATGGGAAACCCATTGAATGCAATGTGTAAAAGCTAAGGGTAAACCAGAGTCGATTGAAGCGCCTGTCTGTTCATTCATTTGAGAATATTTTATTTTTGTTTCCACTTTTGTGTTGTAAGATGATTTTCATGATGATAATCTGATGATTGAAGATGATGATGATCATGGAAAGGGCGAGAGAAAGAAACTGAGTATCTCAAAAGATTCAGTATTTATAATAGAAAGAAATAATAACAACCAAGATTTAACAAAAACCGAAAAATAAGAGATATGCTCTGAAATGAAATGAAGAAACAAGTGAGAGAATAGCAAAACAGAAACTAATCAAACAAACCTTTATAATATTTGTGAATTAATCTTGTTTCACCATAAAATTAAATTTTTTGTGTTGACTGTTAGCTAATATGTATATAAAGTAATCATGGGTTAAACTTTATCAACAATTATCATTTAATTCCCATTAATTGACATTCAACGTGACCATAAAGGCTGATATAGAGTTGAGACCGATCCAAGTTGACATCATCATTCTAGTTATTGAACGCCATCAACATCTATTCTTTGTTTTGTCATAATCATTTTACTTCGGTTAATTTCATTGATCTATTTGGTGTATTTATTTTTGTGCCACAATAATTTACTTAACACTGTTCAGAAAATCAAGAAACCATCGGATAAAATCAGCTTTACTAGTAAACCGCCAATTGCAAGACAGCAACTACACCAACCATGTTAACCGTTATCACCTATTATTTTCCTTTGATTCTTGTATAACCTTAATTGATTGCCTTTCTTAACTTTAAGTTGGTTCTTGGTCATCTTTATACGAAAATTATTATTTTATTGAGAGCAAAAATTATTAATTTTAATGTATTTAATTTTGTTAAACATTTTACAATGACAACAGCAACCAGCAAATATCCAACAGCCATAAATCAGCAACAAGAAACATCAAACTCGCACAACAATGCAATTTACGTTTTCGTTTTTTCTCTTTAATTTATCATAATTATTATTTTCAATATAATTGTAATTATTGCTTATTTTAATTTAGTGCCTTTGTATACCCAGTGAAGAAATAGCGTTACACAAGTTAAATTTTGGAATCATCTTTCATCGCAATTGTTTGCATCTTCACAATCAAAATATCTTTTTTTGTTGTCTTCATTTTTCTGTGATCACCATAGTGCTATAAAAGGATATACGCTTTCATTTTCCTCCTTCTGGTTTAACTAACCAAAATTGCAATTAGTAGATAATTAACTCACATATTAACCACCTGATTACCAAAAATTCAATCTCAAATTCATTATCATTCCATATTTTACTGTGTGCACTTCTAAAATTATCAAAAACAAAAGTCTTTCTCTTTTTTCCTTCTGCACTTAAATGTGTGTATTGTTATTGTGGATTTAAATTGTGTGATTTCATCCAATATATAAATATAAATATATATATGTGTGTGTTTGCAATTATCATTAGTAAATTAGCACAATCAATGTGCAATTGATTTCTTGAAAACCATTTCAATTGGATACTTACAAATCTATTCATATATTTTTTGGAATTAAAGTTTAAGTAAATCAGTCAAGCTGTTCGGTCTTCTCAATCGTATTATTGGGACTGAGGATGGAACCACCGGTCCACCTGGATCCTCAGGACCTGGAGGATCAACTGGGTCCTCTTCAGGTCCCTTCGGCTCTGGCTCCTTTAATCGACCTGGACCTGGATTTGGCGGAGGAACAAATGTTACCGGAGGAGGAAGCGGTCCAACTCTTGGGACTGGAGGATCCAGCGGCCTTGGATTGCCAAATTTTAGCCTCTCATCTCTTACAAATCCTAGACCAACTCCAAGTCCCGGAGGACCTTCAAGACCAGGTATTGGAGGATTTGGTGGAACCTCTGGAAGTGTCATCGGTGGAGGACCAAGTTTACCCAGTTTAGGAATTTTTGGTGGACCCAAAACACCGGGTAGTTCAGTCTCTGGTGTAAGCAGCCTTTTTGATCCTCTTCGACCTTCACCTTCACCCTCATCAACTTCTCTCGGTCCATCGCCACATCATCATCATCCACCTTCATCAATATCTGCTCCGCCAGCTGTACCTGATGTTGATATGAGTGGGTTAACAGAAGAAGAGAAAGCAATGATCCAGTCTGTGATGATGAAAGCTCAAGAATTTGAAAGTAACTATCAATATTATCATTTTTGATTCAAACCCAAATTTACTCTTTATCTTTTCCTCTGTCACCACCAAACTAATCATCAATTCAAATAATTTCCGTTCTCATTGCTTATTCTTTATTTATTTTACCATTTCTTTTCTTTTCTTGGTATTATATATTTCAACTCAATCCTTCCAATCTAAATCTAACCGTCACCCCTTTACATTCAGAATGCATAATAGTTTTAAACCAAGTATCAAACATTACTCTGAGTATTAAGTATATAAAATTACAATAACGGTAATAATATGAATATAAAATCAATGTATTATGGTAAACAAACAAAATTTGAATGTGAATTTCCGTTGCATATGATTATTATTCATTTTACCGACAATTTCTTTACCTTTTTGGGTGAAAAAATGTATGAAATATCTTTCATTTTTGCATTACATTCGAAATTGAATGCAATAATAAGCAGAAATTATTTTAATAAGTAAATTTTACTTTCAAAATTATGATCAATACTTGAACTAAAGATAAATTTTTAGCATAACAGAAACACTGATTTTGACTTAAAATTTGTTATAATTTATGTATTTTTAGACACTTCATTCAAAATTACTCAATATCGAATTTGATTTGTATGCTAAATAATTGATTCAATAAATTTCTGTCTATTTTAAATCAGAAGGAGCTCCATCAACAATGCCAAGTCCAAAGCCTTCTCAGACCTCAACCAATCAACAAGGATCTCATAGACCAACTCAATCTCAGCAACAACAACAACAGCAGCAACCACAACGTATTCAAGGAGGAATTGAAAGTGGATATCAACAGAAAGGAGGAGCAGTCCAAATGACCTCAGGTCAAAGAGTTCCAGGCATAAATCAATCGATTTCACAGCCACAACCACAACCACAACAACAACAACAAACACAACAGCCACAACACTCATCAGATCCAAATTTCGAGTTGAATCATTTTCAACAGCATAGACATCAAGTCCCACAACAACCAAGCCAATCCCAGTCAATTAATCAACAAATTAGACCGATAACAACTTCATCTCAAAATCAAAATCAAAACCAACAGCAACAGCAACAGCAACATCAACAACATCATCAAATCCACCAACAAAAACCTTATCAAAACCAACAAAATTTACCGACTCAGCAAAATCATTCTGTGAATCATCAACAACAGCAAGGCTTGCAATATCAAAATGGATCTGACTTGGATCAAATGAAATCAAACCAACAACAGGATTATTTTCAACAGCAACAGCAATATCCGCAACAACAACAGCAACAACAGTCTCAGCCTCAACTTTCAAATGAAAATTTACCGAATCAACAACAATCATCTGACGATTCATTGATAAGCTCACAACAAACACAACAAGGATTGCAACAAAATCAACTGCCATTAATGCGAAATCAAGCCAATCAAGATCAAAATATAAATTATCAACAACAACAGCAGCAACAGCAACAACAACTGGGACGGCAACAACCTCAAATACCTCAAGGGCAACAACAGCAATCATTTATCCGTGAAGGCATGAATCAACCTCATCTCCATCAACCTCATCAACCTCAACAATTACAACAGAATCCGCCAAATCAAGGAAACCAACAACAGTTAATGCAACAATCCCAATTGACCCAAGAAAATGGATTCCCGTTTAATAATCAAAATTTGCAGGTAATTAACACAAAAATCTTATTATATTAAGTTATCATATATTAAATTATGACCCAAGTTAATTAAACTATAATACCAATGATAATTAGATTTACAAATGTTTAGAAGCGAGTTTAAATTTAGATAATAATTAGAGTTTTAAATTGAATATAACTTGAGTTAGTTTCATTGGAATCAAAGTTGATATCCTTTGATACAATGTAAATTTAAAAAGCTATGAAAAAATTAAACTTGATTGAAATTTTGATTATTTAAATCTTGACAATTTGAGGTTTCGTTATTTTTCGCACTTAATATGGTTACAAAAGGACTGAGAAAAATAAACTGCTCAATTGACTGGCCTGATTAAATTAGATATTTTTCGTAGACTTTACCAATTTAATAATGCTTTGTGCTCAATTCCAAGTCAAGTGTTAATGAAATGAAAAGGTAGTAAGTTTCCTATCATTATCATCATCATTATCATCACTGCTATCATCATTGGGATCATCATCTTTATTATTGTTATTATGATGGAAACCTTGAGATTCCTTTGGAGTAAATTGAAGTATTAAAAACCTTGAATGCCTTTGATTATGGTAAAGTAAGGTGTAATAATGATGAAGACAAAATTGTTTGATATAATTCATGATTCGCCGAGTATTAATATTAATAAAATTAATATTGATCATAATATTAGCAGTCTCTGAAAATCTGGTTTTTTGGGTTTCAATTGATGCTCTTTTCAATTCATCCATGAAAGCAAAACTTTGCTCCACAAAATTGAAATACTTATGATAATATAATTCAAGTTATATTACATTTGCAAATTCAAATGAAAACATTGTCTAGAAAAGTATTTGTTGACTCAATTTATGTTAATCATTGCTTCTATTTATAAATCAATCAAAATAATCATTTCCAATTTGAAATAATCGTGTTCATTCTTGTTAACATTTTATGATAATTTTTGCTTCATTTTATTTGTTTCAGGATTTCTCACTATCACAATCCAAGATGAATCAAACACAATCCCAGCAGCAACAGCAACAACCAAATCGTTCAATCGGTGACAATAATAATCGTTTCAACAATAATAACCTTTTCAATAATAATAATAATAATTGCAATACCAGTAGTCAACAAGTCTTAAATTCAGAGGGCTCAATCATGTTTGATAATATGCCTAATGAAAGGTTGGATGAACAAATTGCTGATCCTTATGGTTCATCTTTAAAAACTGATGAGGTTCATTCAAGCCATACATTGATTCAGGTAAGAAACCTTTTAATTAATGATTAACCAAAAAATGCGAGAAAACACGAACCATTAATAGTAATATCGTCTGCTGTTAATGGCAACAAATTAATAATGTCAATCAAGATGATTATCTTTGATGTGTTAAGTTAATCAGTGAGCATAAAATTGGCTTTTTAGCTCGTCTTACATTATATTTCATCCAATCAGTCAATTAATCGGCTCTTTAAATGGCACTAATTAAGAGTTTTCAGATAGATTTAATTTAAAAGTTAATCAAATTGTAACCTTTCAATTATTTATCCATTCTTTAACCTTTTTCTGTCCATTTATCAGGGAAATAATTATCAAACCAATCTTAGCTCAATGGATGGGAATAACATTTATCAAGATTCAGGATCAAATTGTTTTAGAAATGATCCGAATAATAACGATACCAATCACACCACCAACAGTAACAATTTAAATACTAATCTGAATCAATTTAACCAACGAGTTAATGATCAATTTGGTAATCAACAGCAATTTAATAATTCTGGTTTCCCAAAGCAGCAGCAACAGCAGGTAAGAAGCTGAACATTTTCTTAACCGAACTGAACAGAGCTTTAATCAATAACTTTTGTCTTTTAAATTTCCCGTTTTCAATGGAATCAGCAGTCGACGCATCAACATATTTTACCGAATGCACAATTGCAGGGTCAACAATCAATGCAACATAAACAGCATTCCCAGAATGCACCAAATAGTAACCAACAGGCATTTTCCCGAGAACCAGATCAATTTTCCCATTCACAAACACAGTTACCTCAAATGTCCCAAAAAGGCTCACTTCAGCCATTAGGTCCAATGCAATTAACAAGAGATTCACAACTCGAAACTCATCCTCAACAACATCAACCACAATTAACCCATCAACAAGGCCCTGGAATGGTTCCTAAACCCTTCCTAGATCCAGCTTCCCTATTCAACCAGGAAAATGTCGATCCCAATTCACAGTCAACTTCTGGCTCACAAAATCCAATAATTCAAGCTTCTTCATCAACAACAATTACTCCAACTGGAACCTCATTCAGACAATTACCAAATCAGGTTGATATAATTGCACAAAACCAACTTAAAACTACAAATCTACAATATCAACAACACCAACACCCACAGCAACAGCAACAACCAATTCATCAACAATTAACTAATCAACAGCAACAATTCAACCAAACTCAACTTTACCAACCAACCAACTCCTACCAACCAAATCAATTTGATTCCTCTTCTTTCATGAGATCAAACGAAAAACTAATGAAAAGGTAAGTTAAACAGATCCAATAAAATGATTAAGATTAGACACTTAAAGTTACAATCAGAAGATTTCCATTATAATTTTAAATCGCATGAACTCATGAATTCAATAAGTCACAATAAATTTATCTGACAATTGCCAAATTCACCATTACATTGAATGAATAAGCTTGAACCATCTTGAAAGATAAGCAAAATTAACCACTGAAAGCAAAGAAATCAAAATTTTCTCTTCAAACAAATTCAATAAATTCAGGTTAATCGCATTAAATTGGCAAAAAGCTTTAAGTTTTCATGAAAATTGCATGTAAAAATGAGGATAAATCTTTTAAGAAAATACACAAAAATTTAAATTTTTTGTTTAACTAAACATTATTGACGAATTACTGTTATCTCCTTTCTGATTAAATCAGAGATTTTCGTGAATATCAAGGTTCAGACGGTATTCAAGTAAATCAACAACAAATGGCAGGTAGTTCAATGGGAATGAAGAGTTCAACCGGACCGACAGGATCAACATTTCAAACTGAACAGTCAATTGAAGGAAATTTCAGTGATGTAAACCGTTTTAATTCACCTTTCCAACCAACCAATAATCCACCAATAAGCAATGTTAATCGAAGTTTAGTTGGACCTAAATTATCACAAGGTAAACCAAGTGATACTAATTCAACATTAACTGGATTAATACCTCGAACAGTACCTTTACAAAGTGTTAGAGATCAATTATGCTCATCATCTGTATCAACCGGTTCAACATGTTCATCATCCAGTCTAGTGTCTTCATCATCACCATCAACAACAACATCAATTGTTTCATTAGCAAACCAGCATCATCTTCAACAACAGCAACACCATCAAAATCAACAGCAACTTCAACTTCAACTTCAACAGCAACATCCACAACACTCACAACATCAAACTCAATCCCAGCCACATGTTAATCATCCTAATCAATCTATTAATTGTGTATCAGTTTCAAGTTCAACCAATCCAATAACATCAAACTCATCAAGCAACAAACATAAAAGCTCAATGAACCTCCTAACCCAAGGCAATTCATTAGCTTACGGATCTAACATAAATTCAATGGGTTCACTTGAGTTAACTAATCATCATTTGATTAATAGAGGCAATAGTATCAACAGTAATGATAATAATAATAATGATAGTCATAGTAACATAAATAGCTCTGCTAATAATGATAATAATAGTTATTCTCAACAGCAAATTCATGCTCAACAAATGAAACGAATGGAGATCGGTGAATGTTGGTCTCCTGTTTCAGAATTGTCACCCATTCAAGATGTTTCACCCTCAATTGAACAAGCTGAACAGCGAAGTATGCAACAACATCAACAATCATTGCAATCAGTTAACAATACAAATTTAGTTAAATTAAACGACGAAGTAAGTAAATCGGACAAAATTATCTTTGAAATAACAATCAGAAATCAATTTGAAACTCACTTCAACTATCGAAAGTCTTGTAGTTTTATTAATAATAATTCAAATGCTAAGGCAAAAGCGAAACCTTTTTCTGATGAAACCCAATTTGATAGCATCATATAAACCTGAAATTATTTCTGAAATAATCTAAAATAGTTCGTTTCATTTCATAATTTTTATACAATTATTTTAAGGTCAAGTTTGCAGTTACAAAGACATTGATTTTTTAAGATTAAAAATCCTCATTCTTTCTGTATCAATAGCACTTTGTGGTTTACAAAATTTTAACTCCAAGGTTTTCTTCATTCTTTGTTTCATTTCATCTTTTTTCATCCTCAAACTGATCATCTTCATCTTCTTGTTGAACCTTGCTCTAATGAAAGGCACATAAAAAGAAGTCTTTCAGTTAACTGGATCAATGTTTCAACCTTTGTCAGTTTGTCAGTTTGCTTTATTTGTATCGATCCAATTCTGGACTGGTTAGATGTTCAAATATGGCAAATGAAAATAAAATAAAAATTGCATGTTTGACTGATTTTTTATCCTGCTTTTCAGCAACTCATGATAACTGGGAAGGAGGAGAAAATATGAGGACAAAGAAGATGAAGAAGATCAGTGGAAGAAAGAAACTAAGAAACCAAATTAATCAATAATTTAAGTCAATTGTTATTCAGGCTATTAAGTCAAATGTTGGTATTTTTTCCCTGTCAATTTGAGAAGGTAGAAAAATGATGAACATTATTAGATTATTCATAAAATTG
Source organism: Tetranychus piercei (assembly GCA_036759885.1). NCBI lineage: Eukaryota > Metazoa > Arthropoda > Arachnida > Trombidiformes > Tetranychidae > Tetranychus > Tetranychus piercei. The sequence continues at coordinate 2,625,550 of CM071877.1, forward strand.
TAGTTTCATTTGGAAAAAGTTAATTACTCAATTTAAAAGTCAATCATTGAGACTTGCAAATGTCTTCATCGTGTTTGTTCAATCATTATTTACTTTGAAAAGCTTACATTTACCTATTGTTTTTCATAATCATTATTGTTGCAATTTTATTTCTCTTTACAAATTCAATAATCAATAATTTGATTCATTGTTACAATTACCATAACAACATTGATTGTTGATTATTGAAAGAAATCTTAATATCTTAAATACGAATCAAAATTCACAATTAAGATAATCAATGAAAGCTTCATCAACTATTTTCAATTACAACTTAATTGTTCATTTCAGTTGCGATGAAATGTTTTCAATCTATCAAAACTGCAAATATTAATATTATATTAATATAAACCCGATGATGTTATTATGTCAGTTATTCAGGGGACAATTTTAGCTGATCTACACTGGCTTAGTTGATTCTTGAGGAATGAAGAAATGATTTCGTTTGATTGAAATGCTTTAACTAATTGTCCTTTGATTTTTGATTTGATAGTATGGAAATGGTTTACATCGAGTCACCTCAGGAACCATTTCAGGAATGTTGGCTGATTTCAATAAACAAATGGAAGCTTTAAGCACTGTTTCACCAACAGATGATAGATCAAAAGTACAACAGCAACATTCAAATCGACGAAGTTCACTTTCAAGATTGCAATTAGGTTCATCGTCGTCAGGAAATTCATCGATTGAAAGTCGTAGTAGATCGGGTTCATTATCAGTAATTGGTCATGAACCATTATCTTATTCAACATTGGCTTCATCAACGACCACAACCACAACTTCAACAGCATCTTCATCTCGCCCGTCAACATCATCAGCTTCAGAAACAGCAAATTTGATTAAATCGCTGCAAACATCATTATTATCCTCTTCCTCCTCATCAACAGCAACTTCATCAACGACAGTAACTTCAACAGTAACTAGTGCGATTTCAAGCACAACTTCAAGTGCAACATCATCAACTAGTACCAATAAATTGCCCTCTAAATCTAATCTTTTAACTGATATTGGTTCATTAAATATATTAACTTCTAAACCCGATGCAACAACAATAAATGAAAGCTCAATTCTGGTTACACCAGGAAATCTTCAGCTTTTAGCTCAATCTTTGCCTCCAGCTCAATTAGCAATACCTAGAACGGTTACTCATCAAGTTGAACTTGCCGTTAGTCCAGTTGTTGAACAAACCTTACAACAGCAACAAATGTTAATACAACAGCAGCAACAATTAATTATGCTACAAAAAGAGCTTTTCGTGAGTATATTAACAATTTAACATTCAAATTAACCTTTCGAACCCAAACATTGAAATCAAAAATTTAGGTTAACATTGAAAATGAAAAGATTTGTACCAACTGTTGTTAAACCAATTGTTATCATCTCAGTTAATCTTGGAGATTTCCTTGGTTTGCTATTAAGTTGAATTAATAGTTAAGCTGATCACTTTAAAAAACATCCTTTATAAGGATGTTTAGCTTAACAAGGTGACTATTGTTACTTTAGCTAGGATCAACTAATTAACTTTACAATGAAAGCTTTCTCGTGTTAATGCTGCGAAATTGTATCTTTTACTTGAAAAACTCCTTTCTTCTTTTATCAAATATCGACTTTGATTGTTACCAATTATTACATGGAGTCTTGTTAATTTATTTATGCTCAGTAATGAATAACCTTGAATTTAGCCTTCTAATGTTCATCCAAAATTCATCTTAATTACATTAATAGTTGTGATTGCAATTATTGTAATTTGCATTTACTTCTTGATGCCAGATTCTTGTTCAGATTCTTCTTCATAAGAGTTATATTTTAAATTGTAAGTTGCAACATTCATATTACCACATTGATAACGATGATTGATAATTTTGCATTACTAATTTCTTTCCAACGATAAAAATTTTCAGGAATTTTTACAAGTTTTCACTTTCTATTATAAAATTGAAATATCGATGTAAGGGGTCCTTAAATAATAGTGAGACAAAATTCAACAAAACATTTTCCCCCAAGTTTGTTTTATTAAACTGTTCTGAGCAATATGTAAAGTTGAGTAATTTGAAGAAGAAAACCCAGCTCCGAATATCTCTGAATTCAGAAAAAGTAGGATGGAATTATGGAAAAAATTAAATGAAAAAAATATTTTGCTTGGAATGATTTTCAGTGATAGTTATCATAATTTTTCGTCTTTTAACGCATATCTTGATAGTTATCAGTGATATGATGATGAATCTGTTTGTGGGAGAGCAGAAAAACATTCTGGAGATTCTATTAGGTTGATATCTGCTGGCAAGTAGATGCTGTTGATTCCCAAGGTTAGCACATAATGTGCAAAGACAGCATTCTTCGAAAAGACCTTCAAAAGTCGTTTGAAGATAAAATAAACGAATGACCGTGAAACTCTGGAATAATAATTTGAAAAACATCCAGATAATACTAACCTAGCAGGTTTGGTTAGTGAGATATCGCACGAAACGTAAATGAAGTTGAATATCTCTGTATATGCTAAATTATTATAAAGTCACTTCTAAGTTTTCAGGAGTTTATCAGTGTTCTTTATTAGTCACTGTTCTCATTGGTTTTTAGTAACTGATCATTTAGTTGATCTGGGAAAATTTTTGAATGTTGCTTCACCCGGGCATAAAATTTTTAGACAATTGTGACGAAATACATTAAGCATTATCATCCCTTTTGCAAAAGATCAAAAGATATTAGTGTTTCTATACCGTTCAGTCAATCGGTTGGTTTTGAGTGCAATGCAATTCTTTCCGACCGATCAAGTTTCTAAATTGTTACATACATGTTGTATAATGCATATTTTACGACACACTGTAATTGTGACTGATTGCAATGATTAAAATTTACATTTACTTCTAAATGTCAAATTCTTGTTCAGTCATAAATAATTTATTCTCTATCTTTAAGAGTTGGTCAATTTTTTGAACTAAACTATTCTTGATGGCCATTTTTCAGATTCAACAAATCTTAGCAATCTTCCAATGAGTTTGGAATTGGATTGAATTGTTTATCTCGATTCATTCTAGTTGACTAGTCTTAACAATAAAAGTGGCACAAGTTTAACTGATAATGTAATATTGATTGGTTTATAATATTTTAGGTACTTCAAAACAGAATTACTATTGTATTTACACTGTAACCAGATTATATAATTTGATTCTGTCAACACAATATTAGTTGATACATTTACACTTCTTTTGAAGGTTTTCATTCAATATGGTAGTCAATATATGATATCATGTGTAAAATACCATTATCATTATTGTTTTTCATCGCCTTTTGCTTGGTTAAGAAAAAAATCCTTTCCTTTATTTGGTTTCTCCCAGTTCAGATTCATCTTTGCGCTTAAGGCACTTTTATACAATTTTTCCATGTTATCCCATTTTCATGTTTGCAGAAATATAAATCTTAACAGCCAACAATCAATCAATAATAACAATAAGCCAGGGTAACATTAGCTGAATAATGTCTGCTCGTTTGTATTGCTTAAGCCCAAAAAATGATACCAGCCTAATGATGAAATGAATATAGTGTAATAAAGAGAAAAATGAACATTAAAATCTTTAAATTTTGATAATATTGACAGATTCAGTGGAGCCAAATTGACGATTAATCATTTTATAGCAATTCAATATGATTATCGTTCAATTATTTTCACCTCATTTCATATCAATTTCTACTAACTCCAACATTGTAAATGACTAACTCCAATGTAACCAAGAAACCTGGTAGTCTCAAAAAACCCTTTTTATTCACCAATTAGATTCCTTTTTCATCATCAGTCGAACCATTTTCTTTTATCTTTCATCAAGTTTTGAATTTTCCCGTCGGTTGGTTCTGCAGAAAAGTTGTACAACAAATTGTAAACTGTAAGCATTATAACACTTGAAACAGCATGGATTTTCCTTCCATGGTTCAAAGCCTTTTCTTTCACAGTTAACTTGCCTGAGCAAACAATATTTTGCGCTCAATATCCATAGAGTTTGTTTCGTGTTTAACATTTTCTCCTTAACATTTTCAGCAAAAAGTGAGATTTTCACAAACAAATAAATAAATTAAGACACTTATCAAGTTGTGTAAAAAACAATCTCATCCAAACAATTCAAGGTTTAACAAAAGAACAGACAGCCTTGAGGTTCTATCTAACCATCCAAAAGGTGACAAAGTGAACAGCTTAGCCAAATGGCTGGCTGCTTTTTCTGCAATACATGTTACTTATTGATTATCATGAATGTTGATCATATTTCGATGATGTTGTTCACTATAAGATTTTTGTTTATAATAAATTTGATCCAGAGTTAACATTTCGAACAACCGTTTATTTTATGTCAACAAAAGCAAAGGTGTTGCTTGTGTTACATACACATAAAGAGTAAATATTAAGAAGACATCTTGAATCAACTTGACAATGTCTTCAGGTCACGTCAATGTAAATTTTTGCTTCTTCAAATGTAAGTAAGCAAGTCAGCAACTAAACAAATGAAAAAATGAATTTTTTTAAAAAATACACATTATTTTAACATATTATTTACAATCATTAATAGTAAACAAAAGAAATTAAAAACTGTCCAGTTTTTGCATAATAATCGACTTAACCAACCCCATCTATCAACGTCTTAAATACATTTAATGTAATGACATCTTTCGTATAAAAACCCAACCAAACATTTGAACATCTTTTTTGTTCAAAGCAACTTTTAATTTCATTTATTAGATTATCTTGAATTAAATAATTTCAATTTCACAATTTAATCATCTTCAGGTCAATAATCAAGTCAAGATTGTTTTCGTAACTTGAAAGAAATTTTATTTCAATGACAGATCAAGCACTCTAACCATGTTGACTTTTAATTTCAACGTACATGCAATACATTTTAACAATAAAGTGATAATCATTCGATTATTATTCCTATTAATATTACATGAGCAAATACAGAGAAAGATTTAATGATGTTCAATTCAAATTACAATTACAAGGGAAATCATTTTGTTGTAAATGTTTTCACAAAACAAAAAGCATCAATATGCAAAATTTTCATTATTATGTTCCATTATCGGAAAATAGTTCAATAATCAGCCTCATTAAGATAACTTTTGGTAAAATTAACATCATTTCTGTTTATTGTTACATTAATAGATCTTATTTTAATGTTAATTCAAGATTCAGACAACAGTTTAATGTAAAAAGTAAACCTTTCTTAACCCATTACAAAGAGTTAGCAAATACAATACAAAAGGATTCAATGAGAATCAATTGAAACTTTTTTCCCTTTTCATTTTGAATTGACTTATCAACCATTAAGATCTTTATAATTCTAGATTTGTATTTAATTGAAACGGCAAGTCAACAAATAAACATAACAATTCAAGTTGAAATTATGTTAAACTGTTTAATTTGAACAATTTCCAAACCTTTAAAATTAATCATTTTATAGCCTTAAAAGATGAAGTTAATGAAAAAAACAAAACTAGATTTTTTAAAAACATTATTAGTTGAGATTCAGTCTGTAATTATTGTAGTTGACAAATGAAAAGGGTTAAACTTGATTTGAATATTCAGTTTTGATGAATGAAAGTAATTTTGCTTACAAAGTGATTAATCAACATTCCTTCAACTGGAATGTTGATGGAAACATTGTAAATTATGAAAATGCATTATTCGCTTGAACATTTTGTGTGTATTCGTTAAATATTTATCCTAAATTATTACCATCATCATGTCAAATTGGAAACTGCAAATGAAAATATGTTGATGGGAACCAAAACTGCAAACAAATTGTACATGATTACAATGTAACAATCAGTCTATAATTGTGATTGTAACCTTACAAATTTTACAAATCAAGTATAAGGAAAGTGTGTGCTTTATTTATGGGACAAATAACAAAAATAAAATGGAAAACAAAGCAAAATTGAAACACTAAAAAGCTTCAATTGAACCAGAATTTTATCTGAAAAGTGAAAAAAATGGCTTCAAAAAATCGATGTTCAACTGAAGAAAATGTTTTCTTCAATATTTTGTCTTGCAATGCAAAGAAAAGGATAAATTGATGCACTTAATTTGAATTGTTATTCAATCAATTGTAATAGTGAAATTGATATTCACTTGAGTATTTATTATATTAATATACAATTGAAATGAATTGAAGAGACAACCATTTGATATTGAAAAGATTGAAGGATTGCTTTAAACCGCAATAAAAAGATTCAATGTGATGCTGATGATTTACTTAAACTCTTTTCTCATTGTAATTATTAATAAATTCGATTTGTATAAATATTTAATAACTGCTGTCAATTTAAGCTCAATTGCCTGTTAACCTTAACAATGAAACAAATAATAGAATGGAGAAAAGTCAATAGATAAAAGCTGAAGCAAGAAAAATAATGTTAATGCCTTATAATACGCATGCTGGTGCAAGTGAAGCTATCAAGTCAATGAGGAGACCGATGATTATGATGAGTATGATAATGAAGATGATAGGGATGATTGGGATGAAAATATTCACTGTTTGGGTTTACTGGAGTTTCCGATTGCTTTTCCAATGGCAACAAAACTGGTGCTCAATGCAAAAAAAATCATGTAATATTTTTATCAAAAACTTGGACTTTTTTACTGCGCGGAAACACGATTGTCTTTCATTTTCATCATCATATTCACCATCACCATCGTCGTCATCATTATCATCACTCTCTTTGTTTATGTTTATAGCTGAACCTCAACTCCTTCTCGTCCTATTAATATTATCATAAATTAGCATCATCTATCTGTTGGGCTTTTGTTGTTTCAATCACGTTTAACATTAAACAAACCGTTACTCCGGTATTCAGATTAAACTTGCATTAAAATAAAGTCCATTTAAGTAATTAAATGTTGTGAATCTAATAAGTGAATGGACAATAGTTAAATTGTCAAGTTTTGTATTCATAATTAGTCTATTAGGTGTAGTTTAAGGCTGTTTGATTTGTACATTTTATTTTTCTCCTGTAAATTGATTTTCCTCCAATTTTACTTTCAGGTTTAATTATTGAAGCATCCAGAATTAATTAAATTTTAATTTTTCACTCAATCATAATTATCGATTATTTACATGTTAATGGTTAACGAAAACTGTTATTATTAATATTACATTTGCTTATGGATTTTAATATTATATTTAGTTGTAAATATTAATGTGAATTGTATTTTTGCTCAGCTGTTAAACTTGTTTTTCAAAGGTGATTAAGTAGATTTATTAGCTGGTTAATGTTTAATATTAATTGAGTGACACTGAGAAAAAATGTCTATCAAAAATTAACAGTTAAACTGTAATGGTTTTACAAAATAAATTTAATTTTGTTTAAGCCCATTAATTTGGTCAAATGGTAATTGTATTAAGAGACTTAATGTACTGACTTGGATACTAAAATCGATAAATTACATTGCAAATGCATGATTAATTGAATTCCTTGCTGAAGGACTTTTGTTGAATCATGCGACTGGTTATTCAGATTGATCTTCAAACGGTCAAAATATTCCATCATCGATTGATGAAGTTTAAAAATACATTTTGCAATTTTCACTGTTTAAAGGTGCAATACCAAAATTTACAAGTCAATGGTTAGCTAATTTTTCTGAAATTGATTTGTTGAATTGATTAGTTTAACCTTAGAGTAGCCAGTATTGAGTAAGTAGGTTGAAGTATAGGTAATGACATTAACGACTTTGTTATTAATGATCGATAAATTCACTGACACACCAAAGATGCTTGAATAATGAGCAAATAGTAATGGCCAGTAAGAAATCTTTGACAATGATAAAAATGAAACCAAAGTTAATAAAGCTGACCAGTAGAGTAATACATATAGAGTTACATCAATATTAATACACACATGTGGTACCAAATCTTATCATCCATTGACTTCATTATCGTCTTCATTTGAATCTTACTTTATCCGTCGATTTTCAATGTGAGGGTGAATTATCTATCTGTTGGAATAGAGATGAAATGAATATTAGAAGTGCAATATGCTAATCAATAATGTATTTATTGTATCTTAAAATTACAGCAACAACAACAAGAACAATGTCAAAAACAAGAGCAATTACAAAAAGAACAAGAGAAAAAAAAAGCCAAACAGCAATCAACGGTAAGTCAAAATGACAATTAATGAAATCGTCAACAAACAAATCTATGCACACCTCATTGATAAAGTACTATAAAAATGATCAAACTCAAAAACCTTCCCAAAGGCAAAATTTACTTACATTATTTGTATTGATCAACTCTTCCAATTGGTGCAGTTCAATGAGCTATCTAGGCCAAACCAGAAACGATACAAGATCAAAGTCAATGGTAACATTAAGGATGAATTGTCACTTGATCATTGATCTATATCGGTATCTAGTGTTAAGAGCAGGAAAAGCGCGAGAAAAAAAGCGCCAAGTTGGAAAAATCTGTTAAGATATTAGCTGAATTATGATAATCTTACAATAATATAAATTATAGAAGAATATAATTTTTTTATTTTATTATTTACAAAGATTATTTTCTCATTTTTTTGTCAGCTAGAAGAATCGATTATGTAAAAAGGTATTAATAAAAATCTTTACCTGTCTAGATATAAACAGTCAATGATGATGATGATGAGACAAGATGCTTTTTCCTTTCAGTTTTGTTCATTTCAAGTTAGCATTTTTTACTCATATATCTGTGCTCATACTTTCTTTTTGCTTCATAACCATCCATCAATTCATCATCATCTTGTTCAGAGTTGACTAGTTTAGTTAAAGGTGTCCAACTTGGCAGATCGTTTTTTGCTCCTACTTCTTCTTCCACCTCTCAATCATCCAAGTTGCAGTTTGAAATGATATAATATAAGATTGTAGCAAAAATATTTACGTGTTTTTATGTCTGTATAAAGTTTCCCTTTATTCTAGACTTGGCATGTAATATTATCGATCTTGATGATGATGGTTTGATGATGCCTGTAGTAGTTATCCTTTTATTAATGGTCCAGCCAAATAAATTGACACCGATACCGTTCATGTTATTTGTGAGAACATCAAATTGATATTATCTCATTTGTATCCGCATGAGAGATGAATTAAAATGACAATTAATCAATCTGTTTAGCAAAATATAATAGTATCGTTCAGGAAATTGTTAAAATCTTCAAAATGTAAAGTGAATTTTTGGCTGGTCAAGAAAAACAATGAAGGTTGTCCAGTCAAGTGGATCCATTCAATGAATTTTTTGAATTAATATTAATACTTATTTTCTAGGATTTTTGAATTGCCTTTGTCAGATTTGATTGGGAGACAGAAGTTCTTGACAAAATAATAGATTTGTAGTACAATTGACTCCTGACTTGTTTTGAATCCATTTGATTGACCAAATTTACAATTGAATTGGATCCAATGGTAATAATAGATGGTTTAACCTGTATTTACTTTGGTCTTGTTTTTATTTTAGACAATTCAATCTCAATCATCACAGGGTCAAGCTCAATCACAGCAACAACAACAGCAAATTTCATCAAGCTCTTCTGGACAACAAACAAATCAAATGACCTCTTCATCACACTCTGGACATCATACCTCTGATCATCATGTAGCAGTAACCTCTTCAACAACATCAACAACTGCATCCTCGACAGCATCCTCATCAGTTGTCACATCAACTCATCGTCATTCCCAATTTTCTGGGCCCTCGTCATCAGCTCCAGCAACTCCTAATCGTAAAGATCGACGGAGGTTACCTCAACCAACTATAGAGGAAATCCAAGGAGCAGTTCAAGCCATTTCAAACCAATCTGCTTCATCTTCAATTTATTCACACGGCTCAAGGTAAGTTGAAATGAAACAACAAGCAACACACTGTTGTTTTGCACCAATTTATGCTTCTCCAAAGAGAGTCAAAGAGTATAGAGTGGAACAAGATTTCTCAAGATCAATACCAAAACCAATTTATAAAGCTTTGTAAAGCCCTGATCATCTGTCTCTATCTTCTGTTTCCTTCCTTCATCAGCTTCTACTTTTCATTTCAGTGAACCAAAAAATGCTTTCCTTTTTTTCTTCCTTGTCATCTTTGGAATCATGTATCAGGTTAACATGATATTCTCTTCCCTTTCGTTTTGTATACCAAGAGTATCAATTTTGAGTGAGTGGCAATCGTGAAACTGAAAGAAGAAAAGAAATAAGTGATAATAAGAGTGATATTTATGCCCGACAAGATATAAATGCATATTAAAAAATTAGCTGATGTTAGCTAAAATGTTTACCTTCTTTTTAAATATAAAAAAATGTAGATTAAAGAAGATGAGATCGAAGGAGGGAAAGGATAAGATGATCAGAATAAAGATGAAGCTGAATAATAGGCATGAGCATGAGAACTCAGTGGTAGCATAATGTTATATGAAAGTTGAAAGGGAAAAGAGAGAGAGAGAATAGGCAAAAGAAAGAGGTAAATGAAAGAGATGCTGAGAAGCGAAACTTTGCTTGACATACAGAATTCATCTTATCATTATCATCATCCCCCAAGATCGTAATAGTCTTTCAGTTCCTTATTTCTTTAACTCCCTTTCGTTTCCCATTAGTGAAGAGCTTTTTTTCCTTCTCAATGAATTCAAAAACAATTCCATGATCATGTTGATAGTAATGATCTAAAGAGAGAAGAAGAAAGAAGAGAGAAAGAGAGACTAAATAAGAAAGAGGCAAGGTGGTGGAAGGATGAATGGATTGATAGAAAATTTACCTTTTCTGTTATTTTTTTACGAAAGTAACATTTTGCCTTTAACTTGATCCCTTCAGTTTTCAGTTTAACTTTAGTGTCAAATAAACTCCATCACAACTTGGAAATGGTCACCAAAGTAATGTTAACCTATTGTCTTTGTAATATTAATTGGCCTCCTTGATGTGTTTTAATAGAGTTAAACCTTTTTTATGCATGTCACCATTAATCGAATTAATCCAATTTTAGTGTCTTTTTGATGAACAAATTTCCAATCATGTTTAGTAATTATTTTCTGTTCGGTAGACCTAATTCATCAGCCATCTTTTATTCTGTGTGATTACGCTCAACTTGATATAAATATTACAACTATAAATATTGAAGATTATCATTCCAATATCCATAAATTGGAATCAATTAAACATCTTTAGCCTTGTCTTAAAGTCTTTCTTTGACGTGTTCATTAACCACTCGTGACCATATTTTTAACCACAATTTGAAAAGTGATAAACATTTGAAAGTATTTAATATTGTATTCGTGTTTTTCTTTGTTGCCTTCAAATCTTTTTGGTTACCTCCGGTTATAGCCTGACAGCCAATAAAACATCAACCGGTGCTTCTCAACTTTTTGGTGCTCGACCCATCTCACCTTTGATTCCGAGAAAAAATCAAGTAATCGGAGTTCCAATTATACCTCCCATGAGTCGATCTCGACCGACTCAGGCATCAACAGTATTAACAATGGCCACACCAACTGTTGTATCTTCATCAATAGCGACAGCCTCATCTCTTCTTGATCCAAGGCATGGTCTTGCAGCTTCCTCACTCGGAATGCTTCGTGGTATCTCACCTTTAAGTGTAAGTTATAACAGACTTTTATTTCATCAATCTACATCACTCAATCATTTGAAATTTAATTAATTGCCTTTTTCAAAATTGAAATTTTAGATGTTAGATGAAACTCAAAGTGAAGCTGGTGGCTTGAAAAATAAACGACGATTACCATTGGTTCCTTTAGATGAAGAGCCAGTTACTGCGGCTGCCGTAAGTCGTAAATTGATCAAAGAAAGATTGATGGGAAAAGCATCCGGGGGAGCTGGAAATTTATCCGCCAAATCAGTTCTCTTATCAAGATCAGCATCATCTTTGGATCACACTCCGAATTCTGGGATGGGATTGGGACCATTAAATAAAGATGGTCCAGGTTTTAGTGGTCTACCATTGCGACCCCGTCCACATTCAGGTCCAATATCTCCCTTTTCATCTTTAAGTGACATTGCCAATCTAATTAATTCATCTGCAAGTGGTTTAGCTGGCCTTGATTTACATCGTCCACAAACACCGATCAATACACTCCGTTCATCGATGACAGGAGGAGCTGGTCCGATTGTATCATCGCAACTTCCAACCTCATTGGCCAATTATTTAGGTATAAATGTTCCTGGTGGAGCAAATATTTCATCCGGACCTAACTCGGTTTTTGGTTTATCTCATAAATCACCTTTTGTAACGTCATCACTGCCACCTTCTTCACCAATAACCTCACCGCTCGGAGGAGGATATATTAAGTCTCTTAGATCACAACTTAAAGATGAACTCAAAAGCGTTGTAGATGAAAGATTACGTCTTCTCGAGGCTCGTGAGTTGCCTAGAGAGAAGCAAGATTTATATCGACGCTCAGAAACTGATCTACAAGCTTTGTATGACCTAGGTTCAATTGAAATGGATGCCCTTCATTCTCGTAGAGGATTATTAAATCGTCGACGTCCTCTTGGTGGACTTAGACGAGGCGAAACTTTAGATCCAAGAGCATTAGGAACATATTCATCTTTGTTACAAGAACCGAATATGATGGGTAACAGATTTTCAGCACCCGGATTAGCTCCTGAATTGTTCAAATCATATGAATATGAGTTTCTTGATCCAGGAGCAAGTGCTTATCCCGGTTTATTGCCAACATCTTCGTTAGCTACAGGTCGTTCACCTTTTGGAGGGCCCTCTTCCAATTTAAGACGACCTGTTTCTTCCTTGGGAGTCTTAGGATCAGGAATGAATTCAACCGATATGGCGTATGGGTTAAGAGATAGGTTAACGAACGGAGAACTTGATCCTGGACTTAGAGAATCATTTATTCCAAATTTCATGGACACGGTTGGTGGTGTAGATGGAGCAAGATTACTAGGAATGGGCGCAGGTCACAATAGATTTCGTCGTAGATCAGAAGGATCTATTGATGAATCACTACTCCATTATGATCCCTACAATTCAATGAATATTTCAGGAGTTCGGGGTTATGATGATTTGCGAACAAATGTAAACGCAGCAGGAACCACAGCTGGTGGTCACACTGGTTACAGAGCTCGTCCACTTTTAGGTTCAATCGGTCCAGCACACTCTTGGCATCCATCACCTTATGGATCAGAAGATGAAGATGATAAGATGACTCGTGAAGAGAAAGCAACCAAAGTTAGAGCTGAAATTGCTCGGAGAAGAGCTCAATTGATGGAGACTGGTCGTGCAGTGGCTGATGATTTGGGAGGTGGAGGTAAATTACATGTAGGACCATCAGGTCATCATCCTAGTTACTATTCAAGGGATCAAACACAGCAGTATAATTCAAGTGCCTATCGTCGACAAATTGGAGTCAGAGGAAACGTTCCTATGGCTGGGGAAGATTACAGTCCGTCAGGTTACATGGATGATTACTATACATCTGGAAATCGATGTATGCATGGATCACCAACTCATGTAAGAAGATCACGGATGACACGAGATGGACTTTATTCTCGTTCATTGGACACTGGTTACGAAGATTACACAGGAGCGCCTTTACATCCTGATCAACAGCATCAGCAAGCCTATGATGAATATGGTTATTACAACAGAGGTAAGTTAAATTTTTGTTCAATCGATACAATGAAAATAAGACACTCGAGGATGTAAAATAGACAATTGTAATCAAATCAAGTCAATAATAATCAATCAAATATCTTTCAAGTAGAAAAATTTTCTAAATAATTTGAATGCATTCCTCAACACTTGAAGTTCCAAATTGAGCTATCTTTGTAATCGAACTATGTACTAATTTGTTGATTGATTGTTTCTAAAGCAAACTCAAGTTTCTTTGAACAATCTTGTTCTTCAACATTTTCAATTATTTATGGATGAACAAGGAATGCACAGACCAAATTAACATTTATATTGTCACTTTAGTATGATATTAAGTAAAGATAATACATGCTTGGTTTCTTGATTTATCGTTTCATGCTGATGATAAATCTTGCTGGTTAAAAGGTTAGCGAGGTTTCAAACCTATGCAGTTCACTCTGACTCTTGATTGATTATTGGTTGACTGGATTGACTAATGCTTTCCAATTCATTCCCAAAAGAAAGTACAAAACCGTCCAGCAACATCAACGATCACAATTACTCCCAACAATTACTTTAACCTTCAAATGCTCACCATTTAATTCACCAATCTTTCATCTCACTTTAAAAGCACCGAAATTTAACTATTCACACCAAATAAAAGATATTAATTCATACTTAAGGTAGTCATAACTATTGTCGATAATAAACGAAACCTTTCCATATCTACTTTATTCAAGACATTACTTCTTAAAGTTTTGACTACCTGTTTTGCCCAATAACATCAGTCATCCTTCTGTACAATTGCCTCTGTAATTGCCATCAATCTTTAAAGTGTCATTACCATCAAGATTCAAGTTAATTGATTGGGCCAATTGACCGATCAATAACAAGAAGGAGAATTTCGTTGATGAGACTCATTAAAATGAGAAAGGCACTCGGCTATCAGAGTAAGATAATGAGCAATTCAAGTTGGATGGCTGAGCAGTTAAGCACATTTGGAAATGCACTCATCTAACAGTTTGACTTTAACACTATCTTTGTTTCATCGATGCAAGTTTCAACCAATCATATTCCAAGTCCTTCCTTTTGCCATACAATTCTTTTGTTGTTGAGGAAGAAATTCATCATCAAATTAATTTCAATCTTCATCTTAATCAAATTGATCAATCAATGATGAACTTTGACATTTGATCAGCATTGATTATGTCCATTGACCAGTAATAGAGGCAATCACTTAATGTAAGACATTCGATAGTTTCAATTTCATCATTCAAATTGACAATGGAGGAGAAAAAAGTTACATTAGATGAGAAATGAAAAGAGATTAATAAAAGAGGACAGGAATACATGGAATATTCATCTTATTAAACAAAAATCGGAATAATTGTGTTAAAATTTGGTGTGTATATATTTATATTGAGAAGAGCGATTTGTTTCCCTTTTCATAGCAACTCATCAATAACTGGGTACATACCAAAATACCGAGTGCAGGGTACATACGAAATGTAATTGATGATAGTAAGTTCATTTTTCATTGAAAATGAGAGCAAAGGATAGGAAAAAGCTGAACATTCAGATGGTTAGCATTATAAATTTATAAATATTCTCGTTCAATAACATGAGGTTGGTTAAGATAAAATTTAGTGTTCCACTCGGATTATATGACAAGTTGATTAATAAGGCCCAAGTAGCAATCAAAAGTGAAGCAATTACTGAGTGACATTATAAAGAGCTTTTTTCAACTTTTACAAGTACCCAAAGCTGAAGAAAAATTAATTCAATTTGCATCTTCCGTTTTTTCACATCTCGCCAACAAGCAAAATCTAATAAGCTAATCTAATCAATTCAGCTACAGCTTATAAAAAGTGAATGTAAACTTTTCTTCAATCAACAATAAGCAAGCTTATTATTATTCCATATCAACAACTTTTAATTCTTCAACCATCAACTGTCAAAGGTCTTTCAATTAATTGAAAGTCAACACTGACCTCAATGGTTTCAGGCAGGGAAATTAATTTTTTATATTCCTGCAGAGTAAACAAAGTTAAATTAGACAGGTTAAACTGCCTGATTAATTGAACACATATTATTAGATGATTTCCTCTTTATTCTTTCCATGTATTATTATTGATTTCACCAATCCTTAAGTTACTTTATTCTAGCATACTATTTAATTCTAAGCCCAACCCTGTACACTTAATTTGCACCATTCAACATGTACCTAGATTAACATGAACATGCTGCTAATTGAAACAAATGCATAATCTTCTTCTCAAATCATTCAACAGAATTAGATTTACTGAATCTATAAGAAAAAAATTACCTTGATTGAGAAAAAGAAGCGTGTATATATGCATGATACGAATTTGGCTGTGGCTTTCACCATAAATTACACATTTTTGCTTTTGATTGTTGTCTGCTTGAAAGAACACGATATTCTTACCTGCACAATTGTGATTAAATATTTATAGTTTTTTTAATTTCATTTGAATATATTCTTTTCTTTGTACTTTTTTGTTCTCTTCTTTTCCATCCTTTCCTATGTTTTCCTTCTTCCCTCTCATCTTCACAGGCCTCTATCAGAGTCGATCAAGAAAGGTTAACAGATTGTTACGTTAATGATGGGATAACCTGGAAAGAGTAGCGAAAGCAAATAAGAAATTAAAAAGTGTATTGCTATTAAGCGTGGAAATAAAAAACTTAAAAAAATACAGAAATAATAAAAAATATCTTTCAATGAATTGAAAGCATACTGAACCACATTTGAACAATGTTTGATTGTTTTTTGTTCAAGATAACACGAACTTAAATATTAAAGCAATAACAAATTAAATGAGAGAAAATGTCAATTCTGTTTCCCATGTTAGGCGATCAAAATACTTTTGCTTGCCAGAAGAATCGATCATTATTTAGATAACACACATTTGTAGAACGGTTTTCTAATGGGATTCAATTTCATCGGAAGACGAAGAAGTATTTATTTCATTGTTGTTGTGAAAAATAAATTAACTGAATGAACTTTAAAGCATTCGCTGAGGGATGACTTGATCATTTCAATCCGATCAAATTACAACCGGACATGACTTCTAATTTTACTCCATTCCTTTGTATCTATCAAATTGTAAACCAAAATTTGTTCGATGACACCATTCTCTTGCTTTTGATGTTACTAAGTTGCGGACAGTGTACACAGGACAGTTTGGGATTGAATTATACGTATGAAAGAAAACAAACATTAGAAACATAATAACGCCAAAAATTTGAAAAACACCTTGCATTACCTTCTTTATCCAACGGAATATTTCTTTCTTCTCATCCAAAAATCAGGGAACGGAATTAATCGACCAGTGACAACTGATTATCAGCCAAATTATAACGGACCAAATTATGTTGCAAATCACAATCTGCCGTCCCAAGTAAGCAAGACGTACGCATTCATTACAAAGTAGATAATAAATTGCTTGACTGTTTGACCCATCTATTACAATCCTTAAATTCATGTTACTCAAAAGTTCACGCTATTCGGACAAATATTTAATCCACTTTCGTTTGAAAAAACACAACCAAACGATAACGTCATTAGAAATGATCTGGAATAAACTTTGTTAGTCAAGATAAACTCGACTAGAATAAGTGAACAGCACGCTAATTGATTGTTCCTATTAATTTGATAAATTATGTTATTAAGCACTTGAATGGAAACTTTTAATCAATACTTGAACAAAACAAAACACGATAATTATAATTTTGTAATGAAAAATGTATTGCAGAGTTGAGAAGATCATATTTCATTTGTTTCTTAATTGTCTAACCGTTTTATTGTTTCTTTGTTCCATTGCCATTGGTAACCGATAATGCAACTCTTTCAGTATCTTCTTTCCCCCCTTCTCGAAATAACCGTTTTTCATTTTGTGTTGCCTGGTCTTGTCTGTTTATGTTAATCTTAAAATTTTCACATTGTTTTTAACATTATTAATTAAACAATGTCATGTTTTGTTATTCTTTTCTTATTCTATTTGGTAATTGCGACTCGTTCACGAAATTTTTTTATGTAGGGCCAATCATTACCGGCAAATAAAAGACCAAAATATCCTTTTCCAGTCAAGAGAATCTTATTGATCCGAGATCCTAAGGAAAGAGCTCATGGAGGTAAGTTGAATGGTTTCCAATTCAAGTTAAATGATTACAACTAATGAAACATTGTACCTATTGATTAACAATTGAACAAACTGTATCACTGCTTATACTCGAAAATCATAGATTGAGTTTAAATGGTCTTTAGTGTTCTTGAAGGATTTGTTGTTTGACTGTTTTGCTCAAGTTTGTGATAAATACTAGTTCAAATGTTGAGCTCGAAGGCGAAATAAGATTTTTTGTTAATCGATTGGTCTTTCCTTTGGTTGTCATTAATAATTTATTTACCATCTAATTTAACAAATCATCAATTTCAACTGATAATTAAATCAGGATCTTCGTCGAAACCAGGTAATTGTTATGGACTACGTCTGATTGGTGGTCAAGAAATACCTGGAACGGATCAAGTTGGAACTTTTGTTGAGAAAACAATTACTGGTGGAGCTGTTGATTCCCTTGGAGAAATTCGTGAAGGTAATAAACCTTAATTACTTCGAATATTGAAATCTATTTGCAACACATTCCAACGCAAGATTCCACTGTTTCTTTTATCAACTAAAATTAAGGCCAATTATTCTTGATTTATTTACAAAGGATTGAATACATGCCATAAAAAAATGTTTCACGGGCTTAAAATTTACACATTTATCACGTAGAGACCATTACTATCTCTATTATTATCTGATCATAGCTTACGATCTCCCTTTCATGATTTATTATAAAAAATTCATTTGTAACTTAAATGGTAATTCTAGCAAATTAACGAAATTGCAAAAATGATTTTTAATAACAAGTAACTCTTGGATAAGTTTCAGAATTGGGGTAAAGATTTGTGTTTCTCTTATTAAAAGAAAGAAAATCTAACTTTTAAGCACATTATTAATGCATGATTTATAATTTGAATTTGAATTTAATACAAAATTGCAACAACCAAATTACTAACGATTGCCTAAAATTTCAAATTTATGATTTCATTATTAGGCGATCAAGTATTAGAATGGAATGGATTGCCATTGACTGGATTATCAAATGAAGAAGTCCAAAGACTGGTTTCTGCATCTAATAATGCTGAAGAAGTTGAACTTGTTATTCGTAGAGATTTTAATCTGTTTGATGTTCGATATGATTACAACTCCTACAATCAAACAGCTCCAACAGATGCTGATTATTATGTGAATAATCGAGGTCAAATGTCGCAAGGTGTTACAGCCGGAACAGCGGAAGGTGATCAATATTATCAATCACCATAATCTATGATAACTGGAAATGAGTTAAAATCATGACGTATCAAGTATAAATGTCAAACCATAATGAGATCATTTTTGGCAATGATGAGGATGAATTCTTGACTTATACCAATTTAAGAGACGGAATAGAGGCTTTTGGAAATGCAGTTTAATTGCTCATTCAGTTAATTTAAACTTTCTGGATCTTATAATTTTAATTATCGATAAACTGGCTTCAACTCTATTCTCATCATTATTATTGTTATCATTGTTCACCCTTTTAACATTGCTATTGTCATCATTGGCATTGGATGGAATGATTCCTATTGATTTCTGTGATATTTTGGTCTTATAAGATTCTGGATCATAACAAAGGCATAATATTTTTCTAAAAGCTCTTCGAAAATCTCGTGACCAACATGCATAAATAAATGGATTCATACCACTATTAAGCCAACCTAACCATGTAACCAGAGGATAAACCAAATCTGGATTAATTAAACAAACATCACCACAGAAACCTTT
Organism: Tetranychus piercei; assembly: GCA_036759885.1. Classification (NCBI taxonomy): domain Eukaryota; kingdom Metazoa; phylum Arthropoda; class Arachnida; order Trombidiformes; family Tetranychidae; genus Tetranychus; species Tetranychus piercei. Next base: position 2,645,066 of record CM071877.1, read on the forward strand.
AATCAGATTAGTGATAAAAAAAGGTAACCAGCAAAGTATAAAGACTCCCATGACAATTCCGAGTGTTTGGCTGCTTTCTTTTCCTTTGCTAGTTTAACAAGTTTACGACTTAATGAAAAAGTCTTGACATTACGATGAGGACCGGATGACACTTTAACATTAAGAGAACTATCATCTGTCATTTCAGAAGAATCATCGAAAGATACTTCACCGGTCTGACGAGATTTAAGATGACTACTACGATAATGTGACTGATGATTCTCATTTTGGCAAACACAATTAACAAGACCACTATTTGAATCGCTATTCCTATTTCCATCACTACCATCACCTCCACGATGTATCCTTAACCCTTTGGCCTTTCGTGTAGTCATACGAGCTGGATAACTAATTGGATCAGTTATGGTCCAATATCTATCTAATGATATAACACACAAGTTGAGGATTGATGCTGTACTGGCAAGCACATCAAATGAATGCCAAAGATCACACCAATCTTGATGAATCTTGATGACCAAATATCCACCATTTATTCATTACTTCATGGACAACCGAAGAAGGCATAACAATTGCTCCAACAAGACAATCAGCTACTGCTAATGAGGCCACAAATAAATTGGTAACTGTGTGTAAATAACGTTCACGTCTAATGGCAACCATAATTAATATATTACCAAATATAACAAGTAGACAAATGATTCCTAATAAAAGTGCTAAAAGGGGATGATGGATTCGTAAATCAGGTTCAATTGTCAATCCAAAAGAATCAAATGTTTCATCAGAATCGTTTAGCGATAAATTCCAATTGTCTTCCAAATTAACCCAGTTTTTAAAGGCAATAGGGCCAATTGATCGACTACGGTCATTTTGATGTTGCTGTGGAGCACTTAAATTGCTGTTTGTCTCAATAGATGTATCCGAAGTTGATGTTGAAACTTTAAAAGTCATCTGTTGAACAAACGGTTTGGACATGACAACTTTTCATGAATAGAGATGATCGGGTTTCAAGAAAATATTAAAATCTAATATCTTCATCGAATTTTTTGTTCTTGATATCAATTAAATGAATAAACCGGAGTTGATGTTGAATTGAAATATCCATCAAATAAGAATCATCACTTTTCACTCTTATTGTCATCGATTAACGCAAATAAATATGAGCGACCCAAACATCAATGATGATAAATAACGAATGAAAACATGCAATATTTACAAATATTAATTAATATGTAATACTTGAGCACAATAATAATGGTTTATGATAATTATGATAACAAGTATATTACAATTTAAATTTGACAAATTACGATTGAAGCTAAATTGGCATTGTGCTAAGGCAAATCGAAAGCTAAAAGTTGATTAACGAAAAATAAAAGAGCAATAATTAAGGAGCAAATACATACTCAATTACATTCACACACTTTTTAACCTTGAAATGATTAAAGAAACCTCTATGATGATCAAGAAAATTAATTCATCCCCATTTAATTATTATTGACATTGGAAGGAAAAAATTTTAAGTTTACTGAGAAAAAACTTGGAATCCTTTGTTTTGTCTTCTTGTTTCTTCTGGTTTTGTAAATATCTTTTACCACATTTTACTTAATTGTTGATTAATCTACCCATCAATTACTTTTTTCATTAAATGTAACTAAAGCCTTATTCAATTCACTTCTATATCATAAATATGAATTTGTTTCATCAGAATCGTTTAGCGTTAAATTTCAATTGTCTTCCAAATTAACATAGTTTTTAACGCCAATAAAAACCACTCATTCAGGAAATTATTTTGGACCTTTCATGGTAGTACAGAGTATTAAAGGTGCTGAACGGCATGGTTATGGCTAATATGAACATGAACGCGAACAATATGTACTAGGTCTCTATCGGGTAAAATGCAACACAGTTCGGAAAGGAGCAATTTGCTTAACGAGGCGAGGGCGAAATGAAAAAATACTATTTACTGCACATAATCTCACAGTTTGTTTGAATTTAAAACGCTCTCTCTGACGGATCACTAGTACCGTAATAATGCTTTATCTTTTCAGTTTTCATTGACTCTGAGTGAGAGTTATCTCCTTAAAAATGCACAAAGTTTTGAAAGCATCTTACAGAATTACTACATTTGTTGCTTGACGAAAACACGAGTGAACTCAAATAGGCTGTGCCAAATAAATTGCTGAATAAGTACCTAAGCAACAATTATAATTACTGGTTAGAAGACAATATACATTTTAAATGCGTAACTTAATAAATTGTATAATCGAAGTAAACGAGTCGAATAACAGTAATCAAGATACAATCTAAACGTATTACACATTGAGTAATTATTTCCAACAAATCATAAACTGAACAAATGATAGAAATTGTCTGTCAGAAATTGATTCATGTCGATACAATCATACAATGATGTTTGCTTCAATCGCTTCAATCCTTAACTCTTCAGAACGCTACCGAATCCAAATGGAAAGGTTAATTGCCTTCAGGTTGCAAGAGACGTTATTGGTTCACCTAAAATTTTGATAGCTTTTGGTTCTTCCATGATTCGTGGCTACACAGGTAAAGGGAAACAATTTTTCGGTCTCCAACTAAACAATTTAACCGAACCGATCAAACATTTTCAAATTATTTGGCCGGTTGATGTTTACATTTGTGGCTATTATATTTACAATCACTACGTTTTATAGAATCAAAGCTATTTCAGATAAACATGTAAGAATGGTTCAAATAAAAACAAATAGATCATGATAATCATTAATCACTTTAATCGTTTTCATAACTCATTAAGTTGTGCGTTGAATAATTCGCAGTTTAATCCTTTGAAGACTTCCAGAACGATAATATCAACAGATAAATCTATTTTGGCAAGATAACAGAGTCTACTAAGCAGACCACATCCCAGCAGCGTGTTTTTTGTTTATTAATCAAACAGAACCACAGACATGATTTAATTGCGCATTCACGAACGTCTACGAATTTTCATATTTAAAGACAAATCTGAATCATGAATTGTATCATACATCCAAAAGCTTCAAATTAACGAAAGTTAAAACTATTATTTCTTGCTCTCTTATTTTAGCCACTGTTGAACTTCATAATTGATCATAATATAATGGATCCTTCAAACCGAACAAAACAATGTAATCCATCTCATACTCCAAGTGGCCCAGGTCACAATGCTGGTAAGTTAACTTAACATTATTACGATTTTTGTGTTTTAATTCTTAACTAAATTCCAGGTTACCAAGGGACTGGAACCAAGAGTGATCTTGGAAATCATGCAAACCAAATGAACCCAAACAATCCTGCTTATTCGAGTAGCCGAGATGGTAATAAGAAGTGAAAATGGTCAACATCTTATTCCAAGATTCATAAAGCTGTTAATTTTTCTTTTAATTGATTTTCTTTAAAGCTTGACAGCTTTTGAATCTAATTAAATAAAAATAAATTGATTTACTAAATTGAAATTAATTTGTTTGATTTCATTATTTCTGTTTTCTTCATACTTTGATTATTGAAAATCAGAAGTCAACGAAAAGGGTTGACTGATAACAGGTTTCGAGTCTTGACAGAGAGAGAGAGAGAGAGAGAGAGAGAGAGAGAGAGAGAGAGAGAGAGAGAGAGAGAGAGAGAGAGAGAGAGAGAGAGAGAGAGAGAGAGATAATAAATAAATCGCCGAAAATATCTCATGAATGTTTTCTAACATGAAATACTAAAAATCATCTTGAGAAGCCACAATTAAGAACTGCAGTTATAATATTTATCAACTCTAGTTATTTGATAAATAAATTGTTTTTAGTCTAGTAGTTAAATGTTTGAAAAATATTATTGTTTATTGATATTTTCAAAATTATTGAAGTCTAATAATCTAGATTTGATGATGTCGGCTCTTGATCTCGTGTGTACAATTGAATTCGAATAGGACTCAGATCAGATTCGACTTCTTTTTTTGGTTCAACTGCAACTTTAACTTTGGGATTAAACAAAAGTGACTTGGAGCTTTGACTCGCGAGATTTGCAAATTGAGATTGAAAAAGGTCCAAAATGCTTTTAAACTGTCGCAAAACATATTCAATTTGAGACGCACGGTTATCAGTGGTTCTGTAATAATCTCCGTAACCATTTCGTTCTCTCACAGGTTCGCTATACTTGAAATTGGCCAAAGGCTTAAGTTTACGTTTAGCTAGCGAAGCAGCCAATCTTTGAAGTTCATTATACTTTTCATTTGATTCCTTCTCTTCAATGTCTTTCAAATGGGTATTTATTAGATCATTTGTTTCCTTAATAAGTTGATCGTTGGATACAATGTTGAGCTTCCTGAGCAAATCATCTGGAGTTGAATTGAATTTAGTCTCTTCGGATCCCAACTCAATTGGAATCATTTCATTATTCAAAATATACTGTTCAATCAAATACTTAACTCGTTCAGTTCCATTCATGGCAAAATAACTTGTTTTTTGCAATGCAATTAGTTGTTTATCCAAAGCTTCAAGACTTTTAACTTTCAAAATAAACAAATTTCGTCGACTTGCACTTAAATTATCCAGCGATTTCTTTATGTCTTCAATCATCTGAGCTGTATTTTGTATTCTTGTGTGTAAAAAGGACGCAACCAATGGAGCACTGTAGTCATCAGCAATTTTTCGAAGTAAAATGCCATCTTCTAATGCAACTGATCTGGCTGTTGATTGATCTGAAACGTCAGAAAACATTAATGTTTTGTTTCCCAAAACTTTCTATGATATTAGGTTATATTAGATAATAGATAGTACATGTACTTACATTGTAAACAAATCAGTATAATACAATTGATCAAAATCAAATTCATATTCAGTTGCATTGTTGTTAAATATAATTTTGTCAACTAATTATTTAAGACGATTTGATGAACTTGCATAAAGAATCACGAATGGTGTTGATTTAATATCTTGGGAAATATTAATAACTTGACTAACATTTGACTAGTCATTTCAAGTGTTTTGAGTCAAGAGCCACGAAACAAACAGAGAATCTCAAAACCAATTCACAATAAATGTTTCATTTCATTTTTTTTATAATAACTTTATCTGTAAATCTTATTATTTTATTAAAATTAAAGTTTTTAGTTCGCATATTCAATCAGTTTAAATGGACAACTTGTGTCAGAAATACTGATCAAATGATGTACTACCCAAAGTGCACCTTCAAAAATGTTGTAAGATTGTAAATAATACGATCAATGCTGATAAAATCGACACTTGAAGCTCATTAATTGAATGGTTCAGCCAAAATTAACTATCAATAAATCAAATTAGTGAGTATCTCCAGACACTGCAACTTGAAACTGAAGCTGTTTACAGACGTGGGAAAAGTGTTACACCAAACATCATATTTTCATAAACTGAGATTATATTAGAGTGAATGATCTATTATTCCTGATCATAAAGTGATAGATTTTTCTTCCAAAGACACTGAAAGCTGAGCTGCAAAAGCAAGACCAAAACATCTAAGGCTACTTAAGTATTGCAATAAGGGATGAACAATTCACTGCAAAATTTTAATATAAAATAGTCTTTTCCTCCCGATTGATATCTGTGCTCATTTCCATTGGTCTTTTGAATTGAATATTCATTTAATCTTAAATTTAATGATTTAATAAAATAGATTTCTTAATTGAATAATAGCTCCTTTATTTTAGTAATTTATTTCATTTCAATTTATTCTACGTTGATTTCTTATTACCATCGGTTTTTCAATTATATTTTATGACTCGGTCCGGTTATTACTTGTATGTCAATCTCATGCTCAGGTATCTCAGTAATCTTAGGTAGCCTCGGTTGATTTTCTTTCGCTGAACTTCCACTCGTTTTGTCACTTGACTTTGGATCAGCCAAATGGTTGAACTGAGCATAAAAGAAGTCAACAATTGTCTTTACCTTTCTCAGCACTGCGGCAACTGCAACTTTACGAGGATCATTAACATTGTTGTAACCGTAGTTACCATTATTTGGTGGATACTGATAGTTGGACAACAGCTTTAGCTCTCTTCTAGCCATGGAAGCAGCCAGTTTCTGTATTCGATTGCTTCCAGAACTTTGCTCTTTTTCATCGATATCGGTCAAGTATGTTTGTATCATGCTATTTGTTGAACTGATCAATGATTCGCTTGTTTTTATCGCCAGGTCTTCCAACAAAGCATCAGGAGTAACAGCAACCTTCACTGCGCCATAGGAACCAAATTCAATTGGATACATTTCGTTTTGCATGATGAATTGTTCGATAAAATACTTTACTTTTTCAGTTCCATTGAAATCGAAGTAATCAGCCTTTTCCAGAGCGGTTAACTGTTCCTCCATTAGTTCAAGTGTTTTTTCAGCCAAATCAAAGATATCAAGTTTAGAAGGATCCAAATCTCTGAGAGTGTCTTTTATTTTGTAAATCATTTGTTCATTCTTCTGGATCCTTGCATGTAAGAATGATACAACCAATGGAGCACTGTATTGGTCAACAATTTGTCGCAAGAATTTGGCCTCTTCCAATGGTGCTGCTCGACTTGAAGGCAATCCTTAAAGTTACAAACAAAACAAATCATTGAATCTAAGCTAAAATATATTGATAAAATTAAATGCTTACCTAATAAAGACACCATCAACATCAATGGTAATCCAATTGCGGATTTAAATCCTATTGATTTTGCAGAAGTCATTTTAATTGCAATAGAAAGTATTTTACTATGTTATTAACTGTTTATAATCAGACATATATTAATAACAAAGTTGGATTGATGATAAATCCGTAAATTTATGAAAATATTATTAGCAACAAGATAAAACTCTTACAGCCACAATATCAAACAATAGTTTATTGTTTTGAGCTTGAATATCGTCAATTGATCTAGTCAGCATACCTAGATAATATTGAATCTACCTTTTCGATTCACAATAGAAAAATCTGTAATAAGAGTTTGCATTTATTTTTATCATATTATAAAGCAATCACAGCAACCTAATAATTTTTTAATGCAAACATCCAATTTTCAATTGTTAATTGCCTTACAGTTAAAGTATTCGACGTTAGCCGAAGTCTACATTTTAAATGCATAACTTAATAAATTGTATAATTGAACTGGTATAAACGAGTCGAACAGTAATCAAGATACAATCTAAACGTATTACACATTGAGTAATTATAACCAGCGAATCCCAAACTGAACAAATGATAGAAAATTTTTGTCAGAAATTGACTCACGTCGATACATTGATTGCTTCGCTTCAATCCTTGACTCTTCAATGTTTCGATCAAAAAAGTCAATTCTTTTCCCCTTAAAATCTAATCTAATTAATGTGAAATTTACGATTAATTCGGAAACCTGTTGTATAAATTTATGATGTATTATATATCTTATGATTTAATATATCTTGTAACTCTACCAAGTAAAAAGATCTAAACTTTGTTACTGTTGATTTCATTTTCTTTATCATCAATAACCATTCATGTTATTCTTAAACTTGCCATTTATAGACATTATCATATGAATGTATGATTGAATAAAAAATATCGATTAACTTGATCGTTTTGTTGTTATTAATTGTCAATATTAGTTACCATGGAATCGTAAATTTCCGAATACTAAGGTAAAGCTTTAGTAAAGCAGTAAAGTCATGAATGTAAAAGATCCGTTGATTAATTAAAATGAATGTAAATAAAGTCTTGGCGTAGCTTCAAACTTAGCATGAATATTGGCGCTAAGCTTAATAGAATTGATTACCTTCAAGTCGGCTTGACTTCCCAAAACACTCTGAAAGCTTTAAGTCCAGGATCGTCTGACAACCATCTTACTGTTATCGCGGTGATTGGTGACCATTCAGGTTCAATTCATTGTTTCTCTCTGCGTCCAGAACCATCAACTCTAGTGAACACCATTTTCAGAACGCTACCGAATCCAAATGGAAAGGTTAATTGCCTTCAGGTTGCAAGAGACGTTATTGGTTCACCTAAAATTTTGATAGCTTTTGGTTCTTCCATGATTCGTGGCTACACAGGTAAAGGGAAACAATTTTTCGGTCTCCAACTAAACAATTTAACCGAACCGATCAAACATTTTCAAATTATTTGGCCGGTTGATGTTTACATTTGTGGCTATTATATTTATAATCACTACGTTTTAACACCTGACACATGGACAGATGGTAAAAACAGCAACAGTTCCATTCAATCTAAACATTTTTACATTTCGCCAAGTAAAATTACCGGATTTATTGTCACTTTTAATTCAGTTAATAAACGTCCAGGTAAGTCATTTTACATTTATTTTTGTATTTATTTCCATCGTAAATAAGGTAGTGCAACTGGAAATTTCATTCAGACATAAATTCAAATAAAATCTGAAACAGAATGGTCAGACTAAGAGGCATCATATTTTCCACCAGAGTAGTAAAGGGTATCTATTGCCACTAAAAGGTGGAGCCTATTTTAGGGGGGAAACAAGGGGGGAAATGCGCAAACGCAACCGATTTTGGAAGTTAAGGTTGAAGGTAAACCCAAACTCAAACAAGTTTTATTATTAATTTTTTTTTACATTTTAAAGTTTTATTATTATTATTATTATTATCATTATTATTATTAGTATTATTGTTATTATTGTTATTATAATTTAGTCCAAAGACCTAAATCTTTTACATTTTACGACTTCAAAAGAGTAAATGACTCTTTTGAACGCCATTGTATGTGGATAAGGTGAGGCGATGTGGTGAGGATCAGAAGCGACCAAAGCATGAAAATCAAGTCTCCTTGGCCGGAATGGAATCATCGGTGTTGTTGGAGTGGCCGTGATTGCTCCAGATGAAGTGGAGATTGTTTCCAAGCCAGAGCTGCCGGTAGAGATACAAATCTCAGACTCATCGGATGCCATGATGGAGTCAGGGACGGACGATGAGGATAACTCAATAGTTGAGGCTACACCACCAATGGTTTCCTCTTCCTCAAGGTTTGGTTGGGGTCCATACTTGAGGACTAAGCCATCTATAGCCCCAACCATTTGAACAAATGAGGAGGCCCAATCTTGCTGGATTGAAAGCCCAACCTGGAGCTTCCTTAGAAGGCCAACCACCTCAGCCAAGGGAACAGATCCATCCAAATGCTCAGAATCGAGCAAAGCCTCCTTTGTTTGTCGGCTAATGGAGCGAAGGGCCATGGTCTCAGCACATCGATGGAGAGGGATGGACTCATCTGAAAAGGACATCTCAGTGACAGGCGAAGGCAGCGGAGTACGAGCAGGAGAGGACAACGCAGTCGACGTAGCGACAGAAACTGGTAGAGGGTGACCAGAACAGCAGCCTCCAAATAGCTCCTCAACATTAGAGGGAATGAGAACAGAGACCGCGAAAGGCTTCCCATAGAGAGGACCTGACGGAGGAGAAGAGGGTCCGAAAGCGGACAGCCTAATTGTAGGAGATGAGGTTGGTGCTGATGGTGCTGACATTTTGTCAAAATAGAAGTGAGAGAGTGAAATAGAGTGAAAGAGAGTGTAAAAAAGTGAAGGAGAGAGAGAGACCACAATTATGATGATGATGGTGTCAAGTTGAAAGATGAGAGAAGACTGATAATTTCAACAAATTTAAGCTGACCTTATATACCAAATTTTTCTTTATTGTCATCAATGAGTTGATTTGACTTGTTTTTGACAGATGGATAGCCCAAAGGAATGTAATTGGATTATCTTTAGGCAGAAGTTTGAATGCTTTTTTTGTCTTCAATGGATTAACTTTTGACAGGTTTTGACGGGGCAAAGACCTAAGGCATAGGATTAGGATTAACTTTAGAAATGGGAAATGTCTTCAGGCATTCGGAATTTCGAGAAGGAGCAGGGGGATGATCTTGAATTTGGTATATAAGAAGACATTGAAGAACATTGAAGAAAAAAAAAGCAGAACTAGAACAAACTTCTGCCTAAAGATAATCCAATTACATTCCTTTGGGCTATCCATCTGTCAAAAACAAGTCAAATCAACTCATTGATGACAATAAAGAAAAATTTGGTATATAAGGTCAGCTTAAATTTGTTGAAATTATCAGTCTTCTCTCATCTTTCAACTTGACACCATCATCATCATAATTGTGGTCTCTCTCTCTCCTTCACTTTTTTACACTCTCTTTCACTCTATTTCACTCTCTCACTTCTATTTTGACAAAATGTCAGCACCATCAGCACCAACCTCATCTCCTACAATTAGGCTGTCCGCTTTCGGACCCTCTTCTCCTCCGTCAGGTCCTCTCTATGGGAAGCCTTTCGCGGTCTCTGTTCTCATTCCCTCTAATGTTGAGGAGCTATTTGGAGGCTGCTGTTCTGGTCACCCTCTACCAGTTTCTGTCGCTACGTCGACTGCGTTGTCCTCTCCTGCTCGTACTCCGCTGCCTTCGCCTGTCACTGAGATGTCCTTTTCAGATGAGTCCATCCCTCTCCATCGATGTGCTGAGACCATGGCCCTTCGCTCCATTAGCCGACAAACAAAGGAGGCTTTGCTCGATTCTGAGCATTTGGATGGATCTGTTCCCTTGGCTGAGGTGGTTGGCCTTCTAAGGAAGCTCCAGGTTGGGCTTTCAATCCAGCAAGATTGGGCCTCCTCATTTGTTCAAATGGTTGGGGCTATAGATGGCTTAGTCCTCAAGTATGGACCCCAACCAAACCTTGAGGAAGAGGAAACCATTGGTGGTGTAGCCTCAACTATTGAGTTATCCTCATCGTCCGTCCCTGACTCCATCATGGCATCCGATGAGTCTGAGATTTGTATCTCTACCGGCAGCTCTGGCTTGGAAACAATCTCCACTTCATCTGGAGCAATCACGGCCACTCCAACAACACCGATGATTCCATTCCGGCCAAGGAGACTTGATTTTCATGCTTTGGTCGCTTCTGATCCTCACCACATCGCCTCACCTTATCCACATACAATGGCGTTCAAAAGAGTCATTTACTCTTTTGAAGTCGTAAAATGTAAAAGATTTAGGTCTTTGGACTAAATTATAATAACAATAATAACAATAATACTAATAATAATAATGATAATAATAATAATAATAATAAAACTTTAAAATGTAAAAAAAATTAATATTAGGTAGTTCAGTTAAGTGCGAATCAAATCTATTTGCATAGGTCTACGCTAGGGGGCGATAGCAAAAATCGAATTTTCGAACATTTTTACCCTATGTACTTTACCATTTCAGTTCGCACGCATTTCCTAAAATTTTCAATCTTCGTTTAAACAAAATGTCAACTATTGAATTTCGAAGTGTTATCAGAAATTTATATTTGAAAGGTCAGTCAATCAAAGAAATTCAGGACGATCTGAACAGAACTTATGATAATCAGGCCCCTAACCTGTCGTTTATCCGCCGATGGTATCATCATGCCAAATGTGGCCGTGTTGACCTCGAAGATAGGACTCCAACAGGTGCTGCCCTGCAAATCGACTATTGCACTTTAGTACCGAAAGTCCAAGCGGCCTTAGCAGAAGATCAGAAACTGGCCATCAGAGAATTATCTACAAAGTTCAAGGTTTCAATTGGCACTATGCAAGATATTGTCTCAAATCAAATTGGTCTGAGAAAACTGGCCCCAACAAAAGTTCCGCACCTTTTGAATAATGCTCAGAAAGCACAGAGAGTAGCGTTGTGTGAGCAAGCTTTGTCGACGTATAATAAAGAGCCTGAACAATTTAAAAAGTGCCTTTTTACGATGGACGAAACCTGGATCCCTCTTTATGATCCTGAAACTACTCCAGAGTCAAAATTGTGGGTAAAGCAACCTTCAGAGCTGCCCAAAAGAGTTAGGTCCGAAATAAGGGAAAGAAAGGTTCTCCCTTGGGCCTGTGTTTACTGCGATTGTAGAGGCATTATAAAGATTTTTTGGATAAAACCTGGTGAAACAGTTAATGGAGACGTTTACCGTCAACAATTGAGGGAAGTTGCTCCATTAGTCGCAGAACGAAGGCCTGAAAATGCAAGACGCAAGCCTCTGTTCTTGCAAGATAACGCTAAGCCCCATAAAGCTAAGGAAATGCTGGCACTTTTGAAGGAATTAGGATGGATTCTTCTCCCCCACCCACCCTATTCTCCTTACTTAGCCCCCTCGGATTATTATTTGTTTTCAAACTTGAAAAGATTCACCAGGGGCAAAAGATATGACTCAATAGAGTCACTAAAGACTGCTGTTGATGACTTTTTCAAAGATAAGCCCCCAACTTGGTTTGAACAGGGATTTGCTCAACTGCCAACACGTTGGCAAAAGTGTATTGCCGCTTCTGGTGAATACTTCTAATAAAATTTTTCTACCTTGAAATTTTCTTTGTTTGATTCGCGGTTAACTGAACTACCTAATAATAAAACTTGTTTGAGTTTGGGTTTACCTTCAACCTTAACTTCCAAAATCGGTTGCGTTTGCGCATTCCCCCCTTGTTTTCCCCCTAAAATAGGCTCCACCTTTTAGTGGTAATAGATACCCTTTACTACTCACCAGCCTTAATTTATTTAAATTAAAAATTTTGAGCGGATTCATGAAACCTTTTACAATTGTGACTTCATTAAGTGTTAAAAAACGGAATCTTCAGAATTTACTTGTAAAAACCAGTTATTTGATTGAAAGCCCAACCGGTCAAAATCAACGGAAGTTGGTCTCAGAAGAGGAAACAACTAAATTGTCTACAGTTTTAGAGCAAGGTTATCAACATAAATTTTTCTCTATTTTTCAGTTCCAATTATCTCGTGTGAAGATAGATTGATCAGGATATTAAAGAATTCGACTTGTCAATATGAGATTGAAACTTGTGGCATTCCCAGTGTGCTTTTTTCCTTGGACAGGTCAAGTAAGACTTCCAAAGTCAATCTGCTTTATGGGACCATCGAAGGAAAAGTTGCCTTAATTTCTTTGAATTTTGGTTTTAATGAGGTTAATGCTGAACATAAATGGCAAATTCCAGATAAAGGCTATCGCTCTCAAGTTAATTGCATTACAATGATGGAATCAACTGGTGAGCTTTATATTGGACGGTCCGATGGTTTAATTGAGGTGTGGGTCTTCATGGAAACACTTGAGTCCAATGGATGTCTAATTGTAAGCATTTCACCAATCTTTGATAAGTAAACTTAATAACGTGTGCGTGTTCACAATAATCAAATTATTTTATTTAATACCTTATAATAGATCAATGTTGACCAAAGTCCTACCCTATTGACTGATTTCAACTGTGGAGAAAGTTTAACATCAATTTGTATTTGTCGTGAAGGAACACTCATCCTATGTTGTACCTTTACTGGACTAATTTTTGGCCTGAACCGTGGTCAAATGAATTCACAAAATTATGAACAGCCTCAAATTGCATTAAATCGTGATATCGAGCACAAGATCAATTCGTTGAAAACTGAAATAGATCAATTGGAGAAGAAATTGAGTCGAAAAAGAGAGTTTTACCAAAATTTAACTTCGGGTTTGTTTCATAACAAGAAACAGAAAAATAGTCCAGCCTATTCAACCTTACCTTATTTTACAATCAACGACTCGCTTATTTTACACGATGGTAAGGCTTAGACTCATTACTAGTTTATTAATAAACTATTATAATATGCATCAGTACTAGCTAAACTCAATGCTCTCAATTTTTAGACGCTTCATATATTTTAGCATTGGAATCAGAGGTTGCCATTGATTCAGTTATCGTTCAAAGCGATATTCCAATTGAATTGATTGACTCACAACGCAATTCAGCGGTATACAGTTTGAACGAACAGGAATCTCCGCAAGTTTTAGCAACCTTTAGATGTCAAGCAAATGCAACCAGATTTGAAATGAAAATGCAATTTGTTGAAGGTAAAGCCAATTTTGTTCAATCGAGTTTCGTTAAATGAACTTATCCCATTTCACTAAATTTCAGGTCAAGCGGGGACTTTACGTCTTTATATATTAACTCGGATGAATCCTAAAAGCTGCCAGGTTAAGATTTATTACATTAAAGCGTTGTCATTACATAAACGCAATTACCACCAAATTGATCAAGAATCTTTGCACTTTGTCAACAAACTCCATATTTATGGTTCATTTGGATTGATTGACTGTCTAAATTGGCTCCAACTCTGTCTACCAGAAGTACCAGAACGAATTGATCTTATTAATTCAACATCAATTGAATATCACTATTTATCAACTCTGATGGAAACTTTCCTTGAAATTAATTTTTACAAAGGATCACTCATTTTTCAATCCAACAATTTATCAACCATTGCTATTCTTAAAGACGCCATCACTCGTGAAGCTACAAAAAAGTCCATCCCTATTGAGGTCAGTTTGCATATCAATGAGAATAGTCTGGGGCATACAATTCGCAAATTGTATCCGAAGTTGAAACAATTATTGAGTGAGAAAAGGATTGATCTTATTAAAGAAGCTGTTAAAGATTTACAAATTGCTGAACCCGAGATCGCTGAATCGTTAAACCAGGAGCTACAATCTAACTCCAATCCAACTCTCATGCATTTTAATCTGGAAAGGCTTTATGGTCTTATTACTGATCTTTTTCTTGATTATTTCAAGCTGGAAGGGCTAACATCCAAGTTAACAGTTTCAAATGTTAGAGGAAAATTAGACGAACTAATCAAGTTGATAGAAAGTAACGTCAACAATGAAGACAATCAAGTTGATATTTTGGTTGAAAGACTGAATGAATTTTGGGGAATTCAAACAATGTTATGATTATCAGATTGAATCGGTATAACGTCTTGTTCTAATTTTATAGTTATGTTATAGTTAACAATCATAAGAATGGTTAATAAATGTTTTGTGCCTGTGATTCAATTTGAAAATATTTGAAGTTAGGTTTTCTATGAAGTTAAAATAAGGTAGTGGAAGTAGAAATTTGGACATAAATTGTTTTGCTGATTATTCAGCAACCAGAGTAGTTAAAAAATTAATTTCTTTTAATTTCCATCTATTGACTACTGATAGTACAGCATGCTTAGCTGCTTTTGCTATTTGACTTCTGTCATAGGCACAAAGTTGGACGAAGTAATCTCGGTCATATTTTTCAAATTTCCAAATTTAACATTATTTTCTATGGGATTTTTTCACAACTATGTTGTTTTATCTTCAAAATGCTGTTTTCTTTTGGCCTCTTTATGATTTAAAATGAAGGTATAATCGAACAATGTTTATACAATCGAATTCAAATTTCGTACGTAGGTAAAGTAAGGTTGCTGACTCGAAACCTGAAAAAATGGCGCCTTTAAGTCTAGTCATTCTGTCTCAAATTTGATTTGAATGAATGTCCAAATTTCTATTTCCACTACCTTAGTTGAAATAAAAAAGAGAGCTTTCTCTCCTTTCCGGGTTTTCCGATTACCATCCAGGCACATCCGGACCGCTGACCTTCAGATTAAAAGTGAAACAAGGTATGACCGGTAAAGTTTTGGACAAAACTTATAAAAATTTAAACCTGATTAAGAGCTAGAATTCTTACGTGATAGATGACAGGGCGAGTCCAATCAGAGCAGTGCAGTTGCTATGATCTTTTCATGTCTAAAAAAACGGGAAAATAATCATCAAAATCCTTGATTTTTTGAGAAATTCTTTTCCCCAGTTGAGGAAAATCTTTTTCTTCCCATCCATCCTCATATATCTTCGCTTTCAAGTGAGACTAGAACCTCACAATGCGATAGTTGCGATATATTCGGTGAATTTTTCTCTTTGACCATTTTTATATCAAATTTCGATGCTGAAAGTTTTAAGGTCAATAATCAAAATCGAGAAAACTGTTGATAAACTGAAAAAAGTTCCGGACTCGAATTGTTGTCTAATGAGTTTTATCGATGAAAAATGAGTATCAGGTCTCTAACTTTTACGATCACAAAAAGCGGTCAGTTTAATTTAAAATGTAAGTGATCTGTTTTACAGAAATCGCAAACTAAAACAAAAAATGTGCATTTTCTGGTTGGCAATTTAAAGTAGCACCAAAAAATGATTTTACTTATAGTCAGGATAAAAGATAATATTTTTAATTCATACATTTACTTTGAAAAGGTTTTAAAATGTAGTTTTTAACATTTCATGAAAAAAAAACGTTTTCAAAAGGATGAAAATGCCAAAGCGACATTGCACGAATCGCAAACAAAAATCTCTGTTTATACAAGCATTAGTTTAGCCACTGTTGTTTCAGTTAATGTCATTTAAATCAGCTACTCATACAATCGAATT
Source organism: Tetranychus piercei (assembly GCA_036759885.1). Taxonomy (NCBI): domain Eukaryota; kingdom Metazoa; phylum Arthropoda; class Arachnida; order Trombidiformes; family Tetranychidae; genus Tetranychus; species Tetranychus piercei. Next base: position 2,661,282 of record CM071877.1, read on the forward strand.
CACTGAAAACACATCAATTATAATTCTGGGCCATAATTGAGTTATTTATTCAGGATTTATGAGAAGTAAATGACAGATAAAACTCAAAAGGGGCTTATAAATAGAAATCGCTTGAAATTTTTATTTATCATTTGGTAATATTAGGTGTTATCCAGCGTATACATTTTTACTTTGATTTTTCTGAGCAACAATACCAAGTAGAATGAAATTTACTACAGTATCATTTATCGTCTTTATTATGATCTTCGTATCCATCGTTGGATATAGTTCAGCTTGGCGTATGAAAAAAAGAAGTGCTACTCATGGCCCAAAAGTGATGGACATGCTTAGTCAACAGCCTGATATGGGTGGTTTTGCCTCTCAACAGCCTGATATGGGTGGTTGGGCCGATTAAAATCCGAGTTCGGGTAGTTAAAGTGGAGAAAGCTATTTATCTGGAGTGCCAATGTTGAGCAATTCTTATTTTTTCAAGGTAAAGAATTTTCGATCAATGCAATGGCTTCTTTTAAGTGATTTAGATTGAATTTCTTCAAACATTGAACAAAAACTGCACGTAAAAATTAAAAGCAATAAATTTAATTTTATCAATTATTATATTGTTCACACTTATTTTCAAAGAATGTCTGAAATCTTTACTTAACAGTTAAGACTTGTGACTCTGTGGGTTTATGGAAACATTTAAATTTTGTTTAATGAGGATCAAGTAGAGATTTGGGTTTGAGTAACCATTTAACTTGATAAATCAAGAACCAGATCTGACGTAATAAGTAATACAAAGCTATACCTTTTTTCACGGGCGCTTAAATGATTCAATATTTACATAGCCCATTATAAAATCCAATGATTCATTATTAAATGGACTAGCTCAGATTTTCCCAGGTATTTAGTCATACATGTTATGTTATGTAACATGTTATGGTTAATAGTGGATCTAATTTTTGGTCGAATAATGATGATTGTAAGTGCTAACTTGTGTATGCAAAGTTACTATTCTCGGAATATTGAGGTTCAGCGTTTTAAGGCCAATGGCCAAAATCAAGAGAACAGTTGATAAATTGAAAAAAGTTTCCAACTATAAATATTCACCAATGAGTTTTATCGATGAAAAAAGAGCTTCAGTTCTATAGCTTTACGGTCACAGAAAGCGGTCTGATTAATTGAAAATCGAAGTGATCTGCGCTGATTGAACAAAAGACGATCGAAGTTTCAACTTTGATCTCGATTTTATCGAAAACTGTCGATCATAAAAATTTTTTATAGCGGTAATTGACTCAGTTTGCATGTCCCTACAAATCCACAAAGTCCCAACTCAACTAAAAAGTCACAAATTTTTGCCAATTGTCCTTTGTCAAGAATTGTGTCACTTACAATCACCACTCTTTAACCAACAGTATTTTACTATTTGCTGCAATATGCTTTCAAATAATTGATGGAGAAAGGGTTTTGGATTCGAACTCGGGCAGTTTTTACTCGAGTGAAAAGTTCATTGGCTTGATTTCACTTAATCGAGAGATGCTTTCGAGTATTTGGATTGTCCATAAAAATAGATTGATTTCGTAAAGCGTTTTATAATTACGGTAATTAAACATGTAATTAAATGGTTCTTTATTTCATTCTGGTGTCTCAATTTATCTAACGATAATATCAGATAAGCTAAACTTAGATTCATAGCATGAATAGACAATGTTTATGCTTGATTAGTTGAGTTTGCTTTGTTAAGGAAAACTTGATTAAGGGAAGTTATTGACACAAATATTGTTATAATAGCTGCTATCAAACTTGGGCCAACTCCGAGTGTAATCATAAATTTATCGCAAAGCTGAATACCAACCGGTAAATTACTGATTCTGTTCATGAAAAGGGTAGCCTGTTGGAATAGATTAATCAAATCACTAATTAAAAATAACAATTAATGCAAACTTGTAAACTGTTAGTTTTTCAACCTTAAGCTCACCTCTAAAGTCGTGAGTTCATTTTTGTTGATCAAAGTCAATCTGTACAATGCGAGCCAAATTCTGTGCGAATGTAAATTGAATAGACTCAGATAGTAGATAAGTATCTGAACAAAGATAATATTGAAAATTATATCAATAACATGGTAGATTTTCAATTCCATTTCAGCAAAAATAATGTCATAAATAATGGTGATAGAAGCTGGTATTAAGCATAAAATCGCACTGTAAATGAAGTGATGGAATTTTTTGTTGGTAAAATTAACCATTTCATTAAGAAGTTCAAATGATTTTCGATGATTCGCAAGCCAGGCGGTGCCATGATACATGAAAAAAGGTGACAGTTTAGGCATTCCTTTATCTGAAGGTTCAAACTTGACATCTTCTAGTTGCTTTGCAATCTCCTGGAAACCAGTTGAAACAAATACAGTGATGACTTGAATAAAACAAAGCAAACAAATTTTACACAAGCAAACGTTAATAATGGCATAATTTGAAATTGTGAAGATTATCATGTCAGGATAAACCTTAAACGTTGGATACCAAACTTTGATTGCAATCCTGAATACTAAATCAGCTATGTTGAATAGTCCATAGAGGATGAATCCAAGCCAAAGGTGGAACCGTTGAGTCGAAATAAAAGTTGAATGGTTAACAAAGGGTAAGTGAAACCAGATGAGATCCATTGAATGAAGGAATGAAGGCAAATTAAGAGTTATACAAGTGTAAAGTACAACTAAATTTGATAGGCTTTTTGATAAACTCATTAGCATTCGATTAGTTTTTTCCAGCAAAATATTTTCACCCTGAATTACAACGACGTTTATTATGTCTTTGATTGTTAAAACTGTACGCACGAATATGAAAAACATTGAAATAATATTCACCAATTTTCCTAGTTTCTCTCCAATGGCGTTGACACAGAAAAAAGAAACTCCTGGAAATCCGTAAACGCAAATTTTAACCAATGATAACGGCTTTGATCTGGATATTTCAGTCGAGTCACCTTGTTTTACGTTCAAATCAATGTTGGGATTTAACCAGTTAGCTAGTGCTGGTTTAATTTTCATTTTGTAATATTTTTAGTCAGAAATGTTTTGATTTCAGAACTATTCAAATACTTTTATTTTTCTGTGATTAATTTTCAGCCCTGTTTCCATGGTGGACTGTATGTTGACCAAGATTGATAGTTCGAGTTTTCTAGATATTCAATATTTGCACAAATTTGAAAGAAAGTCAATTTATAATCAATCATTGATTGGTATTCAATTGTGAAAAAGAATAGATTCAACACAAATTTCATTGTGCTCTTCATTTTGTTCATGTCTATTATTTTGATCTTCAATTGACAACTTTAATTTCATTACAATTTCACGGTAAAAACAGCCATTAAAATTGATTTTTTAAATGCAAATTTAAATTTGAAATTTTTATACCCATCGTTGCCATGGTTTCGAGTCATCGATTAGTTACCGGTGTATTATGTCATTTGTTTATATTTTTTATGCATTGTTTATTCAATCGTCAGTTTAGCCTTACATTTTCGCTGTTTATAGCCATAATGGAGGTTCTGCAAGATACTTTTATCGCTTTAAATAGTGCTTATAAGAATGGAAAGTTGGGTGATTCAACCAACACCAACAAAAATAAAAAAGTATCAAGTTCATAAACTTATATTGTCAACTGCAATTCCTTATTTGCTAAAATGTTTTCGTCTGAACTCTCAGAATCAACAAGTCAAGTGATACAACTCAACCATCCAGCGGTAGTATTTGATCTTATTATTGAATGGGTTTATTGTTCAAAAACATTGATTACTAAAGAAAATGCTGTTGAATTGTTCCATCAAGCTGATTATATAAATATACCTGAAATGCCTGAATTAACGGCTCAACTTTAAATTGCTCTTGGAACAACTTCTCTGGTTCTCCGTTATTATTATAAAGCTTATCTTAAAGTCTTTTTGGTTACCTCCAATTATAGTTCAACAGTCCGTGCTTATCGACTTTTTGGCGCTCGACCCATTTCACTCTTGGTCAAGAAATACCTAGGACGGAACAAGTTGGAACTTTTGTTGAAAAACGATTACTGGTGTAGCTGTTGGTTCCCTGAAATTCGCCAAGGTAATAAGCTTTAATTACTTTAAATATTAAGATCTATTTGCAACACATTCCAACTCAAGATTCCACAGTTTATTTTATCAACTTACATCTAGACCAATTATTCTTGATTTATTAGCAATGGATTGAATACATGGCATAAAAAATGTTTTACTGGCTTAAATTTCACACATTCATCACGTAGAGACCATTACTATCTCTATTATTATCTGATCATAGCTTACGATTTTCCTTTCATGATTTATTATAAAAAATTCATTTGTAACTTGAATAACAAAATTGAAATTAACTTACAATGATTTTTAATATCAAGTTACTCTTGGATATGTTTCCGAATCGGGGTAAAGGTTTGTGTTGGTCTTGTATTACTTGAAAGAAATCCCACTTTTTTAGCATATTATTTAAAATGTTTTGATGTTTGAATATTTATTTACAAAATTACAACAACCATATTACGATTACCTAAAATTTCAAATTTATGATTTCGTTTCTTTCATTATTAGGCGATCAAGTATTACTATAAAGTGGGTTTCCACTGATCGGGTAATCAAATGAAAGAGTCTAAAGCTTGGCTTCTGGTCTCACATACATGTTATTCGAAGAGATTTTAATCTGTTTGATGTTCGATATGATTACAACTCCTACAATCAAACAGCTCCAACAGATGCTGATTATTATGTGAATAATCGAGGTCAAATGTCGCAAGGTGTTACAGCCGGAACAGCGGAAGGTGATCAATATTATCAATCACCATAATCTATGATAACTGGAAATGAGTTAAAATCATGACGTATCAAGTATAAATGTCAAACCATAATGAGATCATTTTTGGCAATGATGAGGATGAATTCTTGACTTATACCAATTTAAGAGACGGAATAGAGGCTTTTGGAAATGCAGTTTAATTGCTCATTCAGTTAATTTAAACTTTCTGGATCTTATAATTTTAATTATCGATAAACTGGCTTCAACTCTATTCTCATCATTATTATTGTTATCATTGTTCACCCTTTTAACATTGCTATTGTCATCATTGGCATTGGATGGAATGATTCCTATTGATTTCTGTGATATTTTGGTCTTATAAGATTCTGGATCATAACAAAGGCATAATATTTTTCTAAAAGCTCTTCGAAAATCTCGTGACCAACATGCATAAATAAATGGATTCATACCACTATTAAGCCAACCTAACCATGTAACCAGAGGATAAACCAAATCTGGATTAATTAAACAAACATCACCACAGAAACCTTTAATCAGATTAGTGATAAAAAAAGGTAACCAGCAAAGTATAAAGACTCCCATGACAATTCCGAGTGTTTTGGCTGCTTTCTTTTCCTTTGCTAGTTTAACAAGTTTACGACTTAATGAAAAAGTCTTGACATTACGATGAGGACCGGATGACACTTTAACATTAAGAGAACTATCATCTGTCATTTCAGAAGAATCATCGAAAGATACTTCACCGGTCTGACGAGATTTAAGATGACTACTACGATAATGTGACTGATGATTCTCATTTTGGCAAACACAATTAACAAGACCACTATTTGAATCGCTATTCCTATTTCCACCACCACCACCACCTCCACGATGTATCCTTAATACAACAGCATTATTCTCATTTCCATCTGTCGCTGCAATTGATTTTGTACCACTTTTAACTGATTTTGTTTGGTTTATTGCTGCACGATAGATCCTAAAGTAAACGACTAGCATTATAATTAATGGACCATAGAATGAGATTATACTTGAGAATAAAAGATATCCAATATCCTCAGTAAAATCACATCTCAAAGGCCTTGGTGGTGCTGAAACGGCTCTCCACCAGATAATCGCTGGAAATGATATTATAGCTGAACAAGTCCAAACCAATGCAATCAATATTTTGGCCTTTCTTGTAGTCATACGAGCTGGATAACTAATTGGATCAGTTATGGCCCAATATCTATCTAATGATATAACACACAAGTTGAGGATTGATGCTGTACTGGCAAGCACATCAAATGAATGCCAAAGATCACACCAATCTTGACCAAATATCCACCATTTATTCATTACTTCATGGACAACCGAAGAAGGCATAACAATTGCTCCAACAAGACAATCAGCTACTGCTAATGAGGCCACAAATAAATTGGTAACTGTGTGTAAATAACGTTCACGTCTAATGGCAACCATAATTAATATATTACCAAATATAACAAGTAGACAAATGATTCCTAATAAAAGTGCTAAAAGGGGATGATGGATTCGTAAATCAGGTTCAATTGTCAATCCAAAAGAATCAAATGTTTCATCAGAATCGTTTAGCGATAAATTCCAATTGTCTTCCAAATTAACCCAGTTTTTAAAGGCAATAGGGCCAATTGATCGACTACGGTCATTTTGATGTTGCTGTGGAGCACTTAAATTGCTGTTTGTCTCAATAGATGTATCCGAAGTTGATGTTGAAACTTTAAAAGTCATCTGTTGAACAAACGGCTTGGACATTATCACTTTTCATGAATAGAGATGATTGGGTTTCAAGAAAATATTAAAATCTAATATCTTCATCTAATTTTTTGTTGTTGATAACAATTAAACGAATAAACCGGAGTTGATGTTGAATTGAAATATCCATCAAATCAGAATCATCACTTTTCGCTCTTTTTGTCACCGATTAACTCAAACAAATATGAGCGATTCAAACATTAATGATGATAAATAACGAATAAAAACATGCAATATTTACAAATATTAATTAATATGTAATACTTGAGCACAAAAATTTAAATTTGAAGCTAAATTGGCATTGTGCTAAGGCAAATCGAAAGCTAAAAGTTGATTAACGAAAAATAAAAGAGCAATAATTAAGGAGCAAATACATACTCAATTACATACACATACTTTTTAACCTTGAAATGATCAAAGAAACGTCTATGATGATCAAGAAAATTGATTCATCCCCATTTAATTATTATTGACATTGGAAGGAAAAAATTTTAAGTTTACTGAGAAAAAACTTGGAATCCTTTGTTTTGTCTTCTTGTTTCTTCTGGTTTTGTAAATATCTTTTACCACATTTTACTTGATTGTTGATTAATCTACCCATCAATTACTTTTTTCATTAAATGTAACTAAAGCCTTATTCAATTCACTTCTATATCATAAATATGAACTTGTCAATCAAATTATTTCCTTGATTATTGACTTTGTTCAATCCGTAAAGGCCAAAACAAAAACACAAGGTCCATAGACTTTCAAAGTCGTTAGATTCACTCAACACTCAATCTCTCCAAATCCTGCTGGTCAATCAATGTTTTGCTATCAAATTTAATCCAATTAAGATGAATATTAAAAAGCTTAGTGCGATAGTTCATCGTTTAATTCAGTTACGTCAAGATAGCCATGCAAAAGATTAATTCAATATTGTTTCATCAAAGTCCCTGCTTTGCAGATGATCTATTATTATCCCAATGAACGCCTTTCAAACTGATCATCAAAAATCCATTGAAGAATAAGTTAATTATTATTATTACTAAGTAGCCAATCGATTAATGTTAATCTCACCGTGATGAACAAGGCCAGAGTTTACCTTGAAAGGACAATTGATTTGTTGATGCAGCATAATACGACAATATGTGAGACAAGGTCTTTGACTGTTTAAATTTATTGTTGTCTTGATAATTGTATTCAATAGTTACAATTATTGAAGTTATCGACTAAAAGAGTTCAATAATTATTGCTTTGATCAAGATTATTGGACTTTAATTTACTTGTTTTGACCATTGACCATTCATTCTGAGCCAAGGATGACTGTTTTGTGGTTTTGTTTGTTCATTGTTGACCGAATTGATTGAATAATTTTTCCAAAGTTAATAGCCGAGAATTGACTTGAAAAGCAAATCCTTGTCGATTAAATGCTTAGATAGACATTTTATTTGTATCAAAGTCAAGATAGACACAATGTTTCTTGGATCTCTTTCAAAAATAAATAATACTTACATATACTTGCAAGCGAAACATAATTTTGATTCAATAGTTAACCATCATTCAGAATCATTTTCATTCATGCAATAATTGTGTTGAGATTATAAAAAAACAAGAATTTACTTTCAGTATCTTCTAAACTTGACAAATTGTAAGTTGAAGGCTTACACAAGAAAACACAGGCAAAAAAGCAATGTAACATCATCTTGAAATCAAGATTTAAAATTTTTGTCTTTGACCATTTCAAGATGGTTCACCAATCATTGTACCTCCCACTCTCATGGTACCTTGAAGTCTCTCAATGAATTACATCCTTTTTAATTCTGGTAAAGAGATGTTTATGACAGCTGCAATCGAATCATCAACCAAATATTGTTAACTTTAGCTGTAGCTTGCAGTCATTATTTACTGATGTCCTATGGAGTCGATTTGCTTCCCAACTGTATTTTCCTATCAACAAAGGCTTTAACTTTATACAATAATCAGAATTTACAATAAAAAGTTGAACAAAATGTCTAAAAATGTATCAAAAAAGCCAAAGATTACGACTCATTAAACTAATTAAACAAGACTATAATCATAATTATGCAAAAAACGTAAACAAAACTCAAAATACCTTGATCAACTCTCAATAGATGTCAGGTCCAACCAAGAAGTATAAGTGGTCTTTCCAAATGAATCTTAATATAAAAATAATACAAAGTCAATTTATTACTAATGTACATTACTAATGTAATTATTCAATAATGTGTAAAAAACGAACTGAAAACAGTCGATGGAATGATTGCAGATGAACTTGAAAATCAAGGCTAAAAATGCAACAAGAAACTCACCATCTTTAAAGTTATGCCTGGGAAATTGTTAATCCTTCATCTTTCACCACAACTCACAGGATAAAGAGATTAATAGCTTTAAACTGCATCTTTTTTATCGACATTTTGTTAATTCTCATTTCTGATTCCATTCTTCAGTTTAAATATTTTTTTTCATTGAATGCCAAATAATGAATAATGATAATGAGAGTCAACTTTCACAAGTTAATGTTTCCCATGTCAACATCCCAACATCTCAGCAACTCAACAGACTCTATTGATATAGCATTGATATTTACAATCTTAATCAATCATCTTGATCCATCAAAATCATCACAATCAAAATAACAACGTCTACGTCCTAACAGAGTGAAAAAGAAACCCAAAAAAGAACCAGAAAAGGCTTGTTGTGTCCATAAAAATGAAAGGTTATATATTAGTCCGAAAGACAAGGTTTAATAATGTATTGGACTAAAGGAAATATGAATCTCAACTCAAATGTATTTTGAATGAGTTTTTGATGCTAATCATAATGATTGTGTCTCCAAAAATGGATCTGATGAATCCAATTAACTGACTTCATTAGCAAACAATCTTACATAATTCAAGCTTTATCAAATGAGAAATAGTTACCAATAGTATATATCAGGAAAACCAAGGGACAAAACATTGAAATATGATGTTCTTATTAACGCTATCGCACTTTATGACACTTTGATTTATACAGTTTAACATTTATCACCCATAAATCCTTAATGATCGGTAATAATGCTTTAAATTAATCGATGAACAGACTTTTGGGTTAAAATAAAATGTTAAATTGAAGCAATATCCATTATCCAATTCGATTCATTTTCATCAAACAAAAATACTTGAACAAACATTCTGTTGATTACAATTGCAATGAAAATATTTTGATAACTTTGACCAAGTAAACTTGAGATAACCATTAAAATGATGAAGACTTTACGTCAAAATGGACAAACATTATCAATCATTTTTTAAGCATTTCTCATCAATTATCTTAACATTTCGCTCAAGTCATTTTGCTTTCAATAACCATTTGATTTTAAAAAATAAATGCCTTTTTTCATTCCCTTATTGTCCATTTTATGTCACAAAATCTGAGCCAGCTTTTCAAGATGATCATTCCGAGTCGTCATTTCATGACTTTCATCAACTGTATGCCAATAAGTCTGAATTGCCAGGAGAAACTAGAAGTCAGATTTTTCTAGCAATTAGTTTGAAATGGTCATTGGATGGAAAATTTTCATTCATCATTTCATTTCTCTTCGATTTGTTGTAAATTCTTGATTGATGAATCGGAATTAAATTTACTCATAGAAATATCTTTAAACCATTTTCTGTTTGATTTGTCAAAACCATGAATAAATGTCTCCTCTTAAAGATTAAAATAAAACGCTATTTTCAGATGAGAATCACTTTTGAATAATAAGAACAATTAGAAGTGATTTCAGGAAATCTTGATTAAATATTGAATAATTTTTCCAATTGCTTGTTACGATGTATTTGTTCAATAATTTGCTTTTTGTTTCTCTGAGTTTGTGAAATTTTCATTTCTATTTAGATCATTTTGCGATTTTTTTCAAAAAACAAAAAACGCTTTTCTTACTTTCGTTTCCAATAATGGAATTGAAAATCATTTGAAACGTTTATTTTGGTGTAATAATTTGAACCAAAAAAGACCAACAATTGTCCAACTTTATTACGAGCTTCATTGTCTAATGATTTTTGCCAGTTTCGTCATTTCCGAACTCTTTCAGTTCAAGAGTCTGTATTTACCAACATTCAAACCCTGTAATGTTGAGCTTTCCATTCTAGCAACTTGAAAATATCATTCATCAAAAATGTGACAAAATTCAAAAGAAAATTTCGTTTAGATGAATTACTCTTCTGAAGTCTCCACGAGCTTGAGAAAAAAGACTCATTTTTAACTCACCAAGATTAATTATCTGAATGAAAATTGATTAAATTCTGTAAACGGCAAAAAAGAACTGAGAATTTTCTGTTTAGATTTGGATGCGCTTTGAACACGATTCTCAGCGATGCTAAACTCCACCAAAGCATGCAATTAAAAGCTTTAGAAAAATTATCTTTTAACGAAAAAAAAGGTTCAATTAAAGTGAACATCAATGTGTTAGTTGATTAAACAATTGTTGATTAATAAATGTAGAAATGATTAAACAAGCTATTTGATGAGCGAAAGAAAAACAGAGTCAATTGAAAACAAACAGAGTTTCACAGTGAATTAATAGTTTTACCTTACAGCAATTTACTCAGTTGAAAGTCAGAGTCTAATCTATCATTACTGTTCTCAAAGAAGAGCGTGAAAAGGGTTCAAAGGATAAACGATGTTTGAAGAAGAAGAAGAAGATGAATCGAAGGAAGAAAGAGCCAGAAAGGTATCTTCTTTCATTGAATGATTCACTTGAGAGGATTATTCAGTTGCACTGGAAACAATATGGGAATGAGAAGAGCAACGAAAACAAAAGGCAAAAGTTAAACTATCCAAGCAAACCCTTTAATCCCTGAAGACTCATTACATGAACTCATTGAAGCACCTTAAACAAACTAATTTACAGGCTGTTTTCAACATTTATTCACTTTGATATTAATCGCTGTTATTAGGTTGCGTTTTGAGTCTTGAAAAAAAGATGAAATAAATATTACAAATAAAGGTTAAAAGTGTTTACCAGGAAAAATGAAGTGAAACCTAAACCTGCCACAGGATGCGAAACCAGCAACATCTTGAACATTCAAATATTTTGATTGCCTTTATAATTATCGTTAGATTCATATAATGATATTGTCAAATGTAATCAGGCAAATGGTGCAAGTGTGATTAACATCAATCAAACTGATTCAAAATGGAAGCGCTAATTGACACTTTTCACGAGACATTATTAACATCACTTTGAGTTTATATTTTAATTGTGACAAATTGTGAAACAAATTATGATAATGAGAAAATGGAATAGAAACGTTTTTTTCGAAAAATGAACTTTTCTTTTTACAAATTTCGAATGAACTGAGAATTGAAAAAAAACTTGAATTGTAAAGCAATTAAATCCACTCTTAATGTTTGCCTTGTTTCGACAAACTGAATTGTCAACGAAGAGTTGATTGCCTTTGCTGATCCCAGTGATAATACTAATGCTAATCCATGAAAGTTTTTGAATATTAAATTGAAATTGCGAGTATTTTGTGCAAAACTTGGGTGAAAATTTGTGAAGATTTGATTAATTCTGAAAGATTAAAATTAATCTTGAATAAGGATGAAGATTTAAAAGCTAAACAGAAATCAGTTTCTGCTTTTGCGTCAGAAATAAATTCATTTATTGAATGATATTTTTTAGCCTTAAACTACAAGAATTGTAAATGAATATTATGAATTTAGGAACCAAAAACTTAAATATTTATATTGGAAATTCATTTAGAAAGTTCAATCCAATTCATAATTTGATTCCTGTATTGAACAGAGAGTCAATGTTGAACTTGAACAAAATTTGTTCAATTATGATTTTTGTTGTTTTTCCGAAAAGACAAAAGTCTGACGAGATTTCGATTTTGATTCCAAATTTTCATCACGACACAATTGAACAAAATGGTTCAGTATCACAGCCTGTTTCCTCTCATGAGACTCAAGCCAGTCGATAAATGTTTCATTTTTCCTGAAAACTTTGAAAATCAATTTCAACCAAATCTTTTCACTCTTTTATGATACTTTTCTTTGACCCAAAAGTGAAAGTGAAACTTGACCTAAACCCATCGACCGTTCAGTTTGAAATGTTGACCTTTACTGTTAGGTAAACTTGGTGTGAGTGAATTGAACATGATAATGTGTTTGATGAATGGAAATAGTAAATTTTTTCATTTCCTTGTAAAATAAGTCAACAGTAAATCATGATTACAATCATATCCTTTTCAGTGTGCGGTGGCGAAGCACAAAAAAAACTGAACCTTTTATGGAAACCAATTGATCCATTAAAGGTGGTGTGAAGTAACAAACCTCAAAGATGAATGAATAGACTGAACAGATTGATAAGTGAATAGATAATGATGAAGGGAAGAAAAATTAGGAACCAGAAGAAAAAAGGAAAAACCAAAATGTAATGATAATATTGAACAATATTATACTTTTTTTGATTCTGCTTTTCAATGCTATTCAGTGAGGTTAACACTGAAAGGATGGAAAACATTTCACAAGATTGATTATTAACAAATCTGCTTCCTTTTCATCTTGTTATCAAAATTTGGGTCCGCATCTCTCATCAACTCTCATCATAATTATTTTGAGATGAGAAACAAAACACATTATTTCCATCATCATTTTAATTCCATTGTTTCCATACTAATTAGTGAATCCTGCCTCAGCCTAATCTTTGTTTGTGTTGCTTCTTTAATAATAACACTTGAAAGTGTTAAGTCACACAGAAAATTGTTTCATCCTTTTGTTTCTGTCATCCTTTTCATACCTTTTAATACACTGCATATTTCATTTATTATCATTACATTTAATATTAATATCATTCCCAGTGTTTACCTGGGAATTTGAAAGAGTGTAAAATGCTTGAAAAAAGGCTAGAAGATGAGGGATCGTGATTTCGAGGTGAGTTTCTGTTCCACTCTGTTTTCAATATTAAACTGGTCTGACTTTTACTTTTACTGATTGGTAACTCAATTATGTCACCAAAATTTAATACAAATTCATGTTTCTCGGCAAATATTAATCTTAGCAAAAAATGAAGTCTTCAGGTTACAAAATGATCATTTGGTTATAAAACTAATTTTCATTTCATTTGGCAAAACATTTTCAATTTTGAGCAAAACTTGTTGTGAGCAACTTTGCAAGGTAAATGAGCAACTCTGAGCAAACCAGGGGAAAAAAGGTTGAAATATTAACGAACAAATATCTGGATTGTTAACTGGATTAGCAAACAATTCAATCTACTCATTATAATCACTTAGAGTGGCGTAAAGCGCATAATTTTCATTATTTTAATCAAAAAGTTAATCTCATTTAGATATTTATTATTGATGGTGAAGCGCCAGTCTAATGCACTTTCCTTCAAATGTAACTTTTTTGCTGCTTCTTTCAAGTTAAATGTGATTCTCAATATGAACATTGAATTCAATTTTTAATAAACGTCATTATCTTTTAGCTAAACCTGTTCAGATGGAAAAAAGTTATCCTTCAATTATGATGAAAGATTATTGTGAAATTGTTGTGAATCTAGAACTTTTAAAGAATTGCTTTTTTCTTTCCAAAACAAAACAATGTTCAACAACAAACGCAAGTGAATACACATTTCATCATAAAGTATTAAAGATTCAAAGGATGAAGACCAAAACTGCCTAGTGCAGAATTTTTTTGTCGTCAACATGTTAGATATGAAATTTTATGCTGATTTCAAAACATTAATCCTTTTTTCGATATCAAGTTTCGTTTTTGAGATATCGGGCAAAAACGTGAGATATGTGTGCAGACAATAATACACATTTGAATAAATGAAAACATCAGAAAAAAGTGCATTTGATGTGTGAAATAGACTTAAAATATGATAAAATGATTTATTATGTTCAATAATTCCGCAAAACTGGCCATTTTTGCGATTAATTGATATTTTCGCAGATGCTTAATGTACAAATCAATAACTAAAGGTGAAAGCACTTTCTAGATAGATTTTTTAGACATAAAATTCAATGTTGATTTCAATGATTTCATCTATTTTGATCTGTCACCCCGCAAAACTGGCCATTTTTGCGATTAATTGATATTTTCGCAGATGCTTAATGTACAAATCAATAACTAAAGGTGAAAGCACTTTCTAGATAGATTTTTTAGACATAAAATTCAATGTTGATTTCAATGATTTCATCTATTTTGATCTGTCACCCCGCAAAACTAGTAAATTTTTAAAAAAATTGATGTCTCTGAAATCTATGTGCATTGCATATACGGACCAGATATGCAAGGTTGAACAGATTTCTCATTTAATTTTCTAGACGCCATTTTTATTGTTGATTTCGATGTTATTGTTAATTTTGATCTGTAATCTCGCGAAGCTGACTATTTTGAAGATTTAAATCCATTTGCGACAGCGTTTGATACATAAAAAATGGCCACTTCGCGAGTTGACAGATCAAAATAGATGAAATCATTGAAATCAACATTGAATTTTATGTCTAAAAAATCTATCTAGAAAGTGCTTTCACCTTTAGTTATTGATTTGTACATTAAGCATCTGCGAAAATATCAATTAATCGCAAAAATGGCCAGTTTTGCGGGGTGACAGATCAAAATAGATGAAATCATTGAAATCAACATTGAATTTTATGTCTAAAAAATCTATCTAGAAAGTGCTTTCACCTTTAGTTATTGATTTGTACATTAAGCATCTGCGAAAATATCAATTAATCGCAAAAATGGCCAGTTTTGCGGGGTGACAGATCAAAATAGATGAAATCATTGAAATCAACATTGAATTTTATGTCTAAAAAATCTATCTAGAAAGTGCTTTCACCTTTAGTTATTGATTTGTACATTAAGCATCTGCGAAAATATCAATTAATCGCAAAAATGGCCAGTTTTGCGGAATTATTGAACATAATAAATCATTTTATCATATTTTAAGTCTATTTCACACATCAAATGCACTTTTTTCTGATGTTTTCATTTATTCAAATGTGTATTATTGTCTGCACACATATCTCACGTTTTTGCCCGATATCTCAAAAACGAAACTTGATATCGAAAAAAGGATTAAAGTTTTGAAATCAGCATAAAATTTCATATCTAACATGTTGACGACAAAAAAATTCTGCACTAGGCAGTTTTCACTATTCTTTTGGTCTTCATCCTTTTTTATCAACACTTTCTTTTCAATTTGAAAATGATAAACTGTAAAAACATTTTTACTGCCTCATGAATCAGTTGAAGGCTGGTGTTTGAAAAGAAACCAAAGTCACCATTGATTCCATTGAAGAGCCTTTTCCCCATTTTTGGTTTCATACTGAATGCCTTTCAATACCTTACAATGAACAGAGAAATCATTATTCTTTGTTAGTCTATAATTTAAATTGAGTTACAATCAAATAGCTGAACGAATCCAATGTCAGTTTATATCTTTTCTTGTGTTAATTATGATAAACCACCAAGATGACAGCAAATGAACACACATTTTGTGTGAAACGATAGTTGCCCTTTCAAAGTTGAAACCATCATTCAATGGGCA
The DNA here is from genome assembly GCA_036759885.1 of Tetranychus piercei. NCBI lineage: Eukaryota > Metazoa > Arthropoda > Arachnida > Trombidiformes > Tetranychidae > Tetranychus > Tetranychus piercei. The sequence goes on from CM071877.1 coordinate 2,677,397, forward strand.
AAGCAAAAGAAGAAGAAGAAGAATGCGAAAAGAGAAAAATGTGAAAAATCTCGAAGGAAATGAGATTCAGATATTGAATCGACTTTTCCTCTTGTCCATGATTATCTCAATTCTCTGATTTCGGTACCATTCCTAATCGTTACTTTATCATTACTGACGTGTGACTCGAAAACAAATTGAACTCTCAATGTTTTCCTTCAATCAGTTTGGAAGGATTAAAGTGAGAAAAAAACAGACAACTTGATAGTACATAATCTATATTAGATATATCTCAATTATCCTGGGAATGTTCAGAATGGATTCGATTCCAAAGTGATACAAAGTAATTCGAAGGATAATTTATATCAATGTGACTGGCAAAATGATGAACACTCCAAGTGAATCTGATAATTTCAAGTCATTTCATTGCTCAATATCTGTTAAGAATGGCGAAAAACAGGAAAAAAGAAAGATTTTCTTCCAAAGACTGGACCATGAACTTGTTGACTCTCAATGCAAAAGCGTGAAACATTGATGAACAGAAGAAGAAAATTGATGAATTTTGTTGACTTGAGTTATTGACAAAATTACTGGCAAATGGTTAGTGTTTGTTAAAAAAGGTTAATGTATTCGCTTATGGAAATGCACAGTTTAAAGAAGAAGACGAAAAATTTGCTAAAAATTATTTTTACTTTTTATTATTGAACTGATTTTCCTGGAAGTTGACGATAAGCTGAATCTATGAATCCATTATAATTTAATCAATCTTTGTTTGTATTTTGCTATTCAACAGAAAAAAATACTTAGCTGTCAATTTTTTTCTTTCATTTCTTGCTTTTCTTTCTTTCCATTCAAGAGATATTCAGATGAATTTAGAAAAATTTTCAACTGTGAAAGATATTGCAAAAACAACAGAAAATTGGATGAAAAAGAAATGAAAACTGAAAAGATCTTGAGAAAAGTTCTTTTTTTCATTTCAAAATGAAATTCAATAACAATGTTATCTTTGCAATTTGATTATAAATTGAACAATAAAGTTGATCACTTTTGCATCATCTTCTTACATTATATCAATTGGTATCTTGAACACCATTTGAATGTTAATGAAATATTATGCATTTGATTAAAAAAACAAGCAAACAGATTATTCTCCTTGTTATTATTTTTATAATCATTGTCATGTACAATTGAATAAATCAACAAAACAGAAAAAAACTTGAAAAGATTTGTTAAACTCATGGGAGTTCATTCCATCATGAAGAATTATTCCCAGTCAACAGTGGTAATTCTCTGGAAGCTTTTTTCTGATTTATTGAAGAAACGTTGAAACAAAAAATTGTATCTACGTTGACTCAATGCTTCAAAATAGGTCAAAACTGCGTTGAAATATATAATAATTAATTTAATTTCTATTTTTGTCTCAACTCTTTCAGAAAATGAAGAGACATCAAGGAGGCAATGAAAATTTTCTAAAATTTGTAATTTTCATTTTTGTTACACAGAATAATCACATTAAATATTTTTCTGCTGAAGTTGAAAATTTCAATGTTTCCTCTCGAAAAAGATCATTAATCTCGGTGATATTTTGGTGAATTAAGTTTAATTGAATCAAATGTAGCCAACGTAAGTTTAATGTAACATAAATTAGAAACCTGGATTGGTTGGAAAATCATAATTTTCAATTGAAATTTAGGTATTTGTAAATTAAGATGCCGATGAATTTCATCAAACAATTCTTTATTTCATCGAATATTTTCTATTTTCATTTATTTTTGAGAAAAGGAATAATAAGGAAATCTTTCTTGTACTGGTAATGGAATGATGTACTTTTAATGTAGACACATTTAGAAGAAACCGAGTCGATTCCAATAGATTCAAGTGTACTCTTAGTTTCAGTGACTTCCAAAATATGATCCAAGTTGTATGAAAAATATCCAGTTAATCCTTTAAAAGAAATATTCTGTACTTTTATTGAAATTGGTCTGCAGATAAAGAAATACTTCTCCCGTACTCCAACAATGTTGTCAATTACATAGTATTTTTTTCCAGCTTGGATATATGAATCATTTCTTTGCTTTTTCTCAGAATAAGCGAGCATAGAATATCTAATTCCATTGATCCGAATAGTCTTGAAAAATTTCAAATCATCGATTGAAATATCATTCAAATTGGCATGATCTTTAACTATTTCGAAAATTTCATTCTTCTTTCTATCAGACACAAACTTGTGCTCGATAGTTGTAATTACAAATTCTTCACCGATGATCCCAAAGAATTTTTTTTCTTTGTCATTTAGATGCCATTTCTTGATTTTTGTTTCAACAAATTCTGCGTAACGGAAATCATTCATAAACACACGAATCAATGCTTTACCAACAGATGAATATCTTCGAACTTTGATTTTAAGTTGACCCATGTGGTCTTCCAACGGATAAGAAGAAACATTAGCATTAGGTCCAAGGTACATCAATGAATCGGCTAAGTGTGACAATATGTGAAGATTATAAGTTAAAAATGAAGATCCAAATAGAACTGCTGTACTTTTTTGAAACTCTTCAACGAGATTTTTAATCTCAGTGATTATATTCGGTTGGACAGGGCCAGTATGAGCAAGGTAAAATAGCCTCGCTAATGTGACAACATGTCTGATCATTACAGGCTTGATCAATCCTCTGGTTGTTGGAAAGAAATAGTAAGCGAGAAAAGAATCAAATTCACACGATTTCCAGTATTTAATTTGATCTATTTGTCTTGGTACTCTTGGGAATTCAGAAGGTACTTTTATATTGATCAATCGCTGACTTATTTCTTTGATGAAGAATGTTTTATTAACATTCTTCTCGAAAATATTCCCTATAGCTGCATTTAAAATACCATTCACAATTAATTTACGAAAAACACCGAGACTAATGCTGTGCATCGGTTCGACAGCCGTTCCTCTGACAATATCAAAATCATCTAAAGTCAATAGAGGAGAGACACCATTGATTCCTTTAAATCGTGGATTCAATTCATTTGAAAACGGAAAATTTTCTTGCCATTCTTTGAAATTTAAGAAATCTGATTTTTCTCTCTTGATTCTTGATAAATAATCCTGTGTAACGTTAGAATAGACTCTTGCGCCATTAGCAGATGTTGCTTCAAGAAGACACCAATCGCAACCATTTAGATGGTTGTATTGTTTGACATTTCTCAAGTAAGCTCGCATTGGAGCATCAGCTATGATTGAAATAAGATGAAATGTAGCTTTACCAACATTCAGTCCACCAAGGTAAAAATCTATCGGATCTTTAGCTAAAGAATCTATTTCTTTTACGATTGGACTTAGAAAGTTTTCGACTGAAGGTTTTTCTTTTCCGACATAAAGCCCAACCAGGAAGAAAAATTTCTTTCGTTTATAAGGTTTCAAATCGTTCAAAGACACAAAAACTGGAAAGATTTTTGTTGATGAACTTTTAGAACATGATACTTCATCTGCATGAAGTGTTAAGGTCAATCTTTTAATTTCTTCCGTTCCACTATCTTTCACTTCTTTTGCCAATAGTGAATTAGAAACATCATCAATCAGTTGATCATTTTCAACACTTAACTGCCAAAAATAGTTAGGAATGGAGGGAAGATATTTTTCCAGCTGCTTGCGTAATGGTATATGCATGAAATAATTATCTTTTGGACCGAGCGAGCAAGGAATCATTTCGCCATCACATTCATAAGGTTGATAAATTTTTGGATCACCAATATAGGGTCCATGAGAATGATTTTTTTCACACAGAATGAATACTTCTACTCCGATATTCTTCGATTTCTTTTCCCAATAGTGTCTTACACTAGGAAAAAAGATTGGCTGTGAAGAAAATCTTTCCATAGCACAGTTGAATAAATTCGTCACGATTTCAGTTGCTGTTAAATTACATCCAGCATGTGAAAGAATAGCCAAAAGAACTGCCTCTAGAAATGATTCTTTTCTCGGCTCTGTTGAATCGTCCTGAATGAGAGATGGTTCCGAGTCATTTTCACTCACACTTGAGTCACACAGCTCCTCACTAAGAGTTGAAATATCATCAGCACTTGTAACTGATGATTGTGATGATACGAAAGAGTCATAATCATAATCTGGTAGATTTTGAACGTAAATTTGCTGCATTAACATATGTTGGCGCTTTCTTTTGCGAGACGAAGTTGAAACATTTCGAGAATACATTTTATGTATTATTTGACACAATGATTAATAAAATAACTAAATACTCTTATATAAATATATAAAGTCAAAAAAAATAATCAATTTAAATTTAAATCTCATTTAAATGAATCAAAAGCACATGTTAATGAATCGGAAGCGAGGGAAAAGCCATGTGTTGGGTTACTGTAGCAACAATCACGTGATGTTTTTTTCGCGTAAAAGAACATTTTAAATTTCTTAATCGCTTTAAGCTTGTGCTTATCAGCTTTTACGCTTCCTTCCGATTTAGATATAAATTAGTTTTTAATTTCATTTTAATTTAGTTTTATCACGTTAAACGTTGTTATTTTTACCTTGTGTTGATTCAATAATGAATAGTTATTGACTTTAGTCAAATATTTTATTTGTGATCAATTTAAATTGTTATGGAAACTCGAGCTAAGCGGAAAACTAATCAATTCAAGCGAGTTAAACCCTACAAACCTCGAACAATTTCTGATTTTGTTACAAATCAAACAACTTTGGTCGGCGTTTTTCTGAAATTAATGGATAATCAGAAGGCCATTATCGCAGTTGTGCGAGTTTCTTCGAAACAAAACAATGGAAAGATTATTCCAATTTGTTTCAAAGCAAAAAAAGGAGAAATTCCTCAAGATCTGTTGCCGTGTCAAATTCACAGCAAGAATTTGATTAATATCGAGATTCCGGATTGTAAGGCGATAGCAGCCATGATTGTGTCTGTTGGAGGTAAGACTAACTTAATTTTCTGTCAAAAATCATAAAGAAATCATTTCTAATTGTTGATTTTATTCTTTTCTTTTAGATGACTCGAAAGAGCTTTTTGAAAGTTATTCTCAATTTGTTATTGAAGCAAAGCAAAATGATATTCCAAATATCGAGACAAAAGTCAATGACTGGCTCGATATTGACGATATAAAGATAACTAGTCTTAAAAGCAAAGGAATTCCGATGACAGATGAAAGCGATTTTCAAAGGATTTTACAGAGATGTGATAGTTTGAAAAAGATTCGTAATTCTAAAGTTGAAAAAACTACAAACCAACCTTCAACATCAAACGAAAAGAATAAAATTCCTACTGGCAGTCAAGCAGATGAATCATCCAAAAGAAAGAAATTCAAATCATCTCATGATTCATCAATTTCTATGGTGAACGCAGGATTAGAAAAGCTTGATAATATAGCTAACTCTGAAATGGATCAAGCTTCGATTAGGTTGGCTTTCATTGAAGTTAGCAATATTCTGAAGTCAATGATGTTTATCAAAGCTAACCAGTTAATAAAAATAGAGCCGGAAATCAATAGTGAGTTTGATGAAAATGGATTTCGTTATATTCCAGAAAAAGATCTTACTCGCACAGAAGGAAAAATAACGCTCATTGAAGGTATATTACCCATTCCAACAATTAAATATAAAGATGCTTTGGCCGCTTGCCATGGTCGTATTATTGAAGCACCAGCATTGCTCAACAATATCGTCAGATACGCTTTTCCTTCACATTGGCTTGTTGGTGTCACTTTTAAAGGTACCGGCGGAAAGAAAAGTCTAGTTTCAATTTGGAATTTCACGAATCCTCTTACTGAACCATGTGAAGGGCCATTTCAAAATGGACTTGGTGAGAAAAGAGCCCGTGCATTATTCGGTTAGAATTTTTTCTTCATTCTAATAGTTGATAATTATATTATTCTCTTTCTAATTTAAAAATTATATTCTATTATTTATTTTCTTCTATTTTAGACCACGTAGTGCGTAAATCAAAGAGAGTTTTTTATGACAAAAGCAGTGAACAAACGCTGATCACAACTATTTCAAAGGCTATGTTCACCAATCGCTGTAAAGTCGCTCCACGAAAGAAATCTAAAAAAGATGACCTGGAGGAAGAATCGTCTGATTCTTCTGATAATAACGAATTGAATCCAATGAAAAAATTCAAATCAATGCTTGAAGCATATAATGACGGAGAAAATTCATCTGATTCTGTGCACTCAATATTGGATTCGACCGTTGGTTTTATTTCACCATTACAAGGTGATAAAGCTATTAAAAGTATTTCTTTAAGCTCTGGAACAACTAAAGGTGTTGTCGCTTTAGACGATGAAATTTCTAACTCTTCAAAGAAAGATTTCGATTTGGTTGATATTGATAATGAAGAGCAAAATGATAACACTGGTGACGATTTATTCGGTAGTAAAGTGAAAGTATTCAATGAAACAGAGGATAATTTTACCACTGAGAATGAAACTGAAAATGAAAAAACTCCGGAAAAAAGAGGATTTTCCCAGTTCAGACACACCTCTACTCCAAAGTTATCTACGATTATAGAACCCATACTGGATGATTCTGGAATAAATTCGTCCATATCTTTCCGTGGCGCGCTTAGTCCATTGAGTGCAAGAATGTTGGATAAAAAATCAGTATTGAGTGATTCTCCAATTAAAGTAAGGAAAGAGAAACAAAATTTTGTTAGAAATTCTCAAAGAATCGAGGATTCATCAAGTTCTGAAAAGTCTTTCGAAAAACCAGAGAAAGAATCCAATAAGAAATCAAAGCTTGAACAAATTCAAAAACTGATGGCAGAACTTGATGATCCTGATGCTATTCAGTCGCTTATGAGCAACAAAATTTCTCAAAAAACTATTTCTCAATAATTTCCTTATTTTCTTCGTTAAATATGAAATATATGAAAAATATATTTATTATCAATTGTTATTCAATAGATTTCAATCAATTTTTTCGATCAAATTATCTCTCTGTTAAAGCCCAATTATTTAGAAAAATTTCTTTTTTGTTCAATTTTTGTAACCAAATCAATTCATATTTACCTCGCTATTGAGTTTAATCTTCTATTAGGCATAATCAAATTGTACACGCCCATAATATTGTGTTGGTTTCCTTTTCCAACTTTTTGATTCACATTGTGAAAGTACATTCGTGTAAGAATAAATTTTTGAAATTATTCATCTATTTAATTTGTGAAATTATCCTATGCCTTTTCAAAGCCAAAAGCAAGAGAAAGCTACGAATTTTTTCTCTAGTCGCCAATTTGGTTCTCAATCAACACTTAAACGATCTCATTCTGATCTATCTCCAAATGAACCAAGTCCGTCAACTTCGTTTTTCAACTCGAAACTCAGCAACAGTAACCGGAGGGAAATCTCGGATAAAAATCTTGATGAAACACAAAGACCGAAAACTATATTTGCTATTCTTATGCCTTATATTCTCAAAGAAAATCTTAAGCCACTGCAACAACCTTTTCTTATGAAGGTCAAAGTGAAACAATTAGTTTCTTTTGGATTTGAAATTCCATTCAAAGAATACTTTGATAGAAAGAATAATTTCGTATTTCAAATTGGAAAAGAAAGATTATCAGCTCAGATTGTTGCGGTTGCTGGTGAGTAATTTGTTTTGAATGATTTCAACAATATTTTCCGTTGATTATTAATAGATTTTTTATTCATTTCAGACGATTTACAATCATTGAAAGCTTGTCTGAAAAGAAATATAACCTTGCATCCATCATGGCAGAGTCATGAAAAGATTCTCGGTAATACTTCGCTGGTAATGAATATTGATCATATGCCCCTTGAACTTAATGAGCCGCCTGTACAGCATGTTATCGGTAAAAAAAAGTTATATGAGCTGATGAAAGAGTTCATTAGTGATTCAAATGTTGATATTATTGAAAAGAATGAAATTCAGCGTGATGAATCCAGTTCATCAAATGATCGGATTAAGCAGGTTGAAGTTGCTAGAAAAAGTTCAACTAAAGACGTAATTAACGAACAAAGTGCTAATTTTGTTATCTCAAGTGATTCATTCAATTTAAATGAAATTGAGCATAAACTCAAAATTCTCAACGAGAAAAAAGTCTGGTTGCCAGAAAACGATACATTAAGTTTAATGGTAAAAAATACTCTGGAAGTAGTAAATTATCTATTTTCTGTAACTAAAAAAGAGGCTTCAAACCAAAAATTGGTGTTCAAAGTCTCTACAAATGACGAAACTTATAAAATCAAGAAAAAGGTAAAAATTCAAACTCAGTGAGAAATTAATCAAAATTTTAATAATAATTTTCCTACAGAACCAGATCTTTATCGAGGAAAGATACAGTTTGATCTCGATAGATATCAAAATTCTTTGCTTCGAAGTAAGCCCAGAAATCCAGCTGCAATAGCCTATCAATTAGTTCATACTGCTTTTCCAGTTAATTACTACAAAAATGTCACATTAGGAAAAAAGTTCTATGATGAAGAAGAAATTGAAATAATTCATGAAGAACACAAATCAGGAAAAGCCAAAATTCCATTGGCTTTTGTTTTTGGGTATCCAGACCCATACAGCGAGCCATTTGTAGGCAAATTCAATATTATCAGAGGTCAGGATCGAATAAGATCTTTGTTAGGTAAGAATAATGTCAAGAATACCTCTCATATAATGTTCTAAGAAATATTTCCTTCCAAAGATCATATTTTTAGAAAAGCAGAAATATTTCAGTATGACGAAGAAAGCGAAACAAAGGTACGAAATCGAATCGGCAAGGAACTAAGTTCTAAAAATCAACAAGACACGAAAATGAAGAAAAAATCTACAGACAAAGATCCCGAAGAAAATGATGAATTTCAAGATGGAAAAGCAAAGAGTAATATGATTGACACAAGAGAAAAATCTAAATTATTTTTCGAATACACGGAAACCAGCGATAACGATTTTTGTTTGAAAGACTTCGAAAAAAATTATTTTCTATAGAATATTTGAACTGACTCAAGCAATGAAATAAAAATCTTTGAATTAAATAAATTTCGCTGTACTTTTGTGTCAACGTTTTCTCAATCTGCTTCAAAAGGCTTCAAAAAAATTTTGCTTCAACATTTATTCAAAACACAGGGTTTTTGAAATTTTTTTGAAACATCGTTGATTCAAAACTGTTGACTGGGTTATAATCCATAATTTGTGCTATAAATACAAAAGTCAAGTAAAGTTGGTGACAAGAGACTAAAGACCAAATTAGGCTTAAAGTGAATTGAATATGTAAGTGTATATCTGCCATTTGAAGTCCGCAATCAGAATTCATCAAAATAATATTTGCGATTTATATATTAATATATAAATATAGTTGAAACACATTCTCCATCTAACGATATACTGTCCATCTAGCATGTATGCTGAGTAATAATATACTTACTAAAGATAGTTCATCTGAACCCCTACAGCTGATGTGCAATTTAATGTAGTACGTGCATTAGGTCTGAAGACATTTGATAGTCTTCACATTTTAGCTCGATTTAGCAAGTTCTAGCAGTATGAGCTGTATCTTTTTAATGTAACATCATGACTCAATGAGACCAATCCAAATATATTTTTGTCATCAGCAATCGTGATTTAACCTGCAAATGACCTCTGAAGGGTAAAATCAAAAATTCAAACACTCCACAAGTTTTCAACACTGTACAAAGTTCAAGTCAGTTGTTCAAGATGTTAAGGCGGTAAGTTGTTCATCGGATCTAAAAGTGGATTTACAAAATGCCTAAATCTTCGATTCGCATCGCCCGCTCACTCAGATAATGAATAAAAAGAGACAGAAAATATGCAACTCTAAATAACCCATCTTTTTAGGGTTGTATAATGTCTCAGTAATCTATCAATATCAGGGCAATACATCTGATGCTTTCGGATACTTTTTTATGTTTTTTGTTATGTTAGCTAATGAACTAAATAAGTTTGTTAAATTATGCAGGAAAAGAGGACTTAATTAGAATGAAAAACGTTTGAAAACAATGATAATCTGATAAAAATAAGATCGCTAAAAGAAATTCTATTCAGAATTATTCTATAATAGAAAAAATCAGCTAGAGCTTGATAGTGAGCTAGAGCCAGTCATTCTCGGAAAATGGTCTGATGACATTGAGTTATGATAGTTACGATACCTAGCAGTTATATGCAGCTGGTTGTACAGTCGATTCAATACAAAGCTTTGCCAACTTACTTCACAAAACTCCTCATTTCTCAAAGTGGACCTAGAACGGTTATAACCACTGCGTAACGCACTTATCGTAAATCTCTAATCACGTAATATCGATAAATGATAGTCTTTCGTGCAAAATCTGTTGAATCTCTCTTCATGTCCATCAAATATTGATGATGCTTTTTTTCATCACTTTATATTTTCCAGCAATCCATCCATTGCACATCATCTTTTCATATCAAACTGGATTTAGCTTTTACTGCAATCTTTTTTCCCTTTCGTATTTTTTCATTAGCTGTTGTATTTTCATTTGATTACTCTTGAGTATTGAATGAAAGTGAAAAAAAAGATGAAATGAAATAATGATAACATGTAAACATATAACAATAATGGCAATAAAAAGTTTACTTTTGTTGCTGTGAATCAGATGAAAGGGCTTGAGATTACGCCATGAGAGAAGAGTAGGAAAGCAAAAGAATTGAACATGAAAAGTTCATTTATAAGTTTGTTTCATTTGTATGATTAGCATTCAAAGGTTTCACAGTTGAATCAATCAGATTTTCATTCTTTATCCAAACTCATGGCGCAAACTGACCAATAGACTCTTATAGATTGAATAGCCTCTGAATTTGATATTGTACAAGTGCTATGATAATTCAATTATTAATACATATCTGTAGATGTTTTCAGGCTGTAACTGGTTTAAGGGTTTCATCTTGAGCAGCATTTCTTTCAACACTTTCACAATTCTTTTATTCATTTTCTCATCTTTATTCTTGTTTCTGATTTCTGTTTTCACTCAAGAGACTAACTTGGATTATCACTTGGAAAGGTAAACCTTGCTTGTGATCGCTTTCATTTTCAATTGTGACAAAGCAATGTTGGGAATGTTAACCAGATTCACTGTTAACTTTAATTAAATGCTGAATAGATTTACAATTGAACCAGACTATTTGGTATACATTTAGACTCTGTTTATTGTTTGTTTCGTTAGCAAAAAAATCACTCATTAATAACGCTTCTTTGCCCTTTTATTTCCAATTTTATATCATTGTTTATTACCATTAAATCGTTTAATCATGAATAAATTTACTTTTCAGGTAAAGTTATGCAAATTTGTTTCAATCTTTTACTTCCATTGAAGCAATCCTGAAAAGTTAATTAGTGAAGCGTAAAAAATCAAGAAAAACCTTAGAAGCAATAATAATAGTTAAATTTTCATGCTTTTTGCTTCGCTTCATCTTCAATTGTTTCATAATTAATCTCAATGTTGTCCAATCTTTTAATTTGAACAAGCTTAAATGATTAGAGTTGCAATCGTAATTAGCGTAAAATGTAATCCAAAGTTATTTAAATTTGCAAGCTTACAGAGTGAAAATGGCCCGCAATTGAAGCTATTTTTTCAATTTTCAACGCCTAAATGTTGAGTTCAGTTTATTTAAATGTTTTAATGAGTTTGGAAAGGTTTATCAAAATCAAATGGCAAATTTTTCTGCTGGAATCAAAGAGGAGTGCGAGGCTGAGTGGAGTGAAACTTGCATCCTGATGCAGATAATTGATAATTATACAAAAAATTAGCTAAGCTGAACAAATAGTTTGAATAATAATACAAAATTAAGCGATTTCCTAATCTTTTATAAGCCAAAGCATCAGTTGAACTGCGATTCAAATTTCAAGTTGACTTAGTCGAGTGTAATGTTTATCAGGATCAAATTAACTTAATAACTCATCGTCATGATCAATGAGGCTGTCTTCAGATTTTATCAGTTCAATCATGATAATGAAAGATAGTCCATTGATGTCCATTAAGATCTTAACCAGTCGAACTGACCAATTACTCTTGACTCAAACAAAGAGTAATGAGAGTTATTACTCTTTTGCCTGGAACCTTTGATCTTGATAGAATGAAAATTCATTTTTATCTGTCACAATGTCTGGGTGACAATGTTTGTCAGGATAAAATCAGCTCGACTCATGGAACCCATCATCATTTGGATTGCTAAGCGATATAGAATGTTCTGATTGAATCGATACAAAAACTATTTAAATTTGCTTGGTTTCACTTGCAATCAAATGATTAAAATGAAGATGAATTGATGAGAGAAAAGTTTTCAACTGAACATGATAAATTTTCACCCTCAAAACTGTTGCAATTGGTACAAAATATTAAAGTGAAGATGAATAAAGAAGATGAAAATAAGGTTAAAGAATGAAACTCGAATCTGAATCGCGGTTGAATAGACTCAATATTGTAAACAAATGGAGCCTAATGAAAAGGTTAACAATGATGAGATTGAAAAAAGTAAAACAATGAACAATTCTTATTGAACATTGCAGTTGAACCATCAATAATTTTGACACTTTTATCAAAGTCAATAAGAATTCATCGTAAATTCAGTTGACTCAAGACATCATCAGCATCAATACTCTTGAACCTTGAATTGAGATTTGATAATGCAAAAGAGGTTAAACAATACAAATGATGAAAAGACAGTAAAACAATCAATCAAAGAATCTAATAACGGAATGTAACTTTGACAGAAACTGAATGTACAGACAATTTGAATAACAATTGAAGATGAATGGGCGAAATTAAAGGTTAAAATCAATTAAACAATCTTTAATGTCTTTCCTTCAGGATTAACCTTGCAATCAAATTGAATTTGAATATCATTCTCATAACACAATTTATATACAAACTGATATTATCAATCATGTTTGACACGAGGGAACCAATGTAAGTCAAAATGAACTGCATGATATTGAATATGGTTTGAATGTTTAATGCTACTAATGTTGCAAGAAGTTCAGAGAGAAAAGGTTTTTTTCTTGTTCGATAAAAAGAAGTGAAAAGATGAAAAATCAGGCACAAAAAGAGTAAAAAATGATTCAAAATAATGTCAAAATTGAGTTGAAAATCCTTATTTCATTTCAATTCAATAATCCTTTTTTATTGAAATAAACTTTTCTTCTTGCAACATTTGAACCAGAATCTCTATAATAACAAATAAGAGCAAAAGAAGATAAAAAAGAGGAAAAAACATCAATATAAACACACACACACAATTCAGCAAGAAGAACATGAAATATCACATGAAAAAATTGTTATCAAACAGAAGAAATATTATTGAATGAAAAAGATGCTTCTGATTAAAAAAGATTCTCTCCACGAGAAACTCTGCTTTAGATCAACTAATCCTTAAAATGGATGATTATTGAACTGATTCAGTCTTGAAAGAGATAACAAGAAAACGATTGAAATTCTTTGTGTATTTAACATTTTCTCAGTTCTATTCTTAATCTGTTTTGATTTCAGTTAAATTATCTTCCGTTTTATCTGTTTCTCTTGGAAAAAGTATAAATTCTTTTCACCTTCTTCTTCCAATTCAACGATGATTCTGTTCTTCTCATGGTAATACTTTTCGCTTCAATCAATGCCTTTAGGTGAATGCAATAACTTACAAAGTATTGAACAGATAAAGTTTGATCATTCGGATGAAAACAAACAGAAAATGTTGGAATCAAATTGAACATTTTTTTTTCTTCCTTCAGAAGTTTTCTTCGCCAAATTTGTTCAACTTTCAACCAGAAAAGTGTTTTCATTTTAATAACTTGTCAATTAACCAAAGGCAATGAATTAATAACTTTGTTTGCATTTAAATCAAATTAACTTTGATATTAAACTTGAAGTTTATTTAAACTGCAATTGTTCATCTTTTCACAAATTGCAAACATTTTTCCTTCTTCTCGCCATGTTTACCTTGTTTCCATTGCAATTTAATTTCATGGCAACAATTGAATTGTCAGCAATTTGTTTATCAACAATTTACTTTTTAATGAATAAATAATTGCAAGCGCTTCCATTTAGTCTGAGTAAACAATTTAATCAACTAGAGATGATTAAATTGGAAACCTTTGAAAGGCACAAAATTGATTTGCATTTTCACCGAGTTTAGCAGAAAAAAAGGAGAATTTTTTTTCACTGAAATTCAACAATAAAATGAACAATAAAGGAAAAGATAAAGTGAACAATTGTTGTCAATAAAAGTCAATTGTTTGTTGACAGTTTTGTTTGTGGGCAAAGAGGCCAACCTTTTTGATCAGTGAAACAATTTAACTTGTTGTTTGAATTTCAAGTTGAACAATTTGATGATAAAGATGAAATTGGAAAGAGCATGAAATGAAAAATATTATTCATTCTGTTCACCTGAAGGCAAAGTTGAAAAATGTTTACATTTTCAAGCGAATTGAATGTTGCATTTGTTGCCTTGCATCGAGTCAACCAAGGTTGAAGGTTTCATGCTGATTCAAGCTCCTTTAGGACAAAATAAATAATGTCTGTAGGCTGCTGCTGGTTCGAGTGATAATACTAGTTATAATGGACAGTGAAAGGTAAAGGCTGAATACGAACTGGTAAACCGAATAATGATATCGTAATGACATGGTGAAAGGCAATTATCATCATTATTATGGGAATGAGGCGAGTAATGAGGAAACATGATGAACAACTCTGAAAAGGAATATTTATTTATACAAGATTGATTACCGGAATAACAATTGAATGTTCATTGAATAACGAATCAAGTGAACATTGCTCATTGGCTCAACAACAATTGCTAACGGTCAAAATTATCGCAATGTTTTTCATCGACAAATTAATTGTTTTGACATTTGTAAAGGTTGACTGTTATTAAGTTGCAACTTTTGTCTTTTAATGAGAAGGAAAAGTGAAACAATTTAAATGGGAATAAATTTTCAAAATTTCAACCCAAAATGTCTAATCAGACAATTTCGTGTTTCGAATGAGAAAACTGTTTTTCTTCTCATTAATAGTTTACAGTTTCATGCTTTTTTAGACACTTTTTTTCCTCTCGATTCTTCACCCTTCATCTTGATATATTACTTGGTTAACTGAGTCTAGTGAATCGGTTCATTTAACAATTAACTTTCCCAATCAAACTTTTACTTTACTTTTACCTTTTTGTCAGTCAACGACTTTTGTTTGTTTGCTTTTCCTCCATCTTTTTCATCTCATTTACAATTGAATGATCAATTTGATTAAATAAATACAGTTTACTCAATTCACATTTGACCAACTAGCCAAAACGTAAATTGTTTCAATTTCATTTTTATCTGACCACAAACTTCAACATGAGCTATTTGTCAAGTAAAGATAAACTGTTTTATAGCAGTAACTTTATTCACTCCCAGTCACTCCCAGTCAACTTGACTAATCTCATCTTTTATCAGTCAGTAAAAGTCATAGAAAGGTGTTCATTGATAGTAAATCATTTGAAGCTTAAAAAGATTGTAAACTCTTCTTTTTTGATAAAATTTTCTTCTGTTTAACCAATTAATTCAAAACTGATTAACTTTAAACTATCAATTATTCAATCCACGAGATTCATTTGCACCTCAAAGCAGATTCTCTGTTGAATACGAAATGGCGACTGTTGAATTATTCATTTGACAAAGGATTAACACTGTTAACTTTCAAATTTTATTTAATCATTTAGTTTGCTGATCAGATGATCTACAAATGGCACAAAATTCAAGCTAGTTAATTGCAAAATTTTCTTGTTCTAAGTTTAGATTTTCAAATGTTATATTTATCTGTGAATCTGTAAACAATGTGAGGTTAGAAGATGAAATAATTTTTGACTTTTTCATGATTAATTCGAGCTAATCGCGTGATGATCTGGAAAACATATTAAATATGAATTTTTTCCTATTTATTTAAAATTACTTTAAAACTTAACTATGTAAAATTGTTGCACTTCAATTGTAGTAAATGATTTGTGCTTTCAAAATCAACAAAATATGATTAAAGTTTAATTTTGTATTTTCATTCGACAAGCTGTCGCCGCGCAATTAACGAGCGCAGAGGCAATAAGAAAAGCTAGACTGGCGCGTGACAAGTACAATGCCATGTCTCGAAAAGTTAAATAAACAATTAAACGAGCATTTAATCTAATTTTTATTCGATTTAAACATCTTTATTTGATTAATTAGAGTGTGTGCAACCAAAAATGGATCTCTGTAGAATTGAAATTAATTTGATTTTATGAAAGAAGGCATTAGAAATTCATTGAGTCTTTTCAAAACTTCTGTAGCATGTCGGGTTTGGCCACACTTACGCTTCAAAGTCGAATATATTTTCGCTAATTTTAGCATAAATATTCATGATAGAGATCTGAAATTCTGTGTAGCAATACTTCTTGAATAGTTCTATCGAATAACAGTCGGAAATCTATTTTTGAGACGGATTACTTGATATAGCGATCAGGTCGTTTTACTTAAATCGATCCGCAATTGATAACGGAAAATTGATTTCTAATTTTTATTTGAAAAGTGTACCGACTGGATAAACTTTCTGTGAACCTGGTGGAAGCAAAAAGAGATGATTACATTTTATATACTTAGAATTTTTCTTTTTTGCGCCAAATAAACAATTAGTAATCCAAGCTAATCGTGCGATAATTTCAGCGTTTCTAAAGATATTTTAATGAATACTCATTTTAGTTGAAGTTGAACAACACTGTCGTCTGCAAAATAATTAGTTTTAAGTTATCATTATAATTAGCATTGGTGTGTTCATCTTTTATTCTCATTAAATGAATGTTCGATATGATTAACTTAGTAATTGCTTGATGAAATTGATTTGGAGAATGAATGTTTCTTAAGATGACAAGATCTGGTTACGTTTGGACTGAAGGTAAGGTAATGGAGTGGGTCAACACTTAGGTCAGAGCTGCACAAAAAAAGGTTAGAGGAATGCTAGATATCTTCAGGTTTTGCAGAATCGATTAAAAATCCTTTTTTGGCGAGTTATGCATTCAACACTTGGAATTGCAACAATTTTGTTGTCAAAATAAGTATAAATTTTGGTCACAAAGGTGTGTATTAGTATTGCCAGTTTTAACTTGGAATTTGCTCAATCTGATTGGACTTCTTGAATTACTTTTCTCATTAAATGAACACACAAATCATTGGTAATCAATTGAAGGGTCAAATCTGTATGCTTCAACATCTGTCTAATATTATCAACTTGATGATCGGATTCCCTTTGTTTCAACCTTTCACGAGGCAAGAGACTAATCAATATGGAAACACTTTTCTTTCAAGAGTCAATCTTAACAAGTGGTTTACATCGCAATCAAATTGTACAACTTGAAATGCAATTATGAAACAGAAAGATGGCCAACAATTATTGATTGTACAATATTACAATGAAAAGTGTAACATTTGCGAAACTCACAATAAAAGTGTTAAGAAAACATTTAGATCAAATCGATTTGGACCAATTTGAATATTGTAAATGACATGACATTGAATATATGCATCTCAAGTTGGATAGCATCTTGTATCCAACAATGAAAAAGACAATTTAAAATAGCTTTTCAGTGAAAACGGATGAAGATGAGAGTCGAAATGCAAAATCTACTGTTTCTGTAAATATTTCAGGTTGTCAAGTAAACCAAATCGATTAGTTCAAGCAAAAACAAAAGCCAAATCGGCTTAAGATTAGAAATAAGATGAAACATATGTGAAAGCTTGTGATGAATAGAGATGTTTCCTCAAAAATCAGGGCGAAATTGGAATTTTCTGCAAAGTCAGACAATTCCCATGAGATCACATGAAAGGTCGAAATAATTTCCTGACTGTCCGATTCTTCATTTGCTATGCAGTTTCAACCAATAAATTACTGTGACTTTCGTATCACTCAAAAATTGAAAGATCAAATTTATTCCGTTTACCAATTTGATAGTTTGCTTGCGAGTCACCGTGTACCGGGTCAGTTATCGATGAGCTCATAAGCACTATGCATGTCGTATCTATTCAACGATATTATGTTTAGAAATATCCTATCAATTTATAGTTTAACTCAGTAATCATACATGCACGATAGAAGGCGAGATTCAATAGGAAAAAGCGAATGGAAAATGAAAAGCTGCATATTTAGTAAATCACCTTCCATGGTAGTATTAAGGGGTTAACAATATGTACTAGATCTAATGAAACGCAAAGTGCGATATCTCAATGAGTCGCAGGTTTTGAGCAACATGCATTTCATGAGGGAATCGGCATGCAAAGTTCTATCTGAATAATTAGATTCCATGTGATCATAATGGGATCCCATGGGAGTGGTTGATTAACTCTCCAAATAATTCGAACCTCGATCTGATTCTTCGAAAGGCCTACTGCACTCATCATAAGCTTTCAATTGATATGGTTCACTTTATTCTGAATGTTAGGTCGAAAATCCGATGCTTTTGAAATCCATTATCGAAGATATTTCTTATTGAAAAATGAAAATTTTGAAGTGGATTGAGAAGATTTTGGATAAATGAAAAGTTCAGATTTGCTGTTTAAGTTTTATGTGAGATTATGGCGAAAAATGCAGATAACTCGACAGATTACTCAAGTTGTTGCAATTCAATGACGTTTTTAGATCAACAAATCTCGAAGGGAATGTTATTTATAGAAGCTAGAGAAAATTTCACCATTCATTATTCAAGAAATTTGAGATTCAACGTAAAATTTCAGAGCAAATAAATTATCTGATTGTTACAAAGGTTAATGAAGAGTAAATCAATGTTGAAAATTTGATATTTGGAGGAACATTGAAACGATATCGAAATTAAAGTCTCGCCAAATGAAAAACAAATCGATTATTATACAGCAACTTATTCATTTTAATAGTTTAAAGTTCATAATTTATTTCAACATGCAATTTCCTATGAACACTTAGACATTGGAAAATAAATAAAGTAAATCAAATAAAATATTTACATTATAAAGCACCAATGAGTTTAATGCACAATAAAAGATGAAAATTTTGTAAATAGTGGAATCAATAAGTTAATGTATTTCATTGAGCAAACAGTAAATCCAATGATCAAGTTAACCAGAAAAATGTCATTACCTTCTTCAAAGAGTAAAATGAATCTTGCGAATTGGCCGAATGAGATTTGATCAGATTGAAAGACGGAAAACCCTGTGACCATGAATAACCAGAAAAGATTGAAAAACAGAAGTGTTTCAAGATTGTTAATGATTAACATTTTATTCTGATAAACATATTCAACTTTAAAATTGAGCCTCATGACCTTTAAGTTTACAAGTGAAAATTCAAATGAGCAACTTGACTCAGTGTTCAGTGATTATCGGCTTATTTTGAATTAATACTGTAACACCAAGATGAAAGCTAAAAATAAAAGTTGATTTTATAAGAGCTTCTTTCAGGTTGAAAAGTATAATTTTCAAACAATAAAGATTTAGTTTCAGCTGAAATGGTTAAAGTTGAAATAACAAAAGTTAATGATAGATTCAATGTTTGTATCAACAATCAGGCCGTTTCATATTATAATTACAAGAGACTCAAAGTTGTACTAATACATGTTGCTTTAATGATCAAAGTTTATTCCAACATTTGGTTTCAAGTAAAAATGTTACTCTCAAAGGTTAAAAGGTTAAACTTGAAGCTCAACATTTCCAGGTTGTTTTGCATTATAATTGTGGGATTGATTAGAGTGAATAAAAGGTGGCAAATAATGTATCATTGATATTTTGGGTTGGATTTTGAGATCAATTTTTGTAAGTAATTGGTTCAGTTTGCCTTTTCCTTTTGCATTTCCATCTTTATTGTTCAGTCTTTTTACCAATCTTGTTGGATTGCTTGGGTTACAATTATTTCTCAGTGTTATTTATCCAAGATAAATAATCTCAATCAATTGGTAATCATTTTGAATTAAAAGAGGCTCATTGATTGAATAAGCCTCTCAAATTGTGTTAGTTTGGTTACATTACCATTGGTGCTGTTCATTTGGGTTTCCCTCTCAACTTTAGCTAATAAATTAAGTCAAACTTTATGATCTGGTTAATACTCCTTTGATATAATATTTAATTTGATTGATTTATCAAAGATTTATGAATGTTGCTCAGGAATAACAAGGAAACCCATGTAAAAGGATGAATCAAGAGCAAATAAGGTAGAGTCAGTAAAGGTAATGAGAAAGGTTAGAGGATAAATTGGATAAAGGTTTGGATGTTGAATGGGTGAAAGAGTGTGATAAGAATTGTCCTTTTTTTGTCTGTCTCATGGATTTGCTTATCAGATTACAGAATCGAGGCTGAAAGAGTGAAAAATATCTGAAAGATCCAGAATGATTGAAGAATGCACAGAGACAATTGAGTCGATTGAAGGCTTAGGGAGTAAAAAAACTACAGCAGAGCCAAGGGTAAAGGAATGAGTAAATGAATGATGATGTTTAGCAGGATGATGAAAATAATGGAACTGGATGAACATGATAATGATGTTTATCATGAGGTGAAAACTAATGGATGTTGTATGCCAAGGAAAAAACTATACATTGGTGGGTTGAAGGAGTAAAAATGAAGGGATGCAAGAAGAAGTCTGGACCAGATTGAGAGTCAAATGTATTGGGTTAAATTGAAATACACCTTGAAACAAGTAGTAGTTGGCATAATTGGAGGTGACAAAATGCTCATTGATTATCACTGAAAGGGAAAAAAGATGATGAAATTTCCATTCGTGGTAATAATATGTTATCATCTGTCAACCGGTCTTGTAATACTGATCATTCAACGAAAAGTAATCAATATTCAATCAAGCATTATGTCCATCTCATGATTCAAAGTGAAATAAATCAAGTATTAGAATCAAATCAAGCCTCAGTCAACAATCTAGTCACTTTGAGTGTTTAAAAATGTCAGTTAATTTAGATGTTCGTTTAACCAAACAACTTGAAGTTAATCATTTAAATCGTTCAAATCATTTTTAAATGTTGAATTAATTGAAGGAAAATTAGCAGTTCATTGGGATAAATCAATATTGTAATTGTTTAGGTTCACCATTTTGATTGCGTCTGGAAATGAAAAATTACCAGATAATGATTACCGTAAAGGCGCACATAATGTCACATTTTTCTGAGTTAACACACACTCAGTGATTTAAAGTTTCTCTTGAAACGAGCAAGCTCATCTCGAAGCACCGCGACATTTTATGCGCTGATTGGGAAAAAGATGCGTTTGAATATCAATGCAAATCCGTAATATCATACCGTAATGTCTGGTAAAATATCAAAAATAACGGGTTCGGTTGAAGAAACAAATTTCTCTATCAAAAATATCCAAAAGAGCAATCTCAGGCTTCTTTTAGGTTTCAATCTTGACCAGTTTAAGTGTAAATAAAAATATTCTGACCATTTTTCGACAAATGGCGTTCAATGTTCGCTCTTTGATTTATTTCATACAATTTTGGAACAGATTTTTCATCAAACTCATTTTTCTGATGTAACTTTCAATGAGCAAATGCAAATGAAAATGCCCTTATTTCGAGGAATGAAATTTTCTAACCTGAGTATACATTCATGGACAACAGGTCACATTGATTTGTCGATAATTAAACCTAAAAGTAACTTAGTGCTAATGTTGCAAAGAAACTTGCTCAAATTAACCTACGAGATAAGCATTAATTTTCACAATTAATGATTAAAAACTCTCGAGTCAATAATTCTCTGTGTTCAAGACTTAACTCTGAAATTACAGATTAATGGAAACTGAATCAGATTGATTGAACAATAGATCAATTAGATTTAAAAATTCTAACCAATAGTTTTGTCTGTATTTCAAAAAGTACTACTTTTAACTCCAACTTTACTCTGTCTTATATTTGAATGCAGCAGACGAAAACGGCCCTTGGCTGGTAATCAAAAGGCATTTTATGATCTTTGACATTTCCACCCAATCGACGGCAACATTCATGAAGATGATAAACTTTTCATTTTAAATGCATTGATTTCAATGTAAACATTTCAGTCTTTTGTGTTTGCTTTGAACTTCTGGGAGCAAATATTATAATAAAACTGCAAGATTTTACTCGAAATGTTTATTAAAGTCAAATCAAGAGTCAATAGTTGTCATCAGATTAACATCATGTTAACAATCTTATTGATTAATGTATTTCTGGTTTAGCCAAAAGCCAAAATGACCTGATTGCTGGCCATTCAAGCTTTAAACCAAGAGTAAAACATTTTCAATCAATCGAAATGTATATTAAAATCAAATCAATTCCAGTCACTGAAAGTGCATTGAAACGTTGTGCAAACTTCCGACCGAATCAAATCCTGAATCCCAGAATGAGTGGAAATTATCAACATCAATCAACTCTTTACTCGAACAATGATTTTGCGGATAAAATTTTGAAATGAACTTGGCTTACTCCTAATCAATATTTGAACAATAAAGGCTCAATCTTTGGAAAGATTGAAAGTTAATAACGAAACAGTATATTTCAACTTGTAACATCTGAAGAGGTAAATTTATATGCAAAAAGATTCAAAGGGAAGTGAAAAGAAAAAGAAGAGCGAAAAGTTAATGACAAAAAACTTTAATTATAATGATAATATTTTTCCTTTCCAGGTTTTATTATATTCTTGAAGATTCCCCTGTACTTTTATCCTGCACATTACAATATTAATCCGATGAAAAACTGTTGCCTTAAGGTTGAACTGATGAAAATTGTTGAATAGCTTTTACAGTGTTCAAAGTGGAAATCACCAAATATGAAAAGGTATTAATGAAAATAGCTGAATGAAGGAGAGGAAAGAAAATTTTCATTGAACAAAAGTAATATTATATCAATATAATGTATTCTCATTGGAAAGGTATATTAATGGATAAATATCACTTTTCACTGTTTCCAGCCTTTTTGAGGCCGTTTATTTCCCAATCGGAAATCAAATGTTTCACTTGATTTATTCATTTTCATTGTTGATTATTATCCATTATTCAGGTCTTTACGATTAAAAAAGATTGACTTTTAAGTGGTAAACAAACTCACGGCAGATCGATACATTTCATGCATTGTCATTACCAAAATGGGTAAGATTATTGCAATGCTAAGCAAACTGTTGAACAACTTTTATTATTCAATATTTGATTTAATTTCGTTTTCATCTTGATCGATTCCTAATTCAGTTCAATCTTTATCACTCTCATCATCCTTATCTTCATCTTCATCTTCAACTCTATTTTTACAGGGTTACACACAATCAATCAATCAGTAGCCTTAAAAACTCACGCAATCTCATTTTACTTGTTCAGTCACAAAACTCTGTAAGTTTCTTGATCTTCTTTCTTTCCCTTGTTACTCCAACTTTTCCAATATCAACATCTTGTTCATCCTCATCCTCATCATCCTCATCATAATCATCATTTGTAAGTGTTTACTTCAACTCATCAACTGATTAGATTTTGTGAAAACCGCAAACAAAAAGATTGAATTTTATTTCCTATTTTCTTGCTTTTGATTTTCCCTCTCCAACTCTTCATTTTTTCACCTTATGATCCATTTTGTACCCTTGTGTCACCATCGTTTGGCTCTTTATACCAAACTTCATTTTAACCGGTTTTTTTTCATCAACAGTTAACAACGTTTTCCTTTCAATTTTTACCATTATTATTAATCCCGATGGATTCGGTTTCCATGTAATCATTGATTTGTGAGTTTTATGTGAACCAACAATCTTTGGAAACATATTTTTCATTTTGAACTCTTCTGTGATTTCACGCTTTTTTGTCTTTACTATTTGTGGGACTCCATTACTTTTTACATTCATCATTATCATCGTTTCTTTCATTGATCTTGTTCATTGATCATCTTCATATTCTTCGTCGTCTTCTATCGGTTTACCATGCAATGTTTACTTTTTCACCGACATATTAATCATCATCGGCATGCAAAAATATCTCTATTCAATGGTGTGTACATTAAAATGTAGTCAATCAATTTTGATTTCACCATACATGCTTAATTCTACATTTTTAGTCCTTTTCACATTCCTTCTTTTCATCCTACTTTGAATCCTTTTTAATTCATCTTCTCTTTTTCTCTTCTTTTTTCTCACTTATTTGACTGTAGCTTGCTGTTTCTATTCATAAGTAATAAGGCTTACTCTTTGAAATCCTGAGTCTTTTTACACCTTTTAATACTCAAATCTTGGAAACAAGAGAAGGAAAAGGTTACGTTTGAAGAAATCAGAATATAAGAAAAGCAGTTTTTTATTTGCATTTTAGAAATGGAAATGTTTAATAAAAAACAAATGCAATTCAAAGTGATTCAACACAAAAACACAATTTAGGCCAACATAACTGAAAAAAGGATTAGTTTACAACTGAGCCCAATGACTAAGTTGTTTTCCTTCATTTTGGGCCTTGGCTCAAATAAATGATCGTCTGTAAACTTGTGATTATTTCAATCATTAACTGACTTCATCCGTTTACCAATATGATCAATTTACGTGTTGATAGTAACAGTGTATATTTTGGTGCTCAATTTATATCCGAATATCCTGGCTTCGTTTAATTTATTAATCGGATTACATTGGGAAAATGTAAATCCTTGTCGCCATCTTCCTTTTTTCTTGATCTCCAAGTGATGAGCTTTCCAGTAGATTATCATCAACACAAAAGTGATTTTGAAAAGTTTGCTTCTTATTTTACATTCCTTCACATTCCATCGATATTTCGTCTTGTACATTCCTTCATTAGTTTGCAGTTTCGCTTTTTCAATCGTGAATTGGCTATGTGATTAAATCTGTAAACTCGATGGTTCAAATTGTTGGTTATGTCTGGTCAAGTTAACATCGGACATCCATTATCGTCCAAACCGAGTGATTTAACAAGTTTGCTTGCTATAACAACATCATTAGAGAAACCCTTTCCACCGTCATTTGAGCTTATTAGTGAAAATGATCATCATGAGCATAATTTACAGGAAATCACAGCAGCGATTACAACTCCAATTCCAGCAGAAGTTCATTCAACGACAATAATCCCAAGCGTAATTTCATTAACAACAACCTCAAATGCAGTTCAAATTGCAGTTAATGTTAGCTCCTTATTCACTTATGAACCAACGAACAAAAGGGCTCATATAAATAGTAATTATAACAAAAGTTCAACACAAATTGCTCCGATTTTTATTAGTTCATCGAATGATGGAAGTCCATTAGTTTCATTATTGGAAACCAATGCAACTCAAGTGGTTACCGAATGTTGTAATGTGAATAATTTAACTTCAACATTTAGTGAAGATGATGCAAAATCTAATATTGGTAGTAATCTAAGTGTCTTCAATTTTCATGATTTAACTAAAGTTGATCAACTCATCAACATTACAAGTGCTATTGACCAAGGCAGTCTACTTGAGAATTGGGCTAATCAATCATTGTTAATCACTAATTGGACTACATTATTCAATGATACAATCAATTTGTCTTTTAATTCCACATTACCTTCATCATTATCTCCGAATAATATTATTACAGCAAATTGGACAACTGAACCTGATTTACGAATCCATCATCCCTTTTTAGCACTTTTATTAGGAATCATTTGTCTACTTGTTATATTTGGTAATATATTAATTATGGTTGCCATTAGACGTGAACGTTATTTACACACAGTTACCAATTTATTTGTGGCCTCATTAGCAGTAGCTGATTGTCTTGTTGGAGCAATTGTTATGCCTTCTTCGGTTGTCCATGAAGTAATGAATAAATGGTGGATATTTGGTCAAGATTGGTGTGATCTTTGGCATTCATTTGATGTGCTTGCCAGTACAGCATCAATCCTCAACTTGTGTGTTATATCATTAGATAGATATTGGGCCATAACTGATCCAATTAGTTATCCAGCTCGTATGACTACAAGAAAGGCCAAAATATTGATTGCATTGGTTTGGACTTGTTCAGCTATAATATCATTTCCAGCGATTATCTGGTGGAGAGCCGTTTCAGCACCACCAAGGCCTTTGAGATGTGATTTTACTGAGGATATTGGATATCTTTTATTCTCAAGTATAATCTCATTCTATGGTCCATTAATTATAATGCTAGTCGTTTACTTTAGGATCTATCGTGCAGCAATAAACCAAACAAAATCAGTTAAAAGTGGTACAAAATCAATTGCAGCGACAGATGGAAATGAGAATAATGCTGTTGTATTAAGGATACATCGTGGAGGTGGTGGTGGAGGAGGAAATAATATAAATATTAATAATAGCGGTATTGTTAATTGTTATTGTGATAGTGAGAGTCACCCCCATCATGCTCATCATTATAATCAATCTAATACTCATTCTCATCCCGTTAATCATTTAAAATCTCGTTTGGTTGGTGAAGTATCATTTGAGGAACCTTCTGAATTAATAAATTCAGATGATAACTGCCTTAGTGTCAAAGTATCGTCCGTTCGACATCGTAATATGAAAGCTTTTTCATTAAGTCGTAAACTCGCTAAACTAGCAAAGGAAAAGAAAGCAGCCAAAACACTCGGAATTGTCATGGGAGTCTTTATACTTTGCTGGTTACCTTTTTTTATTGCCAATCTTGTTAAAGGTTTCTGTGGTGATGTTTGTTTAATCAATCCAGATTTGGTTTATCCTCTGGTTACATGGTTAGGTTGGCTTAATAGTGGTATGAATCCAGTTATCTATGCATGTTGGTCACGAGATTTTCGAAGAGCTTTCAAAAAAATTTTATGCTCCTGGTATAAACCTAAATCTAATAGAGGAACCAAAATTTTACAAAGACCTCCTGGTACAATTCAATCGACCAGATATATTGTAAATGATAATAGCAAAAACTCAAAGAATGGCAGCAATGATATTGATAATAATAATGAAAATGGTAACTATTCGCCATCTGATGTATTTAAAGCATACGAGTCAAGAAAATATGAAACACAATTACCAAAGTGCCCACCAGATTCAATTGGAATGATTAGCTTAACGTCAGCTTCAAATAGCTCATTCAAATCACAAAAAAGTGAACCTCTCAATGGAATTTTTTATTTATCAAAAAAGTGATTCAATTCATTAAGTAAAACTGAAAGAGGAAAAAGTTCAAGTTGAAATTGTCAAAGGAACAATAACGAAATAAATTATCCGTGGAGCCATTTCACAGTTATATTGTTGATATTCGTTAGTTTCCTTCGTTGATGCACACTGATAATCAATTGTTGGAACAAAAGATATGTTTCAATTGCACATTTGAACAGTCCATTAATAATATAAACATTTGCTCTGGTTGCTCTTACGCCATAAGATGAAGTTAACCGTAAGACGACTTGAAAATCAAATGAACAAATATAAATTGACAAAAGTCGACTCAAGATTAGGAGCAGTAAAGGATAAGATGGATCTAAAGCAAGGACAAATTGATCATTAACAGGATCATCAATGTTGCAAAAAAAGTGATTACCGTAAATGGGTGTGTAAATAACATTAAGAAAAAAAGGAAAGAAACTTGAATCAGAAAAGGCCCAGAGTTTTGTTCATATTTTATCAACAGGACTTTCACCATCAAACCAAGTGAGAGAAATAAATTTTCTTGTTAAATCATCAACAAACAGTTTAATATTCTTGGAATCTATTCAACGCATTAAACCGTTAGTATGATTCAAGATTGTTTGAATAGTTTGATGATGAAATATTAACGAAATATATTCTTGATTTACTAATTGGAAAATCTTCTCTTGACAGGAATCCCAGTAACAATTAAGATGATGGTTACAATAAGCTGATTGATGATAGAAAATATGAGGAAATCAATTCTGGTCTTCTAAATCAAGTTGACAAACCAGATGACAAGCATTTCTAAATTAACTTCTTATTATTGATACTTGTATTGCATAACTTGAAGAACTAATTGTAAATAATGTCTACGCAATAAAGCATAAAAGTTGTTTAAACTTGGTTCTGTTTTTGTGTTCAGTTTTGACTGATTTAACCTCTAGTTTCGCTCATTGTTTGATTTAGTTTAATTAATTTTAGACAATCAAGAATGCTCAATGACAAATAAGTGAATCTTTTCAAAAATGAAATAAAGCTATTTATAAGCAATAAAATGTAAGTTTTTTTCATTCAAATGAATCATTTATTTTTAATTCAACACATTATTTCGATGTTAGCGTTGTTTACTGTTGCTAAGAGAGGGTTGTCAAGACAACAAACTCAATGATGTAAATCATGTTTAAAAAAAGATTCCTTTATTCTCCTTTAAAATCATTAAAGTTTTTCTATTTTTCTATCGCTTTTTTTCTTAAAAGTCAAATTTTGTTCATAAGATGACTGAGTTTCACGATTCATCATCAAAACAATCTATTGACACAACACCAAAAAGTGCTAAATTCATCTCGATAATTTTACCCAGAAGTGTCCTTTCAAATAACCATGAAAACAACACTTCTATAGAAGGTAAGACTTTCTCCGATTTTTTTATTGTTATGATATGGTTATAATGTAACACACTAAATTTTCTTTCTAGAACTGGTTTTAACGGATACTGCGAAAGCTTTCGATAAGCTAAAACAAATCAAAGGATCCCGGTTGAGGATTTTCGATAAATATGAAGATGCTCTGAATTGTAGTCTCGAAGGAATTGATGATTTACAGTTGATTCCAGAACCACCCAAGGAAAAGGTTGCGGAAAATTTTCCTACACCTTCACCACCTGAGCTATGTAAATTAAGGAAAGCAATCGAGTGTGGTGACTTTGATTTGGTTTATTCGTTGATAACTGAAAATCCCAAATTTGTAATTACTTCGAGTGATACTCCAGTTATTTTGATGGAAGGACCTCGCTTTAATGGGGTTCATATTGCATGTAGATGCAATCAAATTGAAATTCTTGAATTCATTCTTAAAACAATCAACAATCCAGATTTTATTAAAAAACTTTATCCAAATGATTCTGATGCTGTTACAGAGGAAACAAGAAAACATTTATTGGATTTATATTTGAATACTCCTGATAAAGCTGTAAGTTTATAGGAGCAAAATCTTATTGTACACTATCTAATTATTATTTTTCTAAATTTTATAGGCACTTGACACTCCACTACATTTTGCTTCCAAATTTGCTGCTGCTGATTGTGTCAAACTTCTTCTGACTTACCCTGGTTGTGATCGAGAGAGACGTAATAAGTTTGGTGAAACACCATATGATGTCATTTGTTCTCGTAAAAGAGACCCTCAAGCATATGAAAAAATCAAAGAATACTTCGAAGCGCGTTTTTATATTTCAATTATGAGGAAATATGACCGTGTTACCGTTTGTACACCTACTGAAACACCACCCAAAGATGATAGTATATCTGGAATAGCTGGTCCAATGTCTCCAAAGCTGGCTGAGGAAATTTATTCCAAATTAAAATCTCCTGCTAAATCTACTTCACCTCGAAAATTCAATATACGTTTAACAGATGGTTCTCGAGGAGTAGAGAGAGTTGCTCGGATGGAGTGTAGATATCACAATCTGGACTGGGTAGAATATTGGCCTTTTCTGAACTGTTATGTCGATTTAGCGTCACATGAGGGACTCGAAATGTTAGAGAAACATCTTGCAAAAATGCACGTGAGTATTTTATCTTGGAAAATTCAACATACGAAAGGATATTTTGAATTCTGGATTTTGAATGAAGATTCTTCTTCACAGGATCTTGCCTGTAAGCAACCTGATGGCGAAGAATCCTCCAGTGATAAACCTCATGAAAAAAGTTCAGTAAGTCTCCTTTGTGATAGACTAGGATTACTTTCTCTCGCCTCAAACCAGAGTATCGATGGTGAACTTATTAAATCTCAAGATGCAAACAGTAGTGATGATGATGATGATTATGTCACTCCTCCTTCAAGTCCTGTTCAAGTTGACTTCTTCGTAAATGGGTATTTATAAATTTACTCGATTTTCTTAATTTTTTACAAAATTTATTTTAAAACTAAATTTTATATTTTTCTATTAAACAGAAAATCATTCTCTCAAAGTGATAAAGATGCTGCA
The DNA here is from genome assembly GCA_036759885.1 of Tetranychus piercei. Classification (NCBI taxonomy): domain Eukaryota; kingdom Metazoa; phylum Arthropoda; class Arachnida; order Trombidiformes; family Tetranychidae; genus Tetranychus; species Tetranychus piercei. The sequence continues at coordinate 2,707,404 of CM071877.1, forward strand.
AATGCCTTGGCGGACATAAGAATAAACGCATTTCGATTTCCATATACAGCTCAATGGTTGAGAAAAGTGAAGCGGGAAAAATCTATGACATCTCCATCTGAAGAAACATTTGTGAATTTTGATAAAGTTGCTGCTAATATTGCACACTCAACGCCAAGAAAAAGCATCAACTTGATTGATTTAATATCACCCAGAAGATTTCACGGCTTAAGTGATCAACAAAGCTCAACAGAAATTTCTGGTAGTGATGATGATGTCTTTCACGAAAGCTTTAAATAATCTTAATAATTATAATTTTAGAAAAGAGGTCGAAGAGAAATGAGTACAGAATGTTATAATGTTAAGGGAAATTTTATTAGACCGTCAGGGTCAAATGGATGTAAAGATTTAAATCTTCACAATACAATAAAATAAACCGATGTTGTTAACTACTAGATGAATAAATAATTGTTCTTCTAACAATCATTAAAATTTTATTACGCTATAAGGTGCTATCCAATGAAGTTTAAATGATGTATGTAGTTACCTGGTTGAAAAATTTCTGAATTTTCAGTATAAGCTGATACCTCGACGGTATCACAATCTCATGCAATGGTCTCGTCTTCATTGAGGTAGCAAATTAACAACTATCACTTCAATCAATTCGTATTATCACTTGGCAATCTCATAATCTCGATGATGATGAATTCCTACGTATACTGGATACATTTTATTGAAATAAAATCAAAAAAATTGGTATCCGTAGCGAAAGAGGACCATGAAACCATCGAACTCTTTTGAAGCCTAAGCATTTCATTCGTTGTTCACTTTATGCTTTAAAACTAATTTCAATTAATATGCCAATCCATAATTAATAGAAACATTGTACTTTAATTTTTATGTTAAGTTGATTCGCGCAAAACTGTTCACTATTGGGAAAGCTGTAAAATTGTTGCAAATAAAATAATGTTAAGATAACTTCATTCATCACACGGATGTTTTAGCGTTTTTAATGATTAAAATATGTAAATTAGCTGATCTCAACCATACACTGTGTAGTAAACAGAATTTGATGAAATTTTAATCAAATCAATTGCTTGCTACATGTTTGAATTGAATAATTTCATCCATCTCATGCAAAGTTTATGATCAAAATTGATTATATTTTCTGAACTCAAGCTGACATTTTTAATTATTTGTATATGAAATTCTTTGAGTGGATAGATGAATCGGATTGGTGGCCAATCAGTCAGAGGCTTGCCATTAGCGTAATCGCCAAACAGATTGAGGAATAATCGACTGAATTTTTTGTCATTTGATGTATATGAGTTGGGTTGTCTCATTGGATCTCCTAATGCGAATGTAACATCATCTCCATGTTGAGTTCCATAAGGTCTCCCAGGGTTCTCAGTTAACTTTTCACCAAGATAACTGTTGAGATAGAAATGAATATTGGGATTCTTCTGAGACAAAAATTCAGCCAATGTTAATGATGGACAATGATATTCCATGTCGGAACACAGTTTAACACATCTCGATCTTATATCATGGGTTTTGGAGGGATCAGCATCTTTAAAGTAAAGTTTATAAATGGAGTCAATTTGATCGGATTTTATGTTTTTGATTGCAAATGAAATTTTTTCAGTGATGAATGAATAAGCATCATTCAAAGTAAATATGTTGTTGACTGGCGAAAAACCCGAAGATTCATCCTGTTCTGCTCCAAACACCATTGGTTTACCTTTGATTGCTTCAAGTCGTTTGGCATGGTTCATCATTGGTTGATCTGGCATCAGATCTGTGCCATAAACAGGTAAAAATACTGAGATCTTTGAACAACCAAGTGCTATGATATCCTTTGAATTCTGTGCTTCCAATAAATCTTTTGCATCAACTTTCTTTAAGCAGTCGACAGTTTCATCTGACAATTCATTTGATGATTCAAATTGATCAACTTCACTCAAACAGTTCACTTTAGAAGCTAATAGACGAGTCTTTGATAAAGCAACTGATACATTCTCAGCATGTACTTGATTTGTTGTCGCGCCGCTCATCATTATTAGTCGCGAAAATAGAGATTGTGGGTCAAATTTATTTGGTAAAGTGGCTAAAATTGAAACTATTTTCGATCCAGCACTTTGTCCTGCTAATGTAACACGACTAGGATCACCTCCAAATGATCGGATATTATCACGAATCCATTGAAGAACCATTAAAGTATCATAAATGCCGAGATTACCAGGCATTGAAGTACGAGAACCATGAGCAAAGCCAAATGCTCCTAGTCGATAGTTTGAGTTGACAACAATCATGTTCTGTGTTGCAGCTAACACATCGCCCTGGTTAGACTCTACTGAACTTGAACTAACCGTATACCCAGAACCATGGATGAAATAAAACACAGGCAGCAACTCTGTACCATTACTTCCATCTTTCAACGCAGGTCTCCATATATTCAGGTACAAACAATCCTCACTTATATTGAAGTTGAATGATTCTGAAGGATTTTGAAAACAACCATTTCCAAAGTTCACAGCTTCATATGGTGTTGACCAAGTTGAATTAAATGGCTTAGGTAACTGAAACCGTAAATTTCCCAAAGGTGGCTCAGCAAATGGAATACCCAAGAAGGCTTCGTATTTGAAATCATCATAATTACCAGCGAAACCTTGAATCGGCCCAAATTTCGTTGTTACAATTGACTCAGCTTTGCACACTGAAGCAAACCCAATCCAGGCTACAGTAAAAAATATTGTTGACATAACTTTATTCATTGAAGTTTCAACATTCGATATAACGAATCTCATGGAACTTGATTCACTTGTTTAAACTTTTCATGACTTGAAGAAGCCTTTTATTTATAGCTAAACCGATAATTCAATTTTCTGTATTCACACTGTGTATACTTGAATAGTTAACAAGATGTAATAAGATGATAGTTTGGACAATTCACCAGTTTCCCATGTAATTAGTTTATCAATCCATTCTCTTTCGACGTTTCCAAGACAATAATGGCCCTAACGCATAATCCATAGTACCTAATCCTAAAATGATGCATTAAATGAAAATTAAACGATTTATTACTTTATAGTTTTACTTTTCCTGTTACATGTTTATTGAATTGAACTGATAAGTAAAATTTGACGAATTTGAATGTTCAACTTATTTATAATTGATAAGATTGCCACAGTTGCTTGACTCCAATGCTTCAACATTAAAAGAACGGAGCAGATTTATTATTATAATATATGTGGTTGAACGATTATAATTATGGTCTGTGATCGCTTAAAGTGTATCTGGCATAGGTTTCAGTTCTGGAGATGGAAATGAGGTAACCAAGGACTAGACAATTCCATCATTGCACAGCATAAGCATCAGTTGTACAAATCCACTTGACTCTAACTGAATCTAAACATTTATTGTGTTCAATTACCATTTCGTAATTGATATCATTTCTCGGACAAAAATAAATTAATGATAATTGATTTGGTTACTTCGGGCTGCATATTCGTTGCTAATATAATCATGCCTTTAAGGAAACCTCAATAATCGATCACAAAATTACTTAATTATCTATTGTTCACAAGGAATAGAAGAAAAGCAATCATCTTATTTTTGCAGAATAATCATGTTTTAACACTTCTGAAATTGAAATGTAAACGTCAAAGTCAATCAATATAATCAAGAATTGTCTACTTAATACTTACGTTAATAGCGTCTTGATAGTGAAGAAACAAAGAAATCAATCAAACGCACATATAAAACGTTAATAAAAATATATTGGAAGCAAATACTTTTTAGTATCCAAACTGTCTTGGAATGATTTCAGTTCGTTTAATTGCTATAGTTTCAATCATCTTCAGTGGTGAAATTGAAAGTGGTTCAACGTGGAAATGTGATGATCCTATTATAATCACTCGACACGGAATCATACAAGGAAATCGCAAAGATGAATCTGGTTTTACATTTGATGAATTTCTTGGTATACGTTATGGCGAGTTTCCCAAGCGATTCAGATATTCTCAGGTGAATGAACAAAATTGGAGCGGAATTTTGAATGCAACTGATTATGGACCTGAGTGCAAACAACTAGAAAGTCCGGAGAGTGCTGAAGATTGTTTGTTTATCAACATTTGGAGACCTTTAATTCCCAATAATGAAACTCTGTTACCAGTTTTTGTTTGGGTTCATGGATCTGGATATCAACGTGGGTCTGGAGCTCTAAATCAGGGTGATATTTTAGCGTCTTATGGTAACATGATTGTGGCCACTATCAACTATCGTCTTGGTTCACTAGGTTATGCCTATGGGGATGAAGACGAGATCCCAGGTAATCAAGGAGTTAGCGATATTCTCACGGCACTTTACTGGATCCGTCGAAATATTGTCTACTTTGGTGGTGATCCAAATGAAGTCACTCTTGCTGGTCACTCAGCTGGTTCAATGATCATCTCAATGCTACCAGTTTTACCCAATTTTGATCATTCACTTTACTCTCGTTTGCTGTTATCAAGTGGAGTCTTACTTGGTCCAATGTTTATTGAAGATACTTCAGTCGGCCTAGCCAAGACTAAGCTCTTAGCATCAAAAGTTGGCTGTGGTTCTGATACTCCTGGATCCTTAACTAGTCAAACCATTTCTTGTTTGCAAACTGTCAATGCTTCAGTCCTACTTGAACACAATGAGATTATCAAACTGATCGGTACTTCTGACGTTGTTGCCTTCTTTCCAATCCACGGAACTCCTTTGGTACCTTCATCTTTAATCAACCTTTTCTGGTCTTCAGTGAACTACTCCGATCTTAATAAAAAGCAAATACTCTTTTACTTGCAAAAGGACGAAACATCTTATAATACAGTTGATTTACAACCCACTTCAAAAGCTGAAGCTTACCAAATGGTTTGGGATAAATTGTCTTTCATCAAAAAAGACTTGACTCGATTGCAAATGCAACCTTTCTTTGAATACTATTTCAATAAGACAATGGATAATGACACTAAATCACTTCGAACAGCACTTACCAACTTCATCAGTGATCATACATTTAGATGCACTTCATTAATGTTAGCCGAACTTTATTCATCTCATCATTCAGTACGATTCGCTGAATTTCAATACATTTTGGACAAATACGGACAACAGAATAGACCCGACGGGGCTTGGCATGATGATGTAGTCGAACTGTTCTTTGGTGAACCCTTAAAAGTCAACAGTTCAGCATCCTACTCTGATCAAGACAGGAAACAAAGTTTACGTTTAATGAAATCATTAGCTCACTTTGCTCGTGGAACCGAACCTGATGATTGGTCAGAAGTCCATTTTGATAATTTTGATCCTGAAAAGAAACCAACTATTCGAGAAATCGATATCCATGATAGAACCGTTGAATACTCAAAGCAACACATTTGCCTTGAATGGTCAAAGCTTCTCGAATATAATATCACAATCATATCATAACATTTCATTTTTTTCAGATTCATCTTCAAGTGTTGATCAATTAATTTATTGTAATATTTTTCAATCAATACAAATAGGATATGTATATGTATCGAAAAACAATTTTTTAGTTTAAACCTGTAACTAGCTCAATTGTAATGAAGACCATAATAATTAAGAGTTGTTGAAAGGACTATAGTCAAAAACTTTGACTTTTTAGTTAAGAGTTGGTACTTTGCGGGTTTGTAGGGGCATAGAAACTGAGTCCATTTATGAAATTAAAATTTTTTTATGATCATTAACTTCGAATTTGTGGAACCAGATGTTCTCATCAAAACTTTTTTTTCTGGTTCTACTTTGCATGGCCAACCAGAAAATGCACTTATTTTGAAAATAAAGTTTTCTGTTTCTGTGCAACAGATAACCTCGATTTTCGATTAAACTAACCGCTTTCTGTGACCGTAAAAGTTAGAGACCTGAAACTTATTTTTCATCGATAAAACTCATTGGTGAACAATTCGCGTCGGAAACTTTTTTCAATTTATCGACAGTTCTCTTGATTTTGGTCATTAGCCTTAAAACTTTGAGCCTCAATATTTCGAGAACGGTATCACTCACAATCATCATTTTTTCTCCAATCATTAGATTTTATTATGGGTAAAATCATATGTTGAACTTCGGTGAAATTCTGAGTTAATTCATCATAAGATTTGTGTTTCAGTAACCATTCGACTTTACAAATCTATGGTGGAATTTGTTGTACACGGCAAGCTTTAGTAACCTTTGAAAATACCAGTAGAAAAATGATGGATCATGGATCCACCCTTTTAGAGAAGGAGGTACTGCCAAGGTTAGAGCAAATCCAAGAAAACAAGGAAGAAATGTCCGAGAGTGAAAAGAATGTAGAAGATTTAAATACAACTGTTAAATCTGAAACTATCTCCTTATGTCTAAGTGAGGGAAACGTTACCATTGGAGCTGCATTAGACCATCAACAAAAAGAGACACGAAAAATCTACATCGAGTGTCCATGTCCCTTTCCCAATACATTTATCCTTTTTACAAGTATCACTACATGTATGGCCAGGAGCACCGGCTATTTTGCAGCTCCGCTCATGGCGATACTGATTATTTTTAGCACCAAATTTCGTCCCGCATCACCGACAAGCATACGGAGTTATAGCAGACTTGAGATGTTCTGGATTCTCCAAATCCTGCAAGTTGCGCCAATCCGCGCTCAGTCCAGAGGTTATGGTTTCCACCCAATTGTTCACTTTCTCTGGTGCAATGAGTACCCGCTCAAAAGATATCTCATACCGATAATTTTTCTTGCATGGAGGTCCAACATAGCCAGCTCCTACCACGGCTTTGTAATCGAATTCAATGTGATCAGGAAAATTTGCTGTTTTAGCAACAGTGGGTTCGGTTTCCACTTCAGCTGGCAATTCTTCGATAATTGTTCCACCGCGAACGGCATAAGGTATTCCGGAAGAGGAATGACTCGTTTTCTGACGTAGAATACCCGTCACTTCCATCGACACCGGGCTGCTCTCCTTCACCGTGCGAGGATAATGTACCATTAGCGATCGAATTTAGCATTCGGCCTGAAAGTGAGAGAGCTGGTAACGATGATGACGGTAACAACGAAAATGGTAATGGTAATGGCAATAGTAATGGCGATGGTGATGTACCAAATCAATCTCAGCAACCTTTCAATTTAACTAGACCATCCACATCTCGTTCAAAACGTTCAAAAGGCGATCAAAACATAAACTCAGATCCGGAGATAACACACCGGTACCTTTGCCTGTACAACGATTCGTGACGACAAATACTGATATGGATCATCATCCTATCAATACTCGATTTTATGCACGCACTGAGAATATACAATTGTTGAATATACAATTGAAATCGAATGTTTTTCTTTCACTAAGAAATTAATGATGAATTAAACACAGAAACAATTTGTGGAAGTGAAATTGGTTTAAATACTTTTAATATCTTAATAATTTTGTGTTAGCTTTCCCTTCTATTTCATTAACTATCTATTTTATCTATGCATTATAAAAACTTTATAGCCTAACCCATCGCTCACCCTGAACTAAAATGGGGAAAAGAAATAAAAGAAGGAATAGTCCACCTGGCGAGAGGATAATTCATCATGTTACTTTCAATGAATCTATTAGAAATTTTATTGACATTGATCCATCACATTTAGTAATGTCAATATGTGATGGAAACTATTGCGCAGCTAGCTTGAAGATTTTTCAACAATAGCTAAAGTAAATGATTGGAGTGATGAAAAACAAATGAAACTTATTCGAACATACTTAGTAGGGACTGCAGCTGACTGGTACGATGTGGAAATAGAACCACTTAGTCCAAATCAAAGGCCTGAGACCATGCAAAAATTTAAAACTAAAATGATTAAAGATTTAGTTCCTTCTGGATACAGAAAATCGCTTTATGATGAATTGAAAAATGCAGATCAGGAACCTGAAGAATCAGCACTAGCTTACACTTATAAATAAACTCTGTAAAAAATTGAATCCTAAAATAGATGATGATTTGGATGAATATTTCATTGATAATTGATTATGTCCTTCCATTCGATCTAAATTAGGATTATTAGAAGTAAATCCTGCTGCTGATCTTTCATCTAAAATCCAAGAAGCAGAAAGATGCATGAGATCTGAAGAGAAAGCTTCAAATTATAATCAAAGAGATGTTGACGAATTAAAAGAAACTGTTACTAAGCTTACAAAAGCTTTAGACTATTTAGCTAATAAATAAGAGAAAATGAAAAATACACAAAAAAAGCCTTATCTTCCTCTGACACAAATACAAGCTCAACCAAGTACAATCATGTGTAGTTTTTGTCATAAACCTGGTCATCAAGAAGCTGTATGCTGGTCGAAAAGCCGCAAACCTCCACAATTAAAATGGAATAATCATCCTTCTCAATTAGGAAGTCAACCCAATACCCCACACAAACTACTTATCCATTTCCTCGTTATCATAAACCATATGAATACTCTGCTCTAATTGCACAAATAAAGAAGTCCAACCAATACCTTCAAGCTCAGGTTACAACCTAGTGAAGAATAAGCTCCAAAACGAGGAAGACGCCGATCGAAATCACCCAAATCTGATGAAGGAAAGGGGAGAAATCGAGATCGAAATCTCAAAAATTTCAGAAACTATTATGTCTAAGTTTAATGCAGAGAATGATGATGACGAACCAATTGTAACAACTGTAATTACTGATTTAGAAGATTAAACTGAAGATTTAATAGAAGAAATTGATTACTCTTCATTAGAAGAAGGAACTTTTGCAGATTCAGTAATAATTCAGTAGCTTCGAGTATTTTACAAAAAAAAGAAGAAAAATTTAATTTTTTCGAACTTTAAAATGTTAACTTTACTCTCAATGTTTTGAGAGAAACAGTAGTCCAGTTCTCGATTTCAGATGGAACAGTGACGAAAATTATGGAAAGCCCTTCAATGATAATTAATAAGCTACCATACAATTTATTATCATTATTAGGAGAAAATGTATTAGCAGCAGCAGGGTTAGACATTAAGTGTCGATCTAAGCAAATTAAATTTGATAAAGAACTTTTTCAAGTTCAACCAACGACAGAAATAATTCCTCAATTAGCACTGGGTGGAAAAGAGGATGAGTCGTTTGAATATAATTTGTTTGATCAAATACAATTTAAGCCCTTTGAACAAATTAGTTTCAGTATTATTGATGAAATGAAATTAGAAGTATCTGATCATATTTCAACTGAAACTTTAATCATCTTAATTTTCTTCTGAAGAGATATCGATCAGTGTTTGCTGTCACCACTGAGGAATTGGAATATTGCAATCTTTACTATCAAACAATTTAAACGGGTGATCATCCACCAATTTATCAAAACCCTTATCGCGTCTTATCACAAAAGAACTGCTCAAAAATCTATTGAAAAACTTTTAAGAGATGGGATTTCTATTCCTAGTGAATCATCTTGGGCTTCACCGATTGTACTAGTATCGAAGAAAGAAAAGATGAGATGAGACTTTGTGTGGATTATCGTAAATTGAACCTTACTGTTAAAGATAGATTTCCATCTCCAAACATCCAAACCTATCTAGACAGTCTTGATGGAATGAAATACTATACTTTGCTGGATCTTCGATCAGGATACCATCAGATGGCTCTAGATCCAAAAAGTCAACCTAAAACTTCTAGTAAGTAACTATTTCCATCATGAATAACAGACTTATGAAGTTCAAACCCAAAAAAGGAACCAATTGTTCGAGTAATCAATCTGTTTGATAAAACGTTGAATATTCAAAGAAACAAATTTGCCGCAAATGGTCAACACTCTTTAACTACTATATAGCAAAGGATTCAAGCCTTGGACTTAGCAATTCATTTGCACCAATAAGCACTTTATAGCATCTCCAAAAGATACACGATTATGCAAAATTTCATTTAACTTCAATAAAAATCTTAAAATTTACATTTACATTACAGTTTGACTGAAAAGTATTAAAATATGTTTTCTTGAAACAAAATACGAACAACTTAACTATTGAAAGTTGACAATTTGACAAGGCTGTTCAATTTTGTTCACTTTCATTCACCTTTATTGACAGTCTATTTTGCTGGTTCATCAATCAATTTGAGGTGACAAAAAGTTGTAAGAAACAAGAACAAAAAATAGATTGATTCAAGACTCATCATGAGATAATCTGGATTCATCTCTTCATTATTATCATCATCGTCATGCTCTTACTCATTGGATCAGTGATGTACATGAAAAGGAAGAGCGCATCATCACAGGTTCACTTAACATTCACTGGAAAACATTAGATTGGCTAACCTTTTTCATCTTCTTACTTTCATCTTTCATCTTTCTCTTCTAGTTTCATCATTGACATCATTGACAATATAAACTTCTGTGATAATCAAGTTGAACTCATCTTCATCCTCATTATCAATACAAAGTCATCTTTTACAAAAAAAGTGAAAAACGCCAAAAACCTTTTCCTTTTTTACTTAACCAGATCAATCAAGTTACAATCAATTTGCATCTTGATCAACTAACTTTGTTACAACAAATTTCCGAACCAATTCAATCTGGAGAATCGTCAATTGGTTCAATTAAAAGCTTCATTGAAAGTGGATTAATTGTTGTTCGTTGATTGAAACTGTTACAATCATGCACAATTGATGAAGCCAACAGTGAATACGAACCAACTATGCCAACGAATCATTTGCACCTTTTCATTAATCTCATCCAAACATCTATGTTTATCACTGCATCTTTATCTGCATCGTCTGAATCATCATGTTTAACCAGTGTAACTTCCGCCAACAAAACAGATCAATTCATTTCTACCTCAAAAGATTCAGGTAAACTTGTTTTGTCATTTTCATTTTTTCTCTTCAAAAGAATTCTTTTTGCACAAAATTCAGTTTATCCTGAAATGAAATGAAAACTTGTTTTCTATCCATTAATGAGATACATGAGTGAACATTTCAAGGATTAAAACCTCAATTCATGGTGAAGCTGCATAGATGAATGAATGTAATTTATTTCAAAATGAAAAAAACTGTCGACTTGATAATCAATAAAACAAAAAGTTGCAATTAGCAAACTTGATAAAGTGCAATATTTTCCCAACGAATCATTATGCATTTGAAATTTTGTTCAAAACTTCATTGTTAATGATTGAAAACGTTTTAATTATGAGATAATTGTGAGTTAACACTTGAATAAACACGGTTCAAATGTTTGATCAAACATTCAAGTGGATGAGATTCAACAAGATTTGAACAGAACCATGTGTTTAGTTTTCATCACAAAATATTCAGCAAACTGGGAAAACGCATTTCATTCATGAAAATTGTCGCTTCCAAGTTCATAAAAGCTATTGTTTGTGGACTCAAAAGTTGTTACCTTTGCTGTGCTGATGAATAGAAACAAAGTGAATGTTTACATTTTAACATTTTTTTCGTTCAACTCTCATTGTTGGCCTGATATGTAAATCATTAATTTAGTTATTTATGCAAAAAAGGTTCATCCCAAAGAATTCAGCATTTTGTATTATTATTTGCATGCAAATTTTTTGCACCAAATTCCCAAACCTCTGTACTAACTTTTTCCAACTATACTTTAATCTATTTTACTTTCCGTTTCTTTTGTCATCTCAATCAATTTCTCCTTGTTTCACATCGTTAATCATGATTCTTTTATCTTGAAATTCAAAAGTTAACCAAAAAACTCACCTTTGATTTTCATCACCTCAGCAAAATATTGAAAAATTTTCAGCGAGATTTAGAATTTCAGTTTTGACAAGAAAAAAATTAAAAATATATATCAAGATCACCATTAATCATCAACAATCAGTCATTATTAATAGCTTTAAAGATTGAGTATTGCACGGTTGAGAGGTGAACTGAAGCTATTAAGTCAAGGTAAGAAGGCAGGTCGTTAGGTTGAGCTTGAACACATCAATATAGAGTAATGTTTGGTAAACCAATGCGACTCAATCATTAAACAATGAAACAAATTATTTTGAAGCTTCGACTGACTGCGATGTGATAAGGTTCAGTCAACCTAGAAAGTTGACTTTGTTAGGTTAGAGTATACAAACCAACAAGGTCTTGTACAGTGTCGTTGAAAATTATACAAATCAAACAAGATTCCCTTTCAATTCTTTGATAGCAATTTGACCATACATAATATAACTACAGTTAACATAATTATACATGTTATTCATGATATTCATGTGAATTGGGAAAACATCTGAAATGTAAACTTTCAAAGTTCAATTTTATTCAAATTTGCCAAACTTAGTCAGGAAGACAATTATGAAATGATAGAAGTGCTTCTTTTGTATTCAATACATTATATCAATGTAATATTCATTTCTTTACTCTTCCAAATATTATATTGTTTGCTAATATAATAAAAATGAACAGATAAACAGAGAAATACAAATATAAATTTTATACAATTTTGGTTGAATTGAAAGCGAAGGAAAAAAAGCAAAAAAATGATCAAAATTTTCTCTTCATTTTCATCAAAATTCAGGGTCAATTCAATGTCTTGAAATGTTAAAGTTATTTCTAACCTAAAGTTAATATGTTTGCCAGAATTGAGCAAGAAATGTTGAACTTTTTCCAGGAAAAAAATAAACAAGATAAAATTATTGAAAATGATAATATTTTGATAACACAAAGATGAGAATAAAAATGTTTACTCATTTCGAGCAAAATGTATTCAAAATGTCAAATTATCCGTAAAAAACTAATCTTATTAGCAGAGCATTGACAGAGCGATCAATTTGAATGGTTGAACGCAAAAAACAAGTGATTAACATTGGCAAAATGTAGCATACAATCCAAATATTATAATGTATTCAATTACAAAAATACAATTCTCGTTCAATTGAACCTGCAACCATTTATCAGATCGCGAATGTGATTTACTTATTCATCTATCAGCTCGACTTATTACCATTATCATTAATATTATCTGCATTGAAAAACTGTCAAAGTGAATGTTATCACTGAATTGTTGTCTAATAGGTTAACACGCTAACAATGTAAACCCATTTTTTTGCAGCTTCACCCATTTCACTCCCAGTCAGATTACGTCTCAAAATTGCATGATAACATTTTCCCTTTATTTGTCAAAATACATCTTATTTACACTCTAAATGCTACAAACTGATAACATTCAATAGTTAACCCTTTTTGTCCACAAACAAAATAATGACTCGAAATTTGTTTCTCAGCGCGAGAAAAGCAATCAATTTTACTGTTGTGTTTGCTTTCGTTTAGATTTTTTTACCAACCAAAGTGCTGAAGTGCTGACAAATGTGGATCAAGATGAGGCCAATCAGACGAACGATGAAAGACGCCTGTTCAACTATTTAATGAGAAACTACGAGAAAAATGTAAGGCCAGTGAAGAACGCAGCAAATCCAATCGTCGTTCGACTTGGAATCACCTTGACTCAAATTTTTGATCTTGTAAGTTGACCTTTTCATCAACTCACCAGATGAACATTTGAAATTTTGTTTTCCAAATCTGATTCACTTGTGCGTTTCAATTTTCCCATGAAACTACTCAATGCTTAATCACTTTATACTCACAAGTGCAACATTAATCTTACACTTAAACTTGACTCAAATTGCAATCAATATTTTCAAGAAATGAAACTGGAAAAGGAGAAACGAAGAACCTAATCAGGATGAGATTAAAATGATTTTGGCCAATTTACATGGTTATAATGAGATTGGTATTGTTTATTCAGGGAATGACAGGGAATCTGAATAAATGAAACATAGGTGATTCAAAGATGATCGCTGTGTTTGTTAATGTTAGTTTTTCGACTGAAATTTACATTTTCATTTCCATTTGTTATCTTTTTTGTTCACTTAACAAGTAAAATCTATCCTCTTTTCAGGATCAAATTTTCTTGAAATATCACCATGAAGCATTGCATGAGAGAAGGAAAAATTGGTACAAAATTATCCTCAAAAATGGGTGCTTTAACTTGCAAATTGCTTGAAACTTACAACATTTATAAAAAGATTTCATTGCAAAGAAAATGAAAGTTTATTCGAAGAGCAAAAGAAGATGAAATTGGCCAAAACTATCATCAATAGGTTTGATGATAAATTGATGAATATAAAACATTTCTCGAGTGTTTATATTCATTAAGGAATTATTCAGTTAATTCGATGGATTCCCTGATGGACAGAATGCTTAGTATCATAACAAGTCCCGAAGACATGCATTGTTTCTCAGTTTTTTTTCCAGAATTTCGTTTCATTCCTTTTAATTCCAAGTTGAATTTTATTTTCTACCAATGAAATGAATTTATGAATCTTTGTTTGCATTTCAGGATGAAAAGAACCAGATATTGACGACAAACATTTGGCTTGATCAAGTAAGTCATTAAAACTTTTCAATGTTAATCAGTTTATCATCTGTTCAATCTCAGGCTTTCAACGTCATTTAAGTTGCAAATCATGGCAACTTGAGATTACTCTCATTATCAACTGTTTAGTCTTTAAGTAATGAACCATAATGGATTCAATTAGAGTGTAAAATGGGTTAAAAGTGATAATCTTTACTCTCATCTCATGGTAATGTTATTATTAAAGGGTGAAGTCAGAAAAACAATGAACTTGTACAGATTAAAAAAGACTTCCGTTTCCTTTTAAAGTTGATGTAATAAAATTAGGCGATGAAAGTTGAGACAAAATAAATTATGTTCATTAAAAAAGCAACTGAAAGGTGAACCTAATGATGACACTAGATTCATTTCATGTGTTAAACAATGAAATGAACTTTTGATGTGCAAATGGAAACAATTTTCATCTTTAGTTGAAATTCACGTTCATTGTCCATTCGTTGTTTCATCACAATTAACAGAGTCAAACTTAATTTGCTTGTACAATTTTATTAACTTTGAATCTGGTAAATTAACCAGAATTGGAAAGTTAATCAATGCACTGACACCAAACGAAAGTGATTTAATTTCTCACATTTAACACAATTAAGTTGCTCATCTCAAAATTACTTGTTGGATGAAATTTGCTTGTGAATCCTCTTAAATAAATGAAATTCAAAGTCACTTCCATGAGCAGAATGGATCAATGAAGATTCAAATCTTTTCTTCAAGAGTCAGTCAGATACCAAGAAGCATTGTACTCATCGTCATTGAATATCAACCAATTTTTGGGTTAAAAAACAAACCAAATCACGTGAATTTCCTCATAAAATATCTTTTATTAATCTTTTCAACTGATAAGAGACTAACTACTCTTCATCTCGAAATCAATACAAGGCAACATCGTATTCAAAAGCATTCTATCGTTATCATGTTCATCACTTTCGATTTGCATTGACAATAACGAGCAGTAAATGAGCGGCCATTTCAATGAACACCTATCAAGATAAACATATTTGATATGAAATAGTATAACGCTAAATGTCAGTTTCATTATCTACTTACCAGTAAATAGTTGAAGCTGTTCATTTCTAGCGATTCAAAAACAGCGAATAATTTTCTGCTCAATAAATACTCAGAGATTATCAGAAGTTTCATTTTATGAGTCTTTCTGAGTTTAATATCATTTGAAAAAATCACTCGTCGCAACTGCCTGTGACAATGGTTCAGCTATAAGTTGGTAAAAGATGTAAAGTTTGAATGAAAAATTTGAAAGCTGAACAATGATAACATTACCTTTGATCTTGCATAAACTCCACTGATGAAATTGGTTGATTGTCCACAGGCGAAGTTGATCGATCCAAGGGCAAAAAGAGCAATGAGATGAATCTTGTTCAATGGAACAAAGAAAATTGAATATAAGATCAAAATTTGAGGGAAAAATGTGTTGATGAAGACGTTCGAATTGAATTTGGACCAAAAAAAGTTGGCGCAATAAACTTGTTTCAACAGACGAATGAGCCGATTAGAGTTTGACAAAATTTTTCGATGAGATACAATCATCGAATCAATTTGAGTTTCAAATATTTGCGCAATCTTGGTCAGCTTTTGTCCAGTAAGGAAAGCATAGAAGCTGAACAAATAGCTCATATTGACACAGAAAGCAATAGCTGCAAAGCCAGCTACTGTTATAATTAGTCCATGAATAGCGATCATGATCAATAATGGAACATTTGAATAGTTGTTAATCAGGTGAGGAATGAAAAGACTGAAAGTAAACGGTAAACCAAACAGGAGCGATACTTTAGTGTTGATAAATAGGAACTTTGATGCACAAATCAGTGCATCGTTTGGCTTTGCGAAAAAATCGTCTTTTCCTTTATCCAAGATTGATAAACAAGTGAACCAAGTTTGCAATTTCACGGATCGATTCGATTTACGGAGTAAATTTAAAGCCGATACTGTCGCTGTGTACCAGAATAAGTGCACAAACCAAATTATATCATGAATTGAACCAAAGTTGTAAGCATAATCTCCCAAGTAAAGAGCCAAAACTGGTTCAAGTGGCACATGATTGTAAATCGCTGCTCTAATGAAAAATGTTAGGCAAACAAAACAGGAAAAGTTCGATACGAGTTTATTGTACCATGGAATAGGTAAAGGTAGATATGATAGCCAGAAGAATTGATTTTTGATCAGAAAATTTGAAAGGGGAAATGATCTTGAAATCTGAGATTCACTAGTTGGCTCCATTCAAATGGATTAAACTCTCAACTGTTGGACATTGTTATTCAAATGTAATCTTCAAGTCACAGCGGATCGAATGAGTTTTGACTTCGTCATTGAATGAGTTAAAATGAGCAATTGAATATTCGTCATGCAAACAGTTTACTGATTGAATTAATTTATTGCGTTTCATTAAAAGAAACAGTCATGTTCATTGCATTTTCAATTGTGTTGTTTTGCAATATAATTGATTTTGTTATTTTAAGCCAAATCTTTAAGTATAAAATAAAATTAAGAATAAAAAAAGTACTTAAAAAAATGTGATCGATTATTTTTATAAGCGACAATTGTTATTGATTTTAACAATACAGTCTGACTCAAGTTTATTAGAGAATCGATTATTCAGACAATAATTTTGTGTTCGAATCATGCACATTATTTTAATGTGATTTTTTTAAACCCTTTTCGCTTAGCCATTATTCCGACGTACAAATAACTGATCGTAGTTCTTTAACTTTCTTGATAGAAACCCTCGTTAGAATAAAAAATCAAACAATATTATATAAATGTTTAGCTTTTGTCAAATTGTTAGTATTCATTTGATGATTGATTTGCTGATTGCAAGGACATAAAGGTAATCCGTTTGTTGAATATTTATCTGGTCGACAGTTTTTACAAAATTGAAACTCAGAAACAGTTGTGGCACCAGATTTTTTTTCTGCAAACTCTTTACATTTACTTTATTATGTTTTCATAAACAATGAACAAAAGAGTTTTTCCCCTCATTTAATATCATTGAATAAGGATTCTGAATTCTTCAGCCTCGATTTTAATGAATTTATCAGATCTAAATTCTGAGAAGAGGTTTCCTATTTTTCGTGGATGTAGTTGGATCAGGGTTTCCGTGCTATTTAATTTTTTCAGGACCCTCTCAGTGTGGCCACATTTTGGCACAAAATTTGATACATTAACTTTATAAATTGTATAGATGTCTATATTGATTTATGAGGTCAATAAGTGAGTCGATATGTTTTTTTAAAAATATCCGATACAATCCATGTAATAGTTTGTTGATTCATTTTTACAGCTCCTTATGAGTATCAAATATTCATTGGATTCGATTGAAATGTTTTTCAATTTCTGTTCATAGTTCATGTCACAAAATCTGTACATAGTGCTTTTTGGTAATTGGAAATAAATAACTTTCTAAAGTTAGAATTGTTTTGGGAATCTTGAGAATCTTGATAAATTTTAAATTTTCATGTGGAATGGTGAGCATGAAATTGTGTTTATATACTTGTATCAAACCTCTTTAGTGTCTACGACCACACCAGACTGAAAGCACCGGATCCCGTCCGATCTCCGAAGTTAAGCAGTTTCGGGCCGGGTTAGTACTTGGGAGGGAGACCACTTGGGAACCCCCGGTGTTGTAGACTTTTTTGCTTTTTGTTTCTGATTTTTTCATTTCACTTTCTTCTGCTTCCAGTTTATTCAATGGTAAACATTAAAAACTTTATTTTAATCAAAATAAAAGGAAATGAAATGAAAATTCCAGTCGCATTTGTCAACTATTGTTAGGCTTAGGAAAAGTAATTTTTTAATGATCTTTAATTTGTCAACTATAGTGTCTTTACATATGAAAGGTTACGTCTTTTGATAATCTTTACCCAATAACAATAGCTATTGCAACTATTGTGGCCTATTATTTGTTGTCATTTTGTTTGATTCGTCCGCTAAACTAGTGTCTCTGCGAGAATAACTTGGCGTTCAAAAGGTGATTTATTACAATCAACGTTCAGCTCTAAAGTTCAATCTGTTTTCAGTCCATTTTACTTTACCTAAGTGATGAATTTTTCGCATTGAATATTGTTGAGCGAGATTTTAAAAATGAAAATTTACCAGTTTGCTCTTATCCATTATCAGTCCAAATTAATTGAACTTAAATTTTTTCACTTTAAACTTGGCGACAATTTAGCTGCTAAAGAGTGCAGTTTTTGAACATTCAATCATTAGCGATGGCTTATTGTTACTCAAAGTAAACTTAAAATGGATCTAAATGGATCTACCATGATGATGACAGCGAAAAAAGATGTTTTTGATGTTTACAAATTTCAATTCATTTCTAACTTTCAGCCAATCAATTTGTGATATCCAGCATTTCAACTTACATTTACTTTTGTAGCTTTTTATATGCCTTATCCGAATGCTGCCTTTTTGTGCCTCAAATGATTGAACTTTTATTTTTTTATTGGTATTGTTTGAGCAAAATTGAAATGACTCTGAAATATGACAAAATGAAAAAAAAGAAGGAAAATATTTCTTATATTTACTTTATAATTGCACAGTGAGAGTATTGATAGATGAAGAGAAAGGAAAGGTTGAGTTTATGACTTTTCACTTTCATTATGATCATGATGACTTTGAAACTGCAAGTTAACCAGAAACAAAATTCAACTGTATTCAATCATATTCAAGCTCAAGCTCAAGGCTATTATAGCAAACATTGTAAATATTGAAAGTATAATGAAATGAAAGGTAAAAAAATACTTTACTCTGAGCAATTTATCAATTTACATGCCACTTGAAATTTGATTAACTTTCATATTAAAGTGAAACCCAAAAATTGAGAAAAAGTTTATTGAACAATCGGGTGAAATACAAATTGAACCTTTTTCTCCATTCTTTATTCTCTGCATAATTGATCAACATTTCTTGTTATCCAATTTAGGAATGGATTGATGACTTTTTAACCTGGGATGTTAAGCAATTTGGAAATGTATCCAAGATCAGGATTCCCTGTGAATTAATTTGGCTTCCAGATATCGTCTTGTATAATAGGTAAGTTATTGGCACAAGAAGAGCTCTCATAACCTGGGCTTGTAAATCAATACTTAAATATAAATAGACGCAAGGTTTGGTTGAACACACGAAAGTTCATGCAGGTTCAATGAAGGTAAAATGAAATCAGGAAATTAATCGATTAAATGAGCTTCCCAGTGATATTGTTGAGCAAATGAACATCTCAACTCATTTTTTGCTCTTCTTCTCATCTCATCATTCCTTGTACTTTTGATTGCCCCTTTCTTGTCACCAACCACAATCATGTTTCAACCCTGTTCAATCATGTTATCTCAGAATGTTGTATTAAACTTGATTAATCACATTATTCAATGAGAGAAAGAAAAAAATTGCCTTTTCGTTCTCAGGCGAACCTTTGCTCTTCGCAAACTGAAACTTGGAAAACATTTTCTTCTGCTCTTCTCTTTAACTTGTATTGATAATTACTTTTTTGTCTTTCCTTCATCGCTACTTGCAGGCAATTTGGGTGATTATTGTATAATTTACTTGTAAATTGATTCATATTGTTGATCATTTTCAAGATCATATTTCATCTTGTAACTCGCAATCAATTGATATTTATATTGCTGGTTTGGCAAAGTCATTTTGTTAGACTTGATATTAATAGCTTTAATTTATTGTTGATCAACTTTTCAGTTTACTTTGTCCATTATCTGATATTGAGTTACATTCAGTTGGCTTTACCAGTTTTGCTGGTCAATTTTTGCTGATTCAAGTTCATTATCTGTAACTTTATTGTCAACTTTGATCAGATATTGGATGAAGTTTTCAAAGGTTCAATTGTGGGCAAATATTAGCAGTTATTTGTTTCATATCAAGTCTACAGCTTGCCTTCAATTTTGCCTGCATTTCACATTGAATCGTTATTATTCATTGGTTACTCTGAGTTGCTCAATGTGGCTTGGGAATGGTTCAGGTGTTTGTGTGTTTTTTTACTTTTAAAAGGGTGAAGTTGAAGACAAAAAGCTTTACTCTCCTCGATAATCAAGTGTACTTACATTTATCGATGATTCTGGTTAAATGATTTCTGTTGAAAATAATGAACTCAATATTGAAAGTTATCTGATTAATGGTTTAATATAATGGCTAAGGAATCAAGTTGATATCTTTACTTGTTTCCACTGTTATATAAAGCAATAAGAATCAAGTTCATCTTGATTAACTTTCGCATAAAGACTTATAGGAAGTTAGTTTTGCTTCTCAATATCAGTTTGTTTGAATATACGGATTCAAAGCTGAATAAGATAAATGATAAAAATTTTTGTCCATCGTTCAACTGATTGGGTTTTTAGGGTAACTTTAGAAGTGCTGATTATCATGGAAATATTGTATTGTGAATAAAGTTTCATGATGAAATGAATGATCCAAACGCGAAGAGCATCAAAGGCAAAATTGACAAATGGACATTGAGTCAAGAGTGTAAAATATCCTGTATAAGTGCGAGAGAAGCTCGATTTTGATTGAAACAGTCTTGAATTTGAAATCGATTCATTACATAAACTTTTGCAATGATTTATGAAATTGAATCAAAATGAGCTAGAATGTTTATAAACTGAAAACTTTGACTTTTAAGATTTGATTTATAAATGCTTTCACTTACAATGTTGATCAGAAACCGATTATCTAAAAGAACATTTTGTTGCTCAATTTATCGAGTAATCGAGATGAAACAGACGAAATATGAATCTAATTCTAATCTAATGTTGAGTTATCAAGTTACATACCTAATACTATAAACTAGTAATGTAAAAATCAGTAAACTGTGAAAGTAAGAAATTAATATCTGTATGATATGAAAATTTACTGTAAATGATAGTTTATTTACTGATATAGCGAGCAGTTCAACATAGTAAATAGAGCGCAGAAATTCATAAAAAATCTGAAACATATTTTTGATCAATAATTGTATCTAAATTTAATCAAAGCTCATCAGTATAACAACACATACACATGTAATGGATAAAAAATCATTGCAAGTCAAATGGTGCTCAACAATCAGAATACATTTACGCTAGTTAACATAAAACACATTAGATGGCGACAACTTTTGATTAGCAATTGAATATTTAACTATTTTAATGCCATCTAGTGATGACCATCAAGCAAATGAAATTAACTTAAGGATCAAAAAGATAACCAAAACAAGCATTTATACATGGATTTGGATTCGATTGAAATGGTTTTCAATTTTCCTCAAAACCTGTTCGCAGTACTTTTTAGTAATTGGAAATATAATAAATAACTTTCTAAAGTTATAATTGTTTTGGGAATCTTGAGAATCTTGATAAATTTTAAATTTTCATGTGGAATGGTGAGCATGAAATTGTGTTTATATACTTGTATCAAACCTCTTTAGTGTCTACGACCACACCAGACTGAAAGCACCGGATCCCGTCCGATCTCCGAAGTTAAGCAGTTTCGGGCCGGGTTAGTACTTGGGAGGGAGACCACTTGGGAACCCCCGGTGTTGTAGACTTTTTTGCTTTTTGTTTCTGGTTTTTTCATTTCACTTTCTTCTGCTTCCACTTGATTCAATGGTAAACATTAAAAACTTTATTTTAATCAAAATAAAAGGAAATGAAATGAAAATTCCAGTCGCATTTGTCAACTATTGTTAGGCTTAGGAAAAGTAATTTTTTAATAATCTTTACCATCAATGTTCTGAAGTATTATTAAATTCAAGCTCACAATTCCAGTTCATTCATATTTTTTTTATTATTCTATTATGAACAAATATTATTATTTATGCAAATTGTTTACAAACCTCAGTTCTATATCTATATTGTTGCTGTACATATTTATTTACACAGGTGAATCTAATTTTAGAATGAAAATGATTTTCTTTTTATTTTCAAAAGTGCTGATGATTATACACGTGGTTACATGAATTCTCGTGCTATTGTTGAGCCAAATGGTAATGTTTTCTGGGCTCCGCCAACCAAATTTTACAGTACTTGTCCAGTTGATGTAACTTATTTTCCCTTTGATGATCAAACCTGTTACATGAAATTTGGCTCATGGATTTACGATGGATTTCAGGTAAAGTTGACTAATTTTTTCCTAATTTCTCTTTCCTTCTCCATTAATTGACCTTAATACTTTGTTAATATTTTATTAGGTTGATCTTTGCAACAGGACAACTCAAGTTGACCTAGAAAATTATGTACATAATGGTGAATGGGATTTACTTGAAGCCAAATTGAATCGCAATGTTATTCAGTTTCCATGCTGCATTGAACCCTTTCCTGATATTAAAATAATGTTAACCATTCGACGGAAAACACTTTATTACATGTACAACATTGTCCTGCCATGTATGATGATGTCCATTTTAACTCTTTTGGTATTCTGTTTACCTCCTGATTCTGGTGAAAAAGTTGCCCTAGGTGTTACAGTTTTACTTGCATTCTCAGTGATCATGTTGGCCATTTCAGAGAAGCTGCCAGAAACATCCGAATCTATACCTTTACTTGGTAAGTTAATGCAGCTTTAATAGTCAACATTGTAAACAATGTTATCCTTTTCAATTTAATACATAAGTAATGGTCAATGTTGGTCAAAAAATAAGCTTACAGATGATATCCAACAGTTAATGAGCTAAAGTTTGGCCATTATTTTTATTCACATAATGAGAATCAAGGATAGATTTTATCCCATTTTAATAACTCATCTTGTTATTTTTGTTTTTGCTTTGCTATACTAAACAGGTATCTATTTAACAACCGTCATGGCAATAACTTCAGTATCGGTTATAATGACTGTAATTGTGCTCAATTTTCATTATCGAGGACCCACTCAAAGTGAAATACCTGACTGGTTAAAGAAAATTTTACTCTCAGAAGTAAACCAAAAACCTATCAACCTTAACAGTAAAACCAATACAGGTAAAAGTGAATCTTCAAAGGTAAGAGCCAAGGTTTTACTTTGTAATCTGCAAGAGAGATAGATGATTTCTTATTGAATTATGTCCAATAATGTGAAGAGTTTCAGATTTTTTCCCTTACCTTTAAATCAATTATTTCATTTTAGTTTTTTTTCTTGCTTTTCTCAACAGAATATTTTTCCAGATAAATTTAATTTTTCAACCAATTTTACAACTTACCCTGAAGCTTGTAACCTATTCTCTGGATTTCAAGCCAATATGGATCCACCATCGTTACTTAATTTCCTGGACACACCAAGTTACCAAACTGGATCTGATTATTTGAAAGACAGTTTATTGGAAACAGGATTTTCAGTTGACAAAGATTTTTCTAATGTTACCTCTTTTAGTATTAATAATGCCAATAATAATAATGTTAGTGAAGATAGATTCAATTCAGTTCAATTTAATTTACACAGAAATTGTTCACCATCAGCAGCTTCAACTGGATCAACTGAAAATTTTTATCCACAACAAGCAGCTACACAAAACCAATCTCATAACCAGCCTCATAACCAACAGCAGCATCAGCAAAAACAACAATCTTCTGGTCCATCTTGTTTAAGAAACTCATCTCGAGGATTAACTCCTCAGGAGGAAATTGTTAAAATATTGAAATATCTTCTTTGGAGGCAAGAACTGGAAGATCACCACAACAGGGTTGTCCATGAATGGCGATTATTAGCATTAGCCATTGATAAAATCCTTTTCTGGGTTTTTCTTGCCATAACATTGACCTCATCCCTTTCATTTCTTGTAATTATTCCCATTCAAAGAAGAGGCTTTAGTTTAGCTTCAATAAAAGGTTGATTTTCATTTCAACCAGTGGCAATAAGTGCTCATTTCAATTGAAAGTATTGTGTTACTATAGTGAATAGATATTGGATCAACGTAAAAGCTTGAAATCACATTTCTTAAGGTTGAATCTATGGTAGATTCAGAATGATTTCAACGAGATCATGAAATGTTTTGACGCTAAACTGATAAACTTTTCTTTATAACAATGACCGATGAAAGGGCTAATAGGATACCGAGACTTGGATGTACATGTAGTAAGTTCAAAATTGGTACTTATTACAGTTTAACTCGTTCAATTTGATTTTTGACATTACTTTTGTACATAAAATAACAAGTGATTAATTTTGATTCATCGAGTAAATATCGCATAGCTCTAATGGAGGCTTAATAGAGGTAAATTTACCAAATATTATATTGAATACAATTATGTATCCCGCGATTAGATACTACAATGTTTAATTTATATTTAATCTCGAAATATTTTTTGTATAACCTACAATCATTGTATATCATCTAGGCGAATGGCATTTTAAAAAAATGGTTACAGAAAAGCTCGTTGAAATATCAGTTAACCGCGAAAATAGAATCACATATCCCAAATCTCATGTCTGGTAACATATCAATAGATTGGCTTAGCTCCAGATTGCGAGTATCATGAGGAATTGTATCGGGAAATCACCATGAAAACGTTGGAAGATATAAAGATATTGAGATTAGGCATACCCTATGAATAGCACATAAATAGCATGCAAATAAATGCAAACAACATTACTATGTTTGGATGAATGAACAAACATCGCAAAAATGTCATTCAAAGTGCTTATTGAAACGTTAACTCTTTTTATTCTTACTTTATTTAATGTTTGTAGGACTAATCCGATTGTAACAACGAAATTTGGACCGATTCAAGGTTTCACTGGTAATTATGATGACTTCAAATACGAAGCCTTCTTGGGTATTCCATTTGCTGAGCCGCCTTTGGGACATTTACGGTTTCAATTACCTAAACCATTTAATTCAACTTGGTCAACACCATATGAAGCTGTGAATTTCGGAAATGGTTGTTTTCAAAATCCTTCAATTGCTTACAACTTCAATATAAGTGAGGATTGTTTGTATCTGAATATATGGAGACCTGCGTTGAAAGATGGAAGTAATGGTACAGAGTTGCTGCCTGTGTTTTATTTCATCCATGGTTCTGGGTATAAGGTTAGTTCGAGTTCAGTAGAGTCTAATCAAGGCGATGTGTTAGCTGCAACACAAAACGTAATTTTCGTCAACTCTAACTATCGACTAGGAGCATTTGGCTTTGCTCATGGTTCTCGTACTTCAATGCCTGGTAATCTCGGTATTTATGATACTTTAATGGTTCTTCGCTGGATTCGTGATAATATCAGATCATTTGGAGGTGATCCGAATCGTGTTACATTAGCAGGACAAAGTGCTGGATCGAAAATAGTCTCAATTTTAGCCACTTTACCAAGTAAATTTGAAACACAACATCTCTTTT
This sequence comes from Tetranychus piercei, assembly GCA_036759885.1. Lineage (NCBI taxonomy): Eukaryota > Metazoa > Arthropoda > Arachnida > Trombidiformes > Tetranychidae > Tetranychus > Tetranychus piercei. Next base: position 2,733,100 of record CM071877.1, read on the forward strand.
CCCGACTAATAATGATGAGTGGTGTAGCAACAAATCAAATACATGCTGAGAATGTATCAGTTGCTTTATCAAAGACTCGTCTATTAGCTTCTAAAGTGAACTGTTTGAGTGAAGTTGATCAATTTGAATCATCAAATGAGTTGTCAAATGAAACTGTCGACTGCTTGAAGAAAGTTGATGCAAAAGATTTATTGAAAGCACAAAATTCAAAGGATATCACAGCACTTGGTTGTTCAGAGATCTCAGTATTTTTACCAGTTTATGGAACAGATTTGATACCAGCAAAACCAAAGATAAATCATGCCAGACAAATTGAGTCAATCAAAGATAAACCCATGTTGTTTGGAGCAGAGAAAGATGAAGCCTCGATGTTTTCATCTGTTAGCGGCATTTTTACTCTAAAAGATGCTTATGAATTTACTCAGCATCGGATTGCATTCGCAATTAAAGATATAAATTCTGATCAAATTGATTACTTCTATAAATTGTACTTCGATGGTGCTGATCCAAGCAATCCGCACGATATAAGATCAAGATGTGTCAAACTGTGTTCTGATATGAATTACCATTGTCCTTCATTGATATTGTCTGAATTTTTTTCGAAGAAAAATCATGATATTCATTTCTATCTGAATAGTTATGTTGGGGAAAAGTTGGCTGAGAATTCTGGACGATTGTACGGGACAAAGCATGGTGATGATGTAAAATTTGGATTAGGAGATCCAATAAGACAAAACAACTTGTACACACCAACTGATAGAAAATTCAGTAAATTATTCCTCGGTCTGTTTGGTGCTTTCGCTAAAGGTTTTCATTTGACTGGTTGGCCATCCATTGCAGTAAATATGAACGATTATGAATCTCTACAAATCATTAAAAAGTTGAGCTTGCCTCCTACAAATATAGTAGATCATGACCAACAAAGTTGCTTGGAATGGGCAGAGTTATTCAGTTAGTCGATTTCATACGAAATTCCTGATTAAAAATAACAATCTATTTGTAAATAAATGATTGTAAAATTATCTAATTCATCATTTCACTGTTTAAATTAAATATTAAAAGATCAAATTTCGTTTGAATTTAATGATACTCTGTATCTGCATCAGTTAAGTCACAATTTAAGACAATCACAAAGACCAAAGTAGCATAACTTAAACTTTAGCATCATAACGTTATTAAGTAATGAGTACTTCGGTTGGATCGCAAAATATATGTCACATCAGCATTGAAAGTATCATCATCAAAATCCTGAATTAATCATGTTTCTTTGAATCTGACATCACGATATGCGCTCCTTTTCAAAAGTTTGGTGCATCCTTAATTATTTATTAATAAATTATTACATTATTGATCAAAACACTGTCTAAAGCCTTGAAAATAATCTGACGGCAAATGAACTTGCCACCCAAATGAGTGATTATTATATGTAATAATTATTAATTGATTGTATTTCATTATGTTCTTACTGACATAACTCATTCCTTGGAAAACTCAATGTAATGACTGTGTACTGTACGTTTGTTAAAAATAAAATTCACATATACAGAGCGTTTTGTCTTTTACGCGTGTTTGAGTCTTGATCAGAAGCTATTGAGGCCTGATAATTGATCTTTGGTGAATCGAAGAACATAGAATTGGAAATTTTAAGGTCACTCGGCTAAATCGTCAAAAGTCATGAATGCGTGAAAGATATTAAAAAACGCCCACTACATCTCTCCTCAATCTTATAGTTATGTAATGTTTAACTTATTTAACTGATCAATCAGGAACTGAGAGAATGTAATCGAAACAATTAAAGGTTTGATAGCGAGTGGGGGTGTTATTGGATAACTGTAAATAAAGCTTAAATACATAACTAGATTATTAATGACCGTTGACAAGAAATATCGATCAATTTAGTGTTTTGATGAGTAAAAGAAAGTAATAATGTTTAAATTTTATATTCATGATTAGTAGTGTAAAGTCCGGTTATGGACCAAATTGTCCGCTCTGGACCACTAAAATCTGCCGCATCTGGACCAAACAAAGCAATGCTATATAAAACTATTGTTTTTTAATGCTGAATACCTAAATTAGTTTTTTACGCTTAATCAATTTATAGAATGATATAATATAAGTTCATGTTTTATTGATTGTCCTAGTTTGAACCAATTGGCCCCAGAACTACCAAATCAGGCATTTTCTGTGAGATCAAACCCCGTCCAATAATCTAACAAGCTTTCGTCATCAAACTTATCCAATAATCTTATCACACGTTAATCTGTCCTTCTGACGACTAACAAGATTCCCACCATATTGACTTGTTCAAACCATTTAATTATTGCTGAATAAAGTCTAGTGCATTGAATAATTCAACTTTTCAAACTATATTCAAAGTCATTTTCATTAAGACTGTTCATATTTTATGAAAAATATTCCACAGAAAAGAAGGACAGAGAGAGATGAAGGTAAATCACAGGTGTCCTTGATTGCGCAACATGAAAAGCCTAGACAAAGAAAAGTCTGAAATAACAAGTCAGAGAACTGGAATTCTATCCAGAACGAGTTTTCAAAGGAGTATAGTTTGAATGAATAAAGTTCACTAGCAGACTCTCTGTTAAGAAAACTTTCAAAACCGTCGTTTATGGAATTGAATTTTTTTATTACCAAATGCTATCTTAGTTTCTTGAAAAATGTTAGAAAAGTAATAATGTCGTCAACATTATCTATCTTGATACTTGTTATTTTTGCATTAATTAATGCTTGTAAGACTAATCCGATTGTAACAACGAAATTTGGACCGATTCAAGGTTTTACTGGTAATTACGATGATTCCAAATACGAAGCTTTTTTGGGTATTCCATTTGCTGAGCCACCTTTGGGACATTTACGGTTTCAATTACCTAAACCATTTAATTCAACTTGGTCAACACCATATGAAGCTCTCAACTTTAAGGATGGTTGTATTCAAATTCGGGAAAGTAACTTCAATTACAACATAAGTGAAGATTGTTTGTATCTTAATGTATGGCGTCCCTCATTTGCCGGTAAGCATGACGGTAAATTACTTCCAGTATTTTATCTGATACATGGTTCGGGATACGTAAAGAAATCAAGTGCTTTACCACACAACCAGGGTGATGTTTTAGCTGCAACACAGAACGTTATTGTTGTCAACTCTAACTATCGACTAGGAGCACTTGGCTTTGCTTATGGTTCTCATACTTCAATGCCTGGTAATATTGGTATTTATGATACTTTAATTGTTCTTAAATGGATCCATGATAATATCCGATCATTTGGAGGTGATCCTAGTCGTGTTACATTAGCAGGACAAAGTGCTGGATCTAATATGGTTAACATTATAGCAACTTTACCAAATAAATTTGAAACACAACATCTCTTTTCCCGCCTAATAATGATGAGTGGTGTGACTGTAAATCACATGCATGCTGAGAATGTATCAGTTGCTTTATCAAAGACTCGTCTATTAGCTTCTAAAGTGAACTGTTTGAGTGAAGTTGAACAATTTGAATCATTAAATGAATTGTCAGATGAAACTATCAACTGCTTGAAGAAAGTTAATACAAATGACTTATTGACAGCGCAAAATTCAGGAGACATAATAGCACTTAGTATTGCAGAAATTGCAGCATTCATTCCTGTTTATGGAACAGAGTTGATGCCAGATCAACCGATGAAAAATCATGCCAAACGACTTCAATCAATAAAAAATAAACCAATGCTGTTTGGAATAGCACAAGATGAAACTACAATCTTTATATCAATAAGTAATATAACTACATTGGACGATGCTTATGCATTTATGAATCAGCGTGTTAAAGGTGTAAAAACTGCAAATATTGATTACTTTTTTAACTTTTACTTCGATGATGTTGATCCAAACAATCCTACCGAAATAAAGTCAAGATGCGTCAACTTTTTCAACGATATATATTTTCATTGTCCATCATTGATATTGGCTGAATTTTTCTCGGAAAAAAATCCGAATATTCATCTATTTCTCAATGGTTATGTTGGTGAAAATTTGGCTGAGGATCCTGGAAGACCTTACGGTGCCTCGCATGGCGATGAAATTAAATTTGCATTGGGAGATCCGATAAGACAATACAACTTGTACACATCAAATGATAGAAAATTCAGTCAATTATTCCTCAATTTTTTTGCTAATTTTACTAAAGGTATAAATTTCGATGATTGGCCATCTATTTCAGTAATGATGAGAGATTATGAATCTCCACAAATCATTAAAAAGCTGGACTTGCCTCCCATAAACATAGTTTTTCGTGATCAACAAATTTGCATGGATTGGGCAGAACTATTCAACTATTCCATTCCACAATAAGTTGTAAGCGGTTGGTTTATATCAATTGAAAATGTAACAGTTGTTGAATATAAAAACTTACTTCGAAAGATAATTCAAATCGATTCTAAACAATTGATATCAAGAGAAGAAAATTGAATGGATTTGAAATAAACTCTTCACAAAATGCTGAACTGTAACACTCTACAGGGGTCATTGAATCATAACAAAATGTATAGAAGACTTGAAACTTTTTTAATTTAAAAACCAAAAAATATAAAATCAGCTGTCATTAATTGTAATTACTAAATTGGAACAAAAAGAAATCCAATGAACTATTCTAAATTGTTATTTGTAAATTGCTGGATAATTAAAAGGCAATGTCAAGAAAAATGAATTAATTTTCAGATTTAAAAGTTTAATCAAAGTACCAAAACATTACCAAATAGAAGCAAAATAGTTTAACAATTGTTGTGAGCGTAGTTATAGATAGTTAATAACAGTCGCATTTTCATAGCGTATTAATTAAACCAGTTTTATTCTCTTTACTTTTATTAGCTAAATTGAACTTTTTGAGTCAAGTTGACCAATTTTAATCATCAAATGAATTGTAAGACGAAACGAGTCAATTAAGGATAAACCCATGCTGTTTGGAGCAGAGCAGCCACACTATTTGTAGCAGTCAGTAGTGTCTTTACGTATTGATGCTTACGCATATATAAAAAACGGATTTCCTTTGCAAGTAATGAAATAAAACTTGATCAAATTGATTACTTTTATAAATTGTACTTCGATAATATTAATACTTGGGTTAATTGTACTTCGATAAAGCTGATCCAAGCGATTAACTCAATATAAGATCAAGATGCTTCAAACTTTGATCACATATCAATAACCATCACTGAATCACCATATTGACTTGTTCAAACCATTTAATTCTTGCTGAAAGAGTTTAGTGGATAGAATGATTCAACTTTTCAAACCAATCATTTCAAAGTCTTCTAATTTTCTAATCTAATCAAAGTCATTTCCATAAAAACAATTTATATATTATATAAAAAATTTTATATCCTAACAACATAAAAAAAACATTTAGAAGACATTTCAGACAATTGATCAAACTAACAATTCCCCATAGAAAAAATTAGAAAGGGTAAAAAATAATCATATTTGACTGTTTGAACATAAAAGTCTAGTTCTTTTTCCAGTGGTTTAACTAAATGGCAGGATAACAAGTTGATAAACTGGAATGCTGTTTGGAACAAGTTTTATGATCTCTTATCCTCTATGATCTTCTTCAGCCAACTTGTGTATTGGCTGTAGCCACTAAGAACACATGCAACTGGCTAGCTAGCATGTTTTCAATAGCTTCAGCATCTTTATAAAATAATATTTTAGTTTCTTGACGAATGTAAGGAAAGTAATAATGTCGTCAACATTATCTATCTTGATACTTGTTATTTTTGCATTAATTAATGCTTGTAAGACTAATCCGATTGTAACAACGAAATTTGGACCGATTCAAGGTTTTACTGGTAATTACGATGATTCCAAATACGAAGCTTTTTTGGGTATTCCATTTGCTGAGCCACCTTTGGGACATTTACGGTTTCAATTACCTAAACCATTTAATTCAACTTGGTCAACACCATATGAAGCTCTCAACTTTAAGGATGGTTGTATTCAAATTCGGGAAAGTAACTTCAATTACAACATAAGTGAAGATTGTTTGTATCTTAATGTATGGCGTCCCTCATTTGCCGGTAAGCATGACGGTAAATTACTTCCAGTATTTTATCTGATACATGGTTCGGGATACGTAAAGAAATCAAGTGCTTTACCACACAACCAGGGTGATGTTTTAGCTGCAACACAGAACGTTATTGTTGTCAACTCTAACTATCGACTAGGAGCACTTGGCTTTGCTTATGGTTCTCATACTTCAATGCCTGGTAACATCGGTATTTATGATACTTTAATTGTTCTTAAATGGATCCATGATAATATCCGATCATTTGGAGGTGATCCTAGTCGTGTTACATTAGCAGGACAAAGTGCTGGGTCTAATATAGTTACCATTATAGCTACTTTACCAAATAAATTCGAAACACAACATCTCTTTTCCCGTCTAATAATGTTGGGTGGTGTATCAATAAATCGGATGCACGCTGAGCATACATCACTTGCATTATCAAAGACTCGTCTATTTGCTTCTAAAGTGAACTGTTTGAGTGAAGTTGATCAATTTGAATCATCTAATGAATTGTCCTATGAAACTGTCGACTGCTTGAAGAAAGTTGATGCAAAAGATTTATTGAAAGCTCAAAATTCAGAGGACATAATAGCGCTTGGTAGTGTACGGATTTCAGCATTCATTCCTGTTTATGGAACAGAGTTGATACCAGATCAACCGTTCAAAAATCATGCCAGACAAATTGAGTCAATTAAAAATAAACCAATGCTGTTTGGAATAGCACAGGATGAAACTACAAAATTTCTATCAATAAGTAATATATCTACATTGGACGATGCTTATGCATTTATGAAAGAGCGTGTTTCAATTGCAATTAAAGATATAACAACAGATAAAATTGATTACTTTTATAACCTTTACTTCGATGATGTTGATCCAAAAAATCCTAACGAAATAAGGTCAAGATGTGTCAGATTTTTTAATGATATGGGTATTCATTGTCCATCATTGATATTGGCTGAATTTTTCTCGGAAAAAAATCCGAATATTCATCTATTTCTCAATGGTTATGTTGGTGAAAAGTTGGCCGAGGATCCTGGAAGACCTTATGGTACTGCACATGGCGATGAACTTAAATTTGCATTGGGAGATCCGATAAGACAATACAACTTGTACACACAAAAGGACAGAAAATTCAGTCTATTCTGCACCAATTTGTTTGGTAATTTTACTAAAGGTATAAATTTTGATGATTGGCCATCTATTTCAGTAATGATGAGAGATTACGAATCTCCACAAATCATTAAAAAGCTAGACTTGCCTCCCATAAACATAGTTTTTCGTGATCAACAAATTTGCATGGATTGGGCAGAACTATTCAACTATTCCATTCCACAGTAAATTGTCTAATGAAGAAGAAAAAAAATCGTCAGACATAGTCAAATCAGTCAAAGAATGAAAAAAGTGAAATCTTACCATTTCAAATAACATGATTATGTCTACTTTTGTTTACGATTTTGTTATGAATAAAAAGTTGATATTTTTTCAAAACATTGTCAGGTTTCTCTTCAAATTAAAGATCGATGTGTTAATAAAGGTTAACCAAGATTTGCATTAAAGTCTAATGAAAAGGAAATGAAAATGGAAAGAAAGTCAATAACATAATAAATAAGATCTTGTAAGAGGTTGATAAAATTCAAATGCATGAGATTATGAATCTCCACAAATCATTAAAAAGCTGGACTTGCCTCCCATAAACATAGTTTTTCGTGATCAACAAATTTGCATGGATTGGGCAGAACTATTCAACTATTCCATTCCACAATAAGTTGTAAGCGGTTGGTTTATATCAATTGAAAATGTAACAGTTGTTGAATATAAAAACTTACTTCGAAAGATAATTCAAATCGATTCTAAACAATTGATATCAAGAGAAGAAAATTGAATGGATTTGAAATAAACTCTTCACAAAATGCTGAACTGTAACACTCTACAGGGGTCATTGAATCATAACAAAATGTATAGAAGACTTGAAACTTTTTTAATTTAAAAACCAAAAAATATAAAATCAGCTGTCATTAATTGTAATTACTAAATTGGAACAAAAAGAAATCCAATGAACTATTCTAAATTGTTATTTGTAAATTGTTGGATAATTAAAAGTCAACGTCAAGAAAAATCAATTGCCAAATTAAATAATGAAGAGTCAATAATTGAGTAAGTTGAGGATGAAATCAAAAAAACCAAAAGAAAGTCAAAAATGAGCGGAAAATGGGACTGGTTGAGAACTCATCACCTAATTCTCCAAGTAATTAACCAGCATCACAGTAATTTGATTGGCAATGGATATGCCCAAAATGAACATCTAATCAAAGATTGTCTCAATTGAGTGGACCAGGTTTATGCTCTCAAGATCTCATCTTTTTTGATTTGGCTTTTTATGCTGTTCAAAAAAAGCTCAACTTTACCATAAAGTGATGGTCAATTTAGAGCAATTATCACTCAAATGCAATATTAACTCTGATCATCACTGGCAATAAAAAATTCCAATAGTTAAATTCCAAAAAAAGTTAAAAAAGGGTGAGAAGTAATTGGATTAGACTGAATGTACAAAATGAAAATTGAATATTCATTTTCTAAAGTAAAAAACATTCAAATTGCTATATCTCAAAAAGCCGCAGGTTAAGAGATACATGCATAGCATCATTGTCATGAAAAGTTACACCTAAAAAGTATGTTAATGTGGTCTTCATGGGATCACAAGGGAATTGTGGAATAAAGGCAAATTTTGATCTGACTTTCATGGATGCATACTTTACTCATCATAAGCTTTCGATTGACATATAGTTCATTATATTCTGAATCGATTTGGATATTGACCTTTAAATTAAACTTTGGCTGAGCAGCTTACAGCTAGTCAACTACAAGCCTATTTAGCCAACTTTCGGATTGGCTAAAACCCTCAAGCACACATTTAGCTGGCTAGCTAGCATGTTTGTTTTTATTAGCTTCAACATCTCTTACCAAATGATATTTTAGTGGCTTGATGGATGTAAGAAAAGTAATAATGTCGTCAACATTATCTATCTTGATACTTAATATTTTTGCATTAATTAATGCTTGTAAGACTAATCCGATTGTAACAACGAAATTTGGACCGATTCAAGGTTTTACTGGTAATTACGATGATTCCAAATACGAAGCTTTTTTGGGTATTCCATTTGCTGAGCCACCTTTGGGACATTTGCGGTTTCAATTACCTAAACCATTTAATTCAACTTGGTCAACACCATATGAAGCTCTCAACTTTAAGGATGGATGTATTCAAATTCGTGAAAGTTACTTCAATTTCAACATAAGTGAAGATTGTTTGTATCTTAATGTATGGCGTCCCTCATTTGCCGGTAAGCATGACGGCAAATTACTTCCAGTATTTTATCTGATACATGGCTCGGGATACGTAAAGAAATCAGGTGCTCTACCACAAAACCAGGGTGATGTGCTATCTGCAACACAGAACGTTATTGTTGTCAACTCTAACTATCGACTAGGAGCACTTGGCTTTGCTTATGGTTCTCATACTTCAATGCCTGGTAATATTGGTATTTATGATACTTTAATTGTTCTTAAATGGATCCATGATAATATCCGATCATTTGGAGGTGATCCTAGTCGTGTTACATTAGCAGGACAAAGTGCTGGATCTAATATGGTTAACATTATAGCAACTTTACCAAATAAATTTGAAACACAACATCTTTTTTCCCGCCTAATAATGATGAGCGGTGTTACTATAAATCACATGCATGCTGAGCATACATCACTTGCTTTATCAAAGACTCGTCTATTAGCTTCTAAAGTGAACTGTTTGAGTGAAGTTGACCAATTTGAATCATTAAATGAATTGTCCTATAAAACTGTCGACTGCTTGAAGAAAGTTGATGCAAAAGATTTATTGAAAGCACAAAATTCAGGAGACATAATAGCGATTGGTAATGAAGAGGTTGCAGGATTCATTCCCGTTTATGGAACAGAATTGATACCAGATCAACCGATGAAAAATCATGCCAAGCGAATTGAATCAATAAAAGGTAAACCGATGCTGTTTGGAATAGAACAGGATGAAACTACGCGCTATGTATCTCTAAGTAATATATCTACGTTGAATGATGCATATGCGTTTATGAAAGAGCGGATTTCAAAGGCAATAAAAGATATAACAACAGATAAAATTGACCATTACTATAATGTCTACTTCAATGACGTTGATTCCTCCAATCCTAACGAAATAAGGACAAGATGTGTCAAATTTTTAAACGAGATGTGTTTTCATTGTCCAGCATTGATATTGGCTGAATTTTTCTCCCAGAAAAATTCAGACATACATTTCTATCTCAATGGTTATGTTGGTGAAACGTTGGCCGAGGATCCTGGAAGACCTTATGGTACTCTACATGCTGATGACATTATATTCGCATTAGGAGAGCCATTAAGACAATATAACTTGTACACACAAAAAGACAGAAAATTCAGTAAATTATTCCTCAATTTGTTTGGTAATTTTACTAAAGGTATAAATTTCGATGATTGGCCATCTATTTCAGTAATGATGAGAGATTATGAATCTCCACAAATCATTGAAAAGCTGGACTTGCCTCCCATAAACATAGTTTTTCGTGATCAACAAATTTGCATGGATTGGGCAGAACTATTCAACTATTCCATTCCACAAATAATTGCCTAATGAAAAATAAGAAAATTTGTCAATTATATGTCAAATCAGTAGAACAAGAATGGAAACGGTGAAATCTTACCATTACAAACAGCATGATTATACTTGACTTTTGTTTAATATTATTTTGTTATGAATAAAAAGTTGCTATTTTTCTAAAACATTGTCAGGTTTCTTCTCAAATTAACGGTCGATGTGTTAATAAGGTTAAACCAGGATTTGTATAAAGTCTAATGTAAAAATGAAAAAAAGTCAATAACATAAATAAGACCTTGTAAGAGGTTGATACATATCAAATTTGTATAGATGTTGATTTTAAAAACTTACCTCGATAGAAATTGTTATTAGTAAATTGCTGGATAAATAAAAGTTAATGTCAAGAAAAAATGAATTATTTTTCAGATTTAGAGGTTTAATTGCAAAATTAAATAATGAAGAGTCAATGATTGAGAGCAATCAGAGAAAGCAGGGTAAGTTGAAGATGAAATCAAAAACACCCAAAAGAAAGTCAAAAATGAGCAAAAATGAGACTGGTTGAGAACTCATCATCTAATTCTCCAAGTAATTAACCAGTATCACAGTAATTTGATTGGCAATGAAGATCCAACATGAAGATCCAATTAACGATTGGACTGGCAACCTTTATTCTATACAAGAGCCTTAAAGCTATCAATAAAATTCGACCAACTCGAAGCAACAATAAAATTGAATCAAACTAAAAACACCAAGAAAATCAAACCAAAGTAGATTGTTCAATTAGCAATTACATTAATCATTGTAGGTTTAAAATTAAGATCAAGATGACGATAATGTTGTTGAACGCGCAATTGTATTAATCAAAAACAAAACAAATCATTTTCACACAAAAAGTAGTTTAATAAAGGCGTCAACTTGAAAATTGCCATTTATTGAAGCAAAGTGAAATTTCAAACCAGAAATGGTGATGAGTCGATCCTCTTAAAATCATCATCACCATGATCAAGGTATTTACTCATTTCTCAAGATATTACCAAATAAAAGCAAAATATTAGTTGAACAATTGTTGACAATTATTGTGAGCGTAGTTATAGATAGTTAATAACTTAGTCACATTTTCATGGCTTATTAAGTGAACCAGTTTTATGCTCTCAAGATCTCATCTTTTCTGGTTTGTTTTTTATGCTGTTCAAAAAAGCTCAACTTTACCATAAAGTGATGGTCAATTTAGCTCAATTATCACTTAAATGCAATATTAACATCACTCTGATTATCATTGGCAACAACAACGGCAATAGCAACAAAGTTAAACCAATAAATGATTCAACAATAATAGTTAATCCAGTTCCTTCTTTTCTTACTGACATTGACAATTTTTTACTTCCTCCAATCATCTTCCTGTTTCATCAATATTATCATACTCGCCATCAACAGCGTCGTCAGTATCGTCATCACGATGGGATTGAAGTAGCTTCATATTTATAAATAAAAAGCAAAATTTGGATTAACATGTAATCAGTAAGGTTCTGAAAGAAATGAATTAACAATTAGATTCTCGATAAGTTTTATTGAATCACTTTTACTCCATTCATGTACTTAAGCGCAACAATAAGCCTGGATTAAGGCAATTGATTCAATCGATGATTGGTCAGTCATTTTAATCACCATCACCTCAACCGGACCAATTTGATTAAACCACATTTAACAGTTTAATGTAAGCAATAGAAAGTAAAAAAGTTAACATAAAAGCTCAATAATCAGTCGAAAAAAAACATTCTAATCACCAAATCAATTTGATAATAGAGTTGAATTAATCAATTTACGTTTTTCTTTCATCAAAAGTGCTGACCGCACTAAAAATGGCTTCCAGCTGATTTTAATTACTTCATTCATTGATTATAAAAAGGGTTTCTGGTAAGTGATTGAATAACGATGATCCAGGTTACATTTGTAGCAATTGAAAGTTGTGTCCAATTGTGACAATAATAACTACACTCATATACTCGGTAAATGTCTTCCAATACTGAAATCACCTTTACGATTAACTATATAATGAGTTTTCCAAGATTGGTAGGAATACATTTGCACCATCCAAGAATCGAATTACTTTTGATTGGAATCCTAAAACGTTTGTAATTAAGTTTTTGGTTTACTTCTTGTTTTTTCCATTTTCAAGATGATTTAACTGAAATTTGAAATGCATAAAAAATAAAATTGTAATAGAGTCAATAGATTCAATCTAAAAGTAAGAGGTTCATTTTACACGATCACCAACAAATACGGTAAATGTATCAACAAGTAGGTCTAAAGTAATTTCATGTTTGTCTTGATTCAAGATGAACCACAAAAGTAAAACATTTTATATGCTCAGCTTTTTTTATTACAGAATAGTGATTAACTGGCAGAGTAACCTGTCGATAATAAGGTCACCAGATGATGATGTTACTATCATGATTTCCCGCATCAATTTGATTATGCTTAAATAGATCCTATTTAAACAGAAGCAGCAAACAACAAAACAAACTAAAACCTAAGCAAACTCAAGTTCAACATTCAAGTTTAACTCGTTCAATTGTTGTTACCTTGTTATCCTCATCATAATCATAATCAAAGAAAAACTCAACTAGCTAACATCCTAATGTTCATCATGTTTCTTTTTATCATCATTTTTAACAACCATAATATTGATTAATGATCAAGAAAAATCTCGATAAAAAAGAAAAATAAGTTTCAATGTTTATCATACCTTTTCATGTTGGTAATTATATTTCAAACGGACATTCAACTTATCATCACATTAATAATAACTGATATCTTCTTGCTGATGTCCATCATTTACATTTGCATGTTAAAAGCAAAATATTAACATTTTTTGTGTTTTCTCGGAAAAACAATCAATTGGAAGATAATTTCGCTTTTCAAATCCTATGTCTCATGGAAATAATTAATTCAACTTGATTGTTATGTTTCTGATTCCATACCATGAATCCTAATATGCATTCAAGGGACAACAAAAACCATAGCAACAAATCACTTTTCATTCTACCTGCTATTAACAAGTATCTCATCTCGGTTTTACCTTAGATCCAAGTTAAATTGCAAACATGTTGATATTATGACAGACAGCAAATATTAGGAGGGATCAGGAGTTGACTTGAAAGTCATCAATTTGTTGACACACCTTGAGCCACAATCGAGCCCAAGTACAGGCTGAGAAACTGCACTGTCACAGCACTTGATCCAGTCTTTGATTAACATTTACTGTCTTTTTGATTCCAATCAGTTTGCTCATCAGGCCTATCAGGTAATTACAACATTTAGACACTTTAAAGAAATCAAAATAGCCAATCTGCTTATTGATTCTTAATCATATCAATCAAAAAGAGATTCATGGTTGACTAATTACACGAAATATTACGCTATAATAAAAGCACAAATGAGGTTTATTAAGGCTACACTGAATTAAGGTTGACAGATTATTTATTAAATCCTTACTATTGTCAAAGGTTAACTTTGACAAAGAATACTTAATTGGTAAATTGCGTTAAATGAAGTAAACAAATTAATGTAATGATCAAGCTATGTAAGTTAAACATTGACTAACATTACGCAAAGAAAGTTCAAGAAGCTTCTTTAACCGGCAAACAATACCAGGGGTCATCTCTTAATTAAGTCGCGTTTCAAGGGTTAAGCTTGAAAATAAATAGCTTTTAATTGAAATTATGAATTAAATTAATTGTAAAGACCAAACAAATGTCAAGTAAAATCGTTTAAAGCTAATTATGAAGATAATAATAAAATAAAAGCGGGAAGTGAAATTGGGTTGTAATAGCAAAACCAGATTAAACTGAAACATAAATGAATGTTGATTGAAATATAACAGGGATAAGATGCAATCTTTCAAATCCAAGTGAATTACTTGTTTAACCTGTAACAAGGTTGTACAATTATTATTAGACTGTAAATTAATTGTAACAAATTTTGAAACTAATTGTGATTAAATGTGATACTCGATCAACATAAACGCGTATAAAAAGATTAACATCAATATTTCATTCTAACATCTTTTACACCTTAATATGAATAGCAATATAAATACTTGAGCAATCCCTTTCTTAATTGTATTAGATGATTATTACTTGTGATATAACTGGTGAATGCCGAAAGGTGAATCAGGTATTGTCCACTCGATATTGATTCAAATGGTTATGGCCGCAAGGTGAATAAACATTCATGAGAAAAAACGATTTTTAAATGAAAACAAGTAACATTGAAGGATATAAAAGAACCAATGTATTGGTTATTGTTTATTGAATTTTTTTGCGTTTTTCATGTAAAAAGAGATGTTTTCAAGTGTGTTTAAAGGGTAAAAAGATGAGAGAGAAAGGAAGAGAGACAGAAATGAAAGGAGGAAAAAGAGAGACTAGATAAATATGGTTCATTTTCTTGTTGAATAATTGAAGGCACATTCAAAATAAATAAAGTTTTTCTTTTAAATACCAATTTTTTTGCATAATTTTTTCACCTTTTTTGCCTTTTTTTGTCTTTTTTGTCTTTTTTTGCCATTTTCATTTGCATTTTTTTGTTTTATAGTTGGTTGAATTGAATATATATGTAGGTATAAAAAAAGTTATTTCATGGTTTTGTGGTTTGCTTGTTGAAAAAGTTATACGTTTTTGCTGTCAAATGATAACACCGAATCTAAAGATTTCCCATGTTTGGTTTTCATCTGATCTTTTCAGTTATCTTCATCAATTGGGAGGCGATCTGTTGGGATATGATTTCTGGACATGCGGTGTTATGGGTGACAATTGAGCCACCAGTATAGATAAAATGAATGCAATTAAAATTGTTATCGTTAAATAGATGAAAAAATATTTTGTGTTGGTTGTTGAAGGAGCTTGTTTAGTTAACGGGAATGAGGTTTGTGTGGACGAGGAAAGAGTTGAAAGGTTCTTAGGGGCAGTTTTCATGGCATAAGAATCACTATCATGACCAAGTAAAGTTTTTCCTGGTGATAGGTCAAAGGTGGCCGCATCGATGGCAGCACTTGAAATTGTCGTGTTTAAAGTTGAGGCAGCATCTTTAATGATAAAGGTAGCTGCTGCTGCTTTTGCTGGTAAACCAGTTGGCAAAATATCAGTCATATCAAGAGTATCAGCTGAGTCAGCAATTGATGATAATGTAACGTTAGGTGATGAGGTTAAAAATTGACTGGGTTTACCTATTGATGATAAATTATCCTCATCAGGTTGTTGTAACCATCTTTCAGAGTTTTCAGTAGACTCGGTTGTGCTACGAATTGAGCTTTCCTCTTCATGGGAGTTTAAATCTTCGGCGCCTTGATTAATGAGATAAAATGGAGGAAACAAAAAGTAGGAAGAGAATTAATAAAAAGTGAAACTAAATTAATCAAACGATTGTGATCAATTTCATGATAATCAATACAATTTGGTAAACAGTTTGTCTAATAATTTATCACCAGTAAAGGTAAAAGTTTGATTAAGCTATTAATGGAAAGGGAAAGGTGAAGAAAACAAACTTGCATATTGAAACATTTGCATACAATACAAGAATGGCGATTCTGATGCTCAGCAAGATAAAATTATTATCTAAAATAAATTTTCAATTTACCTTTTAATAAGCCGTCATCAGTTTTGAACCATTTTTCATAGTTTTCACCGAATTCTGTTAAACTGCGAACCAAATTTTCATCTTCAAATGAATTTAAATCTTCGGAGCCTGAAATGAGAAATCAAATGATTACAATTAGTGAGGAACGTTTGTGTTTAATTAAGCTGCATTTCTATTTAATGAGATAAACTTTGGTATTTTACTGAGCTAATTCAGTTGATTGTTGAAATGTCACAAAGATTTACTTAAATGACAAAAGATACATTTTGTTCAATTCATGTTATGTGATGAAACCAAGTAAAAGTCAAGTTCGATTAATAAAAATGCCATTGACATTGTGATAGCATAATTTTTATTACAGTTAACATTACATGGTGAAAAAGTTATGTCAAGGTGGAGTGATTTTGGTAAATTCACGTTATAATTACCATGGAATAGCATGAATTTTTTCAGGGTAATCAGATTTTATCATGTAAAATCAGACACACCTACTATTGATATTCATCGCAGTTATTTGACCACAGATATTGAAAAGGATAAGTGAAAGTGAAATAATGTTACCTTCATCATTATAAATATAATTCAACATTATGTTCATTTTTCAAGGTTCAACAAACTCTGTTGGGTAAAGAAAGAGAGAAAAATATATACAAATTTGAGGGGAAAAATAGCATTATTACTACCATTATTGAGACTTATCAAGCATCCTTTTTATGCACGCACATCGCACATACAAAGCATTAGTTTGATGGAAGTGAATGTGAATATTTTGATGAAAATGAAGGTTATCAATATGAATATATAAACGAGTTTACATTGGACTACATGAAAATTATCATTACATCTAAAAATATATTAATAGGGTCAAACAAAGTTTAAGGATTGACAATGAATACCTATTAGCGTCATTATAATAGTTGACCTTCTGTCCATATTGTCCTATTCACGATAGACTTTAGGCTATTTTGATAATACCAAATTATGTTGATAGTGATGATAAATATTCATAAAAATGAGATTATCATTAACATTGCAGGTTTTGCGGTTAAATAAAAGATCAAAATCAGCTTATCAAATATTTACTCAATGAGACAAAAAGAGTCTCAAAATGAACCAATAAACATAATCGAAGAGTTTAATTATGGATAAAAGAGTGAATATGATTATCAAATGATTAAAAATTCGAGGTAAGTTTCAGGTTACAATCAAAAGCCGATCAATTTGCATTTTAGTCCAAATAAGTTTTAGTCTAAATTCAAGTTCAGTCTATAGTCTTAACTGTTGTGATAACATAATAAAATGTTGACATGGGACAAGCAATTGGTTCAATATTCAAGGTTTGGAGTTTAAAATGCAAAACACGATGAGTTATCATTAAAAATGGCTGCTAAATTAAAAAGATTAAAAGTTTGCGGGAAAAAGATCAACAAAAGATGACTTCATCTAATAATGTTGATATCTAATAGGTAACAACAAAATTACATTGTAAAATAAAGATAATTAAAGTGTAACAGGAAAAACTGAAAATACACAGAATGGCTTTTAAATGTACACAAAAACACACCCAAGGAGAGACAGAGTAAAGGTGTATTTGATTGAGGTAAAAGGGGAAGATGATGAAGGATGAGAAGGAGCAGATTGTGTTACGGGTGGAAGAGTTTGATGATGAAAAAAAGGATCAAAATGATGTTGATTATTTAGACATTTGAAAATTTTCAAAATGAACACCCTTAATCTTTTTTTCCCGTTTCTCATTGTCTCATTTTTACCTGGATACCAAGTAACTGAGTAATTATACATGTATTAATCATCATAAACCTATGAATATGATGATATTTAGTTGAGTAATGTTAACAATCGTTATTATCGACAACATCTAACAATAATTAAAATATGTATTCAAAAACAGAGAGCCTTTTAATGATCATTTGGTAGCAACCTTGGGTAATGAGACAAACTTTCAATTGTAATGAAATGTTATTGAAATTTGATTAGTAATAGCATTTATAATTTGATGATTAAAAGGTCTGAGGAAGAGGATAAAAGGGTTTGAATTAACTGTTGATTACAAATGAAATGTAATTTTATATCAAACTATATAAACATAAATATATGTTGCCTAGAGAGACAATTAAATGGCCATTTGAGGGTTGACAGTAAAAATGATTGAATATAAGGATTGTGAGCACGCAAGAAACAGTTCAAAGAGGCTGAATAACAACAGATTGTACAAGCTGAATGGTGAGACTCATTAGGAGGAAGAAAGCCAATGAAGAGGACCTGAAGGGTGGTCAATGAAAGTTGTTCAGATAAGATTGACAATGTGATAAATAGTTGGCTATTTACGAGCCATTTAAAGGTCATTATTTTCAAAGATATTCAGATTAAATCAATTGGTCAAATCAATCATTTAGTTTGGTGTTCATCACTGATTATACAAAGCTTAACAATTTAAAACGATAACATGAATGAGTTGATGTAACTAATGCAATGACTGTAATTATATGCAAATAAACTTTTAATTATAATTGCAATGATAATTGGTCATCTCAAGGGAAACAATGAGCAATGTTAATCACAATTGAGTTTTTGCGCTTTTTATCAGTTTCATCAAGTGAATGCCGTCAACATTTATCATCATTTGCATTATTACGATTCTGAAATAGTTTTTTCGTTTTCAATTCAAAGTTAATTTTGAATCATTGTTTGCAATCTAATTAGTGAAATGAGTTGCAATTAAGCAATGATTATCTCACAATGATGATGAATTGAAAGTTATGAGGGTTTTATTTATGCAAAGTTTCCAGGTTTAAGTGAGAGTAACATTAAATGACTAAAACCAAATCACAATCAAATTTGTTTTACGGTTAGTAACAATTTAATGTGATGAATATAAAAACAAATATTCAATTGGGTTTGCATAAACTCATAAAATTAAAGCCAAGAATCAATTTTTGAGATTAAAGAAGCATAAAATCAGATTAATCGATTAAATGATCAGAAATGTTTCAACTTTAAATATCTGAAACTTTAATGTCTAAAATTGTATTAAATAGTAGCTAACCAGGGATTAACTAATCAATGTTGTGTAGGAAGTTAGCGGAAGAAATGCTTGTAAAATGATGAGATCGAGCCGATGGATGATCGTAAAGATGATCATAATAATCAATGATCAAGTCACGTAGGGAATTCAGATCTGAATATTTGAACGCCTACCTGATAACAGAAAAATCATTTTTCGCAATTTTTTGATGGTTAAAGGTAAGAAATAAAGGTTTGTCAGGTCAACATTAATTTGAATAATTTTTCATAACAGTGAAATAGATGATTGTTTGATTACTGTTTATCTGAATGTAAAGGTTGAACCCTTAACTTGATTTAAATTTGACCGAGTTTGAAGTTGAAAGTAACAAACAAAATTGATTTCAAGTTTTTCCAAACTCAAAGTTGATTTAAATCAGAATTATCTTTGATTCAGATCAAACAAAAGGGAGTGAGAGTGTCAACAAGATAGATTTGATTGAGGCCAAGAGCAAATAAATTTTCAATGCAATTTCAAGTTGAAATGAAAAAAGAAGAATCGGAAAATGAAAAAATCTAAAATGATAAAGTTATAGCGGCGATAAAAAAGCTCGGAAAGATTTCAGAAACTTTGATAATGAAGAGATACAAAACTGTTTACAAGTTATTCTTATTCAAGGTGAAAATTGAACTGGATAAACTGAAAATAGCTTTTAATTCATATCAGGTAACTAAATGGTTAGATTGTAAGAGATGATGAAGAGATTGAAAGGTTGTTAGAGCTTGGAATAAAAGGTTTTATTCTCTCTCTTCTTATAAAGATATTTCAAGAGACAGGGGAAGAAGTTTCAATGAAAAAAAAACAAAAATCAGATTGAGTAAACAATTGAAACAGGATAAGAACTTGAAAGGGCCTGGAATGATGAAAAACAACGAAAATTAAAGAAGCAGTCAAAAGTTGATGAAGAAATGATGAAAAAAGATGAAGTCCTTCATTCAATAAAAGCAAGATTCATCACGACTCATGGAGAGAGAGAACAGGTAGAAGACGATGATAAATGATTGATAAAGAGAGTGAATTAGTTTGATGATGATTATAATCGAGAAAAGTTTAATTTGTTTTTTGTTTTTTTTTCATCAAGAGCGCTTGAAAGGGTAAAAATATGAAAAATATAGCAAAGGCTGAGTGCACCTTTAAAGTCCGGATTCATGATAAATGAATCAATTTATCAAAATTGAACTAGGTGAAGAGGTGGGATTCTGAAAACAGTATTTATTAGAAAAGTGATACAAAAAGGTTCAAGTGAGTTGAGCATAGTGTCAATTATTTGCCAATGAAAATTGTTGACTGAAAAATGGCCAAGTGTTTGAATAGATGAATGAATGGCAATGATTGAACTTTCAAATGGTTGATGCTCTGGCTTTTGTAATTTTTTTATTAACAATTTTATTTATTTCCCTTTATTATGTTATTGTTGCCCACATGAAAGTGACCTCCCTGTAGGTGAAAAAGTCTTCATCATTAACCTGATAAAACCACCAAAATGGTTAAAATGTTGACTGCAATTACAATCAACATTTGACCTTAAAAATATAGTTGAAGATCAGGTGAACACATAAATGATAATGAAGGGAGAAAGATGAGAGAGAGTAAGCTAACCCTAGCTTGAGGATCAACATCTAGGCAACTGAAAAAGATGATCAAAATGATGGGTTAGGTACCTGGATATACACCTTCATAACCTAAGCCACATACTGTTGTCAAAATGTAATCAATCTGAATTGAAGGTAGGGCCAGTTGATTCACTTGAAAACCTTATTATAATCAACTTGCACACTTGACCTTACTTGGCCCGCTATTGTTTCTATAAGCGCAAATTTGGGCTCAACATGGATTTTTTTTCTTCCACTTCTCTTTCGCTCTTCTTTACAAGCTTCCTTGTTACTTGAATCCATTAGACAATCAGCATCATCATGTTAATAAGGATATCCATTATTATCTAGCAATCAATTTATAATTTTCCTCTTATTTTACCATCAATCGCAATTAAAGTAAAAATGAAATTAACAGATAAAGAAGATGATTATTCTGAAAAATAACGGTTAACAATGGTTTGAATTAATAGCTTTTTAGTTGAAAAACAATCAAAGAATGATAATAACTTATACGGAAAGAAAAGAGCGATAAATTAAATTTCCGGTAAAATCAGATGAATACTGATGATTGTAGCAACGTTTTCACACTCAATTATGTAAAAATATTAAACTTTATGTTAAATGAAATTTTGGGTCAAAATTTTGGGAAATCATAAAGAAAACAAATGAGTAAATAGAGAGGAAAACATATTGAAAGAAATAATCATCAAGCTTATTGTGTTTAATGGGGAGTTGAATAATAAACCAGTAGAAAGCATTAATTGTAACAAAATGGTAACTGACCAATACTGTTCATTGGTGAACCCAATTGTAAATGATTATGCTTAAAGGATAATCAAGGGTAATTGTGAGTGTGCCGATTTAATGGCTAACATAATGTAACAAAATCACGGCAAGAGTAACGGTACCATGAAAAAGAGATGATCCGAGGTTGGAAAAGACTGATGTTTATCAAGCACGCATAGTAACACCATAGGGAGTAGGATAGTGTGTATTAGATGCACCATGTTTAGTCCCAGCTACCGTGTTTAAGACCACAACTTCATTGTTAAGGTTGGGCCTTATGCTGGGCTAACTGCAAATATCATTAAATACCTGTTAACCCTACGCCTCTTTACCTCCTCTAAACCCTACTTTATTATCTCGTAAATTACTCAATGTAAACTTAGAGGAGGCCGGAGGTTGGAAGCTCATTTCAGGACAATAAGAGTTTCGCACGTTAACATCGATGGTTTTTGTTGTTAATGTAACATTAATGGTTAATCATATTCAAAGCTACCATTTTTTCAGATCATTTTTTTATTTACCCAATGAGAAAAGTTTGAATGCTGCCAAATTGAGCAAAAGGTAAACACAATATCATGTTTTTTGTGTTCCTTTTTTTTACCTTCTTGAACCTACTTTTTGTTTTGGATATTTAACATTATCGATTGGTTAACTGATTATTGGGCGTTTGGGATATTATCAATTTTGAATTATGAGTGAGCTATTAATGGTTGACTGAAGTTGATCGACAGACAAAAATTAAGGTAAAAAAATGGGTAACTAGTGAATGAAAGGTATTGTTGTTGAGTTGATGCACGAATGGAGCAAAAAAACTCACAATGGATCAAGTTTTGGGACATGTATTTACATACTTTTGAAAAGGGGTGGGAGTGATTGGGATAAAGGTAAGGTTATGGGCACAGTGAAGCAGGTAAGTAAGGTAACCATGAATTATGATGATTATCAGGCTTTTGATGGTTGTGATGAGAAAAGGTAAGAGGGAGAAATTGGTATG
Source organism: Tetranychus piercei (assembly GCA_036759885.1). Taxonomy (NCBI): domain Eukaryota; kingdom Metazoa; phylum Arthropoda; class Arachnida; order Trombidiformes; family Tetranychidae; genus Tetranychus; species Tetranychus piercei. The sequence continues at coordinate 2,755,895 of CM071877.1, forward strand.
AGAATGAGAATGATCAAGAATTGTTATTCAATTGTAAAGATTTTATATGATAACCTTCAATATTATGTCCTGAACATGAGGACATTAAATTTACTTTTAAAGTAACAATCTAAAAAGGAAATAATGAAACTGTTTAATCAATTGGTATGAAATTATAATATTCAAGTTGACCATTGCAACAGAATCAATTTATTGGAAACCAATCGATCTAAATAACCATATTAAATCGAGTAATTTAATGTTGGTTAAATGAGATTTTCTTTATTTGATCATATTGAAGTTTAATTTAAGTCACTTTGACCTTTAAAAGGGTCAATATTAAGTTGGTTAGTTAAACAATTTGATAACAAAAAAGTAAATGAATGAAAACACAAACTATCAAAGTAAATGCAATTTACAATAACAGTTATTGTTAATCATTTTTTCTGTACGCAATCATTAATCAACTAATAATGTTGCTCTTTTCATGAGTTTCCATTTACTTCCCTTAGGCTTTAGTTTGCAATATTTTAGTTGCTTTACCTTGCACCCTGGCTATTGACGCAGGTAACAACAAAGTGTAAGTGAAATCAATGAGTGTGTGAATTTCAATTTAAATTGTGATCAAACAATTAACTGATAAGGAAAAAAGAAGCGAAAGTTGTTATGAAGTAAAAAAAGATAATTAGATAATAACAATCAAAAAATGATTGAAACTTAAATCGGTAAAACAACATAAATAAAGATTGAATTAACATGAGAAAATACATTTTACTATGAAAGTTATAGATAGTCAGTTTATATTGTTTGCCAAATAGTTTAAGATAAAGATGATCATGATGATGATTTGAATTACAATTTCCCCTTTGGAATGATAATCATTGGATGTTAAATTGAAATCGTGATTGTGTTAAACTTTCAAACCATTGTAATGATAATTTATGATCATTTTTGATTCACTAAACTAAAGTAATAGTGAAATAGGTTTGTAAAGGTACGAAATGTTTAAACAAAAAAAGATGGACAGTTTTTAACGAGTTTTACATTGCAATTGTAGGTTAATTGTTACAGAACAATATTTTGTTTTCTTTCATAGATAACCATCATTTAGGCAGAAAAAAGATGAACATCAATGTAAATGAGATGAACAGTTATATAAGTGTATAATTTAAATCATGTTAACTATCAGATATCAGCATTGACTTTAAATCAGCGGATATTACGATAGTAAATGAATCTGATGATGAGGTAATTTGCTTCAATCTTGTTTGACTCTTTTTTTCTTATGGTTTGTTAGCAAGTTTCTTTCAATGGGTGAGAGTTTCAACTTTTAACAAAGCAAAGCAACAGAGTATGGCATTTCAATTACATATTACATGTATGAAACAGCATAAGATAAAGGTAATTTGAGGCTTTTGTGATGATCTGAAAAGTTCTGACCTTTGCTCATCAGTTTAACCAACGGCGCGAAGCCAACAGGAGGAAAAGGAGAAGAAAAGAGGAAACATTGCTATTCATGTGAAGATGAGTACTGAAAAACGAGTTCAACAGACCGAGAGAATCTATTGAGGATCAAAAGATGAAAGAAAAAAAGTAAAGAAAAGAAAGAAATTTCTATCCATGCTTATCATCTTAAAACTTTCATTGAAGTAAAACAAAACTCGGTAAAACAGGTAGTTTTGACAGTGCCAAGGTATTCAATATAATGATCAATATTGTTATAAACAGACTCGTTATCTGATTATCAAACAATTTGCTGAAATTTAATGCTAAATTTCTGAGACGTTTTCAAGTTGCATTTAGGTGAGTCTCAATTTAAGTTTACCTTTTATTACAATGAAAATTGAAATCAGCAGCAAATATCAAATAACAAAAGCAGTGGCTTAAACTTCCTGTGACATGGAAAGGTAAAAAGTCATTTCCTATGGATGTTGATTAATGCTGTCTTTTGCAATTAGATTTTAATGTAAACCGGATAAAAAGGTAAACTATGAATGACTCGAGTCCTTTAGATTAACAGTACTTAATTGTTGATTTAAATGGCAAATTTAGGAAACTGGTTTTCTTGTCAAGATGAATGTCCTTTGTTGGGAAAAGTTTAATCTCTCTGTAAGTATAAATGATGATTCATTTGGAAAGTAAAAAGTTCAAGATTATACATGAATTTAACCGGAATCATGCAAAAATAACTTGCAAAACTGTGAATAAACAAGTGAATAGGAAAAAGTTTTACCGGAAGAAAATTGTGATTCTCCAAATTTTAGCATTCAAACTCAAGGTTTAATATTGTTAAGTTGTTATTGTTAGCAAGTTGATAAAAGCAAATCTGAAGTTTATTTGAATCAACAAGTTGTGATGATTTATAAAGTAGTTGAGATCCAATCTATTAAATGAATTGAATCAACTTGAAACTGGTATTTTTATCATTTTGTGTCAAAATTTAACCGCTTTTTTGAACACTTTCATGTATTATTTCATGAACTACTGAATTACGAGTTAATAATCGTATCGCCTACTCGACTGTTATTACATCATTTTAACCATCAACTATTCAGTTTAAATTGTATTTCACTTTTTCTCAGTTCATTATGATTTTTGGTTCACAAATGGATTTATATTTATACTCATCTATCATTAATAATATCAAGTGAGAATGTAATTAACATGTACAAATGTGTAAATATCGTCGTGAGAAATAAACAATAACCTGAAGAGTTTCGGGTTTACAAACAAACCTGAAACTATCCATTAATCAGGTAAGCGATGGACAAGACAACAAAATGAATGAAGCAAAAAATTGAGTCGCTATTAACAATTATTGAGTTTTGCCTCTCATCATATTTGACCAATTTTGTTATCATTACCTGTTGAAAATGTTCAAATGTTCAGTTAAAACTAATGTAATCAAATCACCATTAATGGTCAAAGAGGGAAATGTAAGTTGGAAGAGCAAACGGGAAAGTTGTCCAGAGAAGTGAATGACATGTAAACAAAATTCAGACAATCATGGAAGAGATTCAAATCTTACTAAATGGACATGATGGAAGATCAATGAACTTTCTCTTCTTGGCTTTCTTTCTCTCATCATTTTACTTCTTCACATCATCAAGTTAATGTTATACCATCAAGGTAACTTTAAATCATTGATTGTTGACTATTGAAAAGTAACGGTAAAATGAAATGAACAAGGTTGTCAATTAAACATTAATGTTTAACTAAAAAGATGGCGAGAAAAAACTTTCATCTTCATTTTCATCAATCAAAACATTATCATTTTGACTACTGAAGCTTATGAACTGATGAATTGGAAAGTCAGGAGAATTGAAATATTGTTAAAATGATGAAAAAAAGTAGTGATTAGATTGACCAATGAAATGAATTGAACTGAACAAAGGTTTAAAACTGCTACCGGCAAAAGTTGAGGGTTTAATTTTGATTCGGATTCGGATTGGTTCAATATTATTATCGTTATTTTATTAACATTATTATGGAACGAGAAAGATGAAAAAAATTAACTGATTACCTGAATCAAAAACTTGTTACGAAATAACAATTTCTCATTTAATCAACAATTCCATCCATTCCATCATTCTGACACCTTTTCTGTACCTTAACCAATCAACTGGCTATTCTTGATGATATGAAGCATCAATTTATTCAACTCCATCTTCATCATTATCAACATCACCTACTAAGGCTGACAAAGTGAAAAATAATAGGAACAAGTCATCAAGAAAATGAATGGAAAGATGTTATTATCGTTATTGGTCGTGGTCAACAGTAACTCAAGTACAATTTAAGGTGAAGATGAGGATGAAATTTTTGATTGAATCAAGTTTTTTATTTAATGGGCAAAAAATAGAGCAAACTTGTGCGATATTCTGAATCTGAGTAAACAAAAGAGTTTAATGATGCTCAAAAAATGGAAATGAAAAAACGTTTTTGATGATGAATCTATTGAACAATCAAGTGTTTTGTTGTGAAAGGTTAGAAGAGCAAAATTATATTTAAAAATGGTCTAAAAACGATTCTGTAAAGGGTTAATGAAAAAGGTTAACTTGTATTAGAGTTCAAAATAGGCGCAAGAGATGAAGAAATGTCAAAACGATAAAGAAATTCAAGGGAAATCAGAAGAGTTGTGAAATGGAAAACACTTTTATTAACTTGGACCAGTACTTTTAAATGGTCATGTTGATTATGATGATGATAGTGAAGGCAGTAATGATGACATTTGCAGTGATGATGCAGAAAAAACGACTAGTTAATGGACAAGTTGACCGTATTTAAAATCATTTCTTTTTGTAAATTTTCTCTTTCACATGATAACCAGAGCATATAGAGAAGCGCTAATGGTTATGATGCTAATGATGACATTTTACCGCATTAGTCGAATCAACTGAAAGTACCAGTAAAAGTGTCAACAAGTTTATCTTGTGCAACAATTTTCATCATGAAATTCAGTGTCGCTTCAAGTGAAGGTTGTTGCATATTTTTGAAGGTTGAAAATTGAATGACGATTAAAATGAAACTTACTTCGAAACTCTCCGCTAACTCCACTGAAAGGAGGTTGATAGTAATCCCATTGAGTCCATTCTGAGTGAAAGCTCCATGGACGTTCACCTACTCGAGGTCGACGACGCCGATGTCGTTTACGAGGGCTTTTAGCCGTTGAACTAATGTAATTAGGGCATGAGGATGGCTGTTTAAACAGAAAATTATATCAATGAGTAAATAATGAGCAAGAAAAGTATAAAAGACACAAATAATGTGTAAACAATTGTTGGTTGTGCATAAATTACGGTATTAACCAGATAATGATTCAAAAACAAAGGTAAATCAAATGATTGTAATTAAAAATTTTGATTGAATAATACTACAAAACTTTTAGCAATTTCATCGCATGATTGATTTACTTTGAGAAAAGTCTGGATGAACAAATCGGGTAAAAAAGGTGATAAAATAACGTTTTTTTCAATAAAGTAGCTTTAAATCTTGTAATGATGAAACTCCATCTTCCGATTTACTTTGACCTAAATTAGTGTGAACAATATCAGGCCAGAAGCTTGGGATAAAGAGATAAAAACTATTCTTTCTTGTGGAGCCACAAAAAAGTGTACAACAATGCTGGCAATTACAGCAGTCTTAATTACAACATGACAATAATCAGAGTGGTTATTATAAAAAAAGCGATAGCAACAATTAATTTGAAATGTTATAACAATGAAATAAAAGGTTGAATATAAAAGAGCCTGGAACAACTTTGTAAATCAACTTTTCCGGAAACAAGACAAATTGTAATAAACATTGTGAAACAAAATAACAATACGAGTGATTGGATAAATTATTTGTCCTGCAAAGTGCAAATAATGTTTGTAAATTGATGTAAATAAGCAGGGAAAAGAAGTTGAAGAGCAAATTTTGTTTCCATTCATGATACTAAGCATTGGTAGGTCAAGCTGAGTGTTAATTGTAATTGTTATTAGATAAGTTGAAATTAAATATAAAAGATGCATAATAATGCATTGACATTTGCAAGTGGATCAACAGAAATCAGAAGGTTAAATGAGTATAATCAAGGGCAGAAATTTCTATTATACTTTGAATAATATCATTTAATATCGTTTCATGTAAAGAAATTAAATGTGTTTCTGTTTGATCTTAAATTGGCTCTCCAAGAGCAATTTGATATTTTTTGTAAGGCTATTCAATCGAATGAAATATTTGTATTTTGAATTAACAGTTAAGTTTTCTGATCTGATAGAGATGAAGAGTGAAATGAAAAACTAATATTAACTAATGATAAAAATGAACTTTGATCGACCCTTGAATAGATTAAGATGGAAACAATTGATGTCTTCAACTTTTTACTGAGAGGTTAATGGCAAAAACATGATAAAGATTAACATGTTTACGATTAAAACAAAAAGAAATAGAATGATATTTAATAGATTCCTCTATTTTTAGTGTAAAAATGAATACCTAGTTGAATGGTTGCAAAGTAAATTCAAAAATTGATACTTAATTAATTAATTTAAACAATAATTATAAATTAATGATTATTGTGGAAAGAAAAAATTGCTCAAAATAGCAACATATAAAATGAATGAAAAGTTTGAATGAAATCAAAATTGAAAGTTTACCCGAAGATAAGCAAACTAATTAATCATGTTTGACAAATTGTTATTTGCATTGAGCTTAAGTTGTGTAAATTGTTATTGGACTATCAATAAGATAAATAGTGTCAATTGTGGAGTTTGCAGGGAAAAGGTAAGCAAATTTTACAAGAAAACAAAGTTTGATAAAGTTTGAGAATTGTTAATTGTAGTAAATCATGGATTAACTGTGAGCAAAGCTTGAGTAAATTGCGAGTAAATTATAATCATTAATACAATAATCATGAAAATTTAGGTGGATTTACTTCTTTTTGATATTAAAGACTAACTAACAATAACAATAAGAACTGAAATGTAAAAATTAGGTTAATGAGTTGACATCAATCTTAGTCTACTTTAATTTAGTTTAATATAACTGTCTGTACAAATTCATTTCTTTTGTCACTTGATTAACACCCTTTGCTCACATCCAGGACCATCTTTTTCATCAATACCTGAACGTTATAATTATTATCATTAACACTACCAACGTATTAAATAATGAAAGAGTGGAGTATAAAAAACAAGAATTAAGGTGTTTTTTGATTCTACCGTTTTTTATGCAGTTTATAATTTAGATTAGTCAATTAGTCATAATAACGATGATAATATTTACCTCACAAGCATCGCTCATATCAGCATCACTGGAATAACCAATATCTTTATGGATAATCTCATATTTGCCATTGGGAACATTGAAAGTTTCATTGAGCCCCGGACCTCCACCAATACCAATCATGTTGGTTTGAATACGTCGGTTCCTCATCATTCCTCGTATGTTTTCTTTGCCTTCTGAAAATGGTCCTAATTTGAATCTTTTTGAATTACTGTATGGAGTACTAGACCTAGAAAGAGTGAAAGTCAAACATTAATAGTTATAATTAAAGGGAGATCATGAATATGTCAAAAGATGAATATTATGGGCTCATAAATAAGTGACTAGAAAATGTAAGATTCATGTTTATGGTAACTTTGTATATAATTTCAGGTAAGTTTCAAGTTCTTAATCTAACATGATTGATACTTTTGCTCATCATTATTTTTATCATCAAGATTATCATGAAAAATTTGGTTTTGGTTTTTGGAGGTAAATGCAATCAAATATAGATTTAATAAACATGATGATATCATTGGGATGCTGGTATAAGATATAATTTTTGTAAGAAACTGAAAAAATCATTGGAATGATACTTAAGAGCGAGAAAAAAATAACTGAACAGTGGAAAGGAACCTGCATTAGTTAAAGTAATAGAAATGAGAATTAATTATGATGATAATCAAGATGATAATGATGATGATGGTGAAAAGTAATGAAAAAGATGGGATAATAATCAAAGTTGCTATGCAAAACATGTCCAAAGCAGTGGTCAAACATCTTGATGTTAACCTTGAGGCTTTGTAATCTTGTTTGCAAGTCTAACCTGAACAATATAAACAAGAAAAGGGTTGAAGCAATAAGTTAACGAAACATGTAATAACAACAATAAAGCATATAATAAATGATGAGCAAGAGTAAAGAAAGAGGTAATTGATGCGTAAATCAAGGAGTGGTTAACAGATTGTTGATATTATTACATAGGTAATGGTGAAATGGCAAAATATATCAAATCATAAAGATTGATACTTTTATAATTCATGTTACAGCATGGTTTTCAACTTGAAAGTAGAGTAAGCATAAAAAGAGTAAATGTTTGCTTACCTTTCACGATTCCAAGTTGTATGATTAGGACAGGTGTGATGTTCCTCAACAATCATGAGACATTCAAACGATTTAAGCCATAGATTATGCCATCGAGTTTCTTCCGCTGTTAACAGCGATTTATTAATTTTACTGGCATTTGATTTAAGTGAATTGATGAAACTTCGACCAACAGTTTGTATTTCAGCTTGAATTACCTGTGAGATGGACAATAGAAGAGTTTATAAGTTAATCCAATTTTTGTTTAATAACTTTCATCACGAGTTGAGGTATAATGATGATTAAAGGTTGAAAGGGTCGAGGCAACATGTCATGACATTTTCAGGGTGATATAATTATAGCAAACTAGATAAACTCATTTACTAGAAAAGCTATTCTCTCAAAGTAGTTTCACCATGCAATCAATGATGATCGACACACAATAGAAGAGGCAGATTAAAGATGAAGAAAGAGAAACGAAAGAGAAATGTGATTCTTGTCAAAGAAGAGTTATCATGAAACTGAAACTATCAAAAAAAGGGAAGAAGGAAAAGTAATACAAAAATTACCAATGACTTGAACGCCCACAAAATCCATTATACAAAGTATCTATTAAAGTCTGAGTTTCAATGGAAGATAAAAAATGAAGAGAAGATGAAGAGGAAAAAATACACTTAATGTTATCAAAAATGAAAAAAGGTAAGTTAAAAGATGGTGAAGGGCACAAGATATGAATATGAATGGGTCAGCAATTGATGTTGATGCGTGATTGTTTCTGTTTGATGTTTGCAAACAAAATCAATAAATTACACTGTGAAATTGGACAAAGAAAGACAATCAAGATGAAAATGATTGACAAAAAAGTTGATAATAAAGACTTGGGATGAGCTGCTTTTCTGGATGGAAACGTTGAGATAAAGTTCAATTGATCAAGAATGGAAACAAATTAGTCCAACTTGAAACAAAAGGTAAACAAAAAATTTGTGATGATCAACGAGGATTATGATGGATTCTGGTGATTGTAATCACAATACTTTTTATTCCTTAAGATGGGTTGAAAGGCGAATCAATGAATAATTTTAAGGCCTTTTCGAGTTATGTCGAAAGCTGAGACGGAAGTAATTTAAATATTGACAGCATTTTTAATCACGGGTTTGAAAAGAGAAGCACTTGAAAGTTCGAGGATTGAGATTTGCTCAGATGCGAAAGTCAATTGAAACTTGAATGTGTTTGATGTGTTATTTGTAATAAGACTTTACTTCTGAACCTATTCAGGTAACAAATGCATGTTAAAGTTTCTCTCTTTTACTCTCTCAATGAGTCTCTTTAAACGTGTCATTATTTGGGTTCAGCAAGAGATGCAGCTGCCATCTAGTGTTTCATATTGAAAGCAATTGGGTAACTCAAATTTCTGGTAATCATTATTTTACATGCATTTGGATAGAATGCTTATTATTTACTGACAATGATTAAAATGCTGATAATTGAATTTTCATAGATCTGGTGTTGAGTTTTGGATGGAATCATTGGTAAATCAATTTTAATAGTCTACAGATTAATTCTTTGCATGTTTTTGCAATTGAAAATTATGATTATGATCATCATTGTTGGTTCAACAATCCCACGGTATTTGGATATTAAATGAAATGGGCAATTGTTTTGATAATTAATCCAACAATCATTAAGGTTTTAGATTATTGAAAAGTAATCAACAGTGTTGATGATTCTGTTTGCATTTGGATATGGTAATCAATCAAGTTGAACTTGTAAAAACATTTTAATTAATCTGCATGAATCTGTGTCATCTGCAATATATGTTAATACTAATATCTTGGTAAGGCATCGATTGCAAATCTTTTTTTTGAGCTAAATTAATGGTTTAAAATTGAATTGGAATAACAATTATAATGAAATGAACTTAGCAAATTGAAATGATAATAAAATGATTGAACGGATTGACCTTGATTTAACCAAATATTATTTCAAAGCGTTATTCAAGGTAAACCTGATTCGTGAATGAATTGCAACAGATTGACGCTGAAGAAACAAAGTAACTCTTCATTTCTTCACCAAAAATTCAAGTTGTTGATAAACATGATTCAACCTTGTTATCTACCTTTGAACAGCACATGTCTGCTATTAATAATGAATCAATTATCATGATGAAGATGAAAACCAGGTTTAATCAGTGTTTTGCAGTTGAATAAAAGTCTAATTAGCAACAGTAATGATTAAACAATTGAAAGCAAAGTGTATGATGATATAAAATTCAAAGAGTAAATGATTAGATGAGTTGAATTGATTGAAAGCTAAATAAACAATAAATCAGTTCGCATTGATTGTTACATATCCTACGGAAAAAGATAAATTTGAGTCGACATCGAAAACTGGAAAAACTAAGGTAAAATGGTTGACATATTAATGACAAGTAGTTACTGAAATGATCAGATGATGTTTTCAAGATTAAACAATCTGGTTCCTACTTCAATTGATTAATAGATTTAGTCTCAAGAGATATTCAAGTGTAATGCATTATACTCATTAATAGACTGATAACATCGTTGGACTCATTTAATGTAACATAATTCACGGGCTAACAATAAATCGTCCTAATGAGATAAAATGTAAACAAGATTCAGGGTAACCTAAATAACAAAAGATACTCAAAGTTGTTAAAACAAAATTAACTTAAAAATCCTGTTTAAAGTTTGATTTATGTTTGGACAGATAACGCCATCTGTGAACTGAGAATGAAACTTTTCATCAAAATTTTTCATTTTACTTTTCAATGTAATACAGGAAAACTTATGAGGAAGAAATGGTTTCATGAATAATGTTGATGAGTAAACATCAGGGTGTGACCTTGATGATTGTCTTGTATCTCTTGACATTAAAGTTTCACCCATTGATGAAGATGACCAGATGAGAGAGACAAACAGTGGAAAGAGGAAAGAGAGAAGGAAGAGGAAATAAAGATGACAAAAGAATTCTGACAAAATGATTTGATTACTGCAAATTACCATGGTTATTATCATAATCATCATTATTATCGTCATTTTATACTTTCTAAGAGCATATCTTGTGCAAGTATAATAATAGTAATAAGCAACAAACAATTAATTAATGATATATTATAGATGTTGAGTCCAACTGTTACACCCAGTGCAAGATAAGTGAATAGGATGAATTTATCAAAGCATGATAATGATGACGGTGAAAGCTAATTTCTTAAAATGAAGATTCATAGAGATCTAAAGGAAAAGTTTATCGGATAAAACTAATCATGAAATTCAATGGATTTTCATGATTGAAATGGCTAATGTTTGAAAAAAATGATACAAAAATGATAAAAAAATTGATACCTCACATGAAATTATGATTAATTTGCTTACAAGTTAACAGATCAACAAATTTTATTCATTTTGATGCAAATTGATACATACGGGTTTTGCATTCAATATTATAAAATGACTTTAAGATCAAAGTGATGCCTTCAAGTCATAAGTTAACCTAGAAAAGGTTATAAGTTGCTCAATTTTCAACAAAAAATTTAAGTTTAAGGTTTGAGGCAGGCAAAAAGTTAATGTATTTAAGGTAAACTTTCAAGTGTGTTTAGGTTTGTTAGCGTTTGTAGTGAATGACGGTAATAATAATTTTGATAATCGGTAATCATTAGTGATAATGTCAGTCTGACTGGTCGTTGTGTTGTTTTTGGGGAAATCTGCCATTTAAAATCAATTATAAACAGTTAACTTGCAATTACAAATTGATGATAATGATTATGATTGTCAATGGAAATAATGAAAATGATACTTTTCAGGCAAACATGGAGCATCTGCTTTGACGATAACTGTAATTATAATGCATTAATGGTGGATTACTCATGAACACTTATCATCAATAAACACATTTTAACTGACAAATCAATGTTCATCGTAATTAACGAACAAAGATTAGAGTCAGATGCAAGTTCATAAGCATCAATTCAAAGTCAACATTTATAATTGAAATTATTAATAACAAAATGGTAGTGAAAGTTTTACCGGTAAAATCTTAAAAACAAAGGAAATCAGCTAAGAATTAACAAATTTCATTGACTTTGTAAAGCAATTTGTGATAAAATTGAAAGTTCATTGTTTCCATGAGTTTATTGATAAACGCTGTATGAATTATGTAATTCAAGAAAACAAAAATTAATTATGTTTGAACTAAATTATACTGGTTTTGAATCATTAATAGCTATTAATAGCTGTTGAAATAATGATCATTACACTGAGTTCCAGAAGTTTCCGGTGCATGGAAAATTACATTCAATTTTGAATTTCTTAGACAAAAACTTTCATTACAATTAATTAAGAGGTTAATTGAATTGACTAGTGTAATTTAAGCTTTTCAAGTTTACTTTTTCTAGGCTCATTAAATTGTTATGCTTAGGTAAAAATGGCTAATTAGTTTAGGATTTGTTTGAGTATAAATCAGGAAATTTTTGTGTTGATTTTGGGTGAAATTGAGTTTGAGCCATGAATCAAACAGATGAATAATGCAATAAAATGTTTGATTTTGCTAAGCAAAAACGTTACCTTGCAAATTAACAATTTCAAGTTTTCTGTTCAAAGTTCATGGTTGATTATATGTAAAAATTGAAACCACGAAATGAGTAGCATGAAAATTTCAATTAACAATTGACAAGTACAAATTCAAGAGGCAATTGATATTTTTTGAAAGTTAATCATGATGGTCAAGATGTTCAAGTTACGGGAAGATACTTGAAGCAATTGAAGCATTTTAATATGGACAGTTGCAATAAGTCAAGGAAGGAGTCAGTAGCTTTTAAAAGATGAAAAGAAAGGGTTAAGGAGGTTAGAAAGGAATAAAAGTAACAGGAAATTTTGAAGACCTACAATTAAATTGAGATCATAATCATCATCATCATCAGATGTTAGATGTTCATCACAAGTTTATATGATGAATTATATTCTATGAAAAGTGAGAAAAAAGAAAGGGTAAGGTCGAAGACCTTGAATTCCAATCAAGATTGATTGAGGTAGAAAAAGAAACTCTTCCGCTTTTAATAACCCATCTTCAGAATCACATTTAGATATTGACTTACAGAGTTTTTCACTCTTCTTAATATGTCTCTTGAAGACTCACATCTACTCTTCAACTCAAAACATGAACAATAATCAGATAACAATCAAAAAGTTAATAATTAGTAAATGAATGGAACAAGTTTTTCATCAATTTAACTCAACAAATATAGATGGAGTTACTGGTCAATAACAGGTTGAATTTTTTTTAAAAAATTTTTGTTGAAAACAAAACAAGTTAACCAGAATCTGGAATCTGGATGAAAGTGTAGTTAACTTGATAAATGGTAAATAAATGAGGATAAGTTTTGAAACAGAGAGAGTCACTTGAGACTGGATTGATTAATGTTTTGCTAAGAGTTGAAGAGAAACGGTTAAGAAATGAAAATGTCGTTGAACAAGAATGTTGGATGTTCTTCAAAAAATCAACAAGTTGAACGGTCTCAAGTGTGCAAGTCTTGAGTTATTCTTGCTGATTCTCAGATTTTCTTTCCATGAAAACAAAAGTTTAACAATTGAAATGGATGTCAAACAGCTACAGAATACAAATTAATTGTTAATGTTGGGTAATAAAGAATGAGACAATTCTGGGTTTGAATTGGTACCACAAATTGGATAACAGTTGAACATGATATATTTGTATCATTTTGGACATTTTATTGTTCAACGTTATTCAAAAAGTGATAAGTATGATAATAGTAAAATAATTATAATCATAAAAATATAATTGTAATGTGGTGATCAGTCGTGACCCAATCATGTAGGGCATTTTGCTGAACACAGTCTGATATACATGAAAAATTTAACAAGCATAAATCATAATCAGGATTTTTGACTGTGTTTTACTTCATGAGGTGAGGAAACGGTTTCAAGCTTTTTTTATTTCACCATCAATTTGTCTTATTGCCTTTTCATCATCAACATCATCGTCGAAAACAGCAACACAATGTTCACCTTCTCTTCTTCCTTCATTGATTAGGACACGGTAATGTTAAGTGTGAAAAGTGGTGAAGTAAGAGATCAACATCATTATCATCAATATGATGTTCATCAATTGTAGAGTGAACATTAACCGAGTATAAGATGTCGGAGTGATGAAAAAAGAAGAGTAAGAGAGAGAGAGAGAGAGAGAGAGAAAACTAAGTTTATCAAGTTATGTTGACCATTGAATTGTTGACAAATATGAAAAAAATCTGGTTGAAATAAACTGGGCTGGTAAAGTAAAATAAAGGTGAAATTAAAGGTAAAAAAAGTAAGTCATAACATGGAAACAGGTAGGTGAGATATCCTGTTTGTAAGGAAAACAATTTGAATGCTAATAAAACAATCATTTTCTCAGGTTTTCAGTGTTTGTAAAGATAATAACAACAAAACGGTGAAAAAGCAATAAAATCACAATAGAAGAACGGTTTTCAGGTAGGTTTTGAGAGGATAATTTTGATATAAATGTAAACAGTGAAATAAACGCGCCATGTAAATGAGTCACTGAGAGGGTGAAACATTGTAGGTTAAACTCAACCTATTTACAGAGAAAGACAAAGTAAAAATGAAGATCAGGGGGAGAGATTGTGTCTATGAAGATCAAATAAGATTGTGAATAATGAGGATAATATGGATCGTAGGATAAATGGATTATACAGATAAATGGGTTATGTTTGCTTCGCTTTTTCAAATTTCCAAAATCCTAATTAGCCTTCGTATTCTGATTATAAAACAATGTTAAATCAATAGATTTAAATGAGCACAGTAATCTCATGTCCATCAGTTGATGATTAATTTACTTGTTATCATCATTAACCGTTAAAGGAAAATTTTTTGGATGTTTAGAGATTGAATTACACACTTCCTTTTTTAATGTTATTAACAATCAGATATTTAGCTTATTTACTTTCATTTCAATGAAATATTTTTTTCTGTTTAAAATGATGAATTGTGGAAAATTTTGGGTGTTCAATGATCAACATGAACATTTTAATGGTTTTGATTGTGTCAAAACGGTTAGTTAATGGTGAGATAGAAAGGAAGAAATGATTCAATAAGCAGAATAAAAACAATCAACTAATGAAGGGCAAAATTGAAGTTTACATTATAAACATAATGAAAAGATTGATGATAATTAACAGCAGCAAATGTCAACTGTTTGAGATGTTTGAACAAACTAAACAAGGATGAAACAAAAAAAACATTATCACACTAAAAATCTGAAAAGTCATCGAAGAACATGAAACAGGACTGAACTAGAAACAATAAAATTGGATAACCATCAGAAACCATTTTGAACCCTTAATAACGGCAATTTAAATCACAATCAAAATGAATTGTCTGTTTTACATCTTATAACTATTGCAATTGATGAATGGTGGATAAAATTCTGGTTTTGACATTAAACTTGGAAAGAAGAAGTAAAGTGTTTAGAATAGTAAGTAAATCAAGTTCATCCTATCTAGGTCTTTTATCAACATGAAATAACCAAGGAATAAATTGTATTCAATTTCTCTAGGTGACAGAATTCACGTAAATTGCAACATTTAAGTGTGAAATTGATTGAAACATGGTGACAATGACGAGTTTAGTGGTAAGGTAATTGTTGACAGAGGAGGGATGGAAATGCTGTCTGGAAGAGGAGGAAAGATGGTAAAAAAGAAAGCGATTGATTACTTTGTGTTCAGCAATGGCATCTATCCATTCCCTTTGAGAGCCTGTGAGGTTTGAATTGCTTGCACTAAGTGTATTGCCTAAGCTATTAAAGTTGACATTTCCTTGCCGAAATGAACAATAGCAGACAGATTCAAGATGTTCCTCTGTATGGTTAATCCAATTGGAAAACTCTTTAATTGACATGTTATCCATGGAAACCTTTGAACTTGTTGTAGCCACTGCACCATCACCCAAGGAGTTTTCACTGGTAGAACTTCCAGATGAGATTGCAGATAACAAATTGAAATCATCAGTGTTGGACAAATTGATAGATTTCTCATTTTCTAATAATGCCTCTCGACAGGTTTGAATCAGCTCATTATTATTTATAAGGTAGTTGTAATCCTCATTTTTGAAAGTATTCATCTTTGCCCAAGTGTAGACGCTTTATTAATCAGTATTCATCTCCTCTACATCCCTTTAATTGTTGTCTCCTTGGTGTACACACATGTATATTTACACATAAAGATAAAATCACTGAAACATTGATTACTAAAACAAAAACATTAAGAATTTATTTCTCCATTTTCTGTTCAGCCATTAAGTCTTGCTCATCTTTGCCAAGTGTAAAACCTGAACCAAAATGTAAAACATTTTCCTTTTTCTCCTTATTTCTCACACTCTTCACTTAACCAACAACAAATCAGATTTCACCAGAAGACTGCCATCTCCTGGGTAATCATGAAAACATTCGGCTAAATATTAAAGTTTTTCGCTCCAACAATTATTACTCTTGATTCCTAATCAATTTTAACAATTTTCATCATTTAGCGAAATTTAGTTAATAACAGTTATCAATCTTGATTTAGTGTTTTCCCTTTTAAACTTTCATCATCTCTTTTTGAACCTAAAATTCAGTGCACTTCTCTTACTTTTGATGCCAATTTATTGTTTTAGGTTTTTTTAGATTGCGATAGTTTACATTGGATGGTGTAGTAAGCGTTTTTTACACCGAAATAAATTGAACCTTTTGAATGACAAGTATAACTAATTAACATGGTAACCTGAATTCCTAGGAATAGCAGAGTATATCTGTGTTCAATTTTAGGTCAAGTTGATTAGTTAAGATAATGAACATGATGATAAAGCCAAAGGATAAGATATGGGTTACAATGGCAATGGAATATACAAGTGGATTGTTTTGAAAAAGAAAAAGCCAATGACCTGAAGGTTTTCTGGTCTTTTCTTACCTGGACACGAATTATTATTTGCTCAGCAGGAATTAATAAGAAGCTCACAAAAATGGTGCAAAAACTGAAGGTGGCCAAAGAAAAGAAAAGTTTAAGGAACCAAAAAAAGTAAAGGTAAATGAATATATAAAATACATATTATAAAAATGGTTATGAGAAAGACAAAAAAAGTACCCAAAGATTAGGTATGGTTAGGATTAAGAGGAGATGGAGAGAAGGAGAAAGGTTAATCTTGAAGGAGGGAGAATGAGAAGATGATGATAAAAGTATGTTAGTGAGTTATACTTATAAGGATGAAAATGGTGATAGATGTGGTGAATAATACTTGTACATTAGATGATTGAGAAGCATTTTTGAGAATAGAGAAGAAATGATTGTAAAAATTGTTTATTATTAGAGCAAGGTCTTGTTACACTTTGACCTGAAGGTCAGGTCAGAGAGTAAACATGGAGAAGAAAGGAAGAAAGAAATGAAAAGGAGGAGAAGGAGAGTGGGAAAGAAAGAAGAAAAGAAAGAGAAGGAAGAAGAGAAAGGAAAACGTGAAATGGATGAAATAAAAAGCAAAATGGATGAAAAGAAATCATTTTTATATATTAGCATCTTTTCTGGTTCACCATTTTTTACCATTGATTGAACTGATTATAAGATTGATTGTAATTAAATTGTGTATTCTCCATGATTGTTTAATTAAAGCCTGAATTAGGGTTTGGTTAAGGTTAATTAACATGTTTAATTAAGATGAATATATGATGATGAAGATGATGATGGCAATGGTGAAATGGGCAAAAGGATATTTGTTTGGTTGTTACCGTTGTAAGTGAATAATTAAAACAAGTAAATTACTCTATTCTTATACGGAAATGAATTAATTTTTGTTTTTCTCATTTTCAACCCTTTAGAGTTATATTCATGATTGAATGAGCCTTTTTTGTTTTTTAAACATAAAAAGTTAACTTTTATTCACCATTTTATTGTAAGGTACCAGGTTAAGGTTAAACCAGAGATGCAAGGGTTGAACATGATTTAACCAGAAACCTGTTTTCATTTGTATTCAACATTGAATTTGTTAATTTTATTTATTAATACCATTCTTAACACTCTTTCAACTCTAGGTAACATTGGGTTAACCTCTTGTCAGTCACTAACTCTTCTTGGTAAACTCACTTGGGTTAAGTAGGGTTATCTCACGGGTTAACCTCTTTGTCTGGTTAATTGGTACCATGGTTAAATCCATCACCAGTTTCATCACTTTGACTTTTTATTCATCATATTCTTTCTTTTCTTAACCATTAAACTCTTTATCATCATTATTTTGCAAGAACAATGAACAAGAGCTAAGACAAAATCATCAGACCAAACTGAGAATCTGGTCATCAAAGGCTAGGTTAACAGGTACTGTCAACAGTTAATTTATCTCATTTATTCTTCTTTTGTTTCTATTATTAACATGCAAATATCTTTCTTCTCATCGCAGCTTAACACTATGGATTAGTTAATTACTTTGCCTGACAAGCCTTCATATTGTGCGATAATTAAACCTGTCAACAATCAGCATGTATTCAGTGGAAATTAAGGATTATTTCTGGATTTTCTCAAAACCAAATCTAACCCAAATGTTAACCCAAAGACCAACCGAATCCACCAGGAAATAAACAGACAACCCGACAAACCACAAGACCGACCAGATTAGACAAAAGAGCTAAAGATAAATCACAAGAGCAACTAAAATGGCTAAAAGTTAACCAAAAGAGCAATAAAATGAGCTTGTGGATTCAAATTGTAGCCCATCTTGTTCACACATCTGGGAATTAGAATCTAAATTGTTAGTCAAGTTGAACGGCAATTCGTTAGTAATCAACTATTACCAAGTTGAATTGTTACGAAGCAAAAGCACGCTTTACCCTAACACCAACGTACAGAATCACAATAATAATTGTTTTCACATCATTAATCTTAAATTCTGTCTCCCTTTGAGCCCGATAAACGGATCTTTTCCTGAACTGATACAATACTAACCATGTTAGTTTGTGTTAGATCAATTACATTGCTACATTAATGACTGCTAAATAATCACGTTAAATCATTTAAAGTGAACAATATCATGAGTGATAAATTTTCATAATGATCAATCTAAAAGGTTAGCTTCTCTTGAAAATGAAACAAAAATAATGAATAACCATTAATCTATGAATTAAATTTATAGTATACTTTTAGATTTCAAATGTAATTGTAATTTAAATTAATTTAAGATCAAACAAGAAAAAACAACCAAATAACTGTCCTAAAGCCCTTAAATGTTGCCCAGTCAAAACTAATTGCGACCTAAATATTGTATTTAGTTAATTTTCTTACCTAATCAAACAGTTATTAAACCTAACTAAACACTTTGCCCTTTTTGTTGTTACATTACTATCAGTGTTATTAACACCAAACCAAAAAGAAACAAAGTAAATACATAAAAAAGAAAAACTAGTTTTCACTAATTAAAGGTATGATTAAGATAAATTGTTAATTCAAAACAATACCATGATCATCTGTAATCACACAATTCATATCCAACTACATCAATGGTTGTATCACGGTTAGACTGGAGTGGCCTTAAAGGAGGAGGAGGAGGAGGTGGAAGATGGTCAAGATGATTATCAAATTTATGATTAGAATCGTGAACATCAAGAATGTAATGTCTAATTTGATTTTGGTTTGAACTCATAGTCTGAGTTTTGAGGTTTTCTGGTTTGGTTATGGTTAACTTTCTGGTTGACTTTTGGTTAACCATTAACTTTAAAATTGTTACTTATTGATCATTGACAGTTTGCAAGCGTAAATTTGATTAACATTTAATTGTTGCCCAATGTGGACCAGAAGCTTATTTTTTGGGTTAAAATGGTTTCCTTACAATTGAAAACTGTAAATGCTGATTCAACGTTTTGGGTTAATTTGGGTTTTAGTTTACGGTTGAGCTTAAATTATGATCAAGACCTAGAAATATGGTAATTACAATGTATAACTGTATCCAAATATGATTTTAACTGTGTGATTGACACAGAAAAATTTGCCTCTTAATCGTGATTAACTAATATTAACACTACAGCAATATTTTAATGACTAAGCTCGTTTTTTTGCTCTTTGTTTTTAAGCTCTTCTAGTTAAATTATATAATGATGATATTAGTATAGTCACTATAATGTTAACATACAATAATAATGATGATGATAGTAAGAATAATAAGTTAATTGAACACAAATTACATTTGATTGTTTGATTATAATTCTTTTACTTTTTTCTGTTCAACATCCAGGATACAAAATGGTAATCCATATCCTAAAATATTACATATTAACCCTGTTAAAATGGCATCTTTTCAACCGTTAAAATGATAGGAAGAAAGGAGTGAAGAAAAGTGTTGATCTTTAGATTGTTTTGCTAATTCAATTGCAATTTTAATTGAATAACCAATCCAATTCAATCTCTAGTAATCATATTATTGTTATTATCATCTTCACTTTTCAAAAGCAACATTTCATAGTTTAGTGTTAAGTGAGATGTAATCATCATTAGAAGGATCACAATCCAAGGAAATTTAATCTGTTTCAAAATCATGATTATGTTGATACTAATCATGATGACTCTGATGATGACTTTGATGAGGATTCTGATGGTGATGATACTGATGGTTGTAATAATGTTGATCAACGCCAACACCAACAACCGACGCTGAAGATTACCTTCAACATGCTTAGTTAACAAGTTAAGTTGACACTTTCGGTTGACTTTTGGTTTATTTGTTGGTTTACTTTTGGGTTAATTTTTGTCAAATTTATGTCTTTCTGGTTGTCTTTTTTGAATTTTGGTAACTTCAGTTTACGGTTTAAGCTGAGCTCTTCGTGTCTTGAATAATTTTTGGGTTTTGTCTTTTTGTTTGAACTTTGTGTGGTTTCAACTCTTTGAGATGAGATGGTTATTGCTATTGTGATCGCAACATCTTAAACCACAAATTAATCTACCAAGATTATCTAATTGAATACAATTGTATGAATTGTTGTTTGAGTGGGCAACAATTAATCATTTTGTGTTCATTTATAAACACATTTTAACCTTGATTTGTGTGTTGACCATTGAAGCCTTTCTTATTGTTACAACTCATATTGATGATGATATTTTTTGAATATCTTTTATAATCAAAGTGTTTTAACTATGGGTTTACAGATCATGTTAATTGTTGTTTTATACCAACAATCAGGTCAGTTTAAACTCATCTCGTTATATTTTCATTATTATCATCAATCAATTTAGCTAAATCAATTCATTCAATTGTATTTATATGTGAATAGAGAATGTGATTTATCACTTTTCTATTATCCATTGATTTAAATGTATTTGGTTTCATGAAAACAGTTTTAAGCTCAGATAATCATTAGTCTTATTTGATTATTCATCTTACAATTGGATTTGTTTATTCATCTAATTGTGAAAATTTTCAATTGAAAAGTTAAACAATTAGTTGATCTAAAAATATCAACATAAACATTTCCTCTGAATATGAGCAAATGTTTTGAGCCAAATTTGTTTATTGATTGTTAGGCTGATAAAAATCGTAATTTAGTCTCAAACCAATTAACATTCAACTTGTAATTAAAGAAGTGACTTTCAAATCTTTCAAGTTGATTCATAACAGTTTTAAGTTGGTTCAACTGATTCACCCTGATCAAGGGCAATACAAGGCTTTAAAGCCTTGAAATTAAACACTTTCATTTTGTCATAATTTAATCATCTCATAATTCAGCTAATTATTGGCATAAATTGTAGGTTTTCATTACAGATAAGGCAACTTGATTATCATCTTATTGTAAAATCAACTGACGTTGAAATGGTTGGTTTGAGTCTAAGTTTGCATATTTGCTTTGCTTTGCTTTAATGAAAGCAAACTTTTCTTGAATTTCTGTTGCTCGGTTTGGATTTTTGCAACTGATTATGATTGCGATTGAAGTGAATTTTGAAATCATTAATGTCAATAAGCAGTTTTAAATGGACTAATCAGTTTAATTCAATTTAGCTGTAACTATTAAAAGGTCAATTTGGTTGAAGTTAAACATGTAAATATACATGTAAATGTAAATTCAAATGTGAGAAAGAAAGCAGAGCAAGTGTTTAGTTTTGATACTTTGAAAGTGAACGCTTTTGAATCTTGATCATCTGCCTACAATCAATGATTCAACCTACGATTTTACTGATTTAATTTAATATAAAGGATGATGATATTGTTAACAACCGACGAATTGATGTTATAAGATGAGAAGAAATTAAGATAACCAGAAGTGGGGAATAATGTTTACCAATTTCATTCTATCCATTCATTCATGTTCATTATCGTCGATCAGGATGATTATGCTGTCTTTTTGATTGCAATTATACGAACAAATCTTAAAGATAACTGGAAACACACCAAAAAAAGGGCTAAACACGAAAAAATTACTTTCAATTATGGTTAAATTGGTCCAAATTTTCGGGTTTCTTCCTCAACTTTATCTGATTTTCTTGTTTTTCTGCTTACATACACTTGTAGCATGAATAGATCTCGATAAGCTCCTATCCTTTACACAGGGTTAAACACTCAATTCAATGGGTTATGAGTGCTTGAAATCCTCTCGGCAGTTATTGAAAAGTGGTAATGTTAACTTTTGATGTTAACTGGTGATTAGGACAAAAGTAAATGTGATA
The DNA here is from genome assembly GCA_036759885.1 of Tetranychus piercei. NCBI lineage: Eukaryota > Metazoa > Arthropoda > Arachnida > Trombidiformes > Tetranychidae > Tetranychus > Tetranychus piercei. Next base: position 2,778,396 of record CM071877.1, read on the forward strand.
TTGATAGACTTATTGATGAAAGTTCATAAAACCTTGATCAATTTTGATTTTTAAGTTAATTGAAGTTCATTGTTTAAAGTCTTTTTGACTGAATATCAAATATCTTTTTAAAATGTGTGTTGAGAAAGTAACATGAATCAATCTGACCATGGTTAACCTACTGTAAAACAATTAAAAGTTAGAATTTAAATCTTGTATGAACTAGAAATTTATTTCATATTATCCAGACCAAATGAGTAGGAATTTGAAGGAAATCTAATTGTTTAATCACCAGTGATCATTCAATCCTTTTGGCTTTTTCATCTCTCTATTCAGTCTTTCTTATTATGGCTTCTTTTCATGACAATTAAACTGTAATTGCTGACTTTACCTACTGGCCTAGTGACATTTGACAGAGCACATGGTTAATAACACATATCATGTTGATTTTGTTTAAAGGCATCCAAATTGTTCCAGGTCAACAGCATAAAAGGACAAGAGTCATCTAACCAACCCTACAATTTAATCAAATGGCAACAAAAGAGCCACAAGATAAATTCAGTGTCCTCTTCATCATTATAATATTGAATTAATAATGTAAACAGTCAAGAGATTGTGGTTATCATCATGTTTGCAATCAGCAGTTGAAGGAAAGGAAGGAAAACAGGCTGAGAGATTTGTGCTTGAATTTTTTTGTCGCTCTTTTTTCTCACCAAAATGTTGATACAAAATAAAACAGGCGACCCAATAATTTAAAAAAATTACCACCAATTACTTGGCTAGGCTTTTATGCATTCATTTTGTCATCTTGAAATTAATCAAACAGGTTCAATTTGCAAATAAAGTTATCAATCAGTTGGGTACGGAAATTTGATGAAATAACCTTGAAACCAGGAATAAAGCATTTATTAGCAAAATGAGTTTCCAGTGTTTGACGGGTTGAATTTTACAACTCCATTTTTTGGGGTGAAATTTTTCTGCTGAACGGAAACGGAAAAATTGAAACCGGTTGCGTCAAGGTTTTCCCGATTCTGGGTTCATTAAAGATACATTGGCGTGTTTGAGAGATTAAACTTGATAGCTTTTGGAATCTCATAATTCATCTTCAAGTTCATGTTTACCACTAATTATAACCAAGTATTGATTACTAATTTTCTGCATATTTTGTTGTTTATTTGTTTGGTTAGAGTTTGATAATTAAAGAAGTAATTAGATCCAGAAGACGACGAAGATTCTCAGCATTTGTTTCGATCCCAAACTCAGATCATGTACTACACTTTTCCTTTGAAATGTGAGTTGAAAGTTAATGATGTTTATGAAGGTGATTTTATTTTTGTACTTTCTATCCTTCTAATTGATTTCAATTTATTATCGCGCTGTTGATCTGGTCATGATGAGGTAAAAATTGAATAAATTGATGAATACAAAAGATGAAGATTTAAAACCAAGTACAAGCTAAAAGCACCAAATAGCTAAATGAAAATGTATAAAAAAGTGGTCGGTGTATAAATAAGCGGGAAACCAAAACATAAACAAGAGAGCAGCACAGATGATGGGAAAATTAGATGCATCCAATTAATTAAAACAATCACAATTAACCACCTACAATCAACCTTATAGTACAGTTCACATTGAGAACAGGTTCACATAAAAACAACTAATAATTAATAATACCAATTATAAAGTTGATTAAAGAACAAAGTTGCTCTTAAAAATAAAACAAAAACAACAAAATGCAACAATATGGTGTCTTTTGGGTCTCGAGGAAAAGAAGCTAACCTTCCAATCTGATTGGATAACCCAAAAGACAATGACTAATGTGAAAAGTAAACGCGCTTATCCCATTGTTTATTCAAAAAATATAAAGACAATTGGAACCAGTAATTTATTGAGTGAAATTGAATTCAGTGATGATTAAGGAGAGAAATATAAAATTTAATTAGTTGACCAATTTAATTCAGCAATTAAAATTATATTTAAAGACATCAAATGGGAAACAATATAGAGGAGCGACTCTCAGTTTTCAATGATATACATTTTGCTACCAAATAAAAACAAGATTATCATTTTAAGTGAAAGCTAAATGATTATAAAGACGAGGATTAAGTAGCCAACAAGATGATGATTAGATTGGTACACTTTTAACGGCAATTAACGTTGTACAATCGATTGTACATCAATATATCAATTCAGCTTCGCCCATTTTCAATGCACTAAAATGATAGGATTGTTACCAGAAAAGTAAAATATTTACCTGTAAATGAATTCATTCATGCTCCACCTTAATATATTGACCATACGATGAGGTTGTTGATGAGGATGATAATGGTAAAATGATGTTAACTGGTTAAGAGTAACAATTTAAACTTGACTTGTCCAACTGTGAAGTGAAAAGAGTTGATTGAAAACAGAAATTTGGTTAACTGAGGGAATTGGTAAAATAAAAAGGCCTCATTATTATAATTTACTGAACATTAAATTCATTTCAATTAACCATTTCAAATGGTGAAATTTATTAATAAATTGAGAACAAAAATGTCATTTTTAAAAGTACAATCAACAAATAATCGTTTAAATCTTCAGGAGTTCAACTTTAATCAGCAAAATAACAGCAAAACTCAACAAGATGTGTAACAATGATTTAGTTTTCAAAGGTTTCCATTGTGATAGAGATCAATTGAATGGTAATCGATTTGATCACCAATCATGGTTAAATCAAGAGTTAATCAACTCAATTTCAATCTGTTATGTTAATCGTGTTTATTAATCACGCTCCACAATAACCATTTAGCAACAATTAATCAACAATCGATTTACATTCATTTGAATCAGCTAAATATCATCGAGATTGACTTTTTTGACTTCAAACTGAACCTTTTAAATTTTGCTTTCTTTCATACAGTTTTACAATTAAACCTTGACTTATTATGTACAATCAAACTTCGTGGTTAAAATTTTGATTGTTGTATGCAATTATTAATCACTAATTGTTGGCTAATCTTGATTTTTTTTGTTTGATTAGCGAATATTCTGTTTCCATTGAAACCCATTTGTTTTTATATGTAAAATTGTTAACCCAAATTTAACAATAACTTGTGTGTTTACTTGATTATCATACAAATAATGATAATCATCATGAAACCCTTTATACTCTTCAGTTTAAATCGTCTGAAACAATTGAACAATTCACTGTCATGAACATTAAGAAAGAACTTGTTTCCATTAATATGTTTAATGATGAAAAAACTCAGTGTTAATTCAAATCAGTAAAATGATGTTTAAACATGAACAATAAATGGTTAATCACTGTCGGTATTGTTTTGGTATTTGAAAGATAAAATTTCAAATTGACTGCACAATTGAAAATTGATTATTAATCAAATTTCCCCGTTTTGATTGCGACCAACTTCCTGATGGCCAGTTGTTAATGGTTAACCCAAAGCTAACCAGTTTACCGGATTAAAAGCAATGTCACTGAACAAATGTAGTTGTATTGACACATTGAGTATTAATGATTTTTCAAGCTAATCAATTTCTATTACCAATTTGTTGATTCACATTTCTTTGATAATACAAAACGATTCACTGTGAAACTCAGGTCTTGATATTTATCGCTTTATAATGTTAATTTTGGTTTACTTTTTTACTACTGTTTGTCAATTTGTTTTGTAATTAGATTTAATTGAGTAGGCGATTGATTAAATCACAGTTGGACACATTTGAAGACATTTAAAAAAAGGTTTGCAAGCAAATAAGCGAGGTAACAAGATGAACAAATGGTTTTTGATCAACATAATAAACCCATTTAAGATTCAATATATTCAAGTCCGGAAGCTTTTTTTGCTTTCCCAACAATCCAATTGACTGTGATTACATTAGATTACAGTTAGAAGCACAATTATGGGCACAGTTATGGTTAACAGGTATGCAGTGAGTTGACCATTGAACATGTTTACATTGTATTGTAGTTGAGTGAAAATAAGGCAAAGACCTTATATGTATCATCATCATCATGTTTTGCTGATATTTTTGCCTTCTCATTGACCCTTTGTTTGGTTGTAAAATTTTCCAATTTTGTCCACGCAAACCTTGACAGTAATAAAAAAGGGTAAAACGTTAAAATTTCATTTCATATCAACTTAAAATGATAACAATGATGAGCCAAGTTTTCATGAAATTTTTGCTGAAAAATATTCACAAATTTAAGTAGCCATAAAATTAGACTCATCATTCATGGTAAACATTCATTTTCTTGTCTCACTTTTTGAGGACAATCAAGAGGAAGGAACCGTTATGTAATGGTAAATCATTGGCAGTTTCACATGGTTCGTGAAATCAGCATGTTGACAACAGTTTTAAGTCAACTTGAATGGCAACTTTGGGTTCATCAATGGTTTCACTTTGTTTTCATTGCATAAAAAACATTAACAATCCAATTGATTCAACTTTGAACTTGATTTGCTTTTAGCATCAATAAATCATTTTTTCCTCTCTCAATGCTTTGACATAATCAACTTGAATCGTATGTAAGTCACCTTAAAATGAGATTTTGGATGGACTTTGCAATGTTTATTACAGATAACAACACAAATAAGGTTAAAGTTGCATCCCAAGGTTTAAGGTTAATACTTTTATTGATAAAGAAACTGGAAATTGTGATTGGAAAAACTAATTAGTCTAATAACTGGATAGATTAATTCAATCTGTTGTAAATCATTTGGATTATTAGCTGTAATTCAAGATATTGTCATGTTTATTCCACCATGAGAAGAAAAAATTGTTTTGTAAATCATCGTATTTCATCTTTTCTTTGCGTTTAAATACCAAAACATGGTTGCCTTGTTGTTGCTTTTGTTGGTGGTTCTGTTATTGCTCCTGATGCTTCTGATGATAAAATATCAATCAATTTTTAGATATTTAAGATGGTCATTATCCAGATGAAAGTTAATACACAGAGATGAAGATGATGGAAAAACTTGTTATCATCAATATTTAGGGTCAAATTATGTTCACATTTTTTACTTAGGTTAACAGGTTTCTCTGTTAACTTTGACTGATTCACTGTTGTTAACAAGTTAGACAACTTCTTAAGAAAATATTTTTCTTCTCTTTTCCAACTTTATCATCATCTTTTCCCATCACGAAAATAATCTTACCTCCATGTTCATCATCATTATCATTCTATTACTTTTAATCTATTGTGTGGCTATATATATGTTATTATTACGGCACTTATGTTGATCATAGTCATGAAAAATACCATTGAGAAAGAAAGAAAACTCTTATTTTCTTCTTCCTTCTCCTCAACATCAACATATACACAAAAAGATGTAAAGGTAAATTATTGCAAGTGATGATGATAATGAACATCACCTTGAAAGGTTATTAAGGATGGTAAACATGGAAAGATGTTTAAATCTGACAATAAACTGTCTTATGTAATGCAAAAGGAATCAAAGCCAAAATATAGCATCAATTGGATGGTTTATTTGACTGTTGAGTTTAACAGCGAAATAGATTCAATCATCGTCATTCAAGGTATCAGGTAAGTCAATAAGTTCCAGGATAAAAGAAACTTGAAGCGTCCAGTTTGAATCTCCCAATATCTTCTTGAAGTTATGCCTGCCTCAATGTCAGAGGTGTCTAATCAATATTCAATGAATCCAGTGATGAAAATACCATTTCAACAGCTTTAGTTTGAATCTAAATTTACCAGTTTTTTGTTTCTTGTTAACCCGCAAAAATGACTGCTTGAGGTTTCCCTTGAATCCACTTTTTTGATCTTGAGCCTCAAAGAATCACAAAAAATTGACAAAAAATGTACTTTCTTGGTATTTTTTGGCTTTCATAGTTAAGCTTGTTCATTCATTGTAGCACAGTTAGCCAAATCTTTATGGTTATCATCATTTTGAATATATTACAAGAGCCAAGAGACATCTTCAAATCTTCAACCAACTTGACGAATAGGTTTTCAAGAAAGAGAAAGATGGAGATGCAAAAAAATTCTCTTTTTTTTGCTTCTCTCGTCAAATTTTTTCATCAGAAGAATATAAGTTATTGCAGATCATCAGCCTCATCATTACCATCAACAATGATTGGCATCATTTAGAATGTACTTTTTGGTTGTCAGTCAACAGCATTTGACTTTAAATTGTCGTTATTTGATTATCAGCATAAACATGGTTGACATTTCTTCTTTGATTAAATTAACGCGTTTCCCTCTGTTGATTAAATCAACCATTGACTTTCAGTTGAAAGTTAAATTGTTGTTTCAAATACTAACATCAACATTAAAAAGGGAAATGAACCTAGGTTAACCAAATCTCAAAGTGACGAGAAAAAGCCAAACAGTTAACCAGAAAACCCAAAGCCCTCATTGTTAACCAAGAAAAACAAAAATCAAGCCAAACGATTGGCAGCAAAAAATCTTTAAATACATTGACACAAAGATAAAACTAATCAACAACTCAATAATACAAAGAATAATTACGACTTGAAAACAATTAACAAATTGTGAGATAAAAATAAACCAAATTAAAACTGGAGACATTAGCCAAACAATTTTATTCGTTACGCGTTAACGGTTATTGTCTGATTTTAGGGACTGCATAGTAATCAAAGAGTTATGAATTTTTAATTTATTTTTAGTTTATACTGTAAATTTTTAATTAATTGCCTTTCGGATCTATAGATCTTGTTAATATCCATGATAGAATAAAAATTAACTCCGTGAATTAATCTAATTCATTTGAATAAATAGTAGTGCCTTTGTAAATTAGAGTATGAACCCTTTTCAGCCTTGATTTCAAACTTTTTTCTTCTAACCTTGGCATTGAAATTTTTATTTTAAATATCTATTGACCTTTGATAAACCTTAATCATTTTATGGTTATTATCATTGCTATTATTAATTGTTATTATGGCAATTGACCAAATAAACCTTTTAAAATCTTTTTTGGCAACAACCTCTTCCAGTCAAAACTTCCTACTTCTCAATCTTACCCTTCTTCATCTATTCATTTCTTCATCATCACCATGCTATTCAAATAATCTGCCTTTGGAAATCTTCAGCTGACCTTAACTTGATTAAACCTACAATTTAACATTATTTATCAATAGTTTTGACCCATGCAACAAATGTTAAACCCAATGAAAGGTAAGTCAAACAAAAAAGTATAGAGATTCAAGAAAATGATGCATGATAGTAATCATAGGCCTACATATGAATAGTTAACCAATAATTAAATAGGTATCAGTTGACCTTAATCAAGCCTATATATTAAATTGTAATTGTTGTAAATGGACAATTACAGTTGAATGCATCTTTTTGTTCAAGTGAACTTGACATTGACTCTCTATTGACTTTACATTCATTCTGGTTGTTTAAGTGTAGAGGATGTTTCAAGTTGTCACAAAAGCAGAAATGAGTTTCTATTGAGTTTCGACTCTCATTTGAATTAAATGATATCAAATTAGATATTAGAAGTGATTCAATAGATGGTGTCTTTTTTTGAATTTATTATATAATTGTGCGTTTATCTATGGCAAATAATGCTCATTTAGGTGTCTTCTTTTGTGACAACTTGGTTGAAACACCTTTTAGATGAAGTTCAATCTTTTTTTCTAACGCCATTCAAAATCCCAGCTAAGCTGTAATGTGATAAGAATAGTTAATGGTGATAATGATGATTATTAATATTATCATCACATTGATTCAAAGTGGAAAAGGAAATTTCAGGTGAATTAAACAAACTCAAGATTAAGTTTCAATGTGGACCATCACCTTAAAGTAAAACATTAATGTGTGAACCTTGAAATTTCTCTCACAAACAATGTGATAATCTTTTACCCTGAGGATGGCAATTGTTTAATATTTATCATTCTCATCCTCATCACTTATATCATCTTCATATCATCGTGTCAAGTTAGAAGTGGAAAAATGAGAAAACAGAAAAAAACTATCGCCAACTCGAATAGAAAGAAGAGAAAATTTAAGAATGGAAACTTTGAAACATTTTATCAGTTTTCAGTATTTGATTGCCTTTAAATTTATGAGAAGTCATGATGATTATGAGGGCGATGAGGGCTCAAAATCTGCCCAATTAGTGGGTTAATTAGGTATTAGGCTGATTAGCCTGAGACAATCAATACTACTAAGTGAAATTACTGTCCATTGTTGATGATGTTGTCATTATCAATGAGAGTCAATGACACTTGAATAGTTCAAATAATAGCAAGAAAAATTCAGTAATCTTGTTTGGTCAACATTTTTTTATCATTAACGTGCAAATTGAGCCTCTTAAATGATTTAATTTTTGATTTTCACTTGTTTGCTGAAAATATTCACCTTGTTAGGTCTGTAATCATCTAACTAAACAACTGGTGTTTAATTTAAGCCTTAGTTTTCTCGCTTCTCGCTATCAAATCTAGATCGAGCAATACATGGTTGATTAATTGTTTTCAAATGAGATTAAATTGTAGACCAATTTAGCCACCTTTTGCTCAAATAAGTTAACTACAAATTAATTATTTTGTGCGTTCAAATAAACGCCTTTGAACTTCACTTTTGGAAACATTTAGGTGTGTGTTTATGTGAGAGTTAGCTAATCATTTATTAACTAACCTTACAATTTATGTATTATATGTGTGTATTTATTAAAAAACAATGAACCCAAAATGTAAAAAGTAATGTTGGTTGATTTAATAGATGATATAAATTTCATCTTCCTTTCAGTGATAAACAGTAATAAACATGATCTAACATTTTGCTCTTCATCCTATTTCAGATTCAGTTTGGCCCAGTTTGAATGGTACTGTCAATAAAATTGGTTAAAATTGAAACTAACCCATTTAGTAAGAAGCAACAACCCTTGGTTCACCATATCCAAGTTAATCAACTAACCTTTCACCACAACTATTTCATGTCCAATTCAACCGGATTCATTATTTTAACTTTTGACTGAAAATCGCTGAACTTGGATAGAGGAATGGATGAACTTGCAAAATATCAAGAGCAAACCAAGTGGAGACCAGACCAAGAGAATCATATTTTGATCAAGATTTTAAAGTCAAACATAAGTCTGCATTAGATGTCGATCAACTTAATCATGAACTCTCTGTGATTTAGGATTAAACATTAGTTCAAATCTAACAATGACCAATCCAACAGTTCAGCTGATTCATTTTACACACTCCTTTAATGTGTTCATATTATGATTATTACTACACTCGGAGCAAACATTTGCAGCTTCAGGGGTTGATTGGAACATCATTTGAATGAATCACACATCATCATCATGAAAATAGTACATAATGATCAGTAGTTAAACATTTGATTATCGATAACCGTTTATAACCGATAAAGAAGGAACAAGAAACAAGAAAATCAAAATAAAAGGAAAAAGAAGAATAAATAAAAGGCAAAAAATCAATCTAAATATAACCAAATATCTACATAAATAAATATACCTTTTTTATATTTATTTTATTGATAGATTAGCTTAGTTGTAAGACTGTTAAGACACACCTTGATCGCTGTTCAATACTTCAGTTTAACTCCTCAGGCTTTATAAACTCATCGTTTGATCGTAGGTTGATTCATTTTAATGTACAAATCAGATCAAATCGTTATTAAATTAAATAGATGAATTGAACGGTGAATCAACAGTTATATAAGCTCTTAAGCATAACATTTACATTTGTGATTAACTGATTTCGTTTTTTGACAGTGATTTTGATCTTTAAATTTCAACAATTTGATCTATCAACAACATTGATCAATGTTGTTGTCCTTGATTGATTACTCAAGCTTCATTTGGTTTTCAATTGATTAGGCCTGAAGTGATCTTAAAATGATGTTGATGATGCTGGTGTAGATTCAGATGAGGATGGTTTTAATCAGTTTTATCTGTTACATTCAAAATATCCTTAATCATTGACTTAAAACACCTTTTTAATCATCAAAGACGAGTAAAAATGATTTGACTTTTCAACAATCAAATTAGATCAATCACATCAGTAGCCATTATTTTGACCTTAATGGTTATGGTTGTGCCTGTTTGTTGCTTCAGTAGCAATAGCAGTAATCAGCAAATGTCAATGGTTAAGGTTCATTGTTTTAAATGTTTACAAATATTTTTAGTGTTAATATTTATGATAATCAAATGGTATATTTAATAGCGATGAAGATGATGATTGTTAATGGTAATAAGCTTTTAATTGGCAAAACCATTCACCATTAACATCTATTCAACTTTCACCTCACGATTGAATGAAATGTAATTAGCTTAAGGGTGATAATTTTGTTATTTATTTACTTTTTGTACATTTCAAGGGATTGAATTTTTATTATTGAACAAAATATTGCAGCAATTAACGTTTCTGGTTAACATCAATTAGATATTTTATGTTTAATTGTAAGGCCATAAAGAGTGTACACTTTCAACAGTTTGATAAACATTCAAGTTTGAATGTAAATAGTTCCATTAATGCAATGACAAGTAATCATGTAAATAGGTTTTTGTTGATCATTTTACATTTTTCTTACCAATTCATTTTAATTGTATCAATGGCCAATTTTTGTTAATTGGTTTTGGCCATTTGCAAGTTAGAAAGCAGTTTAAGTTAAAGTTGGTCAAAAACTGATGTAATTTGAAAAGCATCAATAAAAGTAAAGTTTAATTTGATCTTTGTTGATTGGTGAAGCTGTTTAAATTGTTTTTTGATTGCCATTGTTGTTGTTTAATGGGAAACAATAACCTTAAAAATGTAACAATATTTGTAATAGATAGCTGTAAAATAGCTAACAAATAAACAAGCCAAATGAAAAGGTTGAGTTAATTGGAATCAGATGGAAATGGTCATTTGTTGTGATTATTATATTGTTAGTTGATACGTGAACATGTGGAGAGGTCAATCTTGAATGGTTCACTTTCCTCCTTCATAACGATTGATTGATAGTTGGAACCAGTTGATTAAAACAATCGTTTCAATTAAAATTGAATCCAAAAGTAAGTCGACTCATATTCAAAACAAAAGTTAATTGGACTGACCAAATGAGCTCAACGGATATTCACGGACTTCGTTCCTTGATGAATTCAACCATTAAATCTGTATATAGACTGTCCATTCAAAAAATCTCCATAATCGAAGGACCTCAAAGTACAGTCATCACAACAGTATGCATGATACAAAAGCGGATAAACTGTTTGACTAATTTGACGAGATAATTTTTCGATTATAACATCTTCACGAGCTTTTAGAGTCGAAAGCAGCTGAAAAGGTTCAGGGTTGTATTCATCAATGTCGCGTTAAACGATGTTCAATCATGAAGGCGCAATTTCTCATTAATTCAAGTCTGATTTGCGTTTCCTTTCTTTTCTTTCCTTGCAATCTGGATTGTTGGTCATCTGTAAAGGTTCCTAGAGCTCATCATTTGAATTTGTTTCTTCATTTTTTTTTATAATTCATCAATTATTTCCGATAAAATCTGTTTTTTGTCAGATGTGATAATTAAAACATAAATGGCGACACCAAGTGTCTTAAAAAGCACATTTAAGCAAAACGACTGGTTGATTTAAAACAAAGAAGCATTGTTTTACCCTTTTGGTCAGTTTCAGTTTTTTTGTTAAAGTGAAAATAATCTTGATAGTTTCAACTTTATACGTGATTTATTACTATCATACTCAATAAATGTTAACAACTTAAATCTAATCAAAAATCAATAGATTGTGTGTTAAAAGGGTTGTATGGTTCTTGGAATGATTTATAGAAGCCAAGCAGCAGTAACACGTTAGGAGTTAACCTCAACACGTTTTTTTCTTGTTCAACTATACTTTCAAATTACCTGTTATCTTCAACATCATATTGATCAAATGGAGCGATTATCTCATCGACTACGCCACAATTATTACAATTATTAAATTAAATGTAATGATATCAATTCAAGAAAATGTTGATCTCTTAATAAACAAGAGATAAATAACGTTGTTTATTGGATCAAATCTTTTCCTTTCTACTTCCAAGCCCTTTTTTACTCATTTAATCAGGTAAAGTAATAGTAAGGTAAGATTTTTTTAATTGTTTTTAGCATTAATTTTTTAATCATCATTATTACAGTCAAAGACAAAAAAAGAGTTGAGGAAGTGCAAGATGAAAGTGAATCTCTTACCAGGATCAAGATGAACCCAAAAATGAGAAACATGTTGATGGCTCAAAAAATGAAAGGTAAACTTAATGATTGTGGCCGTCTTTACTTTTTTTCATATCCAATTGAGTTATTAGCATTCATTGAGTCAAGCCATACAAAGCACACACACTAAATTACGTTGAAATAATAAAAATGATAATATTCAGAAATAGGATCCACGAGTTTTAAGGTTTAATTTTCGTGAAACTTTATTTAACTTTCATCACCAGTAGCTGTTAAAATGAAACATGAGCATCATCAGCATCATCTTTACCATCATCATCACCAACGTTCAATTCATCAGCCATTCGCTTTCATTTGTTTTGTTTTTGTTTTTTCATTACTCATCATCACTACATCACTTTCAGTTTAATATTAAAATATTGACTTGATTAACTCTTAAACACAATCAACAATGCAACACTGAACACCTTTTTGTTTGTGTGTAAAAAATGGCCTTTTCGGTGTTCATGTTGTTTTGTTAATTACATTGTTGACGATGATGATTAAATCAATCACGAGCTTCAATCCTTTCTCTTAACCAAATAATAATTATCTATTTTCTTTCTCAACTTTTCCCCTTTTCTTGTTGATTAACTTTCACATCTGATAATCTTTAATTAACATGCTAATCATCACTTATAATCACAACGATTAGCTGTTCACAATTTTAATTATAATTTTTTTTTCATTATTTTCAGCTTTCGACATTTGCTTCTGGACTTGGTTTGGGTTGACCATGTTTTGATTGGGTTGTAAATCTGGCTGATAAATTTGGTTAATACGGAGAAAGTAATTTACCAATTCGATCAAGTCATCTTAATTAATTGAGTTGAACGTGTATTCCCAGTAACAACCTCAATTGTCTTAAATCCTGTTGAATGATCAAATTGAAGACGCTATTCCTAATCTAAATCCCATTTATTATTATCATTAAATCGACAATAAGGATTGATTGTGATTTTCAAGTGATTCACTTAGGATAATTGATTGACAAAGATTTAAAGTTGCTTTTTTGGTCATTTGATAATTCTGGGTTTTCTTGTATTGTCTTCAAATTCAGGTCAACTTACCTGACTCTGACTCAATTGTATCAATTGAAATATAACTCACAATTATGATAATGATCAATGAATTAAGAATATAAGCTTAAATTGAAAAATTATTATAAACAGTAAGACTAGTATCAGGACTAGAAACAATTGACTATATATGTTCATTAAATCATTAAGAAGAAAACAAAATTAGCTAATTTAATCATTCTCAGTTCAATTACACTATTCAATTGCCATGTGATGTAGATGTGAATCAATAATCAAAGGAGTGTACAATTATTATTAATTTAATAATGATAATAACGAGAGGGAAAAGGAAATGTGAATCTAAAGGATTGAACAACAAACGACTTGGTAAATGGATGAGAACCAGAATATTGCTGATAATTATAATGATGATGATTATTATAAAAAATATAAACAAAATCTCCAATTAATACCTTAAAGGTATAAAATGGTATTTATAAGATTAATCTGGAAGATTAACTGAAAAATATTTCAATAAATTTAACAATAGCGAAAGTTAGTAGTGAAGGGCAATTTTAATATTAGCTGGTAATGTCAGCAATCATTAGTGACTTTGATTGCAAGTTATTATATCAATTTAAATGTTGCAAGTTTGCAAGCTATTTAATAAGATTACAACAATTAATCACAATTACAAAGCACGTATCCAAAGCTAATGGCAGAAAAAATGGAAACGAAACTAAATATTTACGGTTTATACTCAAAACAGAATAAAAATTGATACATTTTAATTATCAAAGCTGATTGTCTTAAGATACAATTTTACTCATCTAACAGTAAGGTTATTAACTGGACATTTTCATTATTTTGAATAATCAACTGTCCAACAGCAATTTATGTAGTTTTCAATTTATGAATATGAAGTCACAAATATCAAGACTTTAATCAATTAACCCGTTTTAAACTGCGATTGAATAATTAGACTTTTTTGAACCAGATTTCAAGGATTCAAATATCTTTTACAACAGAAAAAGATTCATTATGATTGAGTTACACTTAATTGTGAACAAATTGTTAGCCCGTTGAAAGCTTCTCATTAATCAACATGCGCTTAATCGCCAGTCAATTATAAGAATCTTTTTATGAATAAACTGTTTTAACATACATTTATTTGATCATTTGATTATCGGACAATCAAATGACCTTTAAACACGATTGATGGTTAACATTTGTAACAATATTTATTGATTTGACAGTGCAAAGTATTGTAAATGACAAGTCAAAATGAAGTTGAATACATTTTCTGGTTTAAAAATGGGTTGAAAAGAGTTACCAGCTTTCATGTAGCTTTATTTCAACCTTTTAAAGGTTAAATTGCTATTCAAATTTGTTTAAACTTTTTTCATATTTAAAATCCAATATTACATGATTAACACGATTAACATGAAGATGATACAAAATGGAAATGAAGCAAATCTGAGATTCAACCAGATTACCTATTTATGTGGAGTTAAGGCTTAAACTTAAGCTCAATTGTCAACCTTTACATTTTACTGGTTTGATGATTGAACCAGGAAATCCAAAGGAAATGTTAATTTTGATTTTACTAATCTAATGACATTAATATTAATCAATTTTCTTGGGTTGGCTGTAAAAGACTGTTCAATAAAATGAATTGCATTTTTAATATCAAAAACATCGCCTTTACCTTTCATTCATGTTCAACCGATGAGCCTAACTTTATTGTAATTGATTTAAAGGTTAACCAATATTAATCAGTGGGGGTTAGCATATTAAGATGGCATTTCCTTGATTATGATTAGTGGCTTGTTGAAAAGCTGTTAAATTTGGTCAACACTAATATTAGACTCTTAAGAGCAGTCTAAGGATTCTGGTTTTAAGCATTTCCAGTTTCCATTGTTGACATTGTTTAATCATTAATATTTTTATTTGAATGTTGATTAAATTTCAACTCATAAGTCGACCGGGAAACTCGAGGTTGATCAAAATTTTAGCTGATTTAGTTTTAAATGCGCTGGAAATGCAAACAGAAACATTCTCACCATTTTAATCAACATTAGCCAAATTAATTTATACTAATCTAGCTCAAATACTTGCTGCTGCCATAACCATTCAATCTAAGTCAATTACTGTTCATCTTTTAATATGGTTATGTTTTACATTAATTGTGCACTTTCCCATTGAATTAAGTAATTGTAAAGTATCTCTTTTTGATAATCTGTATGGTAATTGATCATTTACTATTCAATTTCATCTCAACTCCAGTATTCATTTAATCTTGTGGGTTGATTAGTTGATGTAAATTACTTTGACCAAGTGAATAACATTTACATAATAAAGTCACAAAATAGAGGAATCAATTGTTGCTCGTTGTTTTAAATGACTTCAGATCTTCTGGTTCATGCGGTACATTTAAATGTAAATTGTTTCTCTTTTAAATACACATTGACTTGTTTAACACAATTGGGTGAACTCAATGATTTAGGTGTTGATTTTTTGGTGAATTGAAAATTAAGTCTTTTCAATTATTTAATATATTCATTTCTGTTAATCACGTTGATAAACTCATAAAGATTTATCATTCAATTTATTATATACAAAAATCATTTACAATATTACAGTAAATCCAGTTTATTATGGTTTAGGCTTAACAAAAATGAAGATGAAAAGGTAAAAATAAAACGCTTATTTATTTATGTTTGTGATTATAATTATCATTATCTCACTTAAATTAACAAGAAAAATTCATTAAATTCACAAAAAAACAGTTTATAATTTTTAAACTAACCACAAACAATCTGGCAACTTGATTGGCTTTTGTTTTTACTTTGATCACCAGTTTTTCGGATAACAACTTTCATCTTCACCATTATCAATCTATTCTTATTGTTTCATCATTATTTCATTATAATCGTCATGATTTGTGTTGTTAATAATAATTTGTTGTTTAAGTTTGTTAAAAAAGTGGTTAACTAATGGTTAAAGACAACAAGAACAGCAACATCTTAGGCCTGAAATGGCGAAAACTAAGCTAATAATTGTCACTAATGTATACTTGTGTGGCCCTCTCTCATCTTAAGCATCTTTAAACGGTTAACTTGATCTTATTATTATTTCAATAATTGTTGTAATAGCATTTAAAAGTGGATGAAAGTTTAACGGTGCCAAAATTAAAACATGTGCTCTAACAGTTGGACTGCTGCTTCTCCATTTATCTGCATATTATAATACATTTAGGCCTATCTTTCCATTACTACTCCTATTATTATTTTATTATTTTCATCTCTAATATCATGATTAGTGTCAAATTGTAGCCTTTCCATCTAATAACAGTTTCAAGTGTAGCTAATAGTTCGCACTAATTGTAGTTAACCAATTACTATTAATAACATGTACAACTAAGAATAATGTTTCAATTTGCGGTTGAAACCATCAAATGTTTACAGCTTTATTTTTACATTGTAAAAAGGAAACACTTTCTATTGTTTCTAACATGATAATTTGTTAAACTGATTCACCATAAGATAATTGCTGAAAATTAACGGTACCCAATAATTGGGTTAAAAATTTAATTTTCACAATTGAAAAGCAAATACAGCTTATACAAATACATTTTAAAATATTAAATCAGTTCTTTATCGAGAATTTTTCGAAACTAATTTTTCTAGTTGAATTGTCCAACTCATTGATCAGGTCAACGTACACTAGCTAAGTTAAGGCTATTTATCTGGTAATTAAATGTAGGTTTGGTGTTCTTGACGGCATTCAGATAATTGTATTATTTGAACAAACTTAGTTTAAAGCTGAAATGATTGAGTGATTGATATTGGGAAAATCACATTAATCTAGTGATTTTGAAATTTTAGCGAAACACTTTTCGACTGATTTGCCTAGATGATTTTCCCTTAACGGAAGTTTATTCTTTTACTTTCTATATTGTCATGTCACTTTTAGTCATTTTAATCATCATTATCATGAGATGAAGATGAAAGTAATGGTGATGGCACATAAGGTTGGTCGATATGTTGAGGATACCAAGTAGTACGATTTTGGTAATCACCATTAAACTGTGGAACATAAGTATCACAAACAATCAGTCCATTCCAGTGATTTTCCCTGTAAGGGAAAACTGAAAGCGTTAAAGGTGAAACACTTTGTCGGACTGATTGTTTAAGTGTCAAATATCATTTTTTCCCGCTGCAGTTCATATAGATGTCAGCACTTCAAGAAAAACTCGAGAGATGATTGTAATTGTAAAGTATCTCTTTTTGATAATCTGTATGGTAATTGATAATTTGCTATTCAATTTAAAGGAAAAAAAATAGAGGAATCAATGTACATTACGGTACATTTAAATGTAAATTGTTGCTCTTTTAAATACACATTGACTTGGTTAACACAATTGGGTGAACTCAATGATTTAGGTTTTGATTTTTGGTGAATTGAAAATTAAGTCTTTTCAATTATTTAATATATTCACTTCTGTTAATCACGTTGATAAACTCATAAAGATTTATCATTTAATTTATAACCAAAATTAAACACAAATGAAAATATTTCAACATAAGAAGTATCAATCAATTCATTTTAATCGGTCTTATCAGATCATTTTCAGGTTTAATAAATTTTTTCATTATATTATCAATTGCCTCCAAAGCCAGATGTGCATGAACTCGAATGATATCATCACCAAGACTTTTCGAGTCGATTGATTTAATAATATGATAGATCTGTTTGAGGTGGTCAAGAATAATCTGTGGATTAAAAAATAAGAAACAAATGATTAGTTGACCTTTCAACCAATTTCACATGAAAATCCGTCAAACATACCTCGGGATTTTCAATTCCATTCAACATAATATACAAAAACATAATACAAGCTCTTTTAACATCTAAGCTGGAATCCGTTTTGAGAAGACATTCAACAGCACAGACTATTTCGATAATGCAATAACTGAGAGCGTTTTTCAAGGAAGAGCAAAATTGACCCAAATTGGAAAGACTTGAAACCCTTATGGACTCGTTTTCATCTCTTAATCCAGTAAGAAAACAATCTACCACCGGACGATAATAATGATGAGCTAATTGACCTGAAGAAATTTGAGAAATAATATAGTCAAATTATTTGTGGTTAGGAAGAAAAATTATTTCAACTTACCAAAGTATTTACAGACCCAGACCAGGGATTCACCGACTGAAACCCTTTCTCTAACTGATCTGTCCCTGTCATGATAAGCCTCAATCAGAGTAGGGAGACAGCTCTCTGTATGAGCCAATGCTAAAGATGCTAAAGCGTTAACGGCTGCAAGATAAACGTAAGAATCAGGATCACTTAGACAAGCTTTGATCAGAGTAAACAGCTCAGATTTGTGATCAATTGTACTGTGATGTTGTGAATCAATTAAATTGCGAAGAATTACTAAACCATGGGCTCTTTGGGGCATAAAGTCACTATTAAGACAGCGTACAGCTTTTGCGAATCTATCCTCATTGTCAATTTTCGTGTGTTGCAAAGTTTCATCAAGATGATTGATCTCATTGATCAGGCTTTGAATTTTCAACAGCTCTGATTTCGATAAGATTTCTGAACTGACCACTCTTGTTAAATAAACATTACAAGTTTTGAGGGATAATAATTCATCGCTGGTTAACTGAAAATAGTAGTTAGAAATAAAAGACAGTTTAAATTAGTTTAGTAAAAATTGATCATTAAACTCTTTAATGGCTTTACCTTATCTTTTGCTTCGATGAGAATCGACACAATTTGAATTAAAATTGAAAGTGAGTCCATCTGCAAAATTTTAGTTTTTTTCAAAATTTTTTCTTCTTCTTTTATATCCTCTTGGTCCATCAAAGATTGAATAGAATCATTGCTATCCGAAGTTATTCTTCGAAGTGTATTGGTGAGAAACTGAATGGCTTTATTTGGACAATCAAGAATCAAGTTTGAAACTTGCTCTTGCAGCGCATCTACTAATGAAAATAAAACCATTTGATTGAAGTTTGAAAGATGCACTTTTTCAATCAGAATAAGAAAAAAGTCCAATTTAAATTCATTACCCAACTCATCGAGAATAAATAATACTGAAGTAATTATTTTATCTAGAAAGTCATCAATAGATTTATCATCTAGTTTGTTGTTAGGAATAACAGTTAAAATTTCTGTGTTTCCATATTTTATCAACCCAGTTGAATATAAATCAATTGTAACTTGGAGATTGAATAGTGAAGCATCCAATATGTAATGAGACTGATCAACATATTTAAGGATATCGATGACAATTTCTTTAATAGCACTTTTGATCGGAGACACGGTTTCATACAAAATCGTGAAGATTGCTTGTATGTTGGGAAATATGGAAATAAATTGATTTTTATCAAAATCACACAGAATGAGTCGATTGATACAAATGATGCTTTGGGTCAACGTCAGATATGAACCTTCTTTACAACATATCGAATCCTTAATTGGTTGAATAAGTTTTGCACTACAAATTGCTTGATTTTTTTTGTAAAGGGCGATGCATATGTGCGTTGCAAGTTTCCATAGTTGTGCACCAACATCATCTTTTGTTGGTAAAGTTAATAAATTAATTAGCTGTCTTGAGATACTTGAAAAGTAATCATCTGGATCACAACAAATAGCTGGCAAATCAGTTATTATAACGCTCAACGCACGAAAACGATCTTCTAAAGTGGTGTTTCTTTCTGATGATAAATCAAAATCAACTGTGGCTTTGATGAAATTCAAAAGACCATTCTCTTGAATTAGTAGGAAAGATAAATTTTCTGCACATTCATCCAAATATTTTTTAGACTCTTTCCTTTTACCACACATTAATAGAAGTCTTATATATATATTTTCTGTAAATACAAAGAGAAAAATTGATAAAAATAATGGCATAAATCGGATGATTACTTACTTTCAATTTCATTACCAGGCAGCTCCGGGGTTCCTGGGAGAGAATCAGCTTCTTTTTTCATTTGAGTCAGTCTCGCTTCGATTTTTTTATATTTGCAGCCCTTAACTACATCAGGATCCATGTTGCAATAATCAGGCAAAAAAATTACCGAGAGGCAAAAATAAACTTTCAGTTCCCAACATAATTTAAATTTAAAAATAACAATTAAATACTCAACAACTTTCTATTTGATACCGATACTTCAAAACGATATTTTGATCCATTATCGAGTCTTTAAATGGGCGGGGTCTACTACCATTGGAGCGAACTACAAATGTGAACAAAATATTTCAAACTGTAAAACAATTTATTGAATGTCATACAAAACAAAATGCTAATAATGTTAGTGAACCATACTTTTATTGAACTTTCTGATGTTTAATAAATCTGCCTGACAATTGAGTAAAATCTTTGGCATATACATATATCTTTAACATTAATCTTTAACCTGAAGATTAGAAAAAAATTATCAAACACATTATATGTGAAAGAATAGAGAATTTTATAATTGTCAAAAGAAATTTATTGTAAATTTAATGTATTTTTAAACTTTAAAAACAATATATTGAATGTCGTACAAAATATAATGCTAATAGTGATGATGAACAATACTTTTAATGAAATTTCTGCTGTTTAGTCCAAAATTGTTAAGTGCAGTTTTTATATGGACAACCAACATTTGAATCTTGTGTAAAACGTCGAGATAAGAACCCCATATCTCGGGATATTTACTGCTTCCAATTTGATTGCACTTATTTATAATAGCTGAAGCAAATTGTTCACGAGAAAAGTTCATGGTTAAAAGAATTAAAATAACCAATGGAATATCATCTAAAGTCAGATTTAAACGCTTTAGATCTCGACCTGTTTGGAACAGTTGAAAACGAAGACTGGAAAATACTGATCCTTTCAAATGATCCTCCATTATATGTTGACCAGTTGGCCATAAAAGCGAAGCAGAGTCAGTATCAAAATGCAAAAGAGTAAATAAAATCAAAATTGGATGAGCAGCATCTCTCACTCCGGAATATTGAGATTCAATTGATAAAGAAGCAAATGGAGGAAGTTTTGATTCGAAATAGATGAGCTTGTTTGATATTTTAAGATGAAAAACAACATACGATAAATAGTATGGATCACAGAAATCATGGCAGTTAGTTATAGCACCATAATCTATAAGCAATGGATTTAAATGTTCATTGAAATATTGCCCAAGTTTGTTAAACATATTTTCCATGCTATTGGCTCTGGATGCTCTTTCAAGACTATCTTCATTAGCCTTATTCAAACAGATATCTGGGTTCATACCGATTTCAAGACATCGTCTCAATCTGCAAGCTCGACAACATTTACGTCGATTGTTAGCATCTACAAGACAATCATTGTTGTTTGATTTGCATGCATATTTCATTCCTTTCATCACCGATCGACGGAAAAATCCTTTGCAACCTTCACATGTGAAAGCATTGTAATGACGTCCAGTAGATTTATCGCCACATACTTGACAAAATTTTAAAGTTGCATCATTTGTCTGACCTAAAATACATGTAAATATTAAGAAAAAAATAACTTTGATTTGTAAAAGTATCTCAAATATAAAAGTGAGTAGTAAACGAAAATTTTTACTTACCTTCATTTGTTGCATGATAAGATTTATCATTATTCTGCGAACCATCTATAACTAATTTACGTTCATCGTAATCGTCATCATCATCATCATCCTCATCCTCGTCTTCATCCTCGTCTTCTTCATCATCATTTTCCATTTGTTGATCACTTGGTCGATTAACAAGATCTGTAGAACCATCATATTCACTTGAAAACGAGTTTATATGATGGATCATTGGCTTTCGATCAATCTGGTCAGAATCATAGTTGTTCCAGCATATTGGTTGATGATAATTAATAGGACTGTCCCAAGCAAAATGACCACTATTGGAGGAGCTACTAGCTTGATTACAATCTTCAATAGGCAGTTGGGTAGTTACATAATTGACAGGATGATCAGAGTAATCATAATTAACAGAGTCAACAAGAGATGAAGATGAAAGTAATGGTGATGGCACATAAGGTTGGTCGATATGTTGAGGATACCAAGTAGTACGATTTTGGTAATCACCATTAAACTGTGGAACATAAGTATCACAATAATCGAGATGATTACAACCATTAAGTTGAGTTAAAGTTGTATATCGAGAGCTTTCCATTATTCGGTATAGATATATGTATATTTTTTGTATCAAAATAAGATAAAGTCAAAAATGGAATGCGAAGTCAAAATAAATGATAGGGATGAAAAGAACGTTGTTTGAACTTTGATATGATTTCAACTATTTCATCATGGGACATAAAATGGCTCGGACAGACCACCCCTTTTCTGCCTCTTATATGTGTCAATTTATATCACAAAACTAAAGTGTTAAAAATAGATACATTAAAGAGTGAACTCTTCACTCATTAGCCATAAAATAATTATATTACGTCAGAACGTAGTCGCCAATCACTTGCTTCCACTATTCTTTTACTTTCTTCTTTGTTTCTTATCAGAGGCAGAAAAATAAAGAAGAGAATTACTGTCGCCTCACTGTCTACTTCATTTTACAATACAAATTGATACTTTTTAACAACTCTTTCTTTTTTTGCCAATTACTTTACAGTTAATTTTGTTAAATTATTATAATTACTCCTCGCGCTATCTCACTCCTTATCTCCCTCTACATCTCTATCTTTTATTTCCACGATCTTTTACATGTATCTCCATTTCTTGTCTTGCTGCCCATGTAAATTTTATTTTTTCATTTTCTCACCAATAATTTGATAACGGGGTGGTCTGTCCGAGCCATTTTATGTCCCATGATGAAATAGTTGAAATCATATCAAAGTTCAAACAACGTTCTTTTCATCCCTATCATTTATTTTGACTTCGCATTCCATTTTTGACTTTATCTTATTTTGATACAAAAAATATACATATATCTATACCGAATAATGGAAAGCTCTCGATATACAACTTTAACTCAACTTAATGGTTGTAATCATCTCGATTATTGTGATACTTATGTTCCACAGTTTAATGGTGATTACCAAAATCGTACTACTTGGTATCCTCAACATATCGACCAACCTTATGTGCCATCACCATTACTTTCATCTTCATCTCTTGTTGACTCTGTTAATTATGATTACTCTGATCATCCTGTCAATTATGTAACTACCCAACTGCCTATTGAAGATTGTAATCAAGCTAGTAGCTCCTCCAATAGTGGTCATTTTGCTTGGGACAGTCCTATTAATTATCATCAACCAATATGCTGGAACAACTATGATTCTGACCAGATTGATCGAAAGCCAATGATCCATCATATAAACTCGTTTTCAAGTGAATATGATGGTTCTACAGATCTTGTTAATCGACCAAGTGATCAACAAATGGAAAATGATGATGAAGAAGACGAGGATGAAGACGAGGATGAGGATGATGATGATGATGACGATTACGATGAACGTAAATTAGTTATAGATGGTTCGCAGAATAATGATAAATCTTATCATGCAACAAATGAAGGTAAGTAAAAATTTTCGTTTACTACTCACTTTTATATTTGAGATACTTTTACAAATCAAAGTTATTTTTTTCTTAATATTTACATGTATTTTAGGTCAGACAAATGATGCAACTTTAAAATTTTGTCAAGTATGTGGCGATAAATCTACTGGACGTCATTACAATGCTTTCACATGTGAAGGTTGCAAAGGATTTTTCCGTCGATCGGTGATGAAAGGAATGAAATATGCATGCAAATCAAACAACAATGATTGTCTTGTAGATGCTAACAATCGACGTAAATGTTGTCGAGCTTGCAGATTGAGACGATGTCTTGAAATCGGTATGAACCCAGATATCTGTTTGAATAAGGCTAATGAAGATAGTCTTGAAAGAGCATCCAGAGCCAATAGCATGGAAAATATGTTTAACAAACTTGGGCAATATTTCAATGAACATTTAAATCCATTGCTTATAGATTATGGTGCTATAACTAACTGCCATGATTTCTGTGATCCATACTATTTATCGTATGTTGTTTTTCATCTTAAAATATCAAACAAGCTCATCTATTTCGAATCAAAACTTCCTCCATTTGCTTCTTTATCAATTGAATCTCAATATTCCGGAGTGAGAGATGCTGCTCATCCAATTTTGATTTTATTTACTCTTTTGCATTTTGATACTGACTCTGCTTCGCTTTTATGGCCAACTGGTCAACATATAATGGAGGATCATTTGAAAGGATCAGTATTTTCCAGTCTTCGTTTTCAACTGTTCCAAACAGGTCGAGATCTAAAGCGTTTAAATCTGACTTTAGATGATATTCCATTGGTTATTTTAATTCTTTTAACCATGAACTTTTCTCGTGAACAATTTGCTTCAGCTATTATAAATAAGTGCAATCAAATTGGAAGCAGTAAATATCCCGAGATATGGGGTTCTTATCTCGACGTTTTACACAAGATTCAAATGTTGGTTGTCCATATAAAAACTGCACTTAACAATTTTGGACTAAACAGCAGAAATTTCATTAAAAGTATTGTTCATCATCACTATTAGCATTATATTTTGTACGACATTCAATATATTGTTTTTAAAGTTTAAAAATACATTAAATTTACAATAAATTTCTTTTGACAATTATAAAATTCTCTATTCTTTCACATATAATGTGTTTGATAATTTTTTTCTAATCTGCAATTAACGTATCGACGCGCATAGTGGCGCCGTGCCTCTAATGAGAATGTCACTCTTTAAGGCACGACTTTGGTACAATAGAGGCACAAATGCACACAAAACTCTAGTTTCACACAAACTCAGTAGCTTCAAAGGCGCTTATACGATTGTGTACTCTTTTATAAGCACGGCTTCACTATGCGCGTTGATACGGTAGTAATATAATGTAGATTTTCTCCAATGGCAATATGCACCTAATCCTTATTCTAATCTAATTCAACTAATTTTTTTACTACTTTTAATGGCTATTCAGAAAATGCACTCATTTTGAAAAATAAATGTTTAGTTTATTTGCAAAAAATATTCTGTCCACAACTAAACAGACCGCTCTCTGTTCTGACAGAATACAAAGTATTACATGTTATCAAGTAATCCATTAGGTATCATATTGAGATATATTACTTGAAGAGACACAGCTTGTTCATCTTGAAGCGAAAAACGGAAAGATATTCTTTTTCATTTTCATTTTGCTATTTTACTATTTTAATTACTTCTTTTCTAAATTATAATTCAAATTCTTGTTTACCTCTACAATTTTTATTATTACTAAGCTGCAAGTTAATCATTAGCATCTTTGCATCTGTATCTCATGACGCTAGGGTAAATAAAATGAAACTTTGATTCTATCTCACCAGTTCGGCTGTATATTGATCATGAGTACGGAGAGATTGAAAAAATGTCTACATTTAAATTTATTAGCTTCGATACTATTATAACCTAAAACTAAACCCTAAATATAAATAATACTAATATTTCAAGAGGTGCTAATCTATTCTTTTATTGATTATTTGAAACGATATCAAGCCAGTTTATAGACATTGCAGTATCTAGACACTAAATGATCCCAAATTATGCCTATTCGTTTACAATTCAGTATTTAACGATTTCATTCAGTTATAGATTTTAATTGTATTTTATCGTTATGTTTTACAATTAATTTAAATTTAACTTGATTGACGTAGAACGTACACTCGGATTTTACCTGCTTCTGTATGTTATTTTTGAAGCTAAAAGTAACATTATTGATACCTACTATAGATAAATGGTTACTTTACTGTTATTTATCTTTGATTAGTCGAGTAATCAATTCAAATTTACTATTTTTCTGATTTTGAGTGCAACGCATATTTCAAATTTAAATCAGTCTAGTTTTAGATTATAGAATTATTGAGCCATTCTATTTTAAATTTCTTTGAATTGATTTTTCGATGCAATCATAGGTAAGCATCATACATTATTAATTGATCACCTGTGCTTAATTACTTACGTACTAATCTTCTGTTGCCTTGAAAGCTTAATGATCAATCTAAAATGTTTATTTCCTACTTTTCTTGCATTTTAGGTTAAAAATAGAAAAAAGGCAAATCCATTAACAATATTTGCTAAGCAACTGTAATTCCAGCTAATAGTATTTCGCAATTGAATTTTGGTATAATTTGATTTAATATGCTGCATTATAGATTAAGCTTCGTGTTGACTTTTTATAAATTTATTGCATTTTAACATAAGTATTGATTTAAAGAGTATAAGTTATATTTCATTGTTACATATTAATAGTTCAATCGATTTCCAAGATTAAATAATTTATATCAAAATCAGTGTTGTAAACTAATGAACAGGATTAAAGTTAAGATTTGATTCAAGGCTCTTGCATGCGACCAAACCCGAAGATGAATTTTCAGCAGAGGAACCTGTCGACTTTGATCCAGATGTAGTAAAAGATCCTGGACTTTTTAATTTTACTTCATCAAGATGAAGTCCAGAGTCTTCTGATTGTGATTTCTTTAAATGCAGGCTCAATTGTTTCTCTCTTTCCGTTAGTCTTTCATATTCACCTACTTTCTGGTGAAGCAAACGCTGTGAATAAGAAGAAATGAGAATTTATTAGATATAGGTTTTAAAAAAGTGACCTAGTGACACAAAAGTAATAGGTTGGCCAGTTATAAAAAGTGAAGCGAGTTTTATTAAAGTGGATGCAACCTGATTGCCGAGAGATAGATATTGATAATAAGTATCTTTCAACATAAGTTTCTTTATAACATTTCCACAAATTGAAACAGTAAAATCTACAAACACTTCTAGTCTTATTGCTTCCCTTTTTGTTCAAAACTCATTATTTAAAACCTCTTTCAACTTGTTATAAATTCTCGATGTCCAGATGATTACTTCACACTTGAGAAGTTAATTAAAAATTTCATCATTTGTTACCAGATTTGCATGTTGAAAAAAAAATTCTTATATTCTTAATGGCAAAACAAATTATGAAAATTAAGTACATTTAGTGATTATTCAGCATTACTTCAGTGACAAGCGTTTAATCAGAAACAATCATGATTACGATCTCACATTGAGTTGTTTGGATGGTTAATGAAATGAATTGGATTAATCGAATAAGCCAGCAACACCTAGAAGCATAATTTTATTGATAAATTATGGTTACAATGAAACCCGAGGAATAAAACCTACTCTTCATCTCCTTACAAATGTGTGTTTACCTTTTTGTTCATGTGATGGAACCTGTTATTTACTAGTTTTAAATGATAACTTCTATCTGACTGAAAATTCACCTTCAATTTCATGAAACCATGTTATTCCCTGCTTTAATCTTTAATCATCATCTCTAGAGATGTGAAGTGAACACTTTTTCACAGAATCTTCTGATTGAGATTTCTCTAAATGCATGCTTAAACGGTTCTCTCTTTCAGTCAATCTTTCGTGTTCGGCTACCTTCTGGTGAAGCAATTGCTGTGAATAAGTCGGAATAAAAAGGTATTAGATTAAGGTTTTAAAAGGGTGAATTTGTGACACAACAGTACATTAAACTAAATTTAATTCTTAATACTGTAAAGTACCCGGTTAAAGCAATCTTTTTTCTCAGTCTTCATCTAATGACAATGGTTTTCCGAAAGTGACAGCGCTTAAGATTTAGGAAAGCAAAGAATTGTAAAAAATGTGAATTTCAAAGAAATCATAGATGGCGACTGTGAAAATTGCTTTAAATGGAACCTTAAAAATTGCTTTAACCGGGTACTTTACAGTACTTTCAAATTTACCTTCAACTTTAAATATTTTATATGAAGCTCAACCTTACGAACACAGTCTTCGAATAGAACAACCATTCTCATTGTTTTTTCACAGCTCTGGATATATTTCACCAAAGTACGATGATCAGCTCTTTCCATATCTCGACCATTTATGGATAATATCACATCCCCAGGTCTCATACCTGCTTTAAATGCTGGACCATTTTTGTCAACATAATCAACATATGTTAGCAATTCTATTTCTCCATCTTTACGATGATGAATACCATAAGTCTAGAAGAGAGAAGAGAAAGAGAAAGAAAAATGTTAGAAATGTTATTTCAAAAGGTACCAAAAATATTTAAACAAAGGATAAAGGCTCAAGGGAAGAAAAGAAAATTTCAGCAAAACAAATTTGTTGTAAACAAAATAGTTTTCAAATGAAATTCAAGCAAAACAAGAAGAATGATATCAACAAAAATATTTTGATTGCCAAAACTGAGTTGACATTTGATGAAGATAAAAAATAAACAAATTAACTAGTTCACACGCTGAATGCGAGATTTGAATTCAACACATTTAAGAAAAAAATCAAACAGGATTTTTAAAGCAAGATACATTTTAGATAAATTACGATTTATAATCGTTAAAGAGGACAAAACTTACTTGTAATGTAAAACCAAAAGACGAATTATTCCTCTCTACAATGATGGTCCGTCGACGTCTATCTTCATCAGATTTAGTATAATTCATTGGAGTCAAAAAAATAGGCATAGATCAGCGTATGATCATTTAACCTGTGAACAATTGATTTGAATTGGGTAAAGGTGAATAGATGAGTAACAAAGAGAGAAAAGGTAAATTTGAAATGACCCTTTTTAAGTGTGAAAACTGCGGTAAAAAACAAAAAGCAATGTATTTACTGGCTGAGACATAAATGACAGCCAGACACAACAAAACAGTTAAGCAACTATGAAAAAAAGAGTTGAATTAGAACAGAGCATTTTCTCTATAAATAGACTCAATTTTTTAAATTTTTAAGCTAATGAAATAGTTAAAAAAGCACCAAAATTTAGATGATTGTGAACAATACAATTATTAATTTATTCAAATTGCTATCATGAAGAAAACCAAAACAGATTTTAATCAAATGAAAACATGACCCAAAAATTGTGTTTCAAAGACGAGTCTAAAATCAATACATTTACAGTTGTTTTTACTCCCTTCAAATGCTCCATCTAGGGAGAAGAAAACTAACTATTTTAAAGATCAACCAAATTGTCAAAAATTGATGCAAAGATGATAAACAGAAGATGAAAGTGGAAAAAAGGATGAAAAACAGAATTATTATCTGAGTCGATTCTTTCAGTCTTCCTCTTTCCTTAAACATGCTTTTATATTCAGTTATTTGATTGCCTTTCAACATGGAACAGAGTAAAATCTAAATCTACAAACACTTCTTTTTCTTTCCTCTTCTTCTTCTTCCTCTTCTTCTAGTCTTCTTGCCTCCCTTTTTGTTCAAAACTCCTTATTTAAACCCTCTTTCAACTTGTTATCAATTCTCGGGATCCAGATGATTAACACACACTTGAGAAGTTAATTAAAAAAATTTTCATCATTTGTTACCAGATTTGCATGTTTACACCAACACCACAGTGTTTTCCTGGATTCACTTTTTAACATCTCATATGCACCAGTGTGGACTGCAAGTGATTATGTCCTAACGTACCTTTCTCTCATCTCTCACCTTTTACTGGTAAGTTATTTTAATCACTGTTAGCTTTTACCTAAGATACTGTTAACCATAATTTGAGTCAACTAATCAATATTGTCAACTTAATGTCAACGAGATTAACCGGTCTAAAATATACTTACCAAGGTAAGAAGTGAAAGTCTTTCAGCTGTAAACATCAAATCCATTAAACCAAGACCTTATTTAAAGTAAAGCTTACAAGTTTGATTGATTTACCAACCAGATACCACTACAATTTAAATTGAGACTAAATGACGACCATGTAATTTACAATCATGAAAGTTATCAAAGTTTAACAGCTGTAAAGCTATACATACCTTACACAAGTCATCCATCTTACAACCTTACTCCAACCATTTATAATATGTACTTTCCCTACCAGAATAATACTTTATTTGACTGATTAATATTTAAATGAAAGAAATAAAAAGAAATATAAATAAAAAAAGAAATGTAAAATTTAGATATTTACTTATTTTCACATTTTCATTCAATCAGGCAATGACTATTCCTTTACCTTGCCATACACATTGTAATATCACCATAATGCAAATCAAATGTTTGTTGAGCTCTTTTTGAGCACAATTTTGGGTTACCTTTTATTTTCAACATTTCTAGGTTAACAGGTAAGTAGAAGAGTAATGCAAATAAGTAGATAGAAGTGATTGCTTTTTGCTTTATAAACACTCGTTCACCATTATCTTCATGATACAGACATACCAAACTCATCTGTTACACGATGAACATACAGATGAAATACAGTCCAAGTATTAATATTATATATGAAAAAACCATGTAAACATGTACATATCCATATAATACGAGTGAAATAACAATAAGTATATTATATCAAGTTGATGTCTTTTTTGGCTTGGTAAATATGTAAATATTACATCTCATTGTGGCTGTATTATTATAAGAGATGAGAGTCAAAAAATGAAATAAAATGTTCAATAATACAATTTAACCAGAGAATACAAAAAGTGAATTTAAGCCAAGTCTACAGAAAAAGTAAATTGAATTGCATGTGAATAAATTATTGAAGTAAAAATTTAAATTGCCTTTGAAAATGAAAAATCCGTTTGATCAATACAATTGAACAGCAGTTAAGTGACTGTTAAAACATTTTGTTTGATGATCGAAAAACAATTTCTGATATTCTTAATGGCAAAACAAATGTTTAAAATTGGGTTCATTCAGTTGTTATTTAGCATTGCTACAGTGACAAGCGTTTAATCAGAAAAAATCACGATTAGGATCTCACATTGAGTTGTTTGAATGGTAAATGAAATGAATTGGATAAATTTGAATGAACCAGCAACACCTAGAAGCATAATTTTATTGATAATGTATGGTTACAATGTGAAACCCGAGGAATCCTCAACTGAATAAAACCTACTCTTCATCTCCTTACAAATGTGTGTTTACCTTTTTGTTCATGTGATGGAACCTGTTATTTACTAGTTTTTTTAAATGATAACTTCTATCTGACTCTGAAAATTCACTTTCAATTTCATGAAACCATGTTATTCCCTGCTTTAGGCTTTAATCATCATCTCTTGAGATGTGAAGTGAACACTTTTTCCAGTCAAAGTTTCTTGTATCACTTCTCATCAATCGATACCAGGATGAAGGTGAAAATGGCGAGAGAAGTCTTTCCATTCACATCATCATCTTTACTCTCTTCACCTCGAGTCCATAATCTTCATCATCCTCTTCTCATTACCAAGATTTTCACACATTCTTAATCAATCCAAACCAACCGGGAATGCAGATGAAAAGTGTAATTTATTAGAATCAAATCAACTCTTATTTCTGGTCTCATCATTATAATCATTTTCTTGCCTTTAGTTGAATCTGTTGTCACAATAATAGCGCAAAATGATAGCTTATAAAGACTCTTGAAATTCAGCCAAATCAGTCAAACTCTTGATTCGGTGAAATGCTGTGAAAAGAAGCAGTGAAAAGCATACTAATAAGGATTTTATTCTGACGATTTATTGAGCTTCAACCTTTGACAGGAAAACTTGTTCATCATGTTAAGCCATTCAAATGAAACATGTTCAATGTATTCATCATGTAAATATATGCTAACAATTTGTGGGTAAAAAATGTCAACATTTAAATTTTCAATCTCTTTTTAAGTCCATTTTAACATTTTTTACTTTCATCCTTTACTGTCACCATTTTAGGCTTTGTATTAGTTTCATTATCGATTGACTGAATCAATGGTTCAATGGTAATGTAAAGCCAGTCTAAGAACATGTTAGGAACAATTGTCCAGTCGAGAAAATGATTATCATTGAATAACAGAATAAATTGTGAACAAGAACAAGAAGTGATTCACTTGGAATTCATTGATTTACAGTTACTTATTGATGTGACTTTCATTTTCCTCTTCATCTCTTTTATTATCATCTTTATCCTTCCTCCTCCCTCTTCAATCATCATCATTATCAGGGAAACGGAAATGTTTCCAAGAAAAAGGATGAGAATAAAAAGAAGCAAAAATGCAGACGAAAAAATATATTGATTATCTTGTCGATATCTTAACTTTTAATCATTTATTTTTTAGTCTTTTCATGTTTCAATCCTTTGATGAGGCTATCATGGAAAGCTATTATATAAACTGATTAGCTTCTAACAGCAATAGATGATGATACATGGGTCCAGTTTTAATATCATTCAACTGTAGTTGGCCTGAAATTTGCAAGATAATCATTTATGTTGATACAATCTTGAAACTTGGGTTGAGTCAAAGTTAATGTCTTGACTGGCTTGACAAAGCTAACGTAACGGATCCTAATCTAACTTAACCTAACCAGCTTAGGCAAAGTTTCAAAGACTGAGAAGGGAAGTGTCCCAAGTCATCAGAATAAAAATCAATACTTTCATCATTGAACAATAAGGTTCTATGAATATTGAATTCTCTCGAAATACTTCGATTCGCAAATTAAAAAAACAAATTTTTTACATGTTAGTAGGGTAATGAGGATACAAAACAAAGAAGTGAAAAGGCTGGTCGCAATGAGCCCTTAGCATTGCTTATCTCCTTGATTTATGTATAACAATAGACAATAAATGGTGCTTTTCAAACGGTCTCGGCCATTGCGAATCAAAATATCAACTCTATTGTTAGCTAGTAATACGAATCCAATGACATCCTAATCATTGAGGTTCAAGGGACTTAAGACACTTTCGCATTATTGTAACATAAGCTTGCCCAGACTAAAGATCTAAATGTTGAAAGCAATCAAATTGAACATTTTATTGAACTCAACAGTTCATAAATTGGTCAACCTGCGTAAACAATATGAAGGCTCAATTTTCAGGGTTGTTTGAGCTAAAGTCTGTTAACCAAATTGTGCGTGATTAATTTTTGCTTTACAACTCTTAACAGTTAACTATGTGGGTTGAAATTGAAATCAAGATTGGGTTTTGGTCGTTCCTTTACCTGTATTAGTCTCAGTTTGGTTGACTGAGCAAAAAAGTGCAAATTTCAATTTGAAGAAAACACAACGAAAAATATTCAATTTGAAGGTTAATTTTCAGTTTATTGTCTTTGCACCAAATCATGGAATGGATCAGGACAAAAGTTTGAAACTGGACTCTGGCTTTTGTCCAGCAACAAAATGGTAAATGAAAAGAGGTGAAGCAAGAAAAAAAAGTTGACTTGATGATGGATTTTTTTCTCCTTTCCAATCATCTTGTTTCTCTTTATCATACAGTTTTCCGTTCTTGTTGAGATCCTTTTCACACACAAAAAACTTGAAACAAAGATTGATTGAGTGTTGTACGACTGAACATTCAGACAGGCGAAAGGAGTAAGAAGAGGAAGGCGAAGATGAAAAGATGAAAATGGAGAAGAAGAAGAAGACAGAAGAAGAAGAAGAAGAAATGAGAAGATAAAAGAGTTCAGAATGAGATGATGAAGCTGAAGAAGCTGATAAAAATGATAGTTGCAGTTCATGTCCAGTAGACAGATAAATGTACATAAATACTCACATTGAATTGGTTGCTGATAATGGTCTGGCTATTGGTAATACTTGGATGAACCTCCATTAATAAGGATTTGTAGTTGAAGCTTATTTACAACTGTCATTCATGGAAATGATGATTATGACGATGATGAGGAGGAAGAAAAAAGTTGATCCAGTAAAATGTTGAAAGATTGTATGCATAAGAATAATGATGATTACTATTGATCCAGATTGGTAGCAATTTATGTCCATTCATGGAACATTATTTGTGTTCAATTATTTTCTCGCCATTTTACCAATTTAATTGTATTCCTATTGAAAATATGTAATAACTTGTTTACCCTTTACTTTGTCCAAACTGGCCAACAATAAAGACAACAATTGATTGAGGAAATGATACCAAAAAATGACCCAATTTTTTAAATTACTTTTGTTTCTAGCATTGCAATAGCTTTGTTAACTGTATAAAGATCAATTTTACTAGTCAATGGTCAATTGATGTTGACCATTTTGTTTGTTGCTCCAAATGAACTTGAAAAAAGATTCACTTTTTGATAAACTGTTTGCTGAACCATTTTATGGATGATTATTGCACTTTTCATTTACTTTAGCATTTGTCCAAAAATATAAGTTAGTGCATTTGTTTCTGGTAAATTAATAGCAAAAGATTCCCTCAAAGATCGAAATTAATCAGTTTATAGTTGGAAATTGGTAAATCATTTAAACTTCACAAAATTCATTTCTGAAATTCGCTTGAAATTGGCTGAAATGACTTCAGAAATTGATGAATTTTCTCAGCTTAAATTAGAATTTTGATTTGAAGACTTAAAATTAAGTTTTATGAATTTTTCAGATTTCATGCAATTTCCATTTGAATTGGGAAAATTATTCAAAAGCAATTCTGGAAATGAAATGTTCAAGAACTTGCTCTTATAACCATTAAAATGGTCTTTTCAACGTTTTAGCTTTAATTGGTTCTGAAAGATATTGAATTGATCCAGATTTTCATAGCTTTTGCTCAAAGAACAGAAGGAAAAGTTGAATGATTTTGAACTCATAATGAAATGTTTGAAAACCATTAAATGAAACCAAAATTTATGCTTGATCAAGTGCTATGAAGACAATTGAAAGATATTCAGTTTTGATGGTTTCCATGAGATCTCATGAAGTAACTTGATGATGGCCTTATCATTAAACTCTTCAATAAATTTGACATTCTTTTTCGTGGTTAAACTGCATTCAGACAATATCATGGTGAACATGATTAATGAAAATTTCGACCATTGATTTGAATCAGTTGATTGTTGAGACAAAATGGTTGAAGCGAATGATGTTTATCTCTAGATTGATGACTATTATTGATTATCCAGCGATTTGAGGTGCTGATGTGTTGAGAAGCAAATAATGGAAATGATTAAGAGAAAATTGTTGAATTTTGTTGCCTCAACAAGAGAAACAAAGAGTTGGAATGAAATTTCTTCAGGCAATGAAACCTATTTTCACTTTAATCATCTAATATCTAACTCAAATGTCTCAAGGAAATTTATATGATTATTATCATGATTACATTTTATTATCAACTTTCCCTGTTCGCCAAACAAAAGTGACTATTATTGTTACAAGAACAAGAAGTAAACGCTAAATTTGTGTTTTTATTGATCTTTTACAGTTAATGCTCAGTCTTAACGTTCATTATCTGAATTACTTGAGTCATTAACTTATTCCGAAAATATCATTTCATTAAAAAAGCTTCGTCTTGAGATCAGTTTGACATTCGAATTCAATGTAAATTCCAAAAGATTCAGTGGTTAAAACGTAAGTAATCAACAGAACTCAGAGAAAGATCGTTTTGACGAAAATTTTCTCCTTTTAATGAATGCTTTTGTCAAACATTTCAAGTGATTTTGCTTTTCGTTTTTTCTTTAAAAATCAATTTTCGCTAAGTGTCAAGTCTATTGAAGCCGCTTTTTTAATTGCTGTTCAATAACAGTCTTTAATTAATCAAGCCTAACGCTGCTTTCATCTTAACCTTTTAGTTTGATTCATTAATAATGTTGATTGAATAAAAAAGCGAAGCAAAAAAGAGAAAAAAATGAATCAATTTACGCTCCGCTGACAGAGGATAACTTGCCATGTTAATGATTTGATCAACAACATTGAGCTTATTAATATTAACTTATTATTTAACAAGTGTAAACCCTTTATTCCCATTTAAACTGTTTAATCCATCAATAATGGAATAATTTATGGATTAAAAACGTGAAAAAAGTAAAAGCAAACTCAAAATGCAACAGAAAAAAAGTAAATGTTGATTTTCATTTGTATCTTTGCATCTTTGCAACAAATTAAATTGTAAATTACTTTTGATTACGTTTTGTTTGTCAGTTTGAAAAGGCATCACAAGGCTCATCATAATGCTGATGAGTCTGATGAATGTATTAGTTTACAATTGAATCTGTGGAGCAAAAAGAGAAGAGTTAAACAATTGTTTTCCGTGTTTCATTGTAAATAACGGCGAACAAGGAGAAATCACTTTGTCTGACATTTCAAGTTAACGTGATAATTTGCATTCCCATGCAATCAACTTTCAACTCTATAAGTTGACATTTATTCACAAATGAGGAGTCGAGTTAACAGAGAGAGAAAAAAAATGAAATTCATTTTCAAAATTTGCTTCTAAATAATTGATGAGAAGCAATTTGCACCAAAATCCAAGTGAAAAGGATGAAAAATCTAGAGATTCATTTTCCTCATTTTGCTCAATGTTGCAACTAAATTGTCTCAATTTTGTTTATCCTCTTTAAGGTTATTACAACTGCACTTCTCGCAACTGATTGTAAACTATTGAATGGTTGAAATGGCAAAGGGAAGAGAGAGCAAAAAGGGAAACATTGAAATGCTAAAACTGATATCATGTAATAAGAGTTATAAACAAAACTTATATTGTTGTTGTTACCTTCTGGTTCACATTGTATGTTGAACAGAAAAAAGATATTTCATCCATTCTCTCTTAATAAGTTATCATGTTTTCATTCCCTGGGTCTACTTTTGATATCATTTTACTCTACACTTTATGCTTTATATCTTTACATCTTCACTTGCTTTTGATAACTTGCAACTTTCAAATAGTACTGAAATGATGAAATGAAATACAAGGGAAACAGAAGCTTCAAAGGGCTTTAAGAAATGAAAGCTAAATGGAAGAAAATTTAATAATTTCAGTATTTTATTATTTTCAGAGTTTTTCGCTTTTCCATTGTGTCATCAAGATGGGCTGCGAGTAAGACAATTGGCTAAAAGGATTCATCTCGGTTGTCATGCATTGACTATCGATACTCGAAGCTTGTTAGTTTGAAAACTTGAGTGGTTCAATTGAACTGCTGAACCGATCAAAAATGGAATATTTTGTCCGAGATTTTGTTCAATCTTTACATTTAACTTCAATCTTTTTGCTTCTTCAAGTGAATGAACATTCAGTGAAACTTAGCTTGTTTGGCTCTTGTATTGATTGGAAACTAGAGTTGGTTTAATGTTGAAAAGCAAGTTTAGTGTTGCTGTTTGCTTCAAACAATTAGTCGATGAACTCAAATCCACTTCATAAACTAATATAATGCTGTGCATCGTTAAAATGTTGAAATAAATTGAGGCAATTAAGGATAACAACAATTCTGTCTCCTTCTTCCTTCATCTTCTAATCTAACCTTTTCCTTCTCGTTCCGAAACTGCTATTCTGACTTTGATTTGACCAAAATAATGACCATTCTTACTGTCAACCAAAAGCTATTGATAACATTTTGTTGGAAACTTCATTTAATGGCAAAACTTGAAACAAAATGGTCTGACAACATTGTCAGTTATCAAATCTTTACAAATCGAGTAAAGTCAATGATTAAAGCAAATCTGAAATTTCGTTAAACATGTACCTGGATGAGCACAACAAAGTGTTTATAAACTCTCATTATCCTTCCATATCATCTAAGATTACAAAATAGCGAGAAGCTCATCAAAAGATTAACCCAATTCAAGTCTGTGACATTCATTAAAATCTTTTTTCTTTCACTTCACATGTAAATGTTAACCTAATTAGCAGGTTAACGCAAGCTGTTTCTGCGTCTTGAAAAATTATTGTAAAATCGTTTGGCAATCAGTTGATTACAAGATGAATGCGGCTAAAGAAACAGAAGTAAATCATTTTACAGTCAATTTCTTGGTACAAGCTAAATGTTGAATAGCATTGCCATGTGAATGCTGATAATTAGTTGAACAAGAGTGAAAATAGTTGAAAATTAATGAACCCATCAATCATGAGGTTGAAAAAAAAGTTGATTATAATAGTGAATTCCCTTTGAGGTCAGTTAATCAATTTGACGTGAAATAACGTTAATCTTTGCTTGTCACGAAAATTGATATCAAAATATAAATATCTGAAACGTTATCAAACAACTTTATACCTGCCATCTATCATGTATGAAACATGTAAATGAATTACAATTCTCTGGCTTCTCGGCCAGCTTACAATCTGTGATTAGTGTCCATTATATTGTGCATGATTGCTGGTGAAAAGGTAAAACAAGAACTGGTATTAATCTGAATGTAAATCAATGGACTGGATAAGTTAATTGCAATCGAGAAGAAAATTTATTCACAAATTGAATGAAAGATCATAAACAGAGTCAATGGTTATTAGCATTGGTGATGAATTTCCGTTTCAATGAGCATTTTCCTGATCAAAGTTTATATGATGAAACGTTTCACTGAGTTTTTATCATATTTAATAGGTGTCAAGCCTTTAATAGGCAAAATACACTTTAATCACTAGGCGAATGGGAAAGAAAAGAGTAAAAATAAATGAAAATATTATCTTCGTTTGTAGGTCAATAAGAGATGCCAGATTAGTTCAAGTGTGACTTTTGATTATCATGATTATTCAGGTTAATTGGCTCATCAGGAACGAGTAAATGAATGTAGATTTATCCATCTAATCTGTTTCATTTCATGGCTAAAATGAACATTTTCATGCAAAGTATTTGAATGTTTAGAGATGAATATTTTGATACAAAAAAATGACTGACAAAGTATGCGATGGCAATGGATAACAGTTTTCATTTTCATGAACCTCATGGGTAGATAAATTCATTTCCATCATTCTGCTCATCATCTTGAGAGTCGGTTCAACTTCTCTTTCCATTTCTTTCCATAATCTAATGAATATTAATACTTGTCATGTTTGGTTATGAATTATCAAAGACTGAATCAAATTTCAAATCCATTTCAAATGAATGATAATGTTTGAAATGGGAAAATTTCATAACTAGAAGGCAAAGTCAAAACAAGACTTTTCAAGAGGAATGTTGTTTCACCTCTAATCAACCTTTGTAGGCCTAAAATCGCTGTCTGAATCAAATGTTTTATTGTGAAACGGTTTTATGTTTGGGCCTCAATTGCGGCCAAAAACATATCAATTTTTCAAAGTGAACCTAAGCTTGCAACAGGCTCTTTCATCAGATTATCATTAGTCCATTTTTGCTTTATTTTCCTTTCAGTGTTTTTCAATCAAAATAATTGCTTGATAATGATAATGCAGAGATGATATTAGATTGTTCCGAAAAGAGTCAATATTGAATCAGGTTGAAGCATGGTTGCATGATTAGATGATTAAATGGTTACTTTGTTTTCCTTTCGATGCTTTTGATTATTCAGCTTAAAACAATCTAAATTGTCCAAGTTGACACTGTTCGGCATTCTCACATTTCGTCAATAGTTTCAATGATTTATTCAAATTCATTTTAACTTGCATTTGCTGTTACAATGATAATGTAAGCTAAAGTGATAATGATTGCTCATTAGCTGCGATTGATGCAATCTGATAGCATGTTCATCACCGTTTAAAGTTGAAAAATATCATGATATTAACTATGAAAACTGAATAAATGAAGGAAACATTTACTTGAGAAAATTTCGTTCTGACAGATTGTAACAATGAAAATGGTTCTGTAACAGAGTATCGACTCAATGTTTACCCAATTTTGATAGTGCATTTGATTGTAAAGATTGCGTCAATCAATCAACAAGAATGAATGAATGAGGCTTGAATCAACCTTTAAATGTTGATTGCATCTGCGAATGAAAATTGGTCAAATAAAAGTGAAAGGAAAGCTTGAAACAGTTAAATGAAATGTAAAATAATTTTGCTCGTTGATTGCAATTGCAAAAGTGAAACTAAAGATAATATTGATTGTTATTGCAAGATGACACTTGAATATTGAATCACCCTGATTGTGAACAGTTGAAAGAGCGAAGAGCAAGAATAAAAAAACCAATCAAATAGATTAATGATAATAAGAGTCAACTTTTTGCTTCTTCTCATCATATTACCTCCAAGCAATAACATAATCTATTATTATCATCATCAGTTGCTTGTTCATCCTTTCTCTTATCTGGTTCAACTGGAAAAATATGACGTAAACTCGGCTTTAACAGGGAAGATGAAGAGTGAAGGAAGAGTCAAAGGAATCAGCTCAATTGACCTAGTTCGTATTTTATTCATTGAGAGGAAAATGTGAAAGGTTATCTCATTGATACAACAGGATGAAAATATCATCATTAAATTGGAAGATGAAGAGACGAAAATAAATCTTCACTTTTTTTCTCTTCTCGCCATCATCATCCTTTCCATCCTCACCAAGTAAACTGTAGCCTTTTGTTGGCTCACAATTTTCATCTTCAATATTTTTCTTCGTCTTTTTTTTCTCATTTTTGTCTCTTCTTTCAATGTTATTATTTCTTGTTAAATCATCACAATTATGATTATGAGCATGTTGATGAAGAAGAGGTTGAAAGATGAAAAATGTTCTAGATATTTGATTCGTCAGCTTTCATTTGTGCCTTTTTGCATCAATACAAGTTTGTTTGTTTCAATAAATTACGATGTTAATGGTTAAATAACATTTCAATTGAAATCAATGTTTCAATTGAATTTGCACAATAAATTTAATGTTCAACATTTACATTTTGTAAGCTTGTTCAACTGGATAAGCAAATTTTTTGCTTCTTTCCTGGTTCAAGTCTGGTGCTACATGAAAACGATTTTCATTTTATTTCAAATTATTCACTTGAAATTCACATTCATTTCAGATGATAATTTTTAATCTCAAGTGTTGTTCACTCGCTTCCATGTCTCTCAGCGTATGTATCATTTGCTTGAAAAATAAATTTGTTAATCAAATTATTGTTCAATTTTGATTAACTGGTATTGTTAGAGTGTATTCCCTGTGATTAGAAGTTCAGTTTCTTTCGCTGGTTCCATTCATTTTTCCAGTTTCTATTCAACTGGACCAATTTGCAATTCAAATTTTTACATTCTTCTTGATAACCTGATTAACCCAGTATTTATACAGAACGATAAGTCAAATGGAATTCGTGTTTCAAGAGAAAAATCAATTGCTTTTTGTTTCAATGTTTTCTTGTTAAGAGTCCATCAATTAGTCAATTGGCCATCTTGACACACTTCATGCTGATTAACCTTAATTTAATGTAAGATGTTAGTAGACTGTTCAGATTGACCGAGAAACAATTTCAATCAGGAAACATCGATTTTGCTCATTTCACTTTTTTCTGGCCATGAATCTTCACACAGCAATCAGAAAATTTTGGCTTTTTAATATCGGTTCAGCTTAATGTTTCGTTTTGATTTTGTTTTCATTGTTGCACTCTAAAGCTCATTGTTTGAATTTCATTTGAATAAAAATCCAATAATTAGAGTTGATATACATTAATATTGAAGTATTATTCAAGTTGACTTGATCTTTATCAGAATAAAATCAAAATATCAAAATTTTGCTCTCATAGATGAAAATGGTAGCAGTTTTGTTACAAAAGTGAAGCAAAATAACTCGAGCAAAATTTTTAAAATTTTAAACTTCTTTTTCAATCAACATTTTCAAATGTTTTTATCAATTATTAATAGATAACTTTGTGCAAAGATTTTTAAAATCTCACAGTATGCTGCAGGTCGACATTATCTTACCAAGTTTTTCATGAATCTGTTCAAAGCAACATTTTAGGTTAGGTTTGACCGATCAAGGAAGATTGCAATCTTAGCTTACGCTGCCCGACTACTAGTGTAAATAACCTATTCTCATTATCGGGGATCTAACTGTACCGGACGTTTTCATTCAGCTGTTTGACCTTTAGATGACATTTTTTAAGAGAAAATTTTTTTTGCACGGTATGAAGTTTCTTGCACGTGCATAACTCATCCTGATCAAAAGATATGATTTTTGCCATAACGTTCAGTCATCAATTTAGCTAAATTCGGTTATCTTGCCAACCGGAAGAGCTCTTGACTTAATCAAACATCAACCAGTTTCAAAAATATCTTTTTCACAAAAAATGTCTTGTAAATGTCAGTTATAGGTCAAAAAGTTGAAAAACCTTGAATGATATTGAACGTTCACGGGTATGATTCTTTTATTTTCAGAAACTTATGGTTCTAATCTAAGATCTAACCGTTCGACAGGCATGACTTCAAACAGGCGTAAAATGAAAAAAACACCCGGTACATTTGTTTTATTAACTCTTTAATTTACAAACTTATGTTTATAATGTTTATAATTCTTATGATAAGAATCAACCTGATGTGGCATCAATTTGCAAACGAGAAATACAGAAGTCAAGAAAATTTTTAGCTTCCTAATATTGTAATGATGGTGAAATGAAAGGGAATAACTTGGTGTTCGGGTAAACTGTTTTTATTTTGAAACGCTAGGTACGGATACAGGGTTGATCAGGAGATGATTCTGGTGAATTTCTCTTAGTTCTTTTTATACTGGTTTCTCTCTCTTTCGTTCTTCTCTTTCCCCTCTCGGTTAACTCTGACTTTTTGGATACGTTTTTGTGGAACTTTTTTTGGTTTTCTTTAGTCATAAAATCTCTCTCTTTTTTAGTATTTCAGGTCACATTGACTTGACGTTTTATGATTGGGTGGGGGAGATAGCGATCTCCTCTCTATTTGCTTTAGCTAAAACAAATATGAACATTACAATATTTTGTTTCAATTAATCTTTTCCATTCTTTAAAT
Source organism: Tetranychus piercei (assembly GCA_036759885.1). Classification (NCBI taxonomy): domain Eukaryota; kingdom Metazoa; phylum Arthropoda; class Arachnida; order Trombidiformes; family Tetranychidae; genus Tetranychus; species Tetranychus piercei. The sequence goes on from CM071877.1 coordinate 2,821,185, forward strand.
ACAATCTCAGGAATTCGAATTAACAAGTTATAAGAAAACATTACAAACAAATTTACAGGATATACAAATTTACTTGACCCATCAGTAATCGATAGTAAGTCATTATAAAAACAAAACGTTAATCATTGTTCATCAGTTAGTTAATTGATTTCCCTTTCACTAGTGAGAATTTTTCATCGATACCATAATTTTGTTAGACATTTTTCTTTAAACACGAATCTTTTTATTTGTTTATCTTATTTCATGCCTAATGAGTTACATTCTTGAACTTTTTCATCAAAATAACAAATCTAGGCAATAAAAGTTGAATTAAAATCTCAATTTCATTCTTGAACCCAAAGCAAAACTCAAAATCATTGACTTTCACACAATGAATAAACACGAAATGGTGAAATAAAGTAAACTAAAATAGCATAATGTGTTGCTCATTAAAATAGACATAATAATCATCTAGAGACTGAATAAGCTTAAAAATGACGAGTAGCACTCTAGCATTAATGAAATAGGTAGAAGTAAATGAAAAACAAAAAATTCAAACAAAAATATTCTGTAAAAGTAAATGAAATTAGAATTAACTTCTCGATACTTAATCATTGCACATAAGAATCTGATTCCAGACAAGCAAAGGCTCTTCAAGTCAACAGTCTAATTTGAGGTTTTTAATCAAAGCTTGAGCTTTTGTCGTTTTAAACTTTATCATTACACAAAAAGAGTCGAGAAGCAATCTTTTAAAAAAGTTCATGAAACCTTTTAATAACAACAATGAGTGTAAAATTGCATAATTAGACAGCTTAGCTTTACAATTGGAAATTAGTATCCGTCTTTGTTGATTGCTTTCATCTTGTTTGTCCACAATGATATTGTCCAGTTAAAGACAGACTTGAACGATTAAGGAAAGCTGATCAGTATTAGAAGGGAATCTTTGGAATAATTTTCTGCTGATTAAACTAGAATTGTCTACATTATTATTAATGCCTGTCAACTGTTTAACCTGCATTACTTGAAGGATCGATATGAATAATTGTCGTTAAAAAGGAAGATAATTATTGTTTTCATATCATTAGTAACATAAGTTTTGAATGTTGACAAATAGAGGCAATAAAATGTGATAACATTGTAATATAATAACAATTAGTTGCCATTAATCTGTTAAATTGTTGCACTGATTCAGATTGACAATAAACTTCTAAGATGATTGCTAATGACATTGATTATGTAAATGTTTTACCTCGTTTACAAAGTGATAATCACTTGAATAATGTCAGTAATTAGTTGAAGAGCGTTGAAAGGTTGAGGGAAGCAAAAAAGTAGATTCAGAGGGAAGCTTGGGAAAGGTTGAAATTATTTTCTCATTTCCAGATTGAGATTGAAGTTTCATGTTGAGAGAACAATTTGAAAGCTAAAAAATTGATTAACCAATAACATTGAATAACAATTAAAGTTTTCAATTAAAATGTTGCAACAAAAACTGGAAAAGCAGAAATATGTTTTAATTATTGTTGGCCTTTGGAAAGGAATAGGAAAATTGGAAGGAAAAATTTCTCTTCTCATCCAAATCATTCGTCATTGTAGTGCTATTCACTCTGATTAAACCATGGAAACTCAGTGAAATGCAAATATGCTAATCAAAAGACTAGAATTGATTTGAATAATAGATTTGAAGCTGGCAAAGAGAAGCAAAGTGGAGAAGAAGAAAAAAATTGTGAAAAGAAGAGAGAAAATTTGACAAAATCTTTTGTGTGTCGCGGCCTTCAGTGGAAGAATGTTATTCAGAATTCTCAGCTTTATCTTATTTTTTTGGTTCACCTGCAATTTATTCAATGAACAATTTACTGGAAAGAATTTTGCATGAAAGAAGAAGGAGAAAAAAATTTAATATCAAAAGTGGGCTTCAAACATTAACCGCTCAACACCTTACACTTGATAATCATTTTTGTCTCTGGCTTCATCATCAATCCATTATCTTTCAACTTTTGTCTTACTACAAATGATCATTTAAATGTTGAATCAATTTGCATATCTTGCGATTATTATTAAATCTAATATCCATTCATTACTCGTAATTTCAGGTTTAATCTTTTTCCAACCCATTTATGGACTAATTATAGTGATGGAAACAAATTTAAGCCCTTCTATCAATCAATCTGCCAGCTTGAGCTTACAGCATTTCAGATGATATTTCAGACAATTTTAAAGATTAACTTTGGATTACATTTTGAAGGTTTAAATGTGAAAGCAGATGAAATACATTTGAAAGAAGTTCAATTTTTGGTTTCAATCTTTTGGCGAGTTTATTGGAAAGACAAGAGCTTCTGGAAATCAAAGTCGAAGCTTAAATTGACTATTTCATTTCTGCATCCATTTCATTAACCTCGAGACAATGATTCCAAAATTGATTTCGTTTTTTGCAAAATCTTTTCTTTCTGATTAAAATTAGAATCAACTAGAATCTCTGAATTTTTATGGTGCTTATCGGTTCAATGGGAACAGTTTTAGTTGGTTACATCTCAATTGGTTATTTCTCAGCATTAACTGTTGTAAAATGTTATTTCATTTTTGATGTGAGTTGAAATTGCGCGATTTGTAGCAATCAAAGAAATAGAAGAATGCAGAAGAAATTGGTAAAAAATGTTGTTTTCTAACCCAGATTATTATTGTTTTTCTGAACAATGAATCAACCTTGATGTCATATCGAGGATAAAACTGTGAGCATGAAGTTTCCTGATCAGAAAACTTGACTGATAGGAAAGATGGAAGGAGCACAGAATGGAAACTTTGATCGTCATGTTAACCCTCGTCAATCAGATCGATGGATTCAGATGTAATCTCAACCTTTGAAGTTCATGCCTTACTCGTGTCACTTGAGCAATAAATTGAGATTACAAGTTTAATCAAGAGTAAGTGATAAACACAATAAGTGTTTGCTTGGCGTGTAAAATGTTCGGGTTTGAGAGATGAAAAAGCAATTACAGCGCAATTTTCAGCATTAAACTTGCACTTTCCAACACTTTATTTGAATCTTGTTTCAACAATTTATCTGTTCAGAAAGAGATTTCACGGAAAATAAAAATAAGAAAAAGCTTGCAAATGTTTCAAAGAAACAAATCTGATTACAAATAATGCTTGCAATGAAAGACAATAGTATAAGCATAAAGTTGAATGCAAATGGTTTAAAACGTAAAGACTGGAAAGGGAACGATGATTAAAGAAGATGAACATTTATCTTGTATAAAAGTTACATGAAGCTTACATGGTCCTGAGTCGATAGATTAATCTCTCTGGTCTCAATGACATGCTTTAAAACAACTTGCCTGCCAGTTGATCCAAATGTTCATATTATCTTTCACTCACCTTTGAATACTCCGAATACTAATTCACTCACCGCTACAGAACTTGATGTTTTTCAAGTTTAAAAAAATCGAAAAAACAGAAAATTTTGCATTTCCATCTTCTGATCAACTGTTAACCATTCCATTAATTGTATAACACCCTGAATGCTGACACATGTTCCTGACAGATGATAATATTCAACTTAATAAATGTGCTAATCAAAACATTCTCGTCCTTCTCTTGTTACTCAGTTTTACCTTGCCAAGTTGAGAATGATTACTTTGCTTACAATAATTATAACGACAATATTCACTCCCAGTTCAACTCCCAGTCCCAGGCTTTCAAGTTCAACTTGACTCACTTGAACGTTACTCCCTGGTGTTATGAATGATTCAATGGTAATAACAAACAGAATGTTAATCAAAACAAGAAAATTGTTTTTTTCTCATGTTCATGTTATTCTCATAATGATATTGTGATTCTTATGGTTTATAATAACTTTCCAAGTTAATTGTTTCCAACTTAACCCTTTACCAACTTGTAGCGAGTCATGATAATGCAGCAAAATCATCAGATAAACTTGTATTCACAGAAACAAGGAGGTAAAAAGTCATTCCCAGTCAGTCTTTGCTTTTGTTTGTTCACTTCTTCAATCAATGTTGTGTCGTTACTTTTATTATTATCATAATATAATTCAATAATAACTCTCAACGATCATCAATCAAGATTTGATATTTTTGTTTTTCTTCTCTTTTCGAACTTGTTTTCTTTCTTTTCATTTCCAAACTTTTCTGTTTTTATTATCTATTATCATGTTGACAATGAGTTTAGCAAAAGTTGATAAAGTCAATGAATAAAGGTATTTTTTGAATCATTCAATTTGATCGATTATCTTATTCTGATTTTCACATCTTTCATCATTTAACCATGATAAACATTGCTTTCAATTCACTTTTTTCCTCATATTTTTCACCTTTTCATGTTTTCTTTCACTTCAATTCATCAACGATCCTCAGTGTTTCAAATAAAACATCATTTATCTCGAAAATTGAATCTTTTGTAAAGAAAAGAAGAAAAAAAGTTGAAATTGAATTGACAAATAAATGAAGTTTTTGTATGAAAATTTTGAATTCAAGCGACTTTGAATAACTGATTTTGCTTTAATCATATTCGCACATTCCAATGTTGAATGAAGATTATCATGTTGAAACAATGTTGAATGAATTTCTTACTTCATGTTTGCAGAAAGAGAGAAAAGTTTCATCTTTTTTGTTCGCAAAATTCAGTCAGGTTCTTCGTGAAGTGAAACCATCATGAATAACAGGCAAGGTTTGGAATAATATTTTTATAATAAGTTTTATATAATGTAATAAGAAATCAGTAGAGAGTGAAATGGGAAGAGAAGAAAGAAGGAAGAGAAACTCAGAAAATCAGCAGATGAAATATTAAATTGTTGAATCATGCTTTGGAACGGAAGAGCTGCTTTTACCTTCCTTTTAATAGCAAACTGTTTCAATGATCAATGGTTCATTTCAGTGGTTAAATAATAGTTTCAATCGACTTTTGATAATCTCAACATTTCCATTAAATTATTTCAATCCTTGGGTTAACAAGACAATCTTGCAATAAGAATCATTTTCCAAAGGTTTTCATTCTCATTCCAATTTCAATTTTCATCTCAATAAATCAATTTCAACTCGAGTATTTCATGTTTCATTGATGATGCGAGACAAAGTCATAATCATCTATTTTATGTTTGAAGTACGAGAATAAGATTAAATATTCAGAGTTGCAATTTTCGGTGTCGATCTTTATGAGCAAATGAAATGTTCTGAATGCGGAGCGTAAATTTCTTTTCGAACTTCATTCGAAACGAAACGATCAAAAATTTTAGTCTAGAAACTCTAAGCTTCTGAACACTATTCTTATTGAATGGCATTCAGAGCCCTTCAAACTGTCAATAGTTGATGAAAAGTTCTGAACATCAAGATACTTTATTCTCAGTTTTCGTCATTTATGTTCCGAAACGAATCTCTAAATATTCTAAGAACGAAGTTCCAACCATTAAACACTCTTCTTGTCAAACGGCATTCATAATCCTTCAGAACTGCATTGTCTGAGATTTTCACGAATTCAAAATTTCTGTACAAAAAAATTATTGCAAATATTAAACGCTCAAAAATGAGAGTGAAAATGCTTTGAATTTAAATATTGCTTTGGATGGAATCGATTTATTGACTTGAAATTGATTAAAATTGAATTAAACGATTCTTGGTCCCAATTGAAGTCACATTTATAAAGCAAAATAAATTGATAGTTTGATAGACAACAAAAGTTAAACTGTTATTGACGAGATTTGAGTGAAAAGCCAAATGTGAACCCAAGTCGCGATGAAAACACAAATTGATTGTACGAGTGGAAATGATCATGATAATAGTTTATAACTGAATAAGCATCAGTCCATGATGAGAGAAAAAGAAAAGAAAAGAAAAATTTCCATCAAAAATAATGTATTCATTACAAGATGATTATCGTTTTATTGATGTTCAAGTGTTTAGTACATTTCTGTTGATATCATTTCATCTCACCCTTAACCGCCCCTTTGCTCCACCTCTTCCACCTCCTCAATCATCCCTGTTATCATCACCTTTAATTCAACATTTCAATCCATTATTCTATTCTTTATCATCAACATCATCCTCTTAATGTTTACTGACGTTCATGGTTATACTCTAATGGTATCAAAGGTATAAATAGATGAATGCAACAGAAAAATTGGTTCATCATTCAATTCGTTCCCTGATATTATCCAATTCATAACATGACTGTTTTGAATAATAAAATTGCCAGTTTTTGAGGAGAAAAAAGTGGAAAATTTTTCAACAAATTTGTGTGAAAAAGGTTGAATATTATTTCATTATTTTAGCTTGTTATTTCAAATTTCCAAGTATTCTGGTTAAATTCAGAAAATATGATTTTTCATGTTCGATCTTCAGACTGGCAAAAATATCAATCCCTCTAAATTGACAAAGACATTGAAAAGATTTTCTTTGTAAAATAACAAAAGCATGATCGGATTATTCAAAGAGTCCTAAGATTTTTCATGCTCTCAGCTTTCAGTGCTGTGAGTTAAAAGAATGAAGAAAGAGAAAGAAAAGGATTTTTCATTTTTATGACAAATTGGGTTTCGAATTATTATTCAACTCGAAATTTGTCGAATAAGCAAAGTACTGAAAGAAAGATTCGGTTGATATTGATAGACACAGATGTCATTGTCATTTCACAAGCTCACTTGAATAGCCAAAGAAGGTATGAATTTAAACCTGGCAGACTAACTCAAAGTCCCATCAAATATACCATCCAACTCGGCCTCTTCTCATGTAAAGCTTTGAAGGCTGATAGCTATCTAAATCTCAGTCTAATAGGTCAAGTGACAGAAGCTTCCCAACCTAATATAGACACTTTCATGATTTGACAATAATCGAGATTCTGTAATGATGAGAAAATTGAATTTGTTTTCGTTTTGAAGATTATTTTACTTGAAAAATTTTCTCCATTTTTGTCTTTACTTCTTAAAATTCATGATGAACTGTTCCATTTGTTCATTTTGCTCAAGTTATCCTGAGTTTCAAGCAATTGCAGGATTGAACAGAGTTATAAGATGAAATACAATTTTATCGACCAATGATTATTTATTCAAACGAAAAGTGATTTAACGTTGAACAATCCAGTTCTATTTGTTTATTTGTTTCCCTTTTGCTTAATATTTGGCTTCAAAGTTGTACATTCACTTGATTTCATTTTGGTTAAAGTAATGACAATATAAATAGTGATGACGATGAGGCAAAAGTCAACGAATTAAAGGATTAACTATAATATTATTAATAATATCATTGTGTGCTCACATCGTTTATCACTAAACTTTTACGCTCTATTTGGTTCCATTCTTATGCTGGCTTAACCTGTTAAATGATAGCATTTTTGCTGTTTCAAACTGTCGATGCAGCGCAAGAAAAAAGCTGATTTAATATCATATCTGGCATCTTAGCGCATTCAAAGCAACTTTATTCAAAAGGTACAGTCAGTCATCGAAGATTATGAAAGGTATCGCAATCAAATTGACCAGGCAATCCACTAATAATACCCATTACTTTGTGATACCTTTCAATATCTTTCATGACTGACTGTACTTTCTGAATAAAAGTTGCTTTCAATGCAAAGATAATGAAAAAGAAGCAAAATTTAATTTTCTATGCTGTATGATGAGTCAAGTTGTCAGTCAGGTAATAATATTCAGATAAAGGATGGAGATTTTTTTCTTCCTGTTTTTTGCCTCAACATTCAATGCAAGCTTTGTTACCTTGTATATTTCAATCTTGATTCAAAGTAAATCTGATCGACTATTGAATCTTAATTCATACCTGACTCATGTTAAACTGATAGGAAGCAAAAGAAGAAAAATACTATCAACTTTTAGGTTTCCCTGGATTGAACCATGATAATGATATTATAATGGAAGAAAGTTTTTCAGGTAAAATAAAAAAGATGAATAAACAAAAAGGTTGTGATGAATATTTCTCAAGCTTCGGAAATTGCATTTCAACCTTTAACCTATTTGATTTTGGGTTTATTCAATCAAAGATAACCTTTATCCTGAGTCAACAAACAGTTTCAAAATTTTGGTGTTAATTACAGAAATTTGTTTACCAAAAGCAGGAAAAGCTGTGATTTAGCGTAAAATGATTACTCTGGTAAACTAATTGCGAAAATATTGTTGATTCACTGATTTAAATGTAGCTTGGATCCAATATTAATCGAAATGTTGTGTAGCGATAAAAATGTTTACAGTAACAACGAAAAGTGAAAGAGTCTGTTTACATTCGATTTATATTTTGATTTATGATGAAAAGCGGAGAAACTAATCGAAAGGATGTTTGAAAATCATTTGAAAAGTGCTTTTGTTTTCCTTCTTTCACTCAAATCTTTCATCTTGTCTATGGAAGCTAATGAAAAACTGATCTTTACTTTGAGTTACTTCAAGTTTTGAGCAATTTTGAGTTTCCCTTGAAACATTAATTTCTTGTTGCAACAATAAAGCAAAATGAGCCGATCTTTTAGTCGATTGCTCAATGGTTCTGTGTTAATCCAGCGTTTTAATGCTCCGCTAATCTAGACTTCCATTGAGTTCAAATATTGACAATGAATGACAAACTGCGAGTACAAATGACTGGCTATAATTAATCTAAACAATTGATCAGTCAATTCCCTGAATTATCTTTAACAGAATCAACCATGTTTCTGCTTCTTTTGTCTTCATGTCTGCTAGGCATAACTGCAAGATAAATATCAATTCATGGTAAGAATATTTGGAGACATCATTTTTCATCGGATTCCCGAGTGATCTAGAGATGTATCTGTTATCAGATTATGTTAGGGAAAGGGAGAGAAGCAGGAAAAAAGTTGGAATAAAATTGATGAGCTGAAACTTGGAATCGTCAATCAAAGGGAATCAAATGAAAATGATGTGGAAAAGGGGAAAAGAGGAGAAAAACAAAAAGAAACTGAGAAAACTCAGATTTGTTCAAGTCCAAGAATTATAATAATGATGATATTTCTCTTCTTTTGATATCATTTTTTGCAGATGATAATCTTTTCATTCTCTAATCAGGAAATAAACTATAAATTTTGTCTCGTTATCATGAAAATTTTAACATTATCCAACATGAGAAGATAGCCAATACATTATTGCTCTTGGTTTAACTATTATTCATAAATCATTTTTAACATGATCATCGCTAACACCATTTCAGTTCGTCTCAAGGAACAAAAAATTCACTTGAAAAAGAATTCGATAAAATGTCACTTTTTTCGCCTCATTGGCTAGTAATGCTCATTGTCGAGTTCAACTTCCAACCTGAATCTAGCAATGATAACCAGAGCTACAAGAGTTTTCAGTTAGACTTGGAACTCGTTCAAAACTGAAAAATTTAATCGATTGTAATTCGCTTGTCTCTTGAGTTATCATTTGCATTGAAGTTAAACAGTTGAATGATACTTGCAGAAAAGCATTTTTCGAGTTTTTTCAATGTGATTAATATGATGAAGACAAAGATGATTAACGCATTTCAACTTTGCCTCATGAAGACAGACTTAGTCAGTTGAATGATTAAGCTTTACAGCAAATTATCATCTTCTAAGGGTGCGATAAAGATGAAGATTTGCTTTTCAGTTGCCATTCCCTGAAAACTCTTTGACAACTAGTTTATCATGTTACATTGACTAGAACTTTGGCTCTTTCGGGAATTTCACTCTTGACATGATAATTCCTTGCACAATGGTTTTGGTCAAAATTTATTTTCCCTTTACTCTTCTTTTTGTCTTCCCTTCACATTATTTCATTACTTTGTTTCCCTCCATTCCGTATAATCATGTTATTTTATCTGAAACAAAGAATGGGATGAAACAAAGAGAATGTTAAATTCTGGTTCAACTTTGTAACATAATGTTTGTTAGCGACTGTATTGTGCCAGTCAACTAAATTTGTAAACACATTCTTGGTCTTAATGGTTCTCAAAAATGTCACCTTAATTAATCAACAATCAAAGACTAATCATGTTTAAAAAGACGAACACTTAATTCTCCTTTGCTTTTTCACTCAAATGGATGAACAATTGATTAACTTAGGACTTGGCTTGTTTCACCATTTTGCTAAATTAATTTATTTTTGTCTCATTTCCAAGTTGATTGTCTCATTTCCAAGGCAATTACACCAAGTAATACAATAGTTTTTGATCTCATATGACTTTGCTCGAAGGATGGTCAAACATTGAGACTTTGTGAGTTCAACAGTCAAAGTCTAGCCACAGCAAAGTCAAAAGCTTTGCACTGTTTTGCATTATTATTTTGTTAAACTGACTAAGGGAACACATGAATATGTCTTGTCTATCAAGTGAGTAAAAGAGTTTTTACTCGATGACAAGGTGTACTGGCCAACTGACCATGTTTTCGGATAATGAGGTGAAAGCATAAAGCTCTATGAGTCAAGATAATGGCATTAATTAATTCAAATTAACTCAATCTTGGATGAACACAGTGAAAGGAGAGGAAAAAGAAGAGGTATTTTTCATTGTAAAGTTTATCCTTCAATGGTGATGATGACAATAATGGGTAAAATGGACACAATAAGTTGATAATAAAGTCCAGTCATGTTTTCCTTTCGGTCAACTCAATTTTCAAACTGATTGGTGATGATAACAAAAAGGATGAAAAAGATGAATAGGAAGCTATCAGATGAAAAATTGTAGCGTAGATGTTGGCCTACAATTTAATATTTCACTTTTATTTTTGTTAAGTCTATCGATTGGGAATGTATACTTGCTGCATTTAGTGAACAGTTATGATGATCGAGGATCATTGATTGGTATTCAGCTGTTCATAAAAATTGTAAAACTCAATTGAATTTAAAGTTCAACAGTTTTTTGAAGTGAAAATAAGCTGATTAACCTTTTGTATTATCAATTCAGCTCATAGTTTAAGTAATTCGTAAACTATAATAGCTTGAAATCATTTTTACTGACATTTTAGGGATTGGATACAAGGGTAGATGCACTTGACTCCATGTTTAGGTGTTACCATCGTAGGTATTATTTCTATTGTCCCAGAGTGACTTGCATTGTGACTGAAGCAAATGATGAACAAGATGAAGCCTTACCGAGTCGGTACTTTGGGTACCTAATGGAAGTCTTGTACGAGAAAAATGGCTTAGGTTTAGGTTAATTTGAGCAAATTTTAAGGAAATATTCAAAAGTAAAAATTGATATTAAATTACTTTATCGCGATGGACTAAATGGCTCATACTTTGTGTTCCTGATGTTTTCAGCGCTTTCAAACTCAATATTCACTAACCTTTTGAACTGAATCGTAAACTTATTCTTGAACTATTCATCGAACGATAGGTTAAACTTGATTATTTTGTCCTCTATTATTTTACTGAGTCTATTTTTGACAGAAATTTTTTTTATCTATTATAATAAATTGTATTTTATGATAGACTGTGGAATGACAGTATTTGATTGTCCAAAAGATGTAATTGAATTTTACTTTGCTTTTGATTGTTGCATTTTTTAACAATTAAATGCAATTGAATGAACAATGAATTTTTAATATAATCTGAATAATTATGAAATTGACTTGGCCAATTATATTTTATTTCAATTTGGTTCCAATGGGAAATGAATTGTTACATGTTGAACAAAAATTTTTCAAATATTTCATTGTCATTTTTTTGCTTTAATCATAATGATACAGGCAATGGTAAAAGTAAAGTCTCCTGAATTGAATTTATTGTTCAACTCAATTGATGATGATAATCATGTTCACTGACCATTGTGAGTGGCTAAATTGTAATTTACAAAAATTCATGTCACGTCAGTGATTCACATTTTCACAGCTAACAGCAACAATCATCAAATGTTGTATGATAATAACAATAAAAAATAATAGTACCGATTTAATCCAAATATTTTTGCAACTTGACATTGGTAAAAGCAACAAAAATAAAACATGGTTAAGATGGATAGTTAAATTAATGGTCAAAATGTTTGGTCGAGTGGAAATGGAAAGTTATTGAACCAATTTACAATTGTAATTCCAGTGGCATGTTAATTTCATCTTATTTTGGTTGAGTTGGCCAATTGACATACACACGAAAATTTGATTCAAATTATTGGGTTTACAGTTTCAAATGGTCGGGTTAAACTTGGTGTGAATGTTTACAATCTAACTCTGTATTCCCTGGCAATTCTCATGTTAATTTGACTTTACACTTTACTTTTATTGCAGATATTAACTGTTTCCTAAACAATAAACTACGGAATCGATTGTTGTGATTTAGCTATGATAACTGGAGGTCGTGAAAAGGCGGTCAAAAGTGATAAACATTGCCGTTCCTTGGTCCGTGTTGGGTCATCGATAAACCATGCTGTTGAAAGGTTTGCTTCGGTTGGAGAGGCTATTGGTGATGATAATCCAGAGATTAAGATTGACATGTATGATGCTTGTAAAGATGCCAAAACAGCGGGTAAGTTTACAACAATCAACTTAATTAATAGAGACAATGTAACCTAAAACAATGTAGCAAAGACAATGTAACAAAATAAAATCACAATAAACCAGATTAGATTAAGTCATTTGTAAACTGACCTAAGATGATTGTCCAGGCTGCTTTCTAGTTCGAAAATTGTCATTAGACTGTGATGAGATGCTAATTAGTCGACTTTCAACACTAATCAGTCAACATTGCAATCAAATTTAACAATTAATAAACAAATTATGTTATTGGCTTAAAACTAAACCGTTAAAATTAAATTTATAAATTTGAAAATCACCAAGCAACACATGCTGCATTGCCATCTTTAGACTTGTTCAGTAATTAATGTGTTTGATTCGTTTATTGATATTATAATAAATGTATATCTTTTATATCGTTTTAAGCAGGCTGTATTTTGGAGCAGTTATGTGATTTAACAACTGATTCTGGTAATTATAATGTACGTTTTTATTCCGATAGAAGTGCTCTTGCCAGATCAGCTCGAGCTTTGCTATCATCGGTTACTAGAGTCCTGTTGATCGCAGATACTGTGGTAGTAAAACAGCTTTTAACAGCGAAAGACAGGGTAAGTTTTTCTTTTCTTTTTAATGTTATATTTTGCCTGATTTTGGACCAGTCAACCTTTTATACATGCTCTTAACCACAATCATTTTTCATATTAAACAAACCAAAATGTTGTAAATATTAGATTAATCACATTAGATTAATGTTTAACCAGTTCATATGTATTATTGAGTTTAGTGTGTTTAATGGATACATTTGTGACTTCCATCTGTAAACAAAAAATAACTATTATTAGATACTCTTAATATTACACTGATTAGACTTTATCATCTCAATTTACTTGACCTTCAATCAGATATCATCATTAAGGTAGTAAATAAATTTGGCCCTTTTTCCTAATAATCAATCAGAAATTTAATATAACACTTAGTTTTCACTTTTTTGCTCGCTATTTTTATCCAAATGTTAGCAACAAACAACATTTGCCCATAAACATGCTAAATGTTCCAATTGAACCACCATTTCAATTGTTAGCCAATATTATTGGAATTTATTTGATCATAAATGTAACACTGGTCATTATTGCAATTGTAATACCTAACAATGAGTTACATGAGTGTCAAAGTATCATATCAACTACCAAAGAAAGGTCGATTCTAATCAATTATTTCATCTTTCCTTTAACTTACTTGTATTCGCCGTCATAATCATCATCTTATGGCTATTATACTTTAGTTTGTATTATTAATAATAAGACGATTGAATAGAAGTGAGTAAATAGAGTTAATTTATTATTTGGTTTTCTTTCTGTTTACTGTTATTTTGTATGTAATGCACTTATACATTTCAAGTTAACGATGATTGACACAGACAACTCCGAGAATGTTAATGATAACAAACTGATTATCAACTATTTAATTCATTATTATGATTATTATATGCTTGTTATCTGTTACATGACTTCGATAATTGTAATAATTCAACATTTGTTTCCATTTTTCTATTTTTAGGTGTCAATAAGCTTGAATAGACTTGAAAATGTTGCCAATTTTACCGAGTTCGTGAAAGCTTATTCCATATTTGGTTCAGAGATGGTTGAACTTGCTCATCTTGTTTCTGATCGTTCAAATGTAAGTAAATCGTGATTTAGTTAACTCTTATTTCCTTCAATTCTCCCATTGCTTCAGTAAATTTTAACTCTATTTGTAATTCGCAAAGCATTAATTGTTCATCGTCCAAGTTAGTTGACTTTATCAGACCTCCTTGCTAGTATATCTATAACTGAAGATATTAATGTTACATCAAATTGAACCAATAGGGACGAATAATTTATTCAAATGTAACTGGATAGTCAAGCCTTGATAATCAGAATGGTTTAATTTGGCTAATAAAGTGAATCTCAGCTCATTTCTGCTCTTTCTACTGAATTTAGGTATTGGATGGTTGAATTCAAAGAGGATAAGACGAAATGCGCTGAGATTTGTCATGAGTTTATAAAAACACAGATGAAATTGAAGTCTTATTTTGAGATACAAACCTTTGGATAACTTGCTTTTTGTTTATTTACAATTTAGTGTCCTAAAGATGAAAGGAGGAGAGCAGAAATGAGTTCAGCAAGACGATTCCTTGAAAGATCGACCATGATGCTGTTAACTTCAGCCAAAGCTTGTCTTCGTCATCCTGATTGCGAGAGTGCCAAAGAAAATCGTGATACCGTTTTCATTGAGATGAGACGAGCCATGGATTCAATACACAGCGTCATCAAGGACAGTGTCTTACCTCAATTAACCATCTCGGCCTTTAACCTTGATTCCTGTGGTCATCCTCGGCGTTCACATGGACGGTCATCTCATGGTCATGTTTCACGTTACTCTTCCAGCAATCGATCTACCCCTGATTGGATGATTGACAATGACGATGAACCTCTAACAACTGCCTTTAATGCAATCAAAAGATTCGAGGCAAGTGTTTCTCCATCAATTTTATACTCTTAAAATTGACAGTCTGATGAATAATTTGCTGATTTAATTTTTCTTGGTTAACAGGAATGGGTTGAACTAAGCCGCATTACTTTATGTAAAGGACTTTTCAGGGAAAAATTAATAAGTGCCTTTGACGCTTTTGTTGAATTAACCCAAGATTTTACTGATTCAGCTTATACTCGCCATGAGAATCGGGAAAAAATATTACTCCTCTGTGATCGCACTAAAATTGAGCTCAATCAACTACTTCGATTAGGAATTTGCCTTGTAAGTACAGAATGGTCAATGTCAAAGTATTCAATTGTTGATGTATTTTATTTACTTTTCAAGGATGAATCTGGTACAACCAATCCAACTAGTGACTTGGAAGAAACCATATTACAGACACTTCGAGCCGTTAATGATGTCAAACTCCAGGTAACTATATGCATAAGCCATTCTAAGAGGGATCAACAAAATAACATTTGCTTTCTTTACAGCTACGTAACACTGCCTTGGAGCAAGCTGATGAATTATTTAGACTTACTGATGAATTTGATATAATAAATCAACTTCGAAACACATTCTTAACGGGTGACCCTGAACGGCTTAATGATTATGTGAAAATATTTTCCGATCACTGTGATCATGTGGGGGAAGTTTGCCGTCTCCTTCATAATGTAACAACTTCTGAAACACTTCAAATCTATTCCAAAATAACTGAAAATCATATAAATGTCTTCAGCCCACAAGTATTGAATGCGTGTTTTACTCTATGTGCTTATCCCAATTCTCGTATTGCCAAAGACAATTTAGAAGTTTTCCTCGATTTTTGGATAATTCTTTACAGTGATGTTCATCAATATGTAAAAGATACTCGAGAATGTTCAACCGACGTTGATCTATCGGGTAGCTATGCTAATTACCTTGGTAATGGTTCATGTTCACAATCTGGTTCCGTCCGATGGCCAGGAATACCAAATACCAAGGGCGCTCAACAAGTACAAGCACAACAATCGGTACAGCAACAAGTATCCTCACAGTCACAACAAACTGTCCAACAGCAGCAACCTGTGATATTAGGACCTAATGGATCAATGGATCCCAATGATCCTACAATGGGCCATGGTAAGGTACCAGGTTCCGTTGATTTGGAGACTGGTGAGACAGACAAAAACTGGCCTCCCAATAATGCATCAGAGGATAATGATATTGTCCGAAGAGCTAAAGCTATGTCACAAATGGCCTTAAATATGAATCAATTTACTCGAGGAGAAGGTGATTTGAAAACTACTCAAGATTTGTTTACACAAGCTGAGTTTCTAGCCGAAGAAGCCAACAAGTTTTACAAATTGGTTCGACATTTTTCATACCAGGTAATTGATCAGCTAAAACTAAGTGTTAGAAGTAATTAAAGAGAAAACAAATTAAAGTTTAAAGTACAATAGTTATTAACGGCCGTTCCAACCCATTATAACTTTTCATCTTTCCAACTTAATACAGGTTCCGAGTGGATTGTCCAAGAAAGATCTTCTCGATAATCTTGATAAAGTTCCAACGTTTGTCCAACAATTGCAATTCACTGTGAAACAACCAACTGTTGGTAAAGCGGCAACCTTCACTAAAGTTGACAATGTAATCAAGGAAGCCAAAAATTTGATGATGTTTGTTTGCAGTACTGTCGATAGCTGTATAATGTGTGCCTCAAAAGTAAGTGGCTCAATAAATTTACTATGTTCACGGTCAATGCAGATTCTAAGTAAATTAATAAGACTCTTGATTATGAACAATAGTGCAATAAATACTAAATAGTGATCAAATAGTAAATATTTTACAACATTAACAATTTAATTTATTGTCAGTTTCACATTTTCATCTTCATTGGCCCAATGACATTGGGCAGCTTTTGTTTACTATTTTTAGTGACATCTATTGGATTGATAGTTTAATAAGGAAAAAAGCACGATTTTTAAAATGTAGAAACCAATAAATGTGAAAAATGTGTGATGTTAAGTATTTTTTAAATAAATTTTAAACAGTTGTTTAGTAAATTGTTTTGCCTTGTGATTTTATCTTACAGTATAATCTCGATATGGGTGCTGCTCGAGCTCGATCACGGACATTATCACCCTCAGGACGACATGGTGAAGATGACAGTGGATATGAAGGAATGTCTTCTGGAATGGGATCGAAAAGTGGAACGGCATCTTCTGATCCCAACATTTGACAATTAGGGATCGGCTCTAGACGGGCCAAACCTCAACAATCCGGTGGTGAATCAAGAAGAACTCGCGTTTCGTTTTTACTCTTTTAGGGTCAAAATCTTAGGATCACTTGTCAATATAATTTTGGTCATCACTTTTCGTTCATATCACCAAAGCACCATTTAACCCTCCTACACAACAAACACTCACACATTCGCAATGTTTAATTTTTACCCGACACACATCACCAAAATCAGTTAATCAAAGTCCAACCCCATAAATCAGAATACATTGGGTCATCTTTTAACCAACTGCCTATCTAACAATACTAACATCTGACTCTTCCTTTTTGCGCTTAAAGCTTGTGAATGAAATCGGGTTTAGCTTTAAATTAATCGTGTGAAATTTTGAACAGCAATATATTAGATTTTTGCTCTGTTATGTAATCATGATTAACAAAGTTTAGCTTTATAATTTAGGTTGTGAAGGTTTATCATTGAAAAGTTGATAGACACCATGTTAAAGCACTTAATAACAAGTAACTGCCATATTTGTTAGTTTTTTCAATACTAAATTTAACTATTTTGTAAATATTACAATTATAATAATACAATTTGCGTATATATTATAATATTAATACAAATAGCATTACCATGTAAGAATATGGTAAATTAGTAATATGTTGATCATTGATTATGTTTATGTGAAAGCATTTTAAGCACAAAAAAGGTAGATTTTGTTAGCCACTTGTTACAATAACTGCTTCTTTGCTCAACCAACAAAACAATTCTGATTTGTATCATTTCGATTCTCCCTGAATTAGTGTTAGTTAACCCAATTATTATTATATTTATGCACCAAACATAATCTCAATTAATATCCAAGATTTTGACCCTGACTACAAACGCGACTGCAAATAAACTCTTCTTTAATTCAAACCGATTGTTCCAAAGTGAAATGTAACTCAAAATGATCAAGAGCATTACCATAATTTGGTACATATTTGAACCTAACTAACATCTAATTGTCAGCATTTATTGTCAATATTTGTTCGGTTCTCGTTCAATTTTACCAAATTAATCAACGATGTTAATCTTTCCTGTGGCAGGTTAGGTGATGTTGTTGAGATGCTCTAACCTCTAACCAGTTTACACAAACTCAACTAAATACTCAACCCTTACATTTATTTAAATGAGTTTCGCCAATCTGATTTTAACCTTTAATTTTCCTCCAATCAATCTTCCTGAATTACTAATCAACCCACAAGATTCTTGTTCAGAGGTAAAAGGTCATTTTGAGTATGATTTTACTTGTCTCCTCAAACAAGCTCAACCATATCGACTCTTGTTTTTGTTCTGTTATTGTTAAACCATTCGATTGTTGTTAATGGGAGACACAAATTAGTTAACAAACTTAACCACAACAATTAACATTAACATTGAAAACATAATTTTACACAACTAACAGTGTAATGTTAATTTGATCTGACACAAGTAATAATATTAATACGTTTGAATACAATTTAATCTTGCTTTTCAAATGTTTTAGCCTATCCTAAACTGTTCAGTTATTACCAAAGTAACTATTTGATACATTTAATTATCAATTGTTCAATTAATTTTTATCAACTAGTTTTCAGTTAAACAATTTTTCTTTTCTTCATCAAATTGTTTATAAATATATATATAAATATGTTAATAATATGTCAATAAATTGCATTAATAAACTGGTGTAAATGAAAATTCATTAACCTTCAATAAAACAAAACAAAGATGATCACTTGATGGTTGAATCAAATGAAATGAATAAAAGGTTTGAATCATCTTTAAACTAATCATTATGTGATTGAACAAGGCAACAGGTAAAGTAAACATGATATTTATATGATTTGATTGTTTCATCAACTATAAATAGATGATAAGCTTGATGATAATGGTGATGAGATTGTTTTTATTTTCTTTCACTGAATTTCACTCAATCAAAATTGACGGTTTCAGTTTATGAGTTTATAAGGTAACAATGAAAAAATTAAACTTACATTCAACAGCTTCCAATTGATTCAATGATCATTTACACAGTTTGATTAAATCTCATCAGAAGACAGTTAAAGTATTAACAATTTAGCGATTTCAATCGAAACAATAAAATGATTGAATAAAATCAGCAACATGGAAATTATAAAACATCTTCAAGTCTTAATCTTGCTTGGATTAGTTTATTATTTTTAATCCGAACCATTGATATTGTATAACAATCATATATTTATCTTGTTGATTGAAATTTTACTAAACAAATTCAGCAAATTTCAGCTTAAATTAACTTATTTTTTGTATTGTTTTATAAGTTCATCAATTAAACCCTATTAGAAGCAACAAGTCACAATTCAACTTCAACACCGTTGGTTTTGTCATAATCTGGTTTGTTATGTATCAAAGAGCACATGTTATTATGAAAATTCAGTTTGATATTCTTTCTGATTTATTTGGCTTTTACAGAGAAACATCCTTCAACATTCTGGTTCAAGGTGTCTGAGGATAGCTCTGAATGTTCCTTATTTTTCACACAGTCTATTACTTCTGACATGAATCTCTGAGTCTTATATTTCCTCGCTATTATTGGAACTATGATACCTAAACTGATTATTGAAGCGATAATACAACAGGTAAATCTTAAACGGTCGATGTCAGGCAATAAGGCTTTTGATACCAAACAGTATTTAGGTTAAGCATTTGAATTTTAAGGTTTATTTAACCTTGATTTGTTTTAATTGAAGCTTAATTTCGTTTAATTAATTACATCAACTGCTATTTGATGATAAATTTGGCTTTAATCTGAAAGTTTACAAGATTTTCAATGCAAGCTTTACGTTTGGTTGGTGTCTAAACCGTTCCAATGAATGTCTTCGAGTGTAACTTATCTAGTTATTTCCTCCAACATTTCTTGAATATTTGTGAATTATTACTCGATTATTAGCTGATCCAGTTAATTTGGGTGACTTGAAATGGTGCAATTCAAATGCATAAGTATGGAAACAGAGAAAGTGAAATCCTTGACAAAAGCATCAACTCAAATATGTGTCTAGCATTACCTCTTGTTATGATTATTACAAGAGTGCCTCAATGTCAAAGTAATGATAATGTTGAAATGCATATTTAATCATTTTCCTGTTTCAAATGATTCACTGGAATGAATATGAAACGGTCTCTGAATAGAGATCAGAATCTGAAAAGGCTTGGAAAATTGTTATTTGTTTTGCATTGTTCAATTTGAAGTTGTGTTTTCTTATGGCTTTTTGTATTGCATTCAAACAAACTTAAACATGACTGGTTTCAATGGATTGAAACAAAACAAAAACCTTCAATTATATTATTAAATCAACAACTGTTAATTTATTAATATTTAACTTTTATTCAATCAATTGTTTAACCTACTAAATATAGCTAAAACAAATAATTGTGTAGCTGCTTGTTGTCAATCAAAATGTTGAATCAAATGAGAAAAGAAGGAATTCAATTGACATAAATGTCACCAAATACACTCAAACAAATCAATAAATGATTAAATATGAAAGGCTATCCGAAGATTAATAATAACCTTATCAAAAATCGATCAAATTCAATATGCCTGATAGTCATTGAAGCAATTTTGATAATTAAAAGGGAGTTTATAATTGACAGAGAGCAAGTTGGTCCAGAAATTGTTAAAAGCTGTTGTTTGTCGGTTAACTAAGTTGTTGATTGTGATCAGCGTCAAATAATCGTTTGTATCCAAATGTTTCACTGAAAAGGAAACCATAATTACTGTGATTAGGTTGGTTAAACAAGGATTATCATGGTTAGAATATGAATAAACAATTAAGTAAACATGTAAACACACCTTAAGCCACTCTTTTTTTGCTGTTGAATTAAAATTTCAAACTCTTTTTCCTTGTCATTCTCTATTATATTCATCCCCACTATCATCATGTTCATCATCTTTTTCATGCATCCCCTTTCATTTTCAGGTTTACATTATATAATGGAGAGAATAGAGTAACTTTCTCTAATTGGACTGATTAGGTTCAATTAGAGTTAATTGAAAGTTCATTCTCATTGTGAGGGTTCAATTGATGCTGGTGTTTATTATTATTTTTCATTATAAATATAAACACTATCAGACGAAAGAAGATTGCTAACAAACCAAGTTACGATTGTTTGCACAATAAAATACGATTTTTACGATCAATGGACGATGTTGATGATTCCAAGATTGGATAAACTTTCACACGAAGATGAACCTAATAACACGGATCTGACAAGGAAAAAAAATTCAATGATAGTGATGTTTTTTTTGCATCAAATGAATATAATGATGGTGATGTTAAATGGTAAACAATAAAGATTGACTTGAAAATTTTTTCATTTCTCAACTTTCACAGTTTCAAGTGGTGACATTTTATAAATAAAAACAGATTGAAACTCTAAATTGTCAAAAAATGATGATAACCAGGCTGACTTTTTGTTAGGCCTGAAATGGAAAAAAATCTGTCATACACTCGCTTGAAATCTATTAAATGAATTTGACCATAATAGATTCATTTAGTTAATTAACATCATTTCAACATTCATTAGTTGACACAAAAACTATGAATGGCTCATGAATAAAGGAATATCGAATAAATGGAAAAAAATCTTCAACTTTATGATGAACAAAGAGAGAAAAGGAAGAACTGGAAATTGGAAGGAATTTGAAAAATTGTAAGGTGAAAAGATTATCCAGTTTGATTAAAGGTATTATGTTGATGAGTTGATCTGTTGATAGAAAAATAGTGATGATGATTATGACCAGGTAACCGATTTTGAGGTAAGATCAAGCTTGATTGAGTCAAAATCAAGTCATACAAGAGTGTAAGTTCGAAAATAAGGGCAATAAGAGGAACACACGCGATCAACAAAATCTATTGAAGATGCAACAAAAAAAGGCGATGATGACGATGATGATGAAGATGAAACTGATGATAATGATGATGAGAGGAAAGTAGAAAAAATAGACACAAAAACAGAAAGAAAAAGATGAACCTGAAGAAGAGATTAACTGATTTCTGTTGAAAGAAATCGTTAAGCTTTTTGTTAAGGTTAATTTTTTCTCCATTAGGTGGCGTTCCCTCGTTTATCAACTAATTATCGCAATTAAAATAATGAAATAAGGAATGAATAATTAATAATCGGCGTTCATCTTTGGTTAGAGATATAATCAAATGATGATGATAAAAGTTAAATAATTAACCTTTTATGGAGAGAAAAGAAGAAACATTTTAATAACAATTTTCTTCTTTTAGACATTTCTCTCTTTCTTTTCCTCTTTCTATCTTTCTTCATTCCATTTACTTGTCAGTCAAGTTTTATTCTCAGTTTCTCACTCACTCACTCAATCTTCAGTCTTCCTGAATTCGACATTTACTCAACCATTTACAGATTACTGTTAGTTAATCACAATTCAATTTTTAACCAGCAACAGGTTGAGTTTCAATTGAATCTCAACTCTTCTTCAACTCAACATTATTCAAGAAACCAACTGTTAAGTGACCTTTCATGTGAATTTTTAACAATTCACTTTCAGTTTTATTTTCTGGTTAATCAATTGTTCAATTTCACTTCTCAAACCACCGTAATCACCATTAATTCATGCTATGAGATTCAATGAAACTTGATTCATCGGTTAATAATTTATAAACACTTTGGATTATACCAACAATCAACTGGAAAAGGCAATTCCAGTGTGGTTTGTGTGAACCTTGTTAACTGTGTAAAGTAGATACAACAACAGGATAAACTTTGCTCATCATTTTAATTGTAGTTTCACTGTTCAACTGCACAATCAACTGACCAACCATGGAAGGACCATCAACATCAACGTCTTCTGGAGGCCGATTTTTTTTCGGTGTACTGTTCACAATCTCTGAATTATTGCTTTTTGGTTCTGTATCGTTATTTGTCTATTGGGTTATCTGGCACGATACAGGTTTTGCTTGGAGTAAAAATCGCAACGAACAGTTCAACCTTCATGCCATTCTCATGATAATTGGATTTGTATTTCTCAATGGACAAGGTAACCATTCGATAGATAATTAACAATTAATTTTCAATAGCTTATCTACAGTAAATCTAAAAACATTCAATGACAATGAAGAAGAAGGTGAAAAGAAGAATAAGTTCATGATGAAGATTTGTTATCTCTGTTTTTCCAGTTTATTTTCATTTTTGGAGCCTTTAATCGTATTAACACAATCAATGTTATTAACCATTTAACCAGCAAATGATAACAACAGACTACTATTCAATGTTGAATCCAATGGGAAGTATAACAATTGAATTAATACAATGATAACGATCTTCCGTGAAATTTACTCTTGCAATTCATTTTATTTTTGGCTGCCGTTAACTCTTCACTTTTATCCATCAATCGTTGCTCTTTCAATTATGTAATGATCAACAAAATTTTCAGTATCAGCTGGCGAGTGCATCATCATCCTCAGCTTTACGTTCAGTTTCATTATTTTCATAATAACAGTACCATCTAATTGTATCCATTGATTAATCAATTTAATACAGTTTAAATCGATCTCCTTCTTTTGAACAGCAAGTATCCTGAGTTGTTAACCAATATTCATTTACTTTCTTATTGTTCCTCATTCAAGTAGTTGAGCTATTCCAGGCTGGTTTTTTCATGATTGGACTCTAATTTATTGGTCAATTTTGATGTTACTGAATTATCAATCCAATGAATTCCATGAACCAAACGTCAGCTTTATGTTCGCCTTTTTTACTCTCCAACTAAGTATCAAACTTGCAGGCTGATTTGTTGGTATTATTAATAGAAACTTTGATTGAAAGTGATTGTTTGGTTATCCTTTTTTGTCGCCTGGTCTATCCATTTAATTTGGTCTATCCAATCAACATCCAATTATTGTAACCAGATGAGACTGTGAAGGAACACAAAAAAATGGGTTTTCATTAGTTTCAAGTTAATATTCAAAGGAAAAAAACAGTTTCATTATTAAAGAGTTAATGGTAATTCAAGATTGAAAACAATCAAGTAAACAATGGATTAATCAAACACAAGCAGAGATACAATTAGTGAAATGAACTAGTAAACATAATACATAGTACATTATACTAGTGGCAATGATAAAAGACAATTCATTCAGATGTTCAAGCTTTTCATTTACAAAATGCTGCCTTAAATTAAACACCCTTGACCTTGATATAACAATTATAATGAGAAAGTTTGGCGAAAAAATTGTTAGAATAATTTTTCTTTGATTTAATTTTTCCACCTTTTCACCCATTATTATGATTATCATCTTCTGTGTAACTAATACAGAGGAAAAAGTAAGAAATAAGATGAAAATGCTAACCATGCTGATAGTGGCGATAATGATGAAAAGATGTTTGCCTTGAGAAAATAATTTGTTAGGTAAAAGCTGAAAACGAGAAAACATGAAAAGTTCATAATCATGATAAAGTCTATTGCCTGTTTTACTCAACGCTATTCCTTTCACTTGCATTAAAACTTCACTTTCAATTCAACTTATCATGTGATTCAGTCTCTGCTTGATGCACTTTTGTAAATTAATAAACTAGAAACTGAAAATGATTAAGAATCGGCATTGGCTGAAATGTTTCTATCAGATAGTTCAAATGACTTTTCAATTATTCAGGTTTTAACAGAAACTAGCAGAAACTTGATTGTTTTCAAAGTTTAGGGAAACCTTTTGATTTTATTCAATCAGTTTAATCGTTGAGTGGCAGCAATGTTTATCGTTAATTACTGAACCATAAATAAACATGATCAAAAGAATCTTAATAACTGTAAGTTGAAAGGTAGCCAAGGTAAAGGTCATTATTAACAAAAGATCCGAGTCAATTGACTCTAATGAGAACAGGAAACTTGATTGTGATCAGTGGTAAACATGGTTATATTTGAACATTATAAGTTGCAAGTTATTGACAATTAAAAAATCTATCAAACCAGAAAACCTTTTCAATTCAACTTTGCTTCATATAATCTTGAACAATCATTCAAACAACTTTTGATAGCCTTTTATAAACTGTTAACCAGCATTTCAAGTTAATCATTGTCCTTTTATGTATTATCAGTGTTTCAAACCAATCAATTAGAATCAATTAATGTATGTTCATTCCAGACTTGTTATGAAATTTAATAGATCATGTGTTCCGCGTTAAATAACCTGATTACCTTATTAAATTGGTTGACATTGAATGGTACATTGAAAAATCATCTTCATCTTTTTTTTCCTTCTTCATCATCTTAACCCTGTTTATCCGGTTCCCTTCAAGACACACTTATTAATTTACCTTTTTAAACAAATTTTCTCCTTATTTATGTTTCTATTCACAATTTGCACACAAACACACTCAAAAAAACACACTTTACCTTGACTTGCATTTGGAATCCGGTTCCTGAATTGTTTAACTACTGTTGGTTGGTTTTGATAACTGTTGATTCTGACTCTGACATTTGGTATCATTTAAAATCATACTCTTGATTTTCATTTAATCCTTACTGTACTGGTACATTGAAACTGTTTAACTCCTGGTTTTTGATGGAAAAAATATGTTCACCTTGACAATCCTGGTTCTCATTAAATCCATGATACTTTAGCAATGCTGGTTTACAAATTACTCCACCGATGTCGTAAAATATACGTCAAGATTATCCATTGTATAATATTTGTTTGCTCCATATCAGCCATTACCATTGGTATGGTTGCTGGAATCCAAGCTCAACATAACATGGCTCCAGGCGCTACAATCAGACACTTTTATTCCCTTCACTCATGGGTTGGTTTAGTCGCTATCGGACTCTTTGCTCTTCAGGTAAAAAATCTAAAAGAAGGAAGAAATAAGCTCAATCAAATCAATTGAAATTAACAAGTTTCACCGTGAAAATTTTCACAGAAACTGACCTTTCGCTGTTGCCATCTTCCGATAAAAGGGGAAAATAATTGTCTTTATTTTTGATAAAAGTGAAAGATGGCGTTAAAGAAGTCAAAACATTTTTAATTTTGCCTTTGTTTATGTTTTGTAGTGTTAGCTTGATTATAATTTTGATTTAAAATGATGTGTTGATGGTAAAATTAATTGTTTATTGTGTTAAATAGAGTTAAATAATCTTTAAATTCAACATCATTGAATGGTTTCTCTACAAAGATTATCAATACAATGGAACATTTGTTTTCTTTTTGTTATATTTTGTTCACTTTAATCATAAGTGTTAATTAATGGTGTTTAAGGTTTGAATTGGGTAAGTTAATATTATTAATTTGATGGTGGTAATGATGGTATAATAGTGAATGATTCTCAATGAGAAAAATACATTGAGAACATTCATTGGCTTAAGCTTTCCAAGTTAATGTAGCAGACAAGAGAAATTATCTAATCATCACCATCATTAGATCAATTACTTTTAATTATTTACTGTCAACACTCACACTTTCAAGCAGTTAATATCGCAACTCTTAACTGCTATTTTAGTCAAAACAGACCATCATTATTCATATTAACAATCAACCGATAGACTTAACAATAACACATTACAATCTTAAATTTCAAAATTATGCTAAAACACAAGCTAACATTACATTGAAGAGTGTTGGGTAAACTTTTAGGAAATTTGATTTTTTCAACTTTTTGTTTCTTCCATTCTCATTAGAAACAGTTCATTTGACTTTCAATTGATTGTGATTGTCAGGCTTTTGCAAAAAGACGGCCTTTAAAAGTTCATTATCATGTTAACAAGTTTTTACTAATTGTTCCTTTTTTATTGCTTACAGTTTGTTGCTGGTTTTGTTTCATTCTTGATCTTACTCTGCTGTGATAAAGCAACAGCCAATTTCCGAGCTCGACTCTTACCTACTCATGTCACTTTTGGCCTGATCATTTACAGCTTAGCTGTAATTGCATCAATTTCTGGTTTACTTCAAGTTGCGAGATCAAGATTAAGGTAAGTTCATTAAACTTACTTTTCAATTTAAATACACACAACAACAATCAGTTTTTATCGTTTATGAACAATTTTACAAGCAACAAATCCTTGGATTGTAAAAAATCGATCAAATCAATTTACCCAGTTAGTTTAGAGCTTGAAATCTTGAACAATCTCCAAATTTATAATCAATCAATGAGCCAGACATTAAACCTATCAATTAGCTAATCAAATAGTAGGTTAACTTGATATATGATTACAATAAACAGTCTGTAATTTGAATCACTTAAAACAGTCGCTTGTCCTCTGCAGGCCTGAAATCATTAGCCAAACAAAACAAATCATTTTTACAAATTACCAAATTGTAATTATTAACTGTTAAAAAGTGTCTGCATTGTTTAACACCATTGAGATAAACTGAATTTTCATTAACAATTAACTCAAAAGTTGAACCCATTTATCATTAGTTAACTGTTAGGTTTTTAATTACATTCTCTTGATCAAATCCAAGAACACGATTAAACAGATTTGATTAGCTACTTGATATCCAACCAAACCTAGCCTGTTTCAATCAACATTATCATAACTGAATGGTTATCATTGCTATTATTATGCTATTAAATACCAAGCCTGAGTTTCACTAATTGTTGGTTAACTTAACTATGG
Source organism: Tetranychus piercei (assembly GCA_036759885.1). Taxonomy (NCBI): domain Eukaryota; kingdom Metazoa; phylum Arthropoda; class Arachnida; order Trombidiformes; family Tetranychidae; genus Tetranychus; species Tetranychus piercei. The sequence goes on from CM071877.1 coordinate 2,848,946, forward strand.
ACTTTTCCTGATTCTCTTTGATTTGCAAGTTTATTGCTACAAACTTGCTAAATTGTATTATATTGGATTGGAAAAAAGGAGGAAAATAAAAATTTAGGTTGATTTGAATAAGAAACAGTTATACAAACAATTTTAAACCTTGAAAACGGTTAAATTACAATTTAACAAAATTATAAATATATATTTAAATATATAAATGTTTAATTGTATGAAGGAAAGTTTGTTAAATCAAGGTTTTATTTTGATCATTTATTTAGTCAAAAAGGTTTAATCTTGTTTTTAGCCTTGCTTTCAAAACCTTATCCAAACCAGAATTAATGATATTTATTTCAAGATAATTCATAGATAGTTGAACGTTTCAATGATTGAACAAATTGACAATTTATTGACAGTAAACAAATGATAATTCAATTGATGATCAACGTAACGTAACTTTTAATGGTGTTTCATTGTAATCATTCAAAAGTGTTCAAAATGAAGAATTAGCAATTTAGAGGCCAAAAAATGGCAACTTTTACAGTTGATTAATAATTTTTGTAGGCCAAGAATCAATAAATTGTTATTAGTCTCGACAAATCGACTAATAATGAACTTGATTAATGTTAACTCTGTTTATTTGCTCATTCAAAATAAAACTCTTGATTGTTTCAACAATCGAAGTGAAATGTTGATGAAGCTTTTACCTTTGTTAAGATTTGCAAATCGTTCAATCAGTGAGCCAAAATTTGATGAAATTAGCTGTCAAGATTAACTTGATTAAAGCACTTGTCATTTTGACAAAAAAAATCATTTTTCAATTTAAAATTGATTCAATTTAATTTCACACTTTCTCATCTGAATAATAAACCCTTTTATTTTCACAATCAACCAGATAATTGTATAATAAATGTGAGAGTGTAAAATATAAATAATCAACTTTAATAAGGTTGAATTGTGTGATTACAAATTCACTCAATTGAACAATTTATCGTTTGAATGCTCTATGAACAAGATGATGATGATGAAAAGAGTTTCTGAATTTTCTCTTTTTTCATATCTTCTTTTCATGATGAAATAAAGCTGAGTGACCCAAATTTTAAAGTGATCAGCTATGTTGATGGTTAATTGTGAAGGAAAGGGAAAAAACGGTGAAGATGATGTTGATATAGTTGGTTGATTGCTGATGGTTACCGGGTATCAGCTACAACAATTGATCAACTGTAAGTTTATCTTTTTGATATTAATAATGGCAAGAATGAGAAGCGCGGAAAAGTGGCCTTTTTTATGAACACAGTGCGTTTATTGAAGCAAAAATAGTCACACAAGCTTGCATGGACAAGTTGAATAGTTTTATACCTTCAATCAACTGTTTTCACCTAAAAGAAGGTTGATTAGATGGTAAACAAAGGTAAATTGTTTCTCCTTCATTATTACAATTCATTTAAATTACATTTGTTCAAGATTCAAATTGCAATTTGATCAACTTTGAATACACTTTTGAACCAGCTTTTATTTTAAAGATTGGAAAATATTGCAGTTTATTAATTGTATTCTGCTTGATTTGCTTATTATAATCGTTATCGATTGTTTCCATGATGACATTAACTGTTGAAGAAACGCTGAGGACAATTTATTAATACACTTTGATTCCGAAGCAAATTTGATTCAGGATTGTTCATTGTTCATCTCAACTTTAAATAAATTTTACTCCATTTTAATTGTTCTAACTCTGCTTTTTTTGTGTAAAAAAGGTGTTATTGTTATTATCATTGATTTTATTGCTATTATTATTGTAATCATTAATTTCCGCCTTCACTTTTACTTGATCCAATTCATTTCCGAGTCTAATTGTAATTAACAACAGAAACAGTCAAGTTGATTGAGTACTAAATGATCAAATGATCCTTACATCATGAGTAACTTATTGTTTGTCAGTTTTAAATTGTTTAAACATTATAATCATCATCATGCATTATCCTGAAAACTGGTAAAGATGATGACGGATGTTGTGTAGGCTGCAAGTTTCACCTTTTCAATTGTTTTCACCCTTTTCAAATGATATGTAAAACTGGCGTTTAATATCACATTACAATTGAAATTATACTAAACAAACCAAATTAACTAAATGAATCAAACATTTTAAATGAAGTCAACATAAGGACATTAAACCCAATTTTGGCGTTTAAACAATCCATTAAACCATTTGTAGTCAATCAATGTGAAAATGTCTAATTGTTGTCATTAAAGGTGAAACCTGTTACAATCCATTTGATTCACTTGTGACTTTAATTTTCTCAGAGTTTCTCTCAATCTTGTCAATTAATTAATCTCAACAATTAATTGATTAAAGCATTATTTGAACAGATTTCAATGATGACTCTATTTTGCTTCTAAATTGTAATAATTAACCTTGAACATTAACCAGTTATTGTACATAATAATTTTCAACTTATTTTTTCATTCCAACTAAATTAACTTATCACCAACCTTGACTAAAAAATCAAATAAAATCCAAATTGCCAACTATCATTATTAACTCTATCAGCACTTAACTGTCTTTCAAATTGTTCAACAACTTTTCCCATTAAACAATTTCAAAAGCTTTCGAACAATTTTCATACTAAATTTGTTTCCAATCAATTCTTGCTTCTCGAGTTTTAATGTTAAAGGTCATTGATGATTAATTTTCTGACCAGTATTATAATGAAATCTATTCAATTAACTATAAGCTCATTTGGTGTGGGTTCATCATGTCATTCAATGTCAATCAAATGTGTACAGATTATAATATTCACGTTTGATTGTCGTTGATATTCAAATGGTTAAGCTTGTTGTTTAGACAAAATTGTTGATCTAAACCTAAAAGTGAATTAATAGTGATTTAATCAGAGGTAAACATGATGAGCATGAAGCAAATGAACAGATTAAACGAGTCAATCAAGTTAACCAAACAATTGATTAACCATCAACGATAAACCGTTTTTCAATAAACTGTCAATTTTGGTTAATATTGAAACAAACTGTTAACAAAATTTAACAGTTGAAAGTTTTGCAGTTTCTGGTTATTTTCAATTGAACCAAAAATAACAAGTAAAATATTAATTATTATTTATACTGCTTTGAAAATGGGTCAAGATCAAAGAATGATTTGACCATTTTCAATGTGTATCTCAATGTTAAGTTGAATATTGTTTCGACCTTTCTCTTCAACTTATATCATTATTTGCCTTTTGTCAATTTTTCAACTTGAATAACATTGTTGAGCAAGCAAAAATAATACAAATTGACCCAAAAATGTTGTGAAGAGTCTTGAAAACATTTCAACGACTTGATAAAAGCCGATTACACATAATTTAATTTCATCCTTAACCTTTTATATCCATTAATCTTTCATTTGTCGAAGTCTAAATTGATTTAATCTTGATAAATACTTTCCATTTGGCTGATTATCTTCCAATTTATAAAATGAATTTTCATTTTAACCTATCATCTCCACTACTTTGTATTATTGTAACCAGATTGATTATAATGATGATCCTTGATGAATAAGTTAATTTGGTTCATTTCGGTTCAACCAATGTATTTAACTCAAAGTTGATCGACATCATTTGGTTAACTTTGACTTGCATTGATCAGGTTTCAAGCATTTGCAATGATTCTATGATTTAAGATCATTTTTCAAGTCTAAGCTTCTATTTAATCAGGATTATTTTACATTATTATCGTGTTAACAAATTGAGTTTTAAACTAATCACAATGTTGATGTAGATCTTAATAAATATTCAAATTTGAGACGGACATTTATCATTAACCTCAACCTAATAACAAGTTACATGAACACATTGACTGGTGAATCCTCTCATCAAGAGTTTGATATTTTCGTTTCTCTCATCCTCTGAAGCTTAATAATCATCATTTGCTGCTCTCCTTTTATTCAATTTTCACTGTATCATCATCATGATTGCTATTATTGATGTTGGTACAAATCAAATTGAGTTGCCTAAAGGATTTAATCATCATCAACATTATCTCTTGCTACACTATTAATATTCCTAATTTTGTTACCTTTTAAAAGGAGAAGCTATTCAACTGAATTGAAAATGAGTAAGAATAATTCATTGTGAAGAAGAGACGAAGATGAGAAAAAGCATCAAAAAACTAGATCAATCAGGTCCTCTCTTTAACCCAACGGGATCTTTAACCCTAGTAGGTAAGACAAGCTGAATAATATCATTTAAAATCTGGTTTTCATTACTTTTTCACCTTCTTTCAACCCTCTTCATCATTCAAACCAATCATCATCGTCTTCAACATCCCTTACCTTGTTTGTTTTACCAATATGATGTTAAAGACAGACTTACAGATATATACATAAATAATGGGTCATGTAAGGGGCTTAAACTTGTATTTTGTTCATGAATGATTATCATCATGTCCTGATAAACATGGAATTGACTTGAACACTTTAAATGTTCCCAATTTTGTTACCAACTCTTCCTAACCTTTAAAGTTAATTTGATTCTGATGATTTAACACGATTTGTCTTTCTCTCTCTCTTTACAGTGGTAAGGAAGGTAAACCCAATTATAAGGAGTTTGAAGAGCCAACAATTATTATCAACGCCGTTGGATGCTGCTTGATTGGATTGGCCATTTTACTTCCATATATCATTCGTAATTGTGGACAAAGATCACGGCACAGTCCAAATTTCCATATATCACATTAGTCCTACTTACAAGATGCGCTAAAAACAAATCAACTAAATTAATTACTAAATCAAGTGAAAAGATAAATCTCAATCTTTTTTTCGCCTCACAAAAAGTAATCATTTTAATTTTTAATTACAATTTTAATCATCAATTTCTAATGTCAACTTTTTCGTCTCTTTTCCAGGCCATCATAATCATCATCTCATTTGACCAGTTCATCAATCATCACAATCATCAACCAATAATTCAACAATCGCGCTCATAATTTTTATAACGCATTTACTTTTCACCATTTTTCACATGCAAAAATTTCTCGATCGTTCCAGTTTCCAGGGAATCCACATTTTGATGAAACAATTCAATTTCTCTCTTGTAACTCATGTAATAATTAATGTTGAATTGAGTCACGTTTCTATAAATTTCACTACCAATTGATACCGCTGCTTCACTGGATTCATGTTTGACTTTAACTCGACTTCCAGCCTTTTGAACAATTGCGCACACTTTACAAGTCTTGCGTTTATAATGAAATCTATTGAGTTGCATTTTTTAACCAGAATTGAATTTGTTGCTATTAACCTTAAATTATCAAAAATTGATGTTCGAGATTCACTACTATAAGTTACCCTGGACTCCAACAACTATCTTTTATAATGCTTTTATTGTTATTTGTATTAATCTAACTTTGTTTTTGTCTTTTCTATCTGTTTAATTTGTCTGTATAAATATGATTATTACAACAAACCATGTTTCACTTGAAATTTATTTCACATGCTACTGAAGATTACCTTGAGTTAGGCAAAGATTTAGGCTTTTGTAGGTTTTTCAAGTTTTATTTGTTGACTAAATGAGCAGAAAATTTTAATAGCTTTGATTTACTTCGTTTAATTGCTCATTCCTATTCAACTGAGCAAATTTTGTCGTAAATAAATTTAAGTTATTAAAGCTGAGTTTATATTTAGTATGATCATAAATCCTTTCCATTAAATTGAAACCAATAAATTTTATTAGGATGATCGATATGCACATTTTGTGAATATAAATTGGAAATGATGTAGAATGTAAAATTAATTTTTTCATACAAACATGAACGTTAATCACAAAAGTCAACCACTGCATTTGTCATGCAACTGTTTATTATTCATTTTTTAATGTTGATTCTCGGCCTTTAAGCATGTTGCGTGAACCTTTGTTTAATTGCTATTAATATAAAAATAAATTTTAAAGTTGGTTAGTATGAATAAGAGATGGCAGACTCATACACATAATTCATATCGCCATCTATGAATGTGAAAACAAAACATCCAACCATTTTTATTTGTAATCAATAGGTTTCATATGTTTAACTGTCAACTTGACAGTGTCAAGTGACAAAATCTAACTCCAACTGAATTAAGGAATCATTGAATATCATTGAGGTGACGATAGCAATGATGATTTATAATGATTTTACGCCTGTTTGTAGTCATAATTCAGGAGCGGGTGCTGCAACAGACTTCATATTCGAACCATAAGCTGGAACATTCAAGGTTATTCAAGGTCACTCTGTTTGACCTTTTACTGAAATTTGAAGGTCATTTTCCGTGCGAGAAAATTTTTTCAAACTGACTGATGTTTATACAATGTTATTAACTCATACTGGTCAAGATCTATAAGTATTTTATTACCGTCCAGTCAACCAATTGGTTTTAAGTAAAATTCAGTTATCCCTCTAACCGTTTAAGTTGCTAACTCGTATCAGCCAGTTTGCAAAATTATCACAGAAAATGACTTTCAAATGTCAGTTAGAGGTCAAAAAATGAAGTGACCTTGAATAGCCTTGAGAGTTCCAGTTTATGGTTCGAATAAGAAGTCTGTAAGCTTGTAGTTTGAATCTATGTTTGTTTTGTTATTATTGTTTCGAGTGACTGGAATGTTGTAGTGTTAAGGGTCTACACACTCAATTACTCATTTCTCTCGATTTGTCACATCAATGACCAATGATAATCATTAGTCAGTTTAATCAAACCTAAATGGTCAATATTACTAATCTTATCCTTCAAACTATTTGTATATAAAGAATCTCTCAACTTCCTTTTCCTTTGTCACTTGTATGTGTACCCTTATGTGTATTGTTGCATCTCAAGGACAAAGCTTCCTTTCCACATTCTTTAAAGAAATTCTAAATTTCTATTCCCTAAAACCTTTGGTACCAAACCTTATCCCTTTCCAGTGATCACTTTACTGTTAATTACTTTATTAATTTATAATTAAACTCTCTCTCGATATTAACCTTAATTATTGTGTTTTGAGTTATTGGTACATTTGGTTAAAGCTTTACTCAAGCTAAGCTTATCCCGAAGCCCGTGGCTTCAGACTCATCCTCGATCTCGGTTCACAACCGACTAAATTGTTGTTTGTGGTTCTGTCACGGACCCTAACCTAACAGTAGTCTGTTGGTTCTTTGATTGGCTTCTAGAATTTCTTTTAGATCCGATTTTACATCATTGAAATTTCTTGTTACTATGTGGTCTCATTTCTTTCTTGATCAATTGAGTTTTCATGAAAATACTAAAATGAGTCTTCGTGGAGATTTAAATGTTGATTTTTTATTTCGCTTGAGATCGATGCCGTTGGTGTCGACGTTCTGTTTTCAGGGTTGAATTTCTTTTTGTTGATCAGTTTTTTCATTATCTCAAAACTTAACATTCTCAGGACTCTAGGCTGTCATTTTTGCCACAGTGGTACATTGAATGGCAATGCATTTTAGAAACTGGTGCCGCCATTTCTGATCTAATTTCTCTAGACTAATTTCTTTCTCTTTATATTCCTGTTCGAACATTTTGGTGATGACTTCTTCAAATCCTTTTTTGTTCTTATGCCACCCAATGCGGCTATTCAGCTACTTACTAAGATATTGAACGTCAATTACTCGAAAACCAGACATGATATTGACCTGGGGATCGAGTATAATGGATTTAATAGACAATCATTTTTTATGTTTCAAGCTCAAGATTATTCAAGGTGATTTTTCGGAAATCTCTCCTATTCCCTATGCTCAATGCTTTAAATCGCTGTTTCTTATTGAAATCTCATGTCGAACGCTATGAAAGTTCAGTGAATAAATTTTTGGACCTTGAAAATGCAGAAATGACCTTCGAAAGACCTCTCAAGGGCATAGGAGAGTATTCCGAAAAATGACCTTGAATGATCTTGAGCTTGAAACATAAAAAAAATGTCTGAATTTCATTATACTCGATCCCCAGGTCAATATCAAGACGTGTAATTGGCATTCAACATCTTACTAAGTAGCTGAATAGCTGTGTATATTTGCTCTTCCTTTAGTTATTTGATCACTCGTAAAATGAGATATAGTCAATGTATTGTACGGATAGGTCAGATCGGCACCTTTAGAATGTGGGTCATCTGTTTCTTTGAATCCACCAAGAACACAAAAAGTTAGATCACATTCTTTAGTTTTTATACACATGATGCTTTGCCACGTGTTAATTGAGTTAAGCTCCACTAGGGTTTGATGAGATGATTATGAAATCACTTAATTTGATGTTTGAATTGACTTTTTTAATTGTTTTTATTATTCCAAATCGATTCCAGGGACACTTAGATACTACATTTTAACAAAATACAAATTAACGGAGAGTAAAATTAATTTACAAGATTCATCGACCAGTCTCATAGCTGCAAAAAGTTAGCTGATTAGCCTAAATAAAATAATAAAATTCAGCATATGATTAATATACCGGATGTTTTTTTAATTTTACGCCTGCTGCAGTCATAATTCACGAACAATTGATGATACAGACCTCCAATGCAAACTACAAGCTTAAGAAAATTGATGAAGCCAAAATCGAAGTTTCTAGTTTTTCAAAGTCACTCAGTTTGATTCTAACTGACATTTAAAGAGCAAATTTTTTCAAACTTGCTGATGTTTGATAAACAGTTAGAAAGATAACTGGATTGTATTCAAAACCAATTCATCGACTGAACGGTGTGAAAACACTCATATCCATCATAGATCATCATGAGTAGTGAATATGTAACAAACAAAATAACATGTGAAATACAGGGTTGGCCATATATTTTTGAACTATTTCATTCTTAAATATCTTAAAAATTAATCGACTTATTTAGTCAGTTTTTAAACTAACTTGTTAAACCGCTTTCGGAGATTAATTTTAGTATATTTTGACAATAAATATCAAAAAAATAATGCATTCAATAGTTGTTAGAAAAAAAGTAGTTTAAAATGGTTATTCCAATGGAGATGTTTCGTTTCATTGTTGAAAATTTTTTCAAATATAGTGAAAGTCATTACAAAGTTTATAAACTGTGTAAAAGTAAATTTAGACGCAATTGCCCAGCAAGAGGAACGATTTATAATATTATAAAAAAATGGAGAAAAGGTTCCGTCCAGAGGAAGAAAAGAATGAGTACAAAACTCAACGATCAAAAGTTGAAACAAATTGACTCAAGTGTTTCATCACAACCTGAAATATCCGACAAACAACGAGCTGCTGAGTTGGAATTGTCGAGAACGACATTACGAAGAGGATTTAAAATCCTCGGAATAAAATCTTACAAGTTTCGTAGATTGCAATCATTGCATAATGGAGACCCTGAAAAACGCAAAGTTTTCTGTGATTGGTATATAAATTTGATTACCAAAAATTCAACAAAAATTATTTTCTCAGATGAATGTTACATTGAATTATCAGGTCCAAGGAATCGTCAGAATCAAAGAATAAGATCAAAAACTCCACCAAAAATGTTCAAAACTAAACCAACATATTCATCAAAGTTGGGAATCTGGGCTGGACTAGGTCATGATAGGCTGTATGGTCCGATTTTTTTTCAAAATGTTAGAATTAATTCAGAACTTTATATCGAAATGATTCAAGAATTCTTTAATCAAATTCCAAATCATCTTAAACGAACTGTTTGGTTTCAACAAGATGGTGCAAAAGCTCACACGTCGAAAAAAACAATAACTTTCTTAAGTAAAAAATTCAATTCAAGACTAATTTCACAAAATTCAGAGGTCATGTGGCCTCCAAGATCTCCTGATCTAAATCCGCTTGACTTTTATTTATGGGGTAATTTAAAACAACATCTTTTAAACAAAAAATATGGTTCTGTCGATGAGCTCAAACAAATTATTCAAGAATTTTTTCTAAAAATTGACAAAACTGAGCTGAGTAGAGTCATGGCTAATCTTAGAAAAAGAGCTGAACTTTGTTCTTCCCTTAATGGCGAGCACTTCGAACATATACTAAACTAATCTCCAAAATTTGCTCTTCAATTTGATGTTGATTACATCTGAAATTTTTCTTTCATTGAATAATTATTTCCAAATAAACATGTTCAAAAATATATGGCCAACCCTGTATAATCTTCGCTTCACTTTGCTCCGCTCCGATTATTATTTTTTGTTGTCTTTTGAACCACCGGAGACTATTTGAGAGGTTGGCTTAGTATAGGTACAGTAAAATTACACAACTCTAATCACACTCATTTGATATTTTTGAAGATACACCATCTGACGTGACAACTCATTCAAACTCAACTTTTTACCAGCACTTTACAAGTCACCTTGGAAACAAGCTTCCAGGCAATATCAATAATCCCAATTGAATAAAATATGTTAATTTCTTAAGAGTATCAATGGCATTATCATTTTCTCAATGTTAGATATCGCACGCTTCATACTCATGTTGATCAACCAAAAATTTTATTACTTACAACAGTAGATGATGCACCTTCAAAAATATCGATATTCATTTTACTTTACCAAGTTTAACAGGTTTATTAAGTAATCTATTAACGTGATATCTATCTCTCTTATAAATGAGAGTTAGTTTTAAGTATTAATGCAAATGAACTGTAAAATTTAATTATTTCCCCCTGTAGTTCACCTATATGTCAGTACTCCAAAAAATCAAAAAACTCGGGGAAGTACTGTATTGGTTCTGATAAATGGTATTCTCGAAGAAACTGAAGTACAAATGATTTGAAATAATTTGATCGGAAAGGGAACAAAACAAAACAATTGACTTTAATGTAAAGTGCAATGATGTACTTTTTGAACACAAATGATCAAGCAACTTAAAGTTAAATAATTGTGATTAAGATGATTATTAATGAGAAAAGTACCAATATATTATAATAAAACTTTTACGGATTGAGATTTTCATTTTCTCGTACATTCAATGGATTTCATGTTATACGAATGTCAACAATAATGATTTCAATCGGAACAATCTTTTACTCTTCCAATCCAGTTCATGACTTAGCCTTATCCTGGTGATAACAAGGTGAAAGGAATTCAATCAGCATTTAAACATGTCACATAATAGTTTTTCCATTGGAGTGTTACCAATTGTTCGTTGAAAATAAATGGCACCGATTCGATCAGCCGAAATGAAGCGCAATGATACTAATAATAAAAGGAGACGACCAAATCTAAATTGTATAAAAGGAAGTTGATAATTAATAAAGCTGATTGAAATTTCCAAGATAAATCAATTATAATATTTACCGTGTTGGACTAGCTGGATTATGGCCCTTTTCATGTTGTAGTAACATTATCTGCGCTTGATCTTGCATATTTTCAATCCTAATCACGTCCTTTAATCCTCGAGCCTCTGTGATGAATTAACATTAGTATATTTATTAAATAGTAAAATTAGTATTTTAAATTAGTAGTTTTAATTTTTTACCTGGTTTAAAAAGAGATAAAGCTTTGAGACAAGCAAATTCACCAGGATCGACCCCAATTGATTTGAACCTATTGAATATATCATTGAGAACTCTTAGATCGGTAGTTCGGTCCCCTGATGATATCAGATGATTAGATTCATTGGGCGAGACAGAGGAAGATGAAGATGATGATGAAGATACACTGTTGACTGAAAAGAGTTGACAATTTTCCAATGGAAGACACCATTGAATAGCACATAATAAAAACAATTCAGACCAAGATTCCTCTAGAAGTATCACCTATTAATTGAAAATAACAAATTACAAGAATGTTAGTGGCAGAACAAAAAATTAGAACTGAAAATTATAAATTGAAAATCGCACTTACTTGATCTCTAAAGGTTAAACTTCCAAATGAAGGTAAATTTTTGGCCCATTTGACTGCCATGAAAAGCAAGCGAGCTGACGTTTCATAAATAGATTCCTGATGACAAGCGATGATTCCCGGTAAAGTTGAATCAAGTATGGTAGACGGTTGATACCCAAATGCCAATGAGTTGTTGTTATTACAATTAGCTAAAGCTGTAGTTGATGAAGAAGACGTTTGATATGAAAGGCTGTTAGCATATTCAAAATGAGTTGTTATACTTCGAGTCATTTCATCTAAATCAGTGACTGAAAATGAATAAAAAGTCAAACCAAAAAAAACAAATGAAAATCACAAATAAAGAGAAAATCAGATTCCATAATGGATCTAAATGTTTGACAGAATGATAGGAGTGAAGATGAAGGTTATATAGGTTGCAGGGGATGATTATTGTTATAGAGTTAAGTGACTATCAACTGAACAAATTCATAAATTTTGCAATTAAACATCATCTTTGTTGAGTGTTGATGATAAATCATTTGATTTACCTTTGCCATTCTCATCTTTTGGTTCATTTCCGTTTTTAATTCCGTCTCGAGATTCGGGTGAAACTTGATATTGATTGGTAATAGGGAACTGAATACCACCATGATTTTGACTAGAATTCAAACTTCGAATACCTTTTGATAAAAAAGAAGACGAAAAAAGAAAAAGAAAATCAATATCAGAATAAAGAAACAAATAAATCAAATCATATAACGTCAGTTTGATGCTTGTTAGTTTCCTTCTTATTTTTCATCTTGAGTAATTCAGGGAAGAAGAGGGAATTCACAGGAAGAAATAAGGAGAATAAAAGAAGAGAACGAAAATCTTAAACTTTTCAAAGGATTTCAGGATTTGATCCATGATGGAACCAAATAAAGGTAATTTTGATTTGTGTTTCTCCATTTGTACAGAAATCATTTCTTCTACTCTTTATTTTCTGACTTCAAATTCTGTGATCAAAATCATTCGATCAACTTTTCTGTTCTTTTTCTTCTTCTTTTCTTCTTCTTATCTGTTTCTGCATCAGTTCAACCTATAATTCTAACTGTTTCTTCCTCCTCCTCTCATCCTAATCATACTCTTCCTCCTCATATTATCTTCTTACTACTAGACTAGAGCTTCGCTTGCCTTTTTCTTACTTCCTAACATTTATTGTTATCTTTCGTTTCAATATGAATCCTGATGAAATCATTTTTACCAGATTATTTGAGTTAAAAATATCTTAACTTCTAAGAAAAGCAAAGATTTTAATTGAGAAACAACAAATTTATTTACTCAGGTAGATATTGATTAATGTAAACGAGCAACAATCTTTCACAGATCTATAAACTATAATATTAGATTGAGCAAAACTACGGAAATTTGATCAGAGATACTTTCGATATGGAACGTTTTTTGCCGATTTATTGTATTATACAATAATACATCAATGCATATTTGTAGAATAGCATGTCAGTTGAAATCACCATTGCTCAAAGTTCCGTAGACTCGACTCAACCTAATAAAGCAATCGATAAACTAAAATTGGCTGGAATTTGATTAAAATGTGAATGAAAAAGGCTTTTAAAATCAAATATTTCTTATATTAACATTCCACACAATTAAATTTTACAAGAAAAAGACTTTACAGATTAACATATAATTATGATTGAGAATTGATAGTTGATTATAATAATTTACTAACCCGAATTAGTTGTAAACAAAGCATTGACTGTGGCAACCACACCTTCCCTTAAAAGTCGTTCACTTTCAGCTTCATTTAGTGTTTCTGGTCTGATTGTCGCTGTATTCCTTGGTTGTCTTTCATTTTGAACAGCTAATATAACGAAAAATGAAATTTGTAAAATAAATTTACACAATTAAATTTAATGATTGAAACAAAATGCAAGAATCTAATCTGAGCTAACTTAAAATTAAAACAATTTCAATTGAAACAAAACCTGGCTTTTATTAATATTTGAACACAATTGCCATCTTACGTCCAAAAAAACATTAATTACATCCAAATCCAAACATTGGCATTCAAACTCAAACTAAATTGTATTCTTGCTTCAGCATCTCTAATGTTCAAGTTAATTTAGACTAATTGTTACAATAATGTCAATAATAATGTAGGAGTTAGCTTTTGTCAATTAGTAAAGTGAAAAGCGTCTTACCATATTTATTCATTCCCATAGCCTGACATTTTTTTAATCGGCAAGCTTGACATTGATTACGGTGCTGCTTGTCTATAGTGCAGTTTCCATTTCCAGCTTGACATCTAAATCAAGATATAAACAATCAAAATTATCTTTATCATCATCATATAATTGAAATGCGATTAAGCTGTACTGAAAATAGGCCAAAAAGAGCAAGTGAACAGAAAAATCTGATGATTTGAAGTTTATAAGCCAACATCAAGTTTACTCTCCTAGTAACGCTTGATATTATCAACAGTTAACAAGTCAGATTAAACGAGTAATCTAAATCTCTTTTTTCGTATAAACTTTTCGATTAATCCGATTAAATGTCATCATGCAACCAAGATTAAGTTAAGATTAGATGTCTTGGTATAAGCAGAATTGATCTACTAACTGAAGGATAGTTGCGACTTTCTTATTTTGCTTTCAACTATATCAAAAAGACTGTTAATTCACTGTTTTAAATATACATAAAAACATTACTACCATTAACTTGATTGAAATTAAATTTACAGGAGAGAAATTAGTTTTGATAACAATCTCATTAAAATTATTGATTGACCCAAGTTTGCGTCTGAATTACGATAATTACTATTTTCTTTGCAATAAGAATGTTGATTTCCTTTTCTTGCTTTTCTTTTCATTCCACTTTAAACCTAATTAAATGCAATGCAATTTGAATAATCTATTGAATGAAGTTAACAAGAAAACAAAGTTTCAAATCAACTGATAATCACGATCATTTCATTAATTTAAACTTTACATTAAATTATCGTTTAGTGTGAAATAATGAGTTTTCAGTTGCACCTTATTTTTTTGTTTCATTGAAAAGCTCAACATCAATACTTAATTCAAATTGAATAATCATGTGTCTAGTAAAAATTGGTGCTAATTTGACAGACCTGTACATTAAATTTCTTCTCACACTTCGTTTGAAAAATCCAGAACATCCATTGCAGGCAAGGATTCCATAATGTTTACCACTCGAGGTATCACCACAAACAACGCACATTAAACCCGGTGATGGACGTTTGAGAGATGCTGCTGAAGATCCTCGAAAATGTTCACCACGGTCAGATTGGATGTCATTTGTCTGAAATGGAAAAGATGAATTCAGTTAAAGAGTGTCTTAATGTAAATATTGATGTTTAGCTAACATTTTGAGATGATGTTCTTTCATTATCTTGCGAGGTTGGACTTGCACTTGGTGATCGAGCCAGGGTAACAGAGCCAGGATCTGAGCTAGATGATCCTGAGCCATGGTCTATATTATTGTCATGAGTTGAATGATTACTATGATTTCGATCATGATTGTTACGATTAATACTATTGTTGGCATGATTGTGATGATTATTATTTTTATAAGGAAGATCGTTCTCATCTGGAGAGGGAACGTTTGCAATAATTCCATTTTTATTGTCTTCGTCGTCTTTTCCATCCCTGGATTCATTACCGTTGCTACCAGTAATTTTTCCACTAGAATTTAATGAGTTACTCATGGACAGATTAAGTGGACAACTGGGATTATTTGTCTGTAAGGTTGGTGTCAAAATTGGTTTAAATAAATTAGGAGCCATGAAGAGAGGTGGACAAGTAGCATGGAGTGAGGTGAAAAGAGATGCTGCTGCTGAGACTGAGGATGATACTGAAGTTGCTCCAAGTGAAGGTAGTGTTGTTGCTAAAGCGGAAGCTGTTAGAGTATCGGTTAACGTTGAAAGGTCAGCTCGATGATGAGAAGTTGAATAACCTAGTGAATCTCGAATAAGTTCAGATGATAGTTCATCCTTGACGATAATATCGTGGTGACGATTATGATTACTGTGATGATGATTGGAATGTTGGGAATGATTGTGATAATTATGAATGTGGTGAGAGTGACGAGAATCATTTAAAGTTGGTGAAGTGGTTAATTTACATTTACGGGCTACTTTGGATACTTGTTCAATGGGTAAAGGTGAAGTTGAGTTACATCGTGATCCTGATTCAC
Source organism: Tetranychus piercei (assembly GCA_036759885.1). Taxonomy (NCBI): domain Eukaryota; kingdom Metazoa; phylum Arthropoda; class Arachnida; order Trombidiformes; family Tetranychidae; genus Tetranychus; species Tetranychus piercei. Next base: position 2,864,909 of record CM071877.1, read on the forward strand.
TAACCTCATCTGATCCATCCGATCTTGAACAATCTGATCCATTTAACAGATAAACAAACAAACACAATAAAATGATTAACCAAATGATTTCTCAAATTGTTTTCACCATTCAATGCTATTAACAGTGGTAACAATACTACCAATGATAACATAATAATACCAATAAAGATGTAATGATTATAATGAGCCGGAAAAATAAAAACATGAAATGGCTTAACAATGGTATTGAAAAAATAAGAAGCTAACAGAAGCGAAAACAATTTAACAAATTGAGCGGACAATAAAAGCATTATAAAGATCACATAAAAGATGATGGTGAAGATGATGATAAAGATGAAGATGATAAAGTGAGCCATTAGATTGTATATACATCAGAAATATAATCATCCATAACACATACATAATACACATAAGCAAATAGACGGATAAACAGATAAAAGATTACGATGAAGATGATGATGATGATGATGCTGATGAAATGAAAAAAAGGATTTCTCTTCTTCTTGTTATTGATATTTTGAAGTTAAGCTTAACACAAATGAAACCCTTAATCCTATGTCCAATCATTTAATAAATACATTATTACCAAAATTATATTTTTGTTTTGTTTGTTACCGATTCAATATTAATATTAACGCGCCTATTGTCTATCATTTTTAACTTGCATCAAGCTCCATCTTGTCTCGTCCATAAACATCAAGCAACCCCTCGCTTTTTAAAGCTCATCCACCTTCACTTGACTGCTAATATTTATACACGTTAATCCGATTAAATCTGGTTACCATAATCTTCATCATCTTCAACATCAACATCATCATCGACATCATTATAATCATTCAATTCAATTCAATCAAATTCCAATCGTTTGCTCTTTTCTTTTGCTCTCTGCTTTACCATCATCCTAATTGATTTTACACTTACAGTCTTTTGTTGGCAAGAAAAGGTAAACTTTGAAATTTTTTATTGTCACAACAACTATTAATTTATCTTCTCAATTTGTATACAAAATAAGGTAAAGGTGACATTAAACAAATAAGATGACAATTCATTGATGGTCAAATAGGTAAACACACTTTTTTTACTTTCTCCATTCAATAGTAAAAACAAGTTTTACTTTGAAAAGAAAAAACAAGACTCACTCCTTTATTATTATCAAGAGACCATTTGAATCTGTTTTTTCTGATATTGTTGGTGGTGATAATGTTCATCTGTAAATAGATTAATGTTTCCTCTCACTGGACTCATCACTGTTAACAATGACTTTATTAAATTTGTATTTTAATTCATTCCTCACAAAGTTTGCCCTGTTTTGGTTTGAATCTTCCTCGCTGGTGTCTCATTCAATTTGTTCAACAAACCATAACCTAACCTTTGTTAACCCTCGGAACCTCAATCTTCTTCGGTTTTACCAATCATCACTATCTTCCAACATTATCATCCCTCAAGAGTGTATAGATCGTAGTTCATTTCATTTTATCATCTTTATAATCTGTATTCTCGGCGGTTCAAAGATAAATAGTGATTACCTTGATGTGATTTAAGTTAAAGAGAAACTAATCGATTTAAAACCGTTTTAATAATAGTGTTTGATAATAATGATGAAATTGATTGAACAGAATTGTCAATCTTGACAGAAACAGTTTAAAAGATGAATGTTTTAACATGCTTAAAAATGATAATTTACCTGTTTGTTCATCACAATCGCTGATCCGTTTTTTGATCCGATCCATGATTTCCAGTTGAAAACAATTCCGTGAACAATTGAAGTCACAAAGCAAAAGTTGATAAATCAAACCTCATGGATGAAAAGGAAACTTCAACACCAAACAATTTAAACTATTTAAACATCTAAAGCCAGATCAAAGGGAAATATTCAATGAATTTGCAAATGTTGCTCGAAATGATGGAAGCCACAGTTCCGATAAAGAACGACAATGTTGGAAAGTTAAGAAGCCGGAATGAAATGCTGATTCAGGATTGAAAAGGCAAATGTTAAAGCAAGGATAAAAGTGAAAAGCGGAAAGAGTAAAAATGCTTTTTAATCAACGCAAAAACTAAAGATGAGCGTAAAAGATGATGAGCATGGTGATGCAGCATGTTGGATGATATGGTGAGCCTGTTGATGATAATAACGAATACATAGCACAGGCAAAAGAGATGAAGATGGAAGCAGAAGATGTTCAGAGAAGAGTCTGATTCTTTTTCATTTGACTCTCATTGGTTCACCATTACCTTCTTGGAACGCCTTTCACCAAAGTTAACAGTTTGACTGCTTGGTATTACGCTTCCTCCTCTTCCTCCTCTCCATCCTCATCCTTAACCAATCAATACAGCTCATACACACACACAATACCATGCAACATTCAAATACACACTTATATATTATATTATATATGTATTAATAACCTCCTATAAGATGATGATGAAGAGTAAATGGTGAAGATAATTCACCTTCAAATTCACATCTTTTTCCTTCATCCTTCATCTTTCTTGCATCAATTTTTCATCTCCATCTTGACAACTTTGTCTTTGACAGTTGCCAATTACATAATTACTTGTATTGTATATTATATTTATATACATCTTGTATAACAATTCAAACAATGAATCAATTAATCGCTTTTTAAAGTTCAATTGAGTTACAAATCAATGGGAGACTTTCAGTTTCTCACCTGCTAACAATTTTAGCACTTTTTTCACCCAAACCTCCAAAATTACCTTATCAGTTGGTTTTACATGATTTTGAAGAGTTACACATTTGATTATTATTGCTATTATTGGAATATAATAACAATAATCTATTGTACTTTTGTGTATCAAAATGATAAAAATATCGTTCTCTCCAAGTTTTACTATTACATTATTGTTCAATGTTTGTTGTAGTAAACATTTGATAGACATGAAAAGATATTGTTCATAAATTTGATAAAGATTACAATTTAAAATTGAAACCAGTTAAACGTTAACTTACAAGCTTAACTTAATGATGCTCAGGGAATCCTTTTTTTATAACAATCGTAATAAGCTTTTATATTTTCAATGACATATTTTGATTCTTTATCAATTGAAGCCTTTCCTTGCAATTGATTTTGTTAATTGGTCAAGACAACTTCATCATTGAAACAATCAAGTTGAATGTCATTCTGTTTTCATCCAAATTGCTTCTTTTAAGATTTTGTTTTTGTTTTCAATTTAATTCTTGTAAGTGAATGTTAATAATGTTTCACTTAGTAGTAATCATAAAAAGTCACATAAAAGACTATTTAGTTGATTATTACTCTTATTATTAATATGATAAAAGCTTTTAGTCTAATTTAGGTTAAATGAGTTTCTTCTTGTTTCAAATGAAACTATTTTAACCTGTGCTTGGGTCTTGATGAGGATGATGATCGAGTTGGTTATTTGTGTTGTTATTGTTGTTGACTATGATCATCAACATGATGACTTTTTGAATTGAAATTTATGGTTTTTCAAGCAGAAACAGCTTCGTCTTTACCATTCTCATCATCATCGGGTTAACCATGAATGCAAATTATCTAATTTACTTATCCTTTGTCACTAAATCAGCTTGCATTTAGTCATTTTATTAGTAAATGATATTGTTATGCCTTTTTATTTGCCAAATGGGTTTAGACTTGAAGCTTGAACTCCAAGCTTGAACAAAAAAGCGACTCTTCTTTATACCCTTTCAACCCTAATCTCACAAAGTATTAGCTAAACTCTGAGAAAGACAAAAACTCAAATTATTTTCAAACCAAATTACCAGCAATCATTTAATACAAAGTAACCTTGGTTACTTTTTTATCTTCTTATTATTCTCATCTTTATACCTATTATCCTTTATTATCTTCATCACCTTCTTTGATTGATTCAATCTAATATCAAGTTAATTTCCATTCAATTTAATCAAACACTTTTGTTGCTTGCATTTTTTTGGTCTTAGCTTTGCTTGACTTTGCCACCCTTATTTACATTTATTTATCCCGCCATTTATATTAAAACAATCTTGCAACCGCTTGTTAGTTTCATTAACTTGATCAGATTAACCTGCCATTCTTTACGTAATTTGTCACATTAGTTTCATCAATTGTCGATTGTTGAATTGAATTATCTTTGATTTGGTTCTTCTGTTGAGTAAATTGCGTTTTCCCTGTGCTTTTAATAGTTGAACTATTTTCCAACAGCTATAATCATTTTGTAATGAGTGTCATCAATTGCCTTGTTGTGTAAAGAGTCAAGTGCTTTTGTAGGTATAATGTGATAAATAAGATTATTAAATATTCACAAAAGCAATTTCATTCCTCCAAAATCACTCCCAATTGTTTTGCTTTTTCTTGTATTAATCTTTTATCTGTCAAAATAAAGGGAAGAAAAAAGAATAAGAATAAGAAGTAGGAAGAATAAGAGGAGAAGATTGGAGATAAAGGAAAAGAAGATAGAAGATGAATCTTCTCAGTATAATGTTAACTGTTTCTAGGACTTTTCCTATTGTACTGGTGAAACTGTAACGTAATTAGATAAAAGTGATTTGCTTTTGGTGAATGTTTCTTGTTGATGTTATTATTGTCATTGTTGTTTGTATTACCAACAGTAACAATAAGACTAACACGGAGAAGAATCAAAAAATTGATTGACTTTACTAGCAATAATAATAGCAGAAAAAAGAGGTTTTTGTATGTTATTTGTTGAAAACAGAATTAAAGTTGATTTCGTGCTTACAACGCGAAACATTCACAGGGAGGATAAAATGTTGAGGAAACACTGGTTGAAAGGGAAAAAGTAAAGTTGATATAAAGATGAAGAGATGATGGAAAAAGAGGAAGATGATGGTGATGATGATAATGATGATTGCGATGATGATGGACAGAAAATTATCACGTTTACTGGTAACGGTTTAATAAAGAGACTGATTTGATAATTGAGATGAAGTAGAACTGGAAATTAATTTAATGATAATATGGATAGACTCATTCCTCTATTTTGATATCGATAATCAGTTTGATTAAGATCACGTGACTCCAATCGAAATTGAAATCTTTTATGATGATTTTATAAATTGTAACAGGTTGATGATTATTGTAGTGATGGCGATGATTGGGACACTAAGATAATCCTGTGATCCAACATGTCTTTCCATTGCTTTATACAGAAGGTTTTGGACTATTCCTTGTTACCTAAGTGTAAATTGTGATAAAAAGAAAAAGAAATATCACTATCATCATTATTATCATAAAGATTTAAAATTATTGTATAAAAAGACGGATTAGGTGTAAAGAGAAATATCAAAATTATTTTATGATAGTTTGAGCTCCTGGTGGGTTTATTATACAAAGATGATGTAGAGATGGAAAGAAGGAAGAGATTGTTGCTTTATATTGTGTTGACAGAATGTCATTTTAAGGTTTGCTGGGTCAACAGGGTGTCCTTTCAACAATTTGTCCTCTCCATTATCATAAAAGTAGAGTTTAATTGAAGACACACACACGCACACAGCACAATAAAAAAAGTAAAATAAACAATCAAACTTGTACAGAAGGTCGACACCGATCGTCAACAATTTAAAGTGTGACTGGTGCATGTTTGGGTTTATAGTTGAACACTGTTCAAGATGATGGTGATGATGATGTTTCTTGAGTTATCGTGATTGTATTGATGGTTTATAATGATAAAAAAAGTGTTTCCAGTTTCTTCTTAGGCACCAGTAAATGTGTTCACAGTTAAATTGAATGAGGTTGAGATGATGAGGGATAAATTTAGTTAAACTCTTCCGTTACAAGTTGATCAATTAAAGTGTAACAAGGGAGAAACAATTTTGTACACAGTTTAACGTCAAGTGTAAACAGGCGTATGTCAACCTAGTCCTTGTTTCCTTGTTTAAATTTAAATTAGACACGCGGCGAATAAATAGTTAACACACAAATCAATTTAATAAGCTTCCCATGGATAATAATCATTAGTTGATTTTATCATTGCCATCAGTGTCACTAGCAAAATCTTAATCAATTGTCTTTTTGTTAGTCTCTCAGTCTAGTTGTTTGTGCCACACCAATAGAGTTACATGTTAAATAATCTTCACTTTCCGTTAAAATTGATTTCTCCACCAACTTCAACAATCAAAGTTCACATGACAATAAACACTTAACCACTGTTTAACCCATAATTAATTCAATTAAACCAATTTGTTTACTTGCCCATTAACAACTAACAGTCAACAGTTGCAAAATATGTAACTTGAGTCGAGGGAAGGATATTTAATTACGATTTGCTTTGTTTCCATTTTTTGAAATAAACATTTACCCTTTAATTTATCAATTTCAGCTGATGTAACATTAATCTGTGAGTTTTTAAATTGATATTGATATCAATTTACTTGAAACTGATTCCTGATTAAATAATCTTTTTCTGTTTTCGTCAAAAAAAGTATCACTTTTTATATCCTTTCCATCATCTTAGAAATGTGTTACCATCTTTGTTTTCATCTTGTTTCACTTGAGACACTTTACTGTGTTTTCACCAAAGCTTTGGATTGTGAGAAAAGAATCTCATGAGAATAAATGGTCACCATGGACTTATAGATTTAAACGATAAATGTTCATGATAAATAACAAGGAAAAAATAAAACAAGAAGGTGAAAAAGTACAGGAAAATATACCATTCAACCTTTTTGTTTTGCTTTTTCCTGGCCTTTTCTAGATCTGGAAACTCATGAAAGGTGAAAATATTGCCCTTGATCCGAGCAAAACTTTTTTCTTGCCTTTTCCAAATCTATTATTTCAAAATATAATATGATTGCCATTGTCTTATCATTTTTCGTTTCTATTTGCAGGATCATCCTTCATCTTTCCACTCAACTTTGTCCATGCTAATCAATCTTACCATCATCAAAAGATGATTTATCTTCATCATCATGTTCCTCTCTCCCTATCAAGATCTCTATGCATCATATTTATCATGGTTTGTAATTTACTCTATTTTTTCCAAGCTTTGTATTTATCTTTGAAACTAACTTTATTCACTTTTCTTCTCTATCTTTCACATAAAGTTCATCATCATCCAAATCTTCAACTTCTCATTCCAAACCATGCGTACCAATATAAAGTCGAAATCATTTTCTGGTTTTTTATTTTTATTTTATTCTTCAGTGATCTATTCTAAACGAGATTAAATGATTTTGGTAAACACTTTAACTTGTGGATATTATATTGAGACCAGAGTTGGATTGAAAGAAATGCTGATTAAATATTTTTACAGAGCAAAGGCAAGTTTGATCAAAAAGAGATGATGGCAAGAAAAAAGTCAAGATTGACAAAGATGGCGATAGACAAAAAGTGCCTTTGAACAGAATTGCCTGAAATGAAGTGTAAGAGAGAAGATGATGATAAAGATTGTTGGTGTGTCAAATGAATGACTGTCATGCTCTATGCTGTTATTTAGCGTAATGTTTTTTTCTTCTTCCAACTAATCTGTTTTATCCTATCTGCTGTGCTTTCGCTATCAGAATCCTATAAAATTATTATTATAATATATATATATATATACTCAGTACCATGAACATTGAATGAGAGAAGAAAAAGACAAAAAATAAAGAGCATAAACCTTGTATACTTATACTTCATCTTCTTCATTTCTCTCTTTTTTTGTAACTCATCCGAAGCTTTATATCAATTTGCATTACAATAGGATCAACAACAGTTATCATCCTGCATCAAAGTGAAAAAGAAAGCCAGAGACATTTACTCTCTCCAAGGAGAAAGAAGAAGACAGAAGACAAGATAGAAAAAGGAACAGAACCGAAGGAAAGCAACATTGGGATGCTGTGGATCCAGGATCATCCTTAATCCCTCATCTTTTCTAACAACCTTTGAATCAACCTTTTCTCTTTCCTTTTGCTTTCTTGCCTCCAACTTTTTAAGCTTTTGGAAGAGAAAGTGATGGAAAAAGGAGAAAAAAAAGAAGATGATAAAACCATTTAAAACCATCATCAATCCCTTCGAATGACAATAACTTGACTGTATCGCTTTTATATCCACACTTTGGTTTGGATGCCTTTTGCCTTGGTTTTAACAAACAATTACCAAAGTCATCCTCATCTTTTAGCTTCCCTTTTCTTCATCAAAATCATCATCATATTTATCTTTTACTTTTTTCGCCCCTCTTCATCCAAGTTAATTCCAAATAAAATACAAATAAATAGCAAAAAGATGTATCTTTTTTTTTGTCGTCCAAAGGCTTTTGTTCAAACCTTCTGGTCATGAAACATTCTCTTGTTTTTATTTTTGCTCCTTTCTCATCTTCTTCTTCACTTTTCCTCCTTCAATTTCATCTCATTGTCTTTTAAACCCAATGTGTAAACAGGGGTGTTATTTGTATCATCATTACTATTGAGTGGCAAAATACACAATAACATCTAATACTAGACCAAGAATAAAATTAATGATAAACATTTGACCATAAAAGTGTCTCTATCATTCATCTTGATTCCCATTAATACAACTTAAACTCAAACTCATTCTAAATCTCAATCGGATTAATCGGTTAATCTGTAAATTACATTTGAGACATTTGCTTTTCCCTAAGAAAGGATCAAATTTCCAAACATTTATTTAAATAACCAATGATCAAAAATATGATCTCAATTACAAAATACACAAACTTAATGATCTTTATTAGCTTAATTATTCTAATTTAAAAGGCAATTAATTTGTTGTTAACTTGTATTACACTTTAAATTTCACATTTCATTTATTAATTTTTCACTAAATTTAGAAAATAAATGCAATTTTCTTTTCGACGATAGATGGCGCAGATGCAGACCATGCACCATGCATCTTTTAATCATATGGACTATGAGAACATTTTTCAATTTTTTTTGCTTGTTGTAAGACAAAAGTTGAAAATTTAATTGACAATTGATTGGACGATCAAACTTTTTTCATCTTAAGTTTACTAAGACTTGATAACCTTGACAAAACTAACCTAACCTAACCGTAAGTATTTAAAGGGATGACTTGCTTAAAGATTATATCATTCTTTTTTAGCTCTTTCTTCACTGTTTACTCCATTTTGTGTTTTGTTTTTTCAATATGGAAGGCCAGATTTGCGTTCCATTTTGTAAAGATGAAAGGTCTATTAGTAATGCACGTGAACTTTTCTATAAACAGATGCCTAACGTTGGTTTTATGCCCCACACCTATGCGGATTTGAAGGAAACCTTGAAGTCATTAACTAATAATAAATACGATTTCATGGTTATCAAATTAGTTACTCGGCGTTTAAGTAAATTGATACCTATTTGTGATCTTACTCTACCCAATTCAGGTAAGGTTAACTTTTCATCTTTTCGAAAATTACAAAAACTAAATATTTTTCCTTTTATCAGACTGGGTAAATCATATTTTTTCATATATCGAAACTAATGAGTGTTACGATAAAGAGAATTTTAGTTTGCCTTATCTCGAAACTTCGCTTACTTATGCCCGCCATTTGTCACTGAGAAACATCATTGTTGAATGTCCGCAAGAAATTGATGCCATCACTCGGTTAGCCAGAGTTTTAGCTGGTAAAATTTTTTCGTCTCATTCATATGCCAATGTTCTTATGCACGTACCCCTGCAATTCCAATCCAAAGTGCATCAAGAAGAAGGAATATTTGAGTAAGTAATTCAAACTTTTTTTAATAAAATGTCTTTATCTTTATGTATTTATCAATTAAATTATTTTCTTTCACTTAGTAAAAAATTCCATGAACACGATACTTGGAAACTGTTTAATAATTTACGGTCTCATATTGGATATGATTCAAGACTAGGTGTTTGCTTGGAAGTCGCTGGCGATATTCCTGATGAAAATACCCAAAAAAGATGGCTTGGTGAGCCTATTAAAATGATTTTGATTAATTCGGATTTGTTTGTGCCCGACAAAGAAAGTTTTGTGCGAATTCCACAGCCATGGATGGAATTTATTATCTCCATCCTTAGAGCCAGTTGTAGGAAAATTTCCATATTAGTTAAAGGGAAAATTCCCATTTCTTACATGAAAAAAGTTGCATTATACTTGAATGAGGTTTTCGATGCACATCGTTCTAATTCTCTTATTGACCAATTCGCCACTGGATATGAAGATATATTACAAGTTCCATTACAGCCCTTAGCAGATAATCTGGAATCGGGAACGTACGAAATATTCGAAAGAGACCCTGTTAAGTATAATAAATACACAACAGCAATGACTATTGCTCTTAAACGTTTGCCGAAAGAAAAACCTGTAGTGGTTCTATTGGTTGGTGCTGGTAGAGGCCCATTGATTAGGTGTTCTTTGATAGCAGCAGCAGAAACAGGGCATGAAGTACATCTTTATGCCATTGAAAAAAATGAATGTGCTGCTAATACTCTTGAGAATCAAAATTTAGTTAAAACTACTCTCAATTTAAATCCTAAAAGTTTTGTGAAAATCGTGAATTCGGATATTAGAGAGTGGGACGCTCCCGAATTAGCTGATATCGTAATTTCTGAATTACTAGGATCCTTTGGAGATAATGAATTGTCTCCTGAATGTTTAGATGGAGTTTGGAAAAGCGTTAAACCAACAGCCATTTCCATTCCAGAATCCTATCGATCATACATAGGTCCAGCTATGTCTGCTAAACTTTACTCAGACACTCTGGCTTTAAATGAAGGTGATAGACAATCAAAGACTGATTACCATTATGTTTCTCTGATGAAAGGCTTCTACCCAATTGATTCACCAAAAGTTCTTTTCACCTTCGAACACACCGAACTCTCTAAATCTCCAAAGGAACGTGATAATCAACGCTACAAAATGTTAGAATTCAAAGCTGATATAGACTGTGTTCTTCATGGATTTGCGGGTTACTTTGATTGTACGTTGATTAAAGGTGTAGACCTGTCAATTGCGCCGCATAATTTCACGGAGAATTTGATCAGCTGGTTCCCAATGTGGATTCCACTGTCAAAACCAGTTGACATTCCTGCGAATAAGACTATTTCTGTTCACTTTTGGCGAAACGTATCAAAATCAAAAGTTTGGTATGAATGGTGTATAAGTGAACCCGAACCAACTCCCATTCAAAATCCTAGCGGGCGATCATATTTTATTGGTCTCCTTTAACAATCATGACTTTTTCTAGTATTAGGAACTTATAATTTTTGGCATATTTTTTTCTACACAAGTGCCGTTGAATTAATTTAAAAGTTAATTTATCTAATGTGTAATCTTTATTGTGATTATTGACGAACGAAATGTCAAAAAATGAATACATTGCTAAACTTATTGAATAAACTTTTGACTAATTTAAATATTTTGATTCAATAATTCTTGAAAAGATAAATCATTGTTAGCAACTTCTTCCAAGATCGATTCATCAGTAGTAAAAAGTATTGTCTGTGTAAAAAAATGGTAAATAATTGTCTTAGTTATGCAGCTGATTATAATTGAACAATTAGAACTGATGATTAACTTACATCTCCAAATCGCTCTGGTGGACCAACCAATTCTCCAATTGCTTTGGCAATTTCTCCTTTAAAAATTACCACACCATCTAAATTCATCGTCACATATCGGATTCCTCGATACGAATAGATTCTTGATTTATTGTAATTCCAGAGACGAATTAGAACAATAGAAATTTTCTCCTGAAAGCGAATGACTAATCGAGTAACATTAAAAGGTGAATAATCTGTCATCCAAATGTGACTGTCATCGTGGGTTCTATAAACTCCGTCAATCAATTTTTTGGCATCACTTTTTGAATTAGTTTCGCAGCTTATCTGAAAAACGATAAATCTCTTAATTAAATTTTAAGACAAATTATTTTGAAGAAGGAAAAAGTTATCAAGAAACAGTCCCAGGATAAAATTTAGATAAAATCAGTTCTCAACCTTTTCGATTGGCGGATGACTTTTTGTTTTAAGATCAAAAATTTCAATGCCATTGAAACCGACATAGTCTTCATCGCCCCAATTTGATTTAATATCAAGTACCAATTCCCGACCTTCTGGCAATTCAGGAATTATAAAATCAGTTTCCATTTCTGGCTCGTCAAGACTAACTAAATCGATGTCAGCGGCAGTATAAGAATCTCTGTGACCTCTGTCTTTCTTCTTGAAAATTGTTGCTTCGTCAAGATCACAATCTTCATCGCTTACGGTCTGCAAACCATCAAGAGCTGTAAGAAGTAAATCACTATTATCGTTACAACCTTTTTTATCAAATTTATCACTATAAAATGATTTGCAATGGTCGTTGTTGAAAATGTCGTCTAACTCTTTGGATGCCAACTTGAAATCATTGCAATTAAAAAATTGAGACAAACTTCGATTTTTACGTGGTTCAATTGGTAGTTGAAGAGAGCTTCTTCGTGAAGATGGCGAGGATGAGGAAAGTGTTGGTGAAACTTTTAACTCCTTATCTCCTATCTTGGTGTTTGTGGAAATTGGAGACAACTTTTCGTTATTTTCATCACCTAAAATCATGATGATATCAACATTATCGGATGAGTTTCCTAAATCATGATCCATTTCCATTGAGCTTAAACGATAAGCCATGTCCTCTTCTTCAAAAGATGATGGTAACAAAACTTCAGAGTGACGTCGAGCTTGGAGTAATTCTTGAAACCACAACGGTCTTCCGAGGCCAGAATTTTCAGTTAATGGTCGCATTTGGCAAATATTTTTCTGTGCCTGTTTACCGTCGCTTTGGGCTTCATTTGAATGATTGGAACGGTATAATTGGTGATTTTCAATTTGATTTTGGTCTGTACCTTGTTGATTGGCGTAATCCAGTAACCATCTGAAGGTAAACACAAAGTAATATTATTAGATAATGGATCAAGACAAATAAGTTTGTTGATTTAACAATGATTAATCAGAAAATATTATAAAATACTTACTCTGGCAGCTTTTTGATTGGGCTAGGAAAGGTCCGCTTAGGTGATCGAGATGATTCACTGGACAATGTTGATTCTAGGGAAGAAGCTCCAAGAGAGTTCAAAGGCTTTAGGATTAAAGATTCACGTTTCTTCATTATTGGTTAAATAATCGCTCAGATATGTTAATTGAGTTGAACAAATGGTAAGTAGTTAATTGTGAAACAAATAAATATCAATTAACAATCGAGTCAATGTTTCATTTTAAGCTTTTATAACATTTTGTTTCCTTTGTTTCTGGCAGGTTACGGTTTAAAGTCTATGTATACAGAAGTAATATTATTAAAGCTAGAAACAATGATTGATTAAAGCATGTCCATGTTAAAGCTGTTAACAAGTGAAACCACGATGAGGCGAATACACCATGAGCATCTGATTGCTCGAAGTAAGTACATATCTAATATAATTTCTTTCGTCTTCATGCATCGTTGATAGTATTAATAATAATTGCATGATTATTAAACATTGAAAACTATTTATGTGAATGTTTTTGTTGTAATACTACCAGGAAGTGTGAGTTTGCCTTTACTTTCACCATTGTATTCTTATCCTCTTTTTCCTCCTTTCTTCTTTCTTTTTATGTTTATTTCTCGGTGTGTTTACTATTCACCTGACTACAATGGTTACATAGAGATGATATTTGATTGTGATGATGTACTTTCTTCAAAGGGGGAAAAGGATCCTGAAGTCAAGCAGATCGCGATTCTACTTGAAGGTCAACGACTCACTATGAAGATGATATCGATTGATCTGATCTTCCAAAATCTTCCCTGTTTCCATACATTAGGCCTAACAATATGTTTCAATATCAGGGATCAAGCCAAATGAAAAGTATATTTCTTAATTTATAATAAGTCGACCTTTCGACATCTTTCTCACTTATTTCCTCGATTATCTTCTTGATTTGACCAATTTGCTAACATGTTTACAATTTTACCCATTGTATTATATTAGTTATATAAACTTGCTTTTGAGAAAATGAAAACTATTCATTTCACAGCTATTTTTAGACAAACATCAAGAATCTACCTTGAAATTTTCCTAGTAATCAATTTAGGTTTAAAGTATTGATCAGTATTTTTGCATTTCAACCTTTTCAATTCAATTCAATTTTGCTAACCTGTCTTAATTTTTTTAGAATCATGATCAATGACAATGTCTATTGTACATTTCAATTTGACAAAAGCAGATTTATCAATCTTACGAATCTGTTTATCATTTTGAAATTGTTTACGATTTCATACCTATTTAAGTTGATTTAACTTGTTAATAATTTAGCCTTCTGAAATCGAGAATTTTATTTGTATTTTGACTATTTCACGATTTTCCAACTTGGGTTATTCAAGTTCATTATTATATTTCCTATCAAAGATTATTCTTTAGGTTCATTGAACGCTTTAGTTGCGATCAATATTCATATTTTTTTATTTCAATTCAACACATTTTTCATGACAAAATCGAATACATTAGCTGAATCTAGTTCATAATTGAGTTAAAACTAAGCAATTCCAAGTTATGAATCAGATAAACAAATTGATATTTAATTATTAATAGAAAATATTTCCATATTTTTTGCAATTCTAGCTTAACACAGGTATCGTAGCGCACAAATCGTGATGATTTCGCCTTGATTATATTTTACTTTATTGTGATATTACTTCATTGAAACACTAGACCAGTAAACAATCTGAAAATATTACATTATTACTTCATTTTTAATCAATCAAATTGTAGTTAATATTACAAAATACCCATAATATCATTAAATATTTCATATTAGCAACGTAACTTAAATTGCTAAGTTTAATTAATTTGCATTATTGCTTGCCTTTGTACCAACTAAGAATAAGAAAGTGTAGAAAATCTGTAAATTATTAATACGGAACTTCAATTAAGTTAGGCCTTTTTATCTTTAGGATTCCCACCTAAACCAGATTGACAGAGTCTAAATGCGCTAATTAAGATTGTTTTCAATTTTTCATCTATCTGATGAAGCAATGAAATGAGTATTAGTTAAACTAAATAATGTCCACAATGAATAGCTGAAGTTGAAACGCTTGTAGGGATTGGATGATAATACAAAGTCTGATCACATTATGTTTGCTGTTATTTTTGTCACAGTTAATGTTTTTTTCTCGTTCCTTACTGTTTTCCCTAATTGAATGAAGTCTTTCAATTAGACTCATGAATAAATAACTTAACCATTAATCAATCTTTTTTTTTGTTTTCCTCTTAATTTGATCAGGTAACCAAAGATGGCTTCTAACAGTTTCCTTGCAACCGATAGAAGTGAGAATAAAGCTGATGGTTTTGCTGATGGTGATGGTGATGAAAGGAAAAAGAGAGAAAGAAAAGAGTAAAAATAGCAAAATTTATCCAGAATACATTAGCAATGGAAAGAAAATGTTCATTTTTTAACCAGAAAAGATCAATTGTACACCTTAAAGGTGTAAAAATTAATTGCACCGGCTTCATCCAAATGGTAAATTAACCTGAAAAGATTAAGGATTGGTGTCCATTGCAATTATATCATGAATGTTATGTTTTACAAGGATTGGCTTTACATGAGGTGTAACACTGGTATGGATTGGAAGTCGAAGGAAAAGGAAAACAGAAAATCAATTGTTGATTGATTTAATTAACCCCATACAGTGGTCAGACAATAATATAATTGCACCAGTAAACCCCTTAAAGTGTGATGTATCGCACTTGTTTCCCTCCAAATGATCCTCATCCAATTCTCACTCCTCCTTCCTGATACTTTCATTCACTTTCGCTAAGCCCACCCTCCAAAACTGCCGACAACCAAAGGAAATCCTTCAAGATGGTGTGATTTGGTGGGTAAAGTTAATAAAGAGGGAAAAGTATTAAAGCACAGTGAAGAAGATGATGAAGATGAAGATAAAAATGATGAAAAGGCAGGGCAGTTGACGAAAGGGAAAAGGAAAGAGATAAAGTTAGACAGACAATCGAGCTAAAAGGCATTTTGCCAAGGTATATTCAATAGACCTTCTCTTTTTGTCTATTCCATCAGTTTCTCTCTTTCTTCCCCTCTTTCTTTTCCTCTCTAACTTTACATCTTTTCATCCTCATCACCATTATCATCAGCAAAATCCAGAAAACGAATCTTATAATTTCTTTTGTTTTTATTTTTCTCTCTGTCTCCTCTTTTTTGTCTTCATCTCATGGTTATTCTGACTGAAGCCCTTGGACTTGAATTTTTGGATTCACGATAAACCAAAATGTACTCTTTGTCATTTTGCTCATTTAATTTAACTTGTCCACTTAACTTATCATGGTTATAAATAATTTACCACTCACCCTTTCCATTGAGATTGAGAGCAACAATTTACTCTGAAAACTACAACTATTGCTGCAACCAAAACGTCTACAATTTCACCAACACCAGTAACAACAACATTAACCATTGAATCAGCTCATCATTTGCAACTCATTTTCACTCTTGTTGAATCTTCATTTGGTAAATTTAACTGACTCCACAAAATATCATCAAATATCACATAATTACCATTGTTTAAAATTTAAACTTTCCTTTTCAATTCTCAATTTCAAGCTTTATTTCTCGCTACTCACTTTACCGACATTTTTTCAATCTTTCTCAGTATTTTTCACCCACTTCATCTGTCTATCATCAACGAAACCTTTATCAAACCTAAAACTATTAGATTAATCATGTTCCTCTCAACTCAACTTTTCATCTCAATTGTTGTCTTCATTTTAACTTTCTCGTTTATATCAGCATCTTCGACTGACAATGATGTCACCACAAATGAATCATATGCTGCTATAGCCAACAAAAATGTCGATGTAAGTTCATCATTCAAAACTAACTGTCTAAATTTCAATGTCTCCTGTCAAAGTCAATGTTAACTGTTCAAATTGACTTGCTTCAATTCAACCAATTCACTAATCTTTGTCTTTTTGATTGTCATTTTTAACGACCCAAACCCTTAACTGATTCAACACTCAAACCAAACCGGTTAGGACGTCTTCCGACAAATGGTCTATAAACTACCCGGGATACCACTTGGTCGACTTCCAGGTCAATCAAATATGCGAGAAGAAGTGCAAAAGTTTCGTGAATTTTTGAAAACTCGTCCCAATCCAAATGATTGGGTAACACTTAAACCCACTCTGCCAAGTTTGTCTCAATGCTTCATTGAAGTTCAAGAGGTGAGAGTCTAACCTTGTATTTTTAGAAGTGAAATAATCTGATAATTGTTACTGAACTTATCTCAATATCTTGTCACCGCAAATACACATTTTTTGGTTTAGTAACAACATCATTAAGAAATATAATGTAAAAAGCTCTGGCAAAAGTTTTACTGATTTAGTTGATAGAAAAGAATCCTTTAACTCTTTTGTAAACGCTCAACACTCAAAATGACGAAAACATATGTTTGTGTGTTTTATATGCTTTGTATATTTTGTATGTTTAGTCAGTTTCTCAAATCATTTAATCAGATCTTTTGCCAACTCGGTTTCTGTCAAACTAATCATCTTCTATTTCAATCTTTATCTTTACCATGTTCATCTGTGACTTAAATTGCTGGTTATATTTCGTTTTATGTGGCGTTCATATTGCCATGATACTACATTAATAATTGCAAATTAGACCAGAAAAGTCCCCGGTAGATGTATTAAACTTGGTGGACGGATTCCAGCTTGTCAGGCCACATCATCGGACCTCATCGACATTGACTATAACAGTTGTTAATAACATTTGTGCACCAACATTCGTCATCTAATTTTATTATTTGATTGCTAATTCGAACAATTTTCTTTTGTTTTTTTGGCTAAACTTCTTTTTTTGCTTGTTTGTTTGTTTACTGAGGCAACTATATACTTTTGTAGTAAATTGGTTAATAATGTTTAATCGAATCATTAGGCTTAACATCAACTGAACATCGATTCATTTATTTTTATCTCTATCTCCTTGAGAGCTTCATTTCATCGAATATCATTGTAATTTTGAAAAATAAAATTCAATAATTTGAACAATAAATTTTTGTCCATTCTATCAATCATTATAGATTACAATGTATGATTGTCAATCTTGATTGAATTTGGTTGAAAAACATTCGGTTTCAAATTTCCGTCAGGTTTAGTGTAGTGTAAGAGATTTAGAAATGAAAAAGTAGTAAAAGTGGAAAAGTTGAATCAAAATATTACAGGTTGAAACAGTTCATAAAACTCTTGAAAAAAACAAGACGATAGTGACACTTCCAATCAACCTTTGACCATGAAAAGAGGGAAACTTCCAGGAACTGTCCATCAAAATGATCTTCAATTCATTCACTTGAAACAACAACTGAAAGAGACAATTTCAGTTTAGTTTGAACCACCATCAGAGTGAAGTCATCTTTTTCCAGCCAGTGACTTGCTGTGTTTACGGCTTATTCAGATAGATCATCTTAATCATATAAAATTCATTTCGATTTAAAAATAGCAAAATTCCATTCCAAAATGTCCACAAATGACTCAGTGATCAACAGTTTGGGCCATCTCATCGTTAACTCGCCGGATATCAGTGAAACTTTGTTGAACATCTTAACTCCAATGGCCAGTCGACAAGGTATCAATCTCAATTTTCTCATTACACTCATTTCAATTATAACAATTCTTCTTAACATTGCTATAATTTCCTTAATCATTGCCGTTTTCGGTAAACTTAGTAAAGTTTCCAAAAAAGCCCTCTCTTGTGGTAAAGAGTTGACTGGAAAATTTTTTAAGTTACTTTTTTCTCTGGACAAGACTGGATTCAATCTGGGCTCTACATTATTTCATGTGCTCAAGATTGTAACGGAACTTGCGCTTCGGCAACACCAGCAAACTGCTTCTTTGGCCCATTTACTTGATATTGTACGTCTTTTTGCCAGTGAGGCTCATCACGAGCGTAAAGTAAAGAGCAAACAGCGTGAAGAGCGACAACAATCAACACCAACCCTTCATTTTGCTTCACGAAAGACCGAAGACACTCGTTCATCTCTAGACCAGTCGCTTCCTCCTTCATCGCCTTCACCTTATTTTCACACCTCTCCGAATCCGAAAGAGTATAAACAAGTATACGAACTCCTCCCGTCAACTACTCAGCTTAATTTGTATCCATTTACCAACTTATTTACCAAATCAGAAGGTTTAGCAGAAGGTTATAAGAATAATAATAAATCGAGTCACCGGTTGGGAGTAATTTATGCTGATTAATTAACTATACCGATCTTTGTATTCTAGACTTAAATTATTAAGTTCACAAAATTGTATTTACGATAAAATTGAATAAACATATTATTTCAAATTATATTATTATTTAAACATTTAAACAAATTCAAGTTTGCAATTGTGGTTTGTACTTCAATCTAAAAATTAAGAATCGCAAATCGCAAGAATTAAAACCAGATAAAGTCGCCATCTATCAGTATAGTTATTTAATCATTGTGGTGAAAGTTTTACCGTGAAACATCATCAATAACGAAAATTAGCTTGAAATCTTGAAATTATTCACAATTTAGATTTAATGGCATTTTCTGATGTCATTTTTAATTTCTAACAAAATTGCACGATTCTTTTAAAAAATTAAAGAAATAATTGAATACATTAAACATTTGGTTGTTTCAATTTTTAAATATAAAAGGAAAGTTAGAGAGGAAAATAATACAGCATACACAATAAGAAGTGTTAGAAAGGGGAATGACTTTAAAAGTACAATTGGGTGATTTAATGATTTTGTTTAAAAAGACAGTCTTAATAAATATGTAATGATGATGAACCTGATTGACCTTGACCAGAGAAAGCTTCCTGGTCACGAAGAATAGGGTGGAAAAAAGTGTAAACAATATCGCTATGAGCAATTTCTTCTGTCATATGCATCAATGATAGTAAGAAGAAATCGATTTCTGGTGCTCTTTTCTCTGCAACTTCACGAGTATTACTTCTTCCCATAAAGCTAGATGATCTATTTAATGGATATAGACGAACCAGGGGAAATAGTGAGGTCATTTTCTGATGAAGCTCGTAAAATTCACGATAAGATCTATGAACATAAGCAGGATCTTTTTGATGCTCTCTTTCAACACGAATTACATAGATGTAAACCTTTTCTGGTTCATACTTTTTAAAATAACTTTCAACTCGTAAACCAATTATTCTTCCATCAGTTTCTTTGGTATACTTTTTGGGAACAAAAGATAAGGTACTTGGGTCGTTTTGATCACTAGTGAATCGCAATTGAGCCAAGTTATGAAGGAAAAAGTTGAATTTAGTAGAGACCGATGATAAAGTTTCGCCAATCATTTTATTGAATGCAGCCGTGGCTTCAGCTTCAGTTAAACTGGGTAATAAAGTTCGGTGGATATATTTAACCGCTTCAATGGATAAGCCAGGAATGCCAGATGAAACCATGAGTGAAAATAGGTTGAGAAATAGATTTGTATGACGTCGAATAATGTTGAATGCTTGACAGCAAAGATCGACAAAATATTGAAATTGTTTGGATGGTTTATCGCCACCATTGATTACATAAGCCATATCACTCGTTAATATGAAAGGAGTTCGATCTCGTTTGATAGCACCAAGCATTTGTGCATCTCCCAGATATTTCCCAAAATCGATGTGAAACAAATGTCCTGATGTGGTTATCATTATATTATCATTGTGTCGATCTCCAATTCCAAGGACATAGGTAACAACGACATAACCTGCCAATGAGTATGTGAAGTTTTCAACCGATTTACGATATTCTAATTCACTTGTATTGTGTTTTTGCAACCATTCTGATATACAGCTATCTCTAAATGATCCAGTGATTCCATATTCTGTTTGAATTTTACGCAAAGTTTCAGCATTTTTGACAATTTCAACAAATCCTTTGCGGAAATCTGTGGCGATACATCCAAAAGTAACAATTTTCAAGTCTAATCCTTCTTTTAGCCATAATTTATCCATTATTTTTATCATTTGCATGGTGAATGAATCCTGGCGTAAATCATCCCCAACTTTGTACATAGCATCTATTTGAGTAAAACAAGAGCTTGATTGTTCACTCTTGAAGGCCAATTTGATTGGAAGGGTATTTGAGTTGAAATAAAAACAAGATTTGATATTTAGTCCAATAACATGCATACTTGGACTTAGGGGTAAAGCTAATGGATGTGTCAAAAGGAAATCATCGACGGGCTCCAAATCTCGAGTTAAAGTAACCATTCTTTGTGAACCTTTAGTTGACTTGAGATGATCTGAGACGAAAGATAATTTACTTAAAAGGGCTTCTTGATTTTCGAAAAGAGTTCTAAGAGCTTCACCACAAGTCAAGAGGAGAGCATTCAAATAGATTCGTGATCTAAAGGAGAAGATAGGATCATCAAGGTTTTGTTTGAGTAACCAGTATAAATTATGAGCAATCCTAACACTTGAATAAGCTTTCTCCAGAAGAAACCAAATTAGTGCAGAGTCAAAATAGGGTTCAAAGCGAAGAGCTTGAATTAACTGAGGCAAATAATCACAAATTTCATCGTTTCTTAATCTAGCAATCCAAATGACAGCTTGAGAACGAACATATTTGTCCAGAAAAGCTGGCAACAAGAGTTGCATTGCATCAACGGCCGGCAAAGGATTCCATGTTTGTATCATATGATAGATATCATTGAGATAAGACCATTTCCAGGATGGTGCAGCCTTGAGTACCTTAGGCAAAGCGGAGGGAAGCTCATGTAAATAATGTCTATGATCCCAGATTATGTTTTCGTCGGCGCGAGTCATCTGTTGAACAGGATCACTGTTAAGTATAACATGAATATCAGTTTGAGAAGCTGAATCAAGTAGATTAAGATCTTGTTTAATGTATGTATTGACACTAGATTCTGTATCAATTGATGGGAAAAATATGTCACAGCCATGATCAGGTAAATTGACAATGATTAATGGGGATCCTTTCTCCAAATTTGATGAATTGAAACAAGTTCTTTCCGTTTTACTGACAATCTCTCCAGTCCACATGCCAAGGAGAACGGATCCTTGGACCAGTTTTTCTTGGAAATCAAGAAGCTTGAGAACACTTAGTGCAACCAACTTGGGTGTTTTCTTTTCACCATTAGCCGAAGACTGATCTGAAGGAATTGCGTTTGATGTTGATGTTATTGTAGATGAAGAGGAGGAAGAGAGAGATGATGATGAGGGAAATTCAATGCCATATAAGTTGAAATAAAGGTAAGACTCTCGAGGTAGTGAAGAGAGTAGAACAGTTTGAAAGTGTAACAATTCATTAAAAACCAGTCTCTGGAAAAGTCCTTGGCTAACAGGTACACGTCCGGTTTTACAATTACCTATTAAATTTTCCCCAAACCAGATTTCACATGAAATATAAAATTCTCTGTATCTCATTTTCCAATCGAATGAAAGACAATTAACGGTGCCAACATAAACCAAAAGTGTTTCAGACATTTGTGATAATGAACAAGGTGACTTGGGTTCATCATTAAACGTTTTTGGTTCAGAGTCAAGATTTTCTTGAGGAATTAATTCAAAATCAACAGGAAAGGTAGAGCAATATAAATTAACCATTTCTCGTATAGCTCGTTTTAATTTGACAATTGCGTGATGGAAAACCTCTTTATGAATTACTTGGAGCTGATCTTCACTCAATTGATTTAATATAATCTCACCACGCTTTTTATATTGATCATAGACTAGAGAAAGTTGGGATAAATTTTCAATTGCTTCAGTAACCTGAAGTGTATCACAGTTACCAAAGAGTGAACATAGCGCTTTTGTGGCTTGAATAACACCTTTTATTGTTTTAACTATACTCTCCTTACTAGAATTAAAGACCAATTTGCTAATCTCCTTCTCCAGTGTTTCAAGTAAAATATTAACCATGTCTCGATTGATTTCTCCAAATTTACATACACATGGTTGAGGCAGTATGTCATCTGGTGAAAGGTGTGTCACAGATTCATCATCCTCATGAGTTCGTGCATAAATATTATGGCAAGTTTCATTTGTATTAATCAATGTTAACCGTACATCTTCATCAAACATGTGACATTGATGAATATAAGCATAGTCTGCAAGAGTTGAATCTTTGATCAGATATTCATTGAGAGAGTTAATTTTCAGCACAAATTCGTCAAAATTAATCCCATTTGTGCCCTCAAAAATCGAACAGACTGCATGGCAAACAACATGTTCAACAGAGGTATTAACATTACAGGTAAATGATATCGGTGATTCCGTTGATTTATGATATATCTGAAGTTTAACACTTAATGTACAATCTAGCTGATAATCCAACCCAGTGCTTGCAACAAATCCTGGATTAGTTAATTTATCACTATATGCAAATTTATGTCGATTTGAATAAACTTTCTGTGCAAAAGAGATCAATTCTGCATCAGCTCGCGATGTTCTAAAGCGCACACGGAAATTGTCATCAGCTGGTATTGTGTTGTTACTGCCAATGAAAATATTATTTGATCCACTTTCATTTTCCGATGAAACTGTCAACTGAGATGCTATTGAAGGAGTAGTCGCTGAAGATTCACTTGGACTTGATGTTGAATCTATAGAGTCCACTCTGATTGGCGTTGGAGGTGAGATTGGTTCTTGTGGGGATGAAGATCCATCTGAAGTTTCTTTGGATCCCTCATCTGAGTTTTGGTTATGATCACTATCAATTGAGTCGCTATTTTCTTGATCATTTCCCTCGCTAATCATTAAGGGATCGAATAAATGTAACAGATCATCTTGAGGATTAACAGCATAATTTGGCCCGAGATCGATAAGATTTTCGTTGGGAAGCTTTTCCAACTCTCCAAGTTTTCTTATTTTTTCCAACATTTCTCGAACTGCTTCATTGTTAACTTGAGAGGTAACTGATGAATAAAAGTAGGATAAATTTTGGACTGAATTAGAGTTAAACAAGCGGGTTGAGTTAAAATGTTGGTTCTGTTGATGATTTGTGTTTAATTGTTGTACGACTTGAATGTTGTCTCGTTTGAATGGATCAAAGTAAGGGAATGAATTGCTGTGAGACAAAGCCGGAGGTCTATTGGTACCACTAGCGACCGGTATCCAACTTGGTTTACCAGGATGTGTTTTTATCGGTGAAACAATGGCATAAGTTGATGAAGAGAATGGTGAAAAATTGTTGGCAAAAGAAGGTGATGATGATGCAGAAGAAGTAGAGGAAGATGAATTCATGTTACTATTACTATTGTTACTATTACTCAAACAAAGGATATCAGGAGCATTTGTTCGAAATGGATTATTGGATGGTTGATATGATCTTATAGATGACTGTGATGATGCTTGTTGTTGTTGGCGATGATGATGATGATGGTGATGGTGATGCGATTGTGACCCATTTGAACTCATTAAACCATGATCAGAAACAGGAGGAGGGGGAGGAGAGGGTTTCAGTTGAGAGGACACCAAATTATTACCAACAGTACCGCCAGTAATTGAATTGTTACTATTATTAATTTCATTAGTGAGTCTTGACGAGGTCACTATAATTCCATTATTATTGTTGTTATTATTAATATTATTAAAGCTAATATTACTATTATCATTCAATGATCCTGGTGTTTGAACACTGTTACACCCTTGTTCATCACGATGGCTTGTTGTAGCCTTGGATGGTGGCGGTGCAATTAATTTAGAGAGTTCAATGGTTGGTCCGTTAACAGATTGATTGTTTACCGTCCTCCTAGGTAAGGGCACTTTCAGCTTCAGTTCATTAATCACAGTTGGTTTACGAGGTGGTGGACGGATGAATAAACGTGGTGGTAAAGCAGGCTTGGTTTCTGTTTGATCTGAAATAAAAAAGACACAATTTAGTGACGAATCTTACATAATAATGATAGTTGACTTGTTATCAAAGAATCAAAAAAGATTGGTAAGTTACAATAGTAGTTATGGCTGATGAGTATATACATATGGAGAGAGAAGATTGACGGGATGAAAAGAAAGAGAAAGAAAGAGAGTGAGATAGTTGCAGATCTTGGAAGCTGTCAAAAATAACCATGAAACAAAGAGAGGAAAGTTGATGGTATGATGAGAGAAAAAAAGAGAGAAGGAAGAGGAAGAAAGTTAAGAAGACAAGAGAGTGAAAGAACTTTGGTTAGCATTGATTCTGAAGTTCACAGCCCAACTAAAAACCACCGTAAAGTAACCAAACTCAAGAGGAGATTCCACTTTTATAATCAGAAAATAAATCTTCTGGTCAAAGCTCAGAAAAGTTTTGCAGCTGATAAGCTGATAAAAGAGGAAGAGAGAGGAAAATGATAATCAAATACAACAAAGCGTGTTTTGGGGGTATTTTAGGTTAGTGTATGAAAAATGGAATCAATAAAAGCAACAACTCAACATGTCGTTTTGTCATCAAGATGGCCTCTTTTCACATTGTTGTTCGACATTAAATTTTCAAGATCTAATAATTTGAGAGAAGCTTGTTGGAAATATTGTTGTATTTTCTATAAATCACTTGAGTGTGAGTTTGTTGTGAAGAAGCAATTAGATAATCAATTTGATGAAACCAGCCAATATAGTGGTACTCATAATAACAACCAGTTGAAGACTGATTACCTGGTTTTGTTTGAAAAAGGTAAACAAGCTTAAAGATAAAAAGCCAAATAAATTGGGTTGAAGTAATAAGAGCTTAAAATGTTTAAATTAAGTTGATTTATAACATTACTCCTGTATTCTTGCAATACAATATGCTTTGTAAACTTAATTAGAATCCAAATATTCTGTGGAGTTGACCACAAATCAATGAGAAAATCTTTTCAGAGAAGTTTCTTTTAATTCGGTCAATGATATTGTCAACCACTATTTGACTGTTGAATTAAACTGGATAGAGAGAACAGACCATAAAATTGGAAATGTAATTTCAGAAGCAGAAAATAGTCAAAGTATGACATGTTGAGAGGGTTGGTTGATCATGATTCAACAATAATCACGGTAAACTAGCATTACTTTTTGATACAAAAATGATTGGTAGTGATGATAATAAAATCGACAAAACTAACCTCGGGTAAATTGTTCATTCATTTTGATAATGAAGTTGGTTCACTTCTCTGCGTTTTTTATATTCTTGTTTCCCTGACTTCACGATTTGATATTGTAGAGATGTGTTTATCGGGCTGAGATCTCTTGGAAACGTTGCACCGTTCAATAAGATAATTATATTTAAAATAAAGGTTAATCTATCTGTTATATGATTGTTAAATGATAATGTGTTAACCAGACGCTTGATTAAGAGGGGCGTATGAGTTAACTGAGGGAGGAAAAAGAGCAGAGAGGAAGAGCAATCAACAGAAAAAGATAGAAAAGGAAAAAAATATACAGTTGATTGTGAAAAAGGAAATCGTAATATGATAAACAATAGAATTGATTCTTGGAATTGATTGATTTATCCGTAAATTTGTATTAGGAAAGGTTTTTTAAAAGAAGTTGGTACAAGTTGTAAGAAAATGATGTTTAGGTAAAGTCTCCAACAAGGCCAATGAGAAGTATAAATTGATCATTAGAGCACCAGATAAATTGATCACCATTCTCTGGTTTGCTACCGTAAAATCTCCATTCACTGGATGTTAAATGTTAAGGCACTATCAACATCATCCTTGTTAATAAAAAACACAATTTGATAAAAACATCATCACCAAAACATAATGTTGAATGTTGTTGATAGGGTTGCTAAGGTTGTTAATGTTGCTGGTTAAGCTGTTTTGTTTGTTGATATTGGTAGAGACACGAGAAAAGATTTCCTTTGATCCAGTAGTTTAACCATTTTCAATCATTTATAGAACAATACAAACTGTAAGACACATAATTGATGAAATTGTTCAAGATGAGATTTATAAAATTCAAGTTGATTAAATAATTGATTGAAAATGACAATAAAAATATTTATAAAAATGTAAAAACCAAGAAACTAAACAAGATTTGAAGCTAGCAGCAAAGAGAAGCTTTTCAACTGCAGATTGCAAATTGTCAGCCGTAATCTTTCTCCCTCAAATAGTAAAGAAATAACCTACTCTTTGCTCTCCCTTCTCTCCCTATCTTCTTTCTGCTCCCATACAATTTCCTTTCTGCTCTCTTTCTCTTCATCCCCTCTCTTTCCCTTTCATTTCAAATGTTCATCGGCCGTTGTTTACAATTATCATCAGCATCATCATCAACGTCTTATTTTTCTTTACCTTCTTCAACTCAATATCCTTGATGGCAATAAATAGGAAAAAGTCTCTGTTCAATTCAACATCAGCTCAAAGAAAATCCAAAAGAAGATTCAATCCTCAGTAAATATGAACAATAAGTCATATGTACATGTCTTTAGACGACAAATCGGTCAACATTTCGAGTTGGTTAAACCTTGTGATGAAATTGTTTGGTTAAATTTTTAAACTGAGCCCAGAGTCCAGTGTTTACTTGCCTCCTGGCAACATTGTCTCTCCTTTTATGCCTCACACTTCTTAGCTGCATGTGCATATTTTTACAACTTAAAGTACTGTTATTAGCATGTTTATGAATTTTTTTCATTTCAAGTTGATCTTTAATAGAAGCAACTATTGTCAAGCAATGCTGAAAAACGCAATTTATCAACTTGTCATGCAAGATGAATAATTTTTTACCTCGCTTTTGCTTGATTGACTTTTTGTTGTTGAAACCATGTGATGATTTGTTTTGAATTTTTTAAGGCCTCACTCTTTCTATCTTTCTTATCAGATACTGTTGAAATTTAAATGAATCAGGCCATATCAAGTTCTGGTGATTCTCTTCAATTTAATTTTTTTGCTGTTGCTTATCCAATGTGAAACAAATTACAACTTTAACCTGACCATTCTTTGATTATAAATGAACTTCAATGTAACTAATTTAACGGCAGATTGATTCAAGCTCAACGGTTATCGCCGCCCTTGCTGGTTTTTCATTAAAAAGTCTAAAGTCTGATCTTCTTGTTTCCAATCTTTTTGCCATCAACTTTGTCAATCTACTGAGAGCTCATGATAATTTACGTGAATTTTGATATTAATGCAATCCATTTAATTTGGAACCATCTATTCATCATGCAGTTTCATTAATGTGTTGAGTAAAGCATCTAAACTATAATCTGCAATATTATTTGTTTACTCAATATTATCATATTCATTGTTTACATTAATATTTCTTCATTAGCATCCAACAGATTGAATTTCATCTCTATTTAAGATACATGATCATTTTTTAATTGAATAATTGCTGATAATCTAGCCAAGTTAAAGCAATAATAGTACCGTCTACCAACAAGCAAAGAAAATCAAAGCATGTAGTACGTTTTCATGTAAAGCTATTGTCGTATTTCAAGTCACCTTAATCTTGTTAATCATGGTTCAGTGATTTACTTTTTCTCATGCAAATCAAAGTGATTACGGAAGTGAAGAGTTTGCAAGGAAAGGTCAAACAGTATAGATAACATTATTAATAAAAAAAATTAAGATTAAGGATCAACAGCCTTGAATGTGAAACTCAATGGACTCTACAATCAAAATTGGCTCCAGTTTATATCAATTGAATGAAGAAAGACAATGATGGTTTTGGAGTGAAATTAAAGATAATACAACAGTTAATAGAAGTGGTTGGACACATGATTGATTCTCTGGCCAATTGTATCAAAGCAGCCGTTAATAAGCCGGCATGTAAAAATTAAAGACTTCGACAATTGCTTACATTGTAATGGACTTGATATTTCGAGTTATTAATAGTTTAAAGCATAAAAGTACAGTCAATATTCCTAAAATGTTCCATTGTCATAGTTACAGAGCAAACAGGTTTATTATTGATATTTATTGTTTATTCATTATAATTTATCAATTTCCAGCTTATAAAATTATCAGAAAAAAATATTGTCAATTAAATAGTGAAAACTTGAAACTAATTTTCAATCAAAAAATAACCACAAAAAACTTTTAAAAAGTGTTTTTTCGTGAAAATAGTCCAAAAGGGCTAATCCCACGAAGGGAAATTATGGGAATATTGACTGTATCCGTCAAATGAGTTAATTGGGTAATGGTTAACCAGATCAGCCATTAAGACATTAAATTTAGTCTCCTGTCTACCATAAAAAATGGATCAAACAGAAATCTGGTTTTCAAGTTTCACTGTTCACTGGTGACATTGATTAACCCAGTGATCATTTAAGATGCAATGTAAACGGAACGATGACTTCACGATATGTTATGAAAGGAAACCTGGAGCCATAAATAGAAATCATAATCATCCTTATTGCTGTCTTATCATGAACAACTCTCGTTGAAGCATCTCAAATCTCAATGCTGTCAGCAACTCTAACAGTCTCTGAATAAATAGACTTCTTACAATTAATAAGCACATTAACTGGATACCAATCATAATCATTTTTATGAAGCAAACTTAACTGCAATCGTTTTACTGGTCTTTCCCTATTTCATTGTCTTTTCATCTAATAACTGTCCTAATTAAGGTAAATCCTTTGCATTGATTGCTATTACCTAAGC
This sequence comes from Tetranychus piercei, assembly GCA_036759885.1. Lineage (NCBI taxonomy): Eukaryota > Metazoa > Arthropoda > Arachnida > Trombidiformes > Tetranychidae > Tetranychus > Tetranychus piercei. The sequence continues at coordinate 2,894,378 of CM071877.1, forward strand.
ACATATCAACTATATCTTTAATAATTAGGTTGACGTGTTGACTGTCTTTGTAGACATGAAGGATTGTAACCATGGACCTAATTTCTGATGATTATTATTTGATTTACCCATTGATTTTGAACTCCAATATTTGATTGGAGATCTTAACTCTCATAATATTTCTCAATCAAACATGTAAACAATTGGATTGACACACCAATGCCAATTTATTACAACAATTAAGTTAGAATAACCTTAAACGCAGATTAGTAATTTGATTTTCAAGTTAATCTACTTTCAAAATGGAGCATTTAATTTCATTTGAAAACCAAAAATAGTCTTTATTGACAATTTGGTACCAATTGTTACAGTCAATAGAGATGGTATAAATGTAAAATGAATAGTGAAAGTTTAAAACAAAAGCCTTGTCTGAATTTTACAATACAATCAATTTAAGCTCTAAATTGCGGAAATAATGAAGCCTGTCAGTTGAGTTCAACTTAATCCACAATTTAGTCAATTATTTTTATAATTAAAGGTTTAAGGAAATATTAACTCTTATTGATTTGAAATTTACTTGATTCATAATACTTTCAAAATAACTTTTCAGGAGGATTCAAGCATGAGATTATCCAGACAAAAGCAAATAAAGATTGAAAAACGTTTATTTTTTCCATAATCTTTGAGCATCTACGGATTATTATGAAATAGAGCAATTGGATCATCTTGAAAAGTCACTAGTTTGGAATAGTTATTCAAATCTATTCTGAATCTTCATGGAAAGAGTCCCACGAAGACATTTTAAAGCTGCATTTCAGGAGAATCCCAATCGATTTACTGAATTTGTAGAACTACCGGAGAACTAGTAAAAGAATAGGATTTCTTCATGATCCACTTAGCTTATTTTAAGCTTTTATTTTGTACAAATATTTAATAACTTTTGTGTAAAAATTAGCTAAAATTATCCTACTTTATTTATAAATTGTAACTCTTTTGGTTGATATCATTACATCTTTTATCTTGTTTACCTTCAAATGAGACAGTTAATCAAATTTTATTAAATCAATGCATATTATGCTGATTATGAGTTCAAGTGATCAAATGGAAATCTGACAATTGTCAGTTTATCATATTTAATACTCAATTAGAGCGATTATAAGGCAAATTAATGGATTTACAGTTGAGTTTGCATTTAATACTTCGGTTGAAGATTGGAAAAAGGCTTTAAAAGGAATTGATCTTTTCATTGATGATCAATGTTAATCTGTCATTGAAAATTATTGATTGTTATTGATTAAACAAGATACAAAAACAACATATTGCAAAAATACAATGTACCAATTACCACAATCGTTTTAAACAAAAGATACAATTAGCCTCTAATAACTTTTGTTATTAGACTGTTTTACAATTAGGAGCAACAATTATGCAGGCATATTAACCAACTAGTTTCATTTAAATTGGTGTTTTGGCGAAAAGCAAAGTAAAGCAGAGCAAATCATTGAATACATTACATTAAATGTTTTGATTGACTAGAAATGTCAATTCTCTTACTAAATTTTTAATCTGTTAATTCTAATTGTTAAACAAGTCAATAATTGATTGATAAAATAGATTCTGATCTATTATTGTTGGTGCTTATTCAATTCAAAAAGTTATCTTTTCAATATCTGAATGAATTTTTATTCCACTTCTACTAAAATGCCGTTAGATTAACCTTCATTTTTCATTTTTATTTTTCAATTGTTGAATTACATTCGATTCTTTGTTTTGATTTAATTATTCGCTTTTTAATTGATACTGATAAAGCTGAATTAATATGATTTTAACTTGTTGCTTCCGATTGCAAAGTGTCTTGGTTAAATCAAGAGTTGTCATTATGGGTGAGTTAATTCAGATGGAAAATGATTTAGTCGATTCATTTTATTTTTTTCCGCAGCTTCGATGCTAAGAGATACTATGCTTGATCTTGAAAAATTGAACAATGATTAATTACATTAGTTCCATTGGATTCAGAAGCAACTATGAACAATTGAACGAAAAAAATCAAGTTTGATGAGCGATTATATTCAATGACAATAATTTGTGATGAGATTACATTTTAAAACGTTTATCCCCTCCCTCGTACTTATGCAAATATAAAATCTCAAATGTCAATATTGCAAACTAGAATTTAACACTTATCTAAATAACGTCCAACGAAGCTAATTTTTTCAAGTGTTGACGAATAATGGAGTTTTAAGGACTAGTACTTTATTGTCTTGAATTGGAATATCAAGCCCCAACGAGCATAATTTAAGTTGAGTGAAGGAAGAATCCGTGGCATCGGAAAGTTTTCATTTCAAGGTAGTCACAAAATTGAGCAAATTTATGAGTTCTTTTCTAATAATTCATAAATATTTATAGATATAATTGTAATTTGTTTCCAATTACAAGTGTGATCACAGCGAGTGAAAAAATGAAATGAAATGGAGAAGGGAAAAGGAAACAAGGGAATTAAATTTCCTGATCGTTTTGACAAAATATGGCGATGAATCCATGAATTTATGAATATATTTTGTTTTATGAGCAAATTTGATCCGATTTTAACAGCTGCTTTGATGTAGCTAGAGTCAAAAACACCAAACCAAGGCACCCGAACGAACAATAGTTACTTTTCAGTTGAACTAAAGATAAAATTTCAAAGTATTTGAGAGGCGAAAATAAAGTTAGAATGCGCCAGTTTTCAAGGCAAAAGATAATCAAGAGGAACTGTACTAGGCTCAGGAGTCAAGTTAAATATTATAACAAAAAGACCGAAAAGTAATATTGATATATGCTCAAAAACAAATAGTATAAAGCACTCTATCGCAAAGCGGAATAGTATCGCAAAGTATAAAGCAACAGCAAGAAGAACTAGAAATACAAATAAACAATTCGTTAAATCTTCTTCTCGTTCAAACTCATCGCGTCGTTCACGTTGTCTGGCAAGCTCAGTGTGCCTGGGCCTTGATCTGATTCGATATCTTGCTGTAAATAAAAAAGAAAGTTGTAGATTAGTTTTAAATATACAAAATTTAACCTTCGTTGTTTATAAATAGATACAAGAAGTTTCAAACCTGGAGGTGTAGGTGGATGTTCAATGTTACCTCTTTGGTTAATTCTGTTTAGCCATGAGGCAAAGTTTGTAAAAGATAAACGATTGGAAAGTTTTGTTAAATTGACCAATACTTGACCAACAGCAGTTTTGGGACGGAATGGGCATGTAGCAACGTGTTGAGCTAAATCCTCTAATTTAACAGTTGTTTGACAGCCTTTTTCCTTATAATCACAAAAAATCAGCAATCGACCCAGAATGTTTATCACAAAAATTGGTGGCCTTGTAAGAGTGTCATAACTTTCGATTGGAAGCTGATCTAGTGGACAAGTTTTATGCCTTTGTAACCATTCATAAAGGCATTCTCGACAGTAAGTATGGCGACATTTAGTTGTGACGGGATCTCGAAAGACATTCATACATATTGGACAGGTGATGTCCTCCGCAAGGACACCCAAATCAGAAAACCTTTTCAAATCATATCCCATGGCGCCAAGAAATATTAAAAAAGAGGATCTAGAGATAATCAGATTAGAAAGATTGATTAATAGAAAGAAAAAATAATGAAAAAAGTGAATGTAAAGACAGTAAAAAGATAATTCAATGATAAAAAGATGAAAGCAAAAATAAACAAACTCTTACTTAGGCTTAAGTTAACGGAACAGAACTTTGCACAGAGACTATTATTGATATTGACTCCAAATCATTTGCTTGGTGAACTTAAATATAAACACAAAGAAAAAGTCGGATTCAAACCCAAATTGACTTAATTGCTAAAATTATTTTAAAATTGTCAACAGTTGATTCAAGACGAAAGAGCTTTTCAAATTGTAGCTTCAAATTACCTAAGAGCCATCTTGGGGAATGAATTATAAACTTATACTATAACTGGTTTGGTTAAAAATTCAAAACTTCTTAATTGTGTTTAATATGATTTAATAAAATTATTAATAATTTCAAGCAGATTAATTTCCAGTTCCCATAAATTATGAGCTTGTATTTTCAAGTTAAGAAACCTTCAATTTGAAATTTAACATAGATTTTGACTGCTCGCATCAAAAACATTAAGTTTGTCAATGAATGTCATCGCTAAATATTTCTTAAACTGTGCTTTTGCTTCTTGATATCAATTGCTTTTACTGAACTCACATCGTTGAAAGGTGACACCTTTTAACATCATACCATAAATTAAATCCCGTACATTAATCACTTATTAATAAGTTCGACATTCTCACAACTTAGAATATTAGCTTTATGATAAACTGTTCCTAATTTTTAGCTGATTCTTTCTTGTCTTTACCAAATAAGTTTACCAAATTTGTCAAAAATTATGAAAGAATTGAAGTTACTCCGAAGTAACTGCGTTCTGATAAAAAGGATTGTTTTTATATTCTTAATTGCTTTGTTCCTAATTTTTTTAACTTTGTATAATTCATCTTTGTAAATTACTTTGATGATTAATTGAACTGCTTGATATTTATATGATGATTAACTAACATTGTAAGACAATAACATTTCATACTGTTAACTGAATAGTTCAGATTCATACTGATATTGCAACTAACTACTACATATATAATAATTAAACTGAAAAATCTATTAAAAGTCAATCTTAAAATTTCATATCTATTCGCTGTTAGTTTTAAGGCAATGAGAATGGATCTCACAGAAAACTTTAACTTTATCTCAGTGTCTATTGACCTTATTTATTGAACAAATAAAAGACTTTGAAAACTGTTAATTAAGAAGTGTATTGAATTGAAATTCAAATTTAAGGACGTATTACAATTTTTCGAGAGCTTTTAGATTTGATTTGTTATTCAAGGCACTTTAATATCAGCATTTTTTGTTATTATATCCAAACATCCTTAGAAGTAGTTATATTGGCATTCGTAAGGAAAGCTTCTAGATCGGATAGAACGATGTCCGTATTTAGCTCCTCGGGTAAACACATTAAATCCATCGCATCAGTTTCAAGATCCATATTAGTTATGGACAAACTGTCTAAACCAAGGTCGTCGGCGTTTTGTAAATCATTAGGAGTATAAGGAAGATCAAGATTATGGCTTAGACCTAGACCTGAGTCAGCACTTTCTTGTCGAGAATGGTCTAAAATAATTGCATCGCTTCCACTCAGGAAGGGATCAATATTTGTTGTGAAGTTTTTCTGTTGATTTTGAATTTCAGCAGCCCGCTGCCTCAATTTCTCTCTTTCATCTGTTAATTCCTTAACACGACGGAGAGCTAATTCTTGTTGAATTTGTTGTTGGAGCTGCGCCTGTAACTGTGGTAGTGGTAATGGTAATGGTTGTGTTTGGGGTGTCTGTTGCTGTGGCTGTGGTTGTGGTTGAGACTGTTGTTGTTGTTGCTGCTGCTGCTGCTGCTGCTGTTGTTGTTGCTGCTGCTGTTGTTGTTGAAGCTGCACCTGTAACTGCGGTAAAGTTTGTGGTAGTTGTTGTGGCTGTGGTTGTGGTTGTGGTTGAGGTTGAGGTTGTGGTTGTGGTTGCGGTTGTGGTTGCTGCGGCTGTTGTTGCGGCTGCTGAGGTTGCTGCTGGGGTTGAGGTTGAGGTTGAAGTTGGGTCTGTTGCTGAGATGATGGTTGTGGTTGTGGTAGTGGTGGGGGTGGTTGTTGTTGTTGTGGCTGTGGTTGTTGTTGTTGCTGTTGTTGTTGTTGCTGTTGTTGTTGTTGCTGCTGCTGCTGTTGTTGCTGTTGTTGTTGTTGAAGTTGCATTTCAAGCTGTAAAGCTTCATTTCTAAGTCTGAAGGCAGTTAGCCGAGGATCTTCCCAAGTAGTTGTTCTAGAAATATGATTTATGTAATATGGTTTGCCTGTTTTTGCTTCAAAGGCCATTTGCCACCCTTCGGGTAGTTTGTCGAAATCGTAACCGCGAGGCTGTGGGGCAACTGCAAAAGTTGCTTGAAGTGTGGCAGGAGAAGAGTGAGCACGAAAATGATTGATCGTGATTCCGGGACGAGGGTTAGGGTTACACAGAGTTGGTGTAGAGTCCAAACTTGTTGCATCCAAACTTGACTCACGGCTATGTGAAGCCGATTTAGATCCTTTCTCAGGTGGTGTAAAAAAAGATGCTGGTAAGTCACGTTGGCGCATTGGTTTACTTAAAGGCACGCGACCATCCTTGGGACCTATGGCCGCTCTAAATAATTCATCTAAATTGTGATTGGCATCTTCATTCAATCTAACAATATGATTAGATTTGTGGTTTCCTGCCATTTTACACCTTAGTAGCTAGTTTATGTTTCGTTGTCTATGGCAAAAAGCAGCTTCACAACCACTGTTTCTCTCTTCAACCTTTAAAACATGAAAAAAAAGAAAGAAAAAAGAAAAAGAAGCATAAATGAAACAATATCTGAAATAAACAACTGAAAATAATTTACAAAACTTAAAATAAATAATAATGATTATTATTGCCGAGAAAACAAAAAAAAATAAATAAATAAAATCACAAAAATAATTGTAAAATAAAAAGTAAGGTTGATTACTTTGGTTACTTTGAAGGGCACCAAAGAATCAAAAGAGTAGTAGTGAACAACTTCATCGAAACGCTACCTGGTGTCAAAAATTTCATTTATACCTGTAACTTTTCTTTCATCTTCATCATCTTCTCTTTCTCCTTCAGATTTCCTCCCTCTTTCTTTTTATCCTTCTCTTGCCTCATCATCATCATCTTTCTTAGCCTCTGAAAAGGTATGCAGGGTGCCCTTGTTAGCCCTGGCCTGGACCAGGCAAATCTTTCATCTCTCTCCTCTTTCCCGGTCAGGTTTTATTCCCTCTCTCTTTATCTACCTTTGCATTTTCATCATCATTCACTTCAATCTTTCTTTCTCTTCTCTCTTTCTCTAGTTACTTCAATCATCATTTTTAAATTGCTGATTCTCTTCATTTTCAACCAATATTCTTCTCAAGATCCTCTCTTTCTCTCTGGTAAGTCAAAAAAAGGTAAAAAAAGATTTCTCTTTCTTTTCCTTTCTCCTATCTCTTTCTCATCTCTCTTTTTCCCTCTATCAATAAAGATCATAGTTATATTCTGGTTGATTTGATGGTTATGAGGAGGAGGAGTGTAATAGTGTTGATAATAATCATCGGTCTGATGATCAAGTTTATCTGTTTCATTCAAGTAATTTTTTCATTACCATTACATCCAATCAATAGGTTTGTTTGTTTATTTTATTTGCCTCGTTTTTTAGCCTTTTCATTATTCTCTTTCTCTTTCTCTTTCTTTTTATAAATCGCAGAAGAACGCTAATTTCTGAACAATTGAAATTGAATGAGTTTTCTCAAATTTTTCTCAAATCTTTTCAATACCTGATCCCTGATCATCCATGTCATTAGTTAATCATTTAACTTTTCTCATCTTTTCTTTTCATCCTCACAGCTCTTCATCTTTTCATGGTTTACTATTATCTTTCAACGGTGGTCCCTTATGGATTCAAGTAAAACCACTTCTCATGACAAATGGATGAAATGCATGATTTTACTTGGTGTGAAAAAGGTAAACACAAATTCCAAATAACTGGACACTTAAATGGAGAAATGGAATTTTATTTCATTAAAAAATGAAACAATCAGCTTTGTTTTATTAGTTTCACCATCCTTTTTGGACAACCAAATACTTAAAATGATTGTCACCCTCTAATTAGTTCTATTGTTTAACCAATTTGTACTCTTTATGGGGTTAAACACAAAGGTTGAAGACCATAGAGGATCATTTCACTTCCGATTGTAAATGACCGCTAACCTTGAAATTTTCTCTTTTTCAGTCAATTTCTTATGAAGTATGTAAAATCATTCCTTTTCCTTTCCTCAGATCTTTCAACTTTTCAAGAAACTTTAAAGATCAATTATAAAACTTCCGGCTATTAACTCAAAGATCAAAAGCAACTTATCAATGGCTATCACCTTTGCAGTTTGGTATGTCAGACACCATAAAGATCACATAAAAGCAAAGGCATGATTTATCAAGTCGAAGCAAAAAGAAGGTATATCCAATTAAGCTCATCAATGGTGGCTCATGTTAGCTCTATAAATTTAAATTACTCGTATGTTTTTCTTTGTAAACATGATTATCTCAATGAAACAAGCAATTGAAAATATATTGGCAAAATTAAGGCAACAGATTATGTATTACAGATTCAAGTTTGATCAACCTTAACCTGGATTGCAGTGAAAAAAGCTAAAAATTTATGAACCTTTTTCATAAATCTTGTTAGATCAAACTTTTTACTTTTTGTACATATTTGAAACCAATTTTACTATTTACATCATTTACTTTGCTTAGTTGTTTTTGTTTTTGTTGTTTTCAAATCGTAACAATTAGCATTCACACTTGAAAACCCAACATTAATCTAGATTAACTCAATTTCATTTCAATTTATCCTGTTTAATCATTATTGATGATCGTTATTTGCATAACAAATTGAATATAAGGTGGTCACCATTGAATACATTCATAATCATAAACAATTAACTTTCATGTCATTTAACAACCCAACAATTACAATCCTTTTTTTAATAGGTTAAAACAAGCCCATTTTATTGGTAACAATTCAATTGGAATGTCACATCAAGTAAACTCGTGTAATAATCCATAGCTTGAATGTAAGTTTACACCTTTAATTTTGTGAGTCCTGAACTAGATTGCGGACAATTTAAAGAAACCAAAAGCCGTCTTTTCTGTTAATTCAGATATCATGTGATTCAGATGACCTTCGATATAGCGTCGAAAAGTGATAGATAATGAAAACTGGTCTCACATCTCATCATTGAATTTTCTCATCATTCTCTCTCACTCTCGCATGCACATTTTCCTTGTTTAAAAGTTTGAATTAACTTTCGAAATCACTTAATGCATAAACATCAACAATTATCATTTAACTTGTTATTTCATTATATTCAATTATCCACAGATTTAACTTACTACTCATGAGTCCAAAGAGGATATATGATGATGCTCCAAAATATTTGGTCCCTCCAGATGATCCAGTCTTAATCCAATCTATTCAGGAAACTCGTGATTTATTGGAGAACCATTTCAATTCAGTGGATTTATCCTCACTTTACTTACCTAATGATGTTGATAAATTACGTTCATGTGATTTTGAGGTTCGTCGCTATTTATTTCAAACAAATTTAAATGTTAACCAAGCCGTTCAAATGATCAAGGATCGATTAACATGGAGGAAGGAGATGTCATTGGATACTTTACGATATCAAAAGTTTCCGATTGAATTTTATCAATCAGGTGGTATTTTTGAGTTTAAGGTAAGAATCAATTCATTCTTAAACATTTATCTGATTACTGAAAATCTCAACCAATTGTTTGGTTAAAATCACCTGTTGCTTTGCCATAGACTAAACATCAATACTTCAATAGTAAATCTTATTTTACAATTTTATCATCAGATTATTCAATAGTAACTGCAAAACAATATTTTACAGTTTATTAATTAACTGTACTGTAAGTTAAAAGCCATTGATAAAAACCATAAGGTAAAACAATCAATTAGCAATTACTGATTGATAGGTGAAAACAAGTGTATGTATACGCATTGATGTTATACGATCTTTACATTGCCATGTCCATAATACCTGATGATCGTCACTGATCATTTTGTTTGATTGTTAAAAATTGATTTTTCCCTTTCACCGATTATGATTAATAAACATCAGCCAAAATTAATTGAATGAAACAAAAAATGGCTATAGATAATAGTTAAAACGATTAAAATAATAATATTAATATTAAAAAATGATAATAATAATGATAACATTTAAAAAAACAGGGAAACAAGTTGAAATAGCTTTAAGGGTCAAGTCAAGTGTGTAATTAATTTAATGATGAAACAAACCATTCAACAACAAAATCAACTAACTAACTATTTCTCAATCAGCCAGTTCACTCATTAAATACTAATATTATCAAGCTAAGAGAGTAACTAAACTAAAGGAGAAGAAGTTGAAAGATGAAATAACCTTTTTCCTTTTCATCATTTCTCCTTCTAATTTTGCTTACAGACAACAAGGTATATACCTTGACCTGAGAAAGACCTTTCAAATGTCTTCCAAAAAACACTATTTTTCAAGCAAACAAACTAAAATATCAAAAGCTGTATTTACCTTTAAACTCACAACAAATATATTTTTATGTATATTATGGTGTACATACAACGATATTTTTGTTGAAAGTAACCTTTTCATCTTGATGTTGTTGACCTAAGGTTAAAAAGGACCCAATAAAGTGAAAGGACCAAAAATAAGGCCTTTTACTTTTTGTTATATTTCGCTTTTTCATTCTACATCATCATCTTTTCTGGTTCTTTCTTCTTCTTCTTTTCTTTCTTTAAACTTACCAGCCTTTTACCTTTTTTTGTTGTAAGACTTGTAGGTTACAAGGCCAAATCTAGGACCACTTTGCATTGCACGGTTAAATGATTTTTTGGCAGACATAATGATTTATGACCCTTTCCTTTTAAGTATATGTACCTGGATCTTGATTCAAACGTCTCCAAATAAGTTAATCGCAAAATTAGAGGTTGATTAGTAAGTAACAGAGCAACAAAACAAAAAAGTAGTAGCCATAGATTGAATAAAATTATTTTTTGGCTCTTTCAACGGTCAAACCTGATTTTTAAGCTTCTCATTATCGCTACCATTAACGCACATATTATTGTTGTTCGATCACTCTACTTCTATTTAGGAATCATAAATTAACGAAGCGATTTTCATTAGGCATTTGGGAATATTGACTATCTCACTGTCCAATCTGTTAAACTGCAATCCATCAGTTGAAATTGTTTTTCCAAATCAATTCATGATCAACAATTGAACATTTATTTGTTTAATTTTCACCAAATGTCAATGTTGTCACATCTCTGTGTATAGATAATGAAACATTTTAACAGCTAACTATACAAGGGATTTGTTGTCTGTATCGTTTCGTGTCGCAATGATTAATACTGAAAGTCTTGAAATAATCTTGAATCCAGTCAAACCTTTTAACCATGTAATAACATTAGATAAATAAGTATTCAGTTTGTGTGTAAGATTAACTTTAAATTATGTTGCCTTTTTGCTTCTTTTCTTGTTGCTTAACTTTGACAACCTTAACTATAACTTAATTAAACTCTTTCACTTCTTGGCCTCAAGCAATCTTTGAATGTTGATCATGAACAATTCAAAAGCTAAAAAAGATGGCAAAAGAAACACACACATACAACCATGAAAATTGAAAACTTCACTGGGTATTTCCCATATCAGATAATCTTAATAATTTTTCTTCTTTCACTCTCTATACCTTGTTAGTTGGTTTTAATTTGCACATCCATACATAAATACTATGTAGTAACTATCATAATACAAATATAATAAAACGAATCGTTTCAAGGTAAGCCTTTCATTTACTGCTTAACTGATTACATTGAACATCAATGATTATTGTTTTGTAATTCTATCTTCGTTAGCTTATTATTTTTATTACTAACCAATTAATCAAGATATTGATAAATATTATCTAATTTTCTCTCCTAAAGGCCTTTTATGATGATTATTATATAAAATTGTTCAATCAATGATACTGAAAAAAAGAAAGGTTGAGAATCGGAAAAAAGCATTCACAATTGATTAATGATTACCAATAATGCTATAGCAAGACAACATTAAACATTTTCATGTTTATCTCAATCATCTAAACATCACAACATCGATTAGTATTGCTAATTGTTTACGATTAAACCAGAAATGTCTTCAATTGTTCACTTGGATAAAAAAACATTTTTCATTGATGTAGCAATGCAATTGTAAACGGAAATCTTAATTTTAATAAGCTGATCTTATTCATCTACAAAGAGTTGAATCAACAGTTGATAATCAGCATTTTTAAAGCAAACAATTTCAGTCTATCAAGTATTTAAAACTGTAGTTTTAAAATGGTTTGAATTTGAAAAGCTGGGTTTATTTTGGGTTTGCACTGTGATTTTATAACCCAATCATTTGTTTCCATTGAATTTTCCGAACTTTGATTAAATCATTATCTCTAATTATTATTTCATTTCTTATCTTGTTAATTGTCTTTAGCATGATAATGATGGTGATCCGGTTTTATACGTGCGAAGCAAGTTCAATGTTAACATTGAAATATTGTCTAAACCTTTACGTCAATTTTTAATCTTCTTCATGGATAAAATGGATCAACGATTTTCTCGTGAACGATCTTGGGGATTGGTATTTGATGCTCAAGGCTTTGGATGGCACAATATTGATTTTGACTTTCTACATCTAATTATCAAGATATTGAAATATTACATGCCCTGGTCGGTTAAATATGTTATCATCTACGAGATTCCCTGGTTTCTTGAATCAATCTGGAAAGGAGTTCAACATTTTATACCCGAAGATGGTAAACGTCTAATCAGGGTTTACAATAAGAAGACAATCGGTGAAACAATTGATCCAATGAACATGCCTCAAATTATTGGTGGTTTATCCAAAGAGAATCATATTTTCATTCCTGAAGGAGTTGAACCAGCTACAGTTATCGGTAAAATTGAACTTGGTTTAAATGACGAGGAAGTTAATCGTATTAAGAAACATCTTGCCAAATTGGATAAAGAAATGGGTGAATTAATTAAAGTATGAAAAGGAAAATCAAGAAAAGGATCAATTTACTCTCGCATTTCACTTGTTAACAACTGTCTTAACTTATTACATTTTCGTTTGCAATTGGCTTGTTTGGATTTTTTACAATTGTTATTTGACGTTTCTTTCTTTCTTCGTTTCTTATTCATTCAACTCTCATTTACTCTCCTCACTTTGCTTGATTAAAATATTTTCTCACACAAATGAAAGTATCCTGACCAATGACCACGATAGCTGATGGTTTGACTTTTTAAAATGAGTAGTCTGACCCAAGGTGAGGTTTCATTCTGGTTTGGTCAACTTTAATACTTTGTTTTTTTTCAATGTTTCAGTATTTTCAAACTCTTATTTTAATAGGTGTGGTGAAAATTCATCAAATTTTGTGAGAAAACTTAATAGTAACCATGTAATTAATCATAACTGATAGTTTAAGGTTGATTATTTTGCTCTCTTTTTATTGAAAAAAATGAACTTTGATTCTGGTTTCTTTCAAATCTCATTGTCAATTTTGAAATCAAAGATGGTTAAGCAAGGAGTGTTGATATAAAAATGAAAGCGTTTCACTTAACCACACACTAACCAAGATAAAGCCATATTTTGCAATGGTTTTCACATAACAGACCGTTAATGATGTAAAGTCAAATCTTCTTAAATCTCAGAGATAATTATATCACAATAATGAATTGACATTGAAGAGGCACATAATAACAGTATTCATGGTAAATCAAATGGTTTGTGTGATTTGATTGTTTCAATTATCAGAATTGTCCAAGTGAAAAAGGATATGTTGTCTATGTTGATACAAAATAGTTATTAGTAATATTTTATTGCTCTCAGCCTGATAGTTGATTAACTAATCACATTATCAATACATTATTACACCGATACATAAACGGAAAATACGTGACAGCAATTCTAGCCATGTTAACGCCGGTTTTGATTACTAATCAGCTAAATAGTTGGGGAAGACTTTTTCACCACTTTTACCAATATTTAAAGGGATTTTTTCCCACATTTTTCATCATTTTTCAGATATGATCAGTATTAACTTTCCGATTATTAAGAGTTGAGTTTCGAAACGTGTTGAACAATGATGAAAAAGTGTCAAAATGGGTGTGAAAATTATCATTCTTAATACATTTGATACAAAAATTCATTGGGATCGGATTTTAGCCAATAGGTGTAGTGATTTAGCTAGAAACATTTGCAATTAAAGTTTGATTGTTTAGATACATTTGATTCGATTTGAGCATAAGATACGCAAATCATTTGTAACTTGTTTTACAGGTCTGTGTTGTTGTGTACCTTGTTAACTATTAACCTATGATTTGTTTCCCTTTCAACTTACCTCAGAACCGTGAACAATGAATGGAAAATAATATGAATTTCGATGCATAGTTATTTGCAATCTAATTGAATCTAAATTATTCAATAGATCAAATGAGATTGAATAGATTATCAACTTTTCTTTGAAGTTATTTTCATTTTGCTTTTATTTGGTCCCCGTTTGACTTTGGCTTCAGCTCTGGGTCTTTAGTAAGAAAATGAGGCTTAATTGAATCAAGAAGTTGTTCGTGATAATTGATACTTAGCTTCCAAGCTCCATATGGGTTAATTTAATTAGTGTATATTATTTGGCTGATTGTCCATTGAAAACAAAGGTTTGTAAAACATTGATGTGTGGCTTTATTAGCCATTTTTAATGAGTCTGATTTGTAAGTGATTTTTAATGGTTTTAAACGTTAAAAGATATGAAAGATCTAACCATCTGATTGAACCATTGGGTGTATGGAGTATTGGAATGCCCTTTGAATGACTGAATGAATGAAAAATTGGTTGCTTTGAGTTAAATTTAATTAAAAAATAAAGAATCACTAAACGCTAAGAAATTTAATTCATAAATCTTATCTTGCGCTATCTAGTGAGCTTGCAACTAAATAAATATTTCACGTGATGAAAGTAATTGAAATTTGTAAGTGTGATTATGTTAATTAATTTCATCCTAACTGTTTATCAAATTCAAATTTATTCAACAAGTTTGTTTAAACCTGAAATGTCACAGTTTAATGGGATTCTAAACTTTTCCAAATTCATCAGCAATACTATGAACAGTGTTGCTTTGAATGAGGATGGAAAAAAGTGTTTGAAAATTGTCTTGGAAATAATACTTACAATGGAAATCAAACTTGGAAATGGTTAAAATTTTCATAATTACCAATTTAATCAATTGGTTAACCAGACACAATCATGAAATATGAATTCTTCATGATTTGAAACGCTGACTATTCACTGTCAATCACACAGAGAAACCAATGCCAGAGAAGCTGCTTAATAAATATGTAGCTCATTCATAATCATTATCCGTTTTTTTCCTGGAAAGAAATCCAATTTTAGCATCACTTAAGATCCACTCCCTAAATCCTCATGACTTTAATTTCTTCTACTTTCCTTATCTTCCTCCTCCTCATGCTTATCAACATAATCATCATCTTCGTCTTTATTTTCATAACACATCTGTATGTTCAGTTGATATTAACAAAATTATTTTTCACCAATCTCAAGATTGTTGACTTGCGATCTTATGTTATGTCTCTGACTCTGACTGTTTGAATTACAATTAAATCACTTCCTCATTATGATTCCAAATAACATTTCGACTCCATCTTCAACTAAACTTGATGTGAATTTGAATCAAGATTGCTGGCGAATTATTTGTGATTTACTTGACTATCGTTCACTTTTACGTTCTCGTCTGGTTTGCTCTTCTTGGTGTGAAATGATTACCTCCATCGTAAACACAACTAAATCTTCACTGGCCATTTTTGGTCCCAGTCCAGAGTCTCATCGTCGTCGAAGTCAATTACCAATTGGACGTGCAAACTGCAATTTTAATCATCACCAAATTCACCCTAATGACCGGTTAACCATTAAATCTATCAACAGTTGGTCTCATTGGCGGTCTCACAGCGATTCAATGATAAATTCGTTGAGCAACTTGTTACCTTCCCTCCGTGTTTTAATGTTGGATTGTTTTGGTTTTTGGTTGACAGCTGATCAATGGAGACTACTAGGGAGTTCATTGACATCACTTGAACATTTAAATGTCCTTAATTGTACTCGTTTAGACGAAATTGTCCACTTTAAAGGCCCACCATCTTTAGTTCATTTTGAAATTCATCATTGTTTTTTTGTCGATCCCAAAAAGATGGACAAATTTTTAATTTCAAATCAATCAATTACATCTTTAATTTTCCAAGGCTCAGAAGACTTGGAAATCAATCTTACTTTTTGTCCATCTCTTGTTAATCAATTATCATCAGTTTCTCTAATTGGCTCCTATTTGGGAACCACTTTCATAACCAATTTAACAACAACTGTACGAAACAATGCTACTTCATCATTAACTGTTCTTCGAGTATCTTTTGTCACCAACAAGCAATTGGCATTAATATGCTCAGCATTAGCTCATTCATTGCAAATATTTGAATTCTGGTCTAATATCGTTGAAATACGTAATCTGAGTGAATTAACATCTCTTCAACAATTAACCTTTTCCTGTACTGGAACACGATCTTCAAATTTTAATCAAGACTTGTCACTGATGACCCAAGGAACACCATCTTTAGTATGTTTAGCCATAAAATGTCCATTCATTGATGACACTTCAACTTCAATCATAACAATAAACTGTCCATCAATTGTTTCGCTACGTTTAATTGGATGTAATTTACGGAAAACAAGTTCTATTTCTTTGCGACATTTAACTCGACTCAAATCATTGGAATTTATTGAAATAACAAATACTAAAATCGATTGTACTGGTTTGAATGAGTTCCTAGACAAGATGAGCTCAACTCGTCTTCTCTCACTTTTAAATAATTTTAATTTATCATCAAATCATCTTCAACAATTATCATCTAATTTTCTAAAAACTAGTGCGATAATAGAGATCACAATGGATGGTCTTAACACAGAATCTTTTGAAATGATAAACCATCCACAATCAAATAAACCACCTGAACGTATTATTATCACTGGAGAAGCTAATTATGAGCGATTTAATTTTGTACTACCAATGCCAATTATACCAAGAATGTAAATCAGGCTGTATGCATGATCAGACTGGTCATAATCACAAATCAAATTAATGAAGATTTTACAAATAACTATATAAATCATAAAGTATCATTTTATTTATAATAACTAACGTAAGAAGATACACAAAATTTAAATGTTGGACATAATGCAATGTGACAAAGATGATCAACTTTTCCACTAATTTCACTAAAATCACTCAATACATGGAGGGCATATACACGTGTAACTAATGGTGGACTATCAGTCAATTTAGCTCGTTCTTGGAGTAAGTGAACTAAACCTTATTGATAGTCAGCGTGATAATGAGATATGAAAATGACATTTAAATTAGCAAGTTTATCCTTGTAGTCTGGTCTGTAGAAGCGATAAAATGTTCATTTTGCAGTCGAAAACTTTTTTTAATTAACTTTTAAATTTATTAACAAACAATGGAATGATAGTCAAAATAAAGTCGACTAAAGGCGGAAAAAATTAATCAGCCTTAGGACTAATTAGAAAGCTACTTTAAAAATCGGATGGAGTTAATGCAAATTTTATTCACTCGACTTCTTTCCTGTTCCAGACAACATTGATTGCTTGTACTGTTCGCATCTTTCTTTGGCCGCGATAACATTTTCATCATGGTTTTCCACTTGAACTGACATGCTTTGCTATAAAAAATAGAAAAAAATCAGACTAGAAAGTTTTTAAATCCAATACTCACAAAAATCGGAGCAAGCGCTGGACTCATTTTACCCCGAGCCATTGCTCTGGAAACAAATTGAAGAAGAACATCTCCGAAATCAATTTCCCTTTCCAAATGCTCTAAATTGTCGACCTCTGGATCAATGTCACCATTGCGAATTTTAATTAGATGATCGAGATAAACCTTAAGCATTCGCGTTTTCTTTTCTCTGGTCGTTCTCGATTGGTCAGCCTGAGTTTCGGCCTGTCCAGGGATAAGGCTTAGAGCGTAAAAGAATAAAGATAAATCATAGCTGCGAAATCCGTAGCCACAGTTATCATAGTCAATTATCATAACCCTTTCATCTAAAGAGTCAGAATTTTGTCGATCTAAAACATTTCCAAAATGTAAATCGTTATGACAGAATACTGTTGGTGACTTTATGTATTGAGCCATATCTCGAAGCCATTCGGCTGTTCCAACGTGATCATATTCCATTAATTGCTGAACCATAGGTCTGTATTCTGGTTCATAGCAAGCAGGAATCAAAGGGTTTTTTTCTTGGGCAAGCTTGAAAAACTTTTCACCCATTTTGAGCACTGTCCAGGAATCCTTCGAAATTGGCATTTCAAACTGATGGATTTCAGCAATTTTTCGTGTTATACAATCAACTAGCTCCGTATTGTGCCATGCCGCAGGAGTAAATTTTATGCTCTGAATAAACAGAAAAAAGATTGATTATAATTTTAATACATACCATTTTTAAACAGTTGACAAATGGCTGAAACAGTTGTCATGAACTAACCTCGATATAATGTTCAATTCTACCTTCTTTAAAAACTCCATAAATTTTCGGAGCAAATCCTTTCTGGTAAAGTTTTTCCCCGATTAAGGGTAAAGCATCCATTGAAACAGTGATCAGGTCACTTTGATCACCAACAAATGAATTGCCATGCAAACGAACCACTACTTTGGCAGGAATATTAGCAGCTAATTCTGATTGCTTGGATGAGGTTAATTTCAAATTAGTGCAAGCATAGATGCGGTTACTACGTCCGTCTCTATTAACGAATCAAATAATGGTTCTATTAGTTTATAAACAAATTTGATTAATTCCGGCACTTACTCGATTGGTATTACAGTTATTTCATCCGGCTTTAGATCTTTCCATGGCCCAGCAATGAACTCACCGCACAATTGTCGACACTTGTCACGAATTTCATCATTAATATCAGATTCAACCAATTTGAATGATGTAAAATCTATTTGTTGTTCACTCATTGTAATATGGATATTTTTGTTATGCAAACAGATGTAGTCAAATACCAAAAAGACCGTCTTTTAATGATTCGGATATTTTTGTCTGCAGATCAAAGCTGTTTGAAGGAACAATCAAAGTAAATCATTTCTGTCCTCAGCTTCAAACCTTTTGAAGCTTCTCCCAAACCCAATAACCATATACAGGGTGTAACTTCCTGCGTAGAATCCAATTTTGGTTCGTTTTAATTTCTGTTTTGTTTATTTTCAATTCGAAATAGTGCCATATAATTGCGCATCTCTCGATCACTCCTTCCTACACAGACTTTAGCTATACCCTGTATAGTGAGATTGAGTATCACATTATTATTATATTATCGAGTGATATATTTTTAAAGTACGTTGTTGAGAAGCTTTCGCAAGCTATCAGACCCGGATTTGCATCTTTCATAAGATAAATCATTAAAATATATTAATCTGATCAAGATAATGATTGATGAACATCTCTTTTAATATTCAAGTTAAATAAACTGCAAACTTGCAATGCGTTTAGTTGAATAGATCTATCCAAGGGATTTCGATCTGCAATCCATCAGTTGAAATTGTTTTTCCAAATCAATTCATGATCAACAATTGAACATTTATTTGTTTAATTTTCACCAAATGTCAATGTTGTCACATCTCTGTGTATAGATAATGAAACATTTTAACAGCTAACTATACAAGGGATTTGTTGTCTGTATCGTTTCGGGTTGCAATGATTAATACTGAAAGTCATGAAATAATCTTGAATCCAGTCAAAACTTTTAACCATTTACAGTCGTCGTTCTTATGTCACTGTCTCATTGACGAAAGTTACTAACCAAATAGCGTTTTTCCTGCAAGATTTATACGAATTTGCATCTACTAACTATGATAAAAATCCAATGCTAATAAATTTTTGAACTAAAATGATCAAAATATGGTAAGTATGATATGATTGTTAATTACGACAAATCTTTGATTTGAAAAATCAGAAGAAGAAGACCTTTTCGATGAAATTTAGCAATAAGACTAGTCCCACGAAGTGACATTTTGAGAATAACGACTTTAATAACATTAGTTTGTGTGTAAGATATTATACGTCAAGATATTATTATTGTCATATTACCGTATTAATGATTTGCAATTATTCCAACTGGATTTTATCAAAAAATTGTTAAGATTACCTATTAACATAGTTGAGCTTTTTAATTTAAAAGATGCGATTCTAACCGGGGGACAATCCGAGACCATATCAGATAATCTTAATAATTTATCTTCTTTCACTTTCTAAACCTTGTAATTTGCCCATCCATGCATAAGCACTATGTGGTGATTATCATATAATAATATAAACACAATAAACTGAATTATTTCAAGGTAAGCCTTGCATATTCTGTTTGACTGATCACATTGAACATGTGATTCTATCTTCGTTAACTTATTTTTATTAATAGCCAATTAATCAATTGATAAATATTATGCAATTTTATCTCCTAAAAGCCTTTTATGATGATTATTATCTTGTCAATTGTCTTGATAATTATGGTGATCCGGTTCCAAAGCAAAGTGTGGAAGAGAGAATTAAGTAAGGCAGCGGCAATCTTCGAGCTAAAGATTCAGAATATAACTTTTCTTAGGAAAGAAGGACTCCCATGGGATAACTTCTTTCTAAGCATAATAGCAACTTTTTAACCATTTTTGCTCAACCCGTTATTTCAATTAACAATTTTCATCGTTTTCCATCATCCAATTGAGATATTTCTAAACATGACTAGTTCAAAGTAAGTTAAACATCTTTTTTCATCTTCATTCAATAATAAAATTTTCTCTTTTAGTATTCAACTGTCAATTCCTTGAGAAATGTTTTGACATATCTCGAGAGTTGTGGGGTAAACATTCCTGAATTAGTAAATCGAACTATCAACAATGCTATTATGCGTGTCACCAGTCAACTATCGAGCTTGGGCAGAATCAACGAGACCCATCTTCGAGAAGAAGTTACTTCTATGATGGAAGACATCATCATTGTCAATCTTTTGATCTTATCAGAATAAGTCCTGATAAGTCGCATCGTTGCTCGATGTTGGCCATCGCACTTTTTGTCAAATAAACTTCACGAAGGATATTTACTTAGTGACCATATGTTGGATTCCGAGGTAAAAAGTATTACAGTTATTTCATCCGGCTTTAGATCTTTCCATTGCCCAGCAATGAACTCACCGCACAATTGTCGACACTTGTCACGTATTTCATCATTAATATCAGATTCAACCAATTTGAATGATGTAAAATCTATTTGTTGTTCACTCATTGTAATATGGATATTTTTGTTATGCAAACAGATGTATTTGAACCTTGTCCTGATGTTGGTGCAGATGATGAAGCTGCTGATCCTGATCCTGATCCTTCTGATGAACCTGAGGCTGCTGATGAAGCTGCGGCTCCTGATCTTGCTGATGAACTTGAACCCTGTCCTGATGTTGGTGCAGATGATGATCTTGAACCTGCTGAACCTGAAGGTGCTGCTGCTGATCCGGAACCAGTTCCTGATTCTGATGATACTGCTGATCCATTATTTGATGCTGGTGCAGATGATGAAGCTGCTGATCCTGAATCTGATCCTGAGCCAGCGCCTGAGCCTGAAGATGCGTCAGCTCCTGAATCTGAACCTGAACCAACTCCTGAACCAGCACCTGAACCTTAACCTGAGCCAGCGCCCGAACCTGAACCTGAACCAGAATCAGAACCTGCTCCATGGGTAGAACTTGAGTCAGTGGGCGATGTTGAATGAGAACCTGAGCCAAGACCGTTAGTTTTCATCAGACCATCCATATTTATCTTCATTCCGCTTTTATCATTTTTTCCATGTGATGAAAATGAAAATAAACTGTTTGCATCGATTCCTTGCACTGCAATCAGTGCTGAGATAACTATGCACGAAATTAGTAGTTTTGTATTCATGTTGATTGTTTATTGATAGGAAATCAATTGATACTTTTTCATTGCCTGACTGCAGTTTTTATACCCTGATTCTAGTCAATTTGCATTTTGTTGAATTGCCGGCTGTGCCAACATTGATCTCATGAGCAAAAAAAGTTTTTAATTGGTACGAATTATTCATTAATATGAATATGAATGTTTTCTCATTTAAAGATCGCATAGAGGCCACTAGGCTAACTCTAATATTTATTTCTCATGTTTTGAATTACGAACAATAAGCGACACTAGTTAGGGCCAGCTAAATGTTTATTTCTTGATATAACAAACAACTAAACTCACCGTAAACAGACTCTATTCGACAGATCATGCCCAAAGTGATTATTATGCGTTCAAAAATCTGAAGCAATACCTTTGGAGACGAAGTTTTGAGTCCATTCTTGATCTAATAGCCGAAATCGAAGCATATTTTCACACCAGTCAGTAACTTAGTACAAGTCCGAAATTAATGAATTATTGACTTAATATCAACGTCTTATAGGTGCTCAAAGCAATTATTTGAAATGGAAAAGCTTCTAAAATTTTTCAATCATATTTAGGATAGAACGTTCTTGAATGCTCTAATATTTATACTAATATAATGTAGTTTTATTTGCCTCAATGTCAACTATAACTTTCAAAGTGCTGCTTTAAACAGTTCAACAGAACAATAGTTATTTCATTCCCATTAACGAAAAAATGAAGTTATTTAATTCGATTCAATCAAAGTGCTGGGAAATTATTTAGCTACTTTATTACATTGTATGCTATTTCACGTGGTATATCTTTTATAAAATATTATGAAAATTGGCAAATCATTTGCACCGAAAACAAAAGTCGATTCGACTCGGCTAATCTTTATTTATATAGCTCAAAATTCGTTATATCGCTATTTATCCTTACATCAACAATTGTAATAATCTTCGGGAGCTCCGTCTGACAAAGAAATTCGAGAGATGAATTGTGAATCGATTTTTCAATGAGTAATCATCAATTCAAATGTTTTAATTTGTTTTGACTTTCTCATCTTTCATGATTTATTCAAGTGAAAGCCGTGGTAAAAGTCAATAAACAGTAGTCTATTCACCATAAGAATCAATGCAAAAATCTGTTTAATTACAAGTTTAATTTTCAATAACAAAAGGCTTCATTTTGTCTTTCATTTTCTTGTATCATAATATTTCAAAAATGTAATCGAGTCTTATATAAATAGTAATTGACGGCATATGTAAACGGCAATATCACTTTGGCATCTCGATAGCATTTTTTGTCACATTGGATGGATAAAAGGTAACGAGTTGAACATTCGGTGTTGTTTGGTGAAATTAGCTGTAGATTAAGATCACTTGTTTAGTGCCATAAAATAAGTTTACAATAGTTTTCCTTTTCGGGGAAAGAGTTAGATTGGTCATGACCGTGAAAAATACAATCATAATTCGATATTCAAAATTTTAAATGCAAAATATCCAAAGTACTTTGTTATCGGCAATCCATTATTCATTCTGGTGAAAGCATAATTGGATATTCAATTAAATTGTTGTTATCCCAGCCATGAATTTTACGACTTCTTGAATTGTATGAAAGCATAATATTTTTTTTAAATGGATTGATAAATTTGATTGGTTCTTGATAATCATTAAGGTTAACATTGTTGTACAGATCAAAAGCAACATCAATGGTTGTATATGTTTCCGAGATGCTGGCAACTGAATACAAAACACCACAAATTATAAACATTTCACCACGAGTTGTATGGTCGAGTTTAATGTTCCATATGGACTCAATGGATGAAGCTTGAGGTACATTCATTGTGGATCCATCAAATTTCATAACCATAGTATTGTTGTTTTCTGGATTAGGCCAGATAACCCAGAGGCCATTTTCATCTGCCATTAAATCCAGATGATTATGAGCCAGAGAGTAAAGTTGCTTGAATGAATGGGTGAAAGAGTGCTCTAGGTAGGCAAAGTCTTTGCTCTTTAGATCATATTTTACCAATTTTTTCATTTGATCTGAGTAGTAATAAAAGGAACTGTTGTAAATTATTTGTGAATTTCCAGTGAAATTGTAGCGTAGCTTATGAATGGTCACATCGGTATCTGAACGGAAGGCAATTTTACTTGGATATTCATAAAGTAATCCACGTTTATCCTCCAAATCAATTGTCAGCCAATACTTTTCTTTGTCTTCATCTTTAACCGAAACTGGATCTTGCATCCAACAACCCCAGCTTTCATTTCGTTCAGTGTTGAATAAAGGTTTACCAACTCTTAGAAGTTTTATTACACTTCCACCATGAATACAATCTAAATAAATATGAAAAAGAAAAAAATTAACATTTCGAAAGTAAAAATAGCAAAAAATTTACAGTTAAAACTAAAAACTTCTGTTAGTAGAATTTTGCAAGAGATGGCAGCATAAACCGTAATGTTTTCATTCTGAAATTGTTGAGTCGCTATTAAAACGTTCAACAGTTATCAATTTATCTAACAAGTTCTCGAAAGTGTCATTATTCTTACTCGACATTATTTTTAATCCAAATTAATTTTACAACTTACTTTGATTTCTAGGTTTTAACCCAATCCATTTTGTTTTATCAAATCCATGTACATCTTCAGCTTTAATAGTTTCATTACGTCGACAACCACATTCTTGACATATTTCACATTCAGGATCTTCTGGTGGAATCTCTGGTATTCCGAAAATTTTCTCGTGGGCTTCATGTCCTCTGTGACGAATTGAATCATTGGCTGGACACAAAAATTAATTTAGAGTCAATAGATAACCAAAGTTACAAAACAAAAAGCTATTGAGCAGAATACAATGCTACTTGTACAACTGTGAAATAACTCTTTTCCTTCACAATGTATCTATTATCTCTATTTATATTTGTAGCTTCTATTTTTGCTATTTTATTATAATAGTAGCTTAAAGATGATTTTAATTCACAGTAGACCAAGTAATAGTAATAGGAAATTTTTGAAAAGCACTAAAACTATAATTGATTATTTACAACTAGAGAATCAACTTACCATAAAGCTCAATAATACCATAAGTCGTGTTGACTTCATTTTTTGATATACATTTATAAATGCCTAAATCATTTGGTTCGACGTGTGATATGTTCAATAAAAGGTGAGTTAAGTTGTCTGATTTTTCAATTTGATACATTTTCCTTTTCCAATCAGTTAATATTTTATCTCCTTTAAAGGTCCAATAATGGATGGCTGTCGGAAAAGCATCAACAAGGCACTCTAGTACAACAAACGAACCATTTTCTGCGGCAATAGCATCTTTTGGTACTGTAATTAATGGCTGATCTGCAGATGAAAATGATGGTTAATTTTTGCATTTCGCCAAATATGAGTAGACAAGTTTCCTTGCGAGTTCTACTTACATGCAACTGTTATGTCGTATTGTTTGAATACTTGTGGAGGAATTCCGTTATTTGCATAACAAACATATGTTCCTGAATGTTCCCGTCTTATTCTGGTTAAATTTAGTCTGCCTCCACACACTTCAACATCTACAAAGTGATCAAAAAGAGTAAACATTATGTGAATTAATCAATTGGTTGATTACACTTGAGCGTGCAACTTACATGTATTATTTTTCAACCTAATTGGTTTACCATCTTTTTTATACCAAGAATAAATGGGACGAGGTTGACCACTGGCTATGCACTCGATGACAACATTATCACCTTCCCGAACCCGGTATGATGGATGAGACTCTTCATCATTCATTATTGGTGGAACTGATTATATCATTATAAATGAATGAATGGTGATTACATTTTTCCGAATAACCAATGTTGCCAATCATGATAAATTAATGTTATTATTATTTATTATATTTTGTCAATACTTACTCAGTATTTTGGAAGCATCTGTGATATTATTTCCTGGGACTGTTTTCCAGGCTGAAATACCTGGTCGTCCTGTATACAAGAAAGTAAGGCATTTTAATAATTTTCAAGCATTTACAAATTTGCTGCCTTCTCATTTGGAGGCTGACAAAGATTCAGATGTCTAACTCTGTATTTCGTGACAGTTTCTATAAGATATGTGCATTAATGATTACAAACGGTGTTAACTGAATCAATCAATTTGTCTAAATAATGGATACATCGACTCATCTTTGGTTAAACAGAAGTTACATAAATTTGTTATAAAGCAATTACATAAACAATGGCTCCAAAAATCCATCTGAAGCAGCTATAACTCAACCAGCCACTTCATAAACTGCAAATTATTCATGTAGATTATAAGAGATCAATCAAATCAAATATTTAAAGGATCAAGTATCGATAAATGCTCGCAGGATCGTCGATTATGATGAGTGGATGCTGTTAATGAATAGATAAATGCTTTTGAAGCTCACGAAGACTCAACAAGTTTTATCAAAGCTTTACAAACATGATACCTCTGGACGACTTGTCGAAAGCAACTCCAAATCAGTAGCAAAATATAATGAATAATTCAATGAAAAAGAAATGGAACCAATCAATCATGAATTCAGAGAAAACACGGAACAAAGTAAATAAATCAGAAAGTCAACGTTAACTTGAAACAAAGACTTAAACAATAGTAAAATCAATAATACATCAAATAGAATCATTTTATTTGTGATTTTCAATCTCAATTCATATTGAGATTGAAATGTTACTGGAAAAAGTTGCTGTGAATCAAACAAATTTTGGTTGTAAATTAACTTCGAAAGCTATGTTTAACTTACCAGGTTCACCAGGTTTACCAGCAACACCTTTTTTACCTGCAGGTCCTCTAAGTCCTTCAATCCGCGAAATGGATTTGAAATGAAATGAGTTGGGAGGAAGAAACAGAGAATATCATTGCCAAATGATTGATATTAATAATCATGGAAATAATAATGATAAATGAAATACTGAATATTGATAGCCCAAGGATAAAAATGATAACTCATCTAACGTAATGTTTTTCTTCTTTTCTCATCTTCACCTTTAGTTTTCTGGTTACTTGATACATACCTGGTGTACCAGGAGGCCCTGGAGCTCCTCTCTCACCCGGAGTGCCTGGTAAACCTATGGAAATACAATTGAAAGTTGAATCATTAGTTTTGATTTTACATGTAGACGGTGTTTTCAAAATAATGGACAAAGTGGTTTATTGAAAAAAATACAATGCACATTGTAAACTGTGTTTTGCTTAACTTCACCTTTGATTTATTCATTCCCTATTCAATGTTATTATCTATAATATCCGTGATTATCCAAGCTTTTCTTTTCCTTTCGAAAAATAGAGAGCAAATTTTCCGCATTTTCATTCCTTTATGCTCTTCAATTCTTTTTGTTTACTTTGTTTCTATTTTTTACACAAATTTTACATTATTTCGAAATTTTCTTTTATTTTTCAGCCTTTGTGTACTTCATATTTACATACAGTTCTGTACACACAGTCTCGACTTTTGGTATTGATAAATTACCTTTACATGGTGAATATCATCATTTTCAGATGAATTTGGTTTGTATTGGAGTTCAACATACAAATGGAGATGTTTCTTGTAACCAAATCTATTCTAGTCAATTGTAAGTAATTGAGTTAAATAAGTAAAGAAGCAAGAAAAGGTTGACTGTTGAGTTTTGAGAAACTAAGGTATTATTTAGACTGACTGAATAATGATGATGATAAATGGTAATTAGAAAAGTAATAAAAAGGTAATGAAAGATTTTCTTTTACTTTAGCCTTTGAAGACTATTACTAAGTAAGCTTAAGTTTTGTCAACTCAAAAAGAGGAGAAAATAAGGAATCAAAAGATACTAATTAACTTGGTATTATAAAAGGTAAAATGTTAAGGATGATTGTGATGCACGTTAATCTGATGGGAAAGATAATAATGATGGATAAAAGATGAAGATGAAGTGAAAATGAAAGCATAAAAACGCGTGGAAAGCATTGGTATGAAAGTATTAAAAGTTAAAATGAGCTCAGGAAACTTATCAAAAGTATTATTATCATAATAATCAATATGACAGAGACAGAGCATAGAATAGTAGTGAAAAGAAATATTAATTTAACAAATGTTTAGCACAATTGAATTATTGTATGAATTCTGTAATCCATCGTGAATTATATTGAAAAATCATTTCTGATCGCAAAAAATTCTCTAATCTTTTGTAAAAATCTGACTGTTATTAATAATTAAGCTTGACTCTCTGTCTCTCTCATTTATAGCTTCCTTGAAGCTTTCAGCCGCAGTAAAATATAAATTGGTTTCTTTCTCACTCTTCATTATTATCGTCGACTTTTTTTCCTGAATATTTTTTTCACTTTTTGTTTCGATATACAATTAATTGTTTCATTATTCATTTTCATTCTTCCAATTAGATCATTTGCATTAGATCAATGAAAATTTATCTCACCATTGGTTCCATTTGTACCTGGCTGACCTGGAGTACCAGGAATACCATCCCGTCCATCTTTACCATCTTTACCATCTTCACCATCTCGTCCTGGAACCCCATCAAGACCCGGTTCACCTGGGAGACCTTCTCGTCCATCCAAGCCGGATTCACCTTCAAAGAATTACGAGAATATCTAATGAGACTTAAAGTGTTCATTATTCATAAAATCATTGAAAGCATACTGAACACAAGTTGAGAGTGAGTGTATCGAATCAATTATTCTGAACGAACGCCTTTAATTTGCTCAGAAAGTCTAGATACACAATGATTCAAGCAATTTTCAGGCTTGCGAATAACTCAAGAAACATTATCACTCTTTTACAAGAAAAATTAATATTTTCTTCTCAGAGATTCAGCAATGCTTTATCATAATGGCTTAGCAAATGATATTTAATTACCTGGTTCCCCTTTTGGCCCAGCAAACCCGAGAAGTCCTTGAGGTCCAGTTGGTCCTCTTGGACCTTGATAGCCTTTTTCACCCTTCTCTCCTCTGTCACCTTTTGGACCAGGAAATCCTTTTGGAGTTGAGAAAAGGAAAAGAAATGAGGGAAAAAGAAAATTAAGTTATTTAAGTTCAGATAATTTAGTTATTATAATTAGCAATAACAAAACTGATTTTACTTAACTAAAGTTACAACTGTTGGTGATGAACAAATTTCATACAATTTGCTTTCCTTCAATCAATACCAATATGTTGAATAGTATTACATTTTATTAACTTTATTATCACATTTAATGACAAAAATGTTTTTCCCTGACAATGTAAATCACATTATTTATCCTTTCCATTCAACATCACATAATAAGCACCTTATTGTTTCATTCAGCATTTAATCCATTCGATTACTTGTTAATAAAAAACAATAAACTCTCAAATTAAACAAATCAATTTATATGACAATTTTGACAATTGCAGAAAAATATGAAACTGAAGACTAAAACTTGAGATTGACAAAAATTTGATTGCCTTGAGTTTTGCATGTAAATTTGAATTTTGATTCTTGAATCTACTTTTTTTATTGTTCTTATTTGCATCTTCAATTCAATTGTTTAAAACTTTCCAGGTTCATTCGTATTTAAAGCTGACTCACTTTTTTGAAACTTTTATTTAAATTCAACAGATAAAACTTCAACTTGTAAAATACTATTGAGAATTGAAACTATTCAAAAACTGAATTATTGATTAAAGAAGAAAAGAAAAGAAGAAAAAATTAAAATGTAAATTATTTTAAAATAAAGTGGAATCATTCAAGATCAAGATTCAAATTATAATATTGAGATTTGTTTCATAAAAAGAATAAGAAAATTTCGAAAAAAGTACATGAAATCTTTTAGCTATTCTTAATCTGACCATTCCCAGGCAATTCCTTGAGTAC